>QUSF01000006.1:2262864-2515981 GCA_003676055.1 Chloebia gouldiae
AGAATAGAATAGAATAGAATAGAATAGAATAGAATAGAATAGAATAGAATAGAATAGACCTACAGCAATCATCCAGTTCAACTGTCTGACTACTCCAGGGTTGAAGAAAAATTAAAGCATGTTGCTAACTGTACTGTCCAAATGCTTTGTCAGGGTTGGGGCGTCCACCATCTCTTTAGGAAGCCTAATCCAGTGTTTGACCCCCTCTCTTGGTAAAAAAATGCTTCCTAATGTTCAGTCTGAACCTATCCTGGTGCAGCTTTGAGGTATTCCCACACATCCTGTCACTGGATTCCAGGGAGAAGAGCTCAGAACTTCTCTCTCCCTACTCCCTCCCCAGGAAGCTGTAATTGAGAGCAAAGACCTGATTCTAGTACTATTTTAAGTTTATGTGTGGTAACTGCTGATTTTTTAAAATAACTTTTTGCACACATTTGTACTGATTTGAAATAAGGTCTCTGTTTCAATTTAGGAATTTAAGACCTCTTTTCTTTTTTGCCTTCAGAATGATAATTCATAGGAATTATCAATAAACAATGAAAAATTTGCAAGCATTTAGATTTTTTCAAGGTCTGGTAGTGCCCTCATAAGTGGTCTGGGGCGATGTTCTTTGACAATATTGGATTTTGGACTAAGTCTGAGTGGAAATACTGGTGGAATTTATTACTGGCAATGCAATTATTGAAAAACACAGGTGTAAATGAGCAGCTGGTACCACGTGATAGAACTGTTCTAATCCCATCAAAACTACAGGGAAGTTAAAGAATCTTAACTAGGATGTAAATCTGGCTTGAGGTGCTGGCAGAGGTATCAGCACCAGTTATAACATCAGTGCCTCTTGGCCACTTCTGACTTCAGCTCAAAGAGGTTTCTGTCAGCTGGGTATTTCTATTCTGTGAATATGTGACCAATTGTCCCTTTGATAAAAATTTGTTGTTATAACACTGACACTTAATTGGCTTTGTATGAAACATTAGAAGGGAAATACATATGTAAAAAATGTAATCTGAAAGGTGTCTTCATGCAGAAGGTAGTTCCATCAGTTTTAACAAAGTCTAGGATTGCAGTTACTATGATTCAATAATTTAGTCTCTACTCCTTTTACACATTGTACTGATATTTCTTTAACATTTCTCAATTAGTGTTAAAAACATTCAGTAGGAAAATTCATTCCACACAAGCAAAAAAAAAATTCATACAGCAGAGAAATTATTTTTATTCTGTTTCCACTTCTAAGGTTCGATGATGTTTCATATTATTTTCCATGTACAGCTAATTTTAAAACCAAGTACTTACAAATATTCCATAAACCAGTGTTAAAATTACATCAATCAAAAAATCAGATTAACAAAGATAAGGAAAACCAGATGGAGTATGGAAGGGGGTATGAGAAGTAAAAAAGTTGGAAGGAAATTAAATAAGAGCATGAGCAATTTCTGCCATTTCAACTTGCAGTGAAGAATTGCGAAGATAGTTAAAAGTTCTACCTGAAATTACTTCTACTTTGAATTATACTAATAAAATCAATTCTTCAATTGAAAACTGAGGAAAATAAAGAATAACAAAAGAAAAGTCACTTGACTTTTCACTGATAACATCCCAAAAAGCACTTAAATTTTATTTCTTTTCAATATCTATTATTTCTCACACAAACATAATCATTTGCTGTCAGAGGACTGAGTTTTTAGTGACAGAACTAAGGACCAACATGGCCAGTTGCAGTTAGAAAGAAGAAGTGCCTATTTTTAATTTAAAATCAAATGAACTTGCAAAATAGTTAACATATAATAAAAATTAATGTCAGAAAGACCTGCTCCACTAACCTTGCAGAGTCTCTTTAATTACACTGAAAATTTTTATATGCTCCATGCAAAGGA
Source organism: Chloebia gouldiae (assembly GCA_003676055.1). Taxonomy (NCBI): domain Eukaryota; kingdom Metazoa; phylum Chordata; class Aves; order Passeriformes; family Passeridae; genus Chloebia; species Chloebia gouldiae. Next base: position 2,264,742 of record QUSF01000006.1, read on the forward strand.
CAGGGGATTTGGGTATAAGTTCTCCTGACCTGTATTTGCACTTGGTTTGCTTATCAGAAAGGAGTCAAGGACATGGGACTCATAATAAGGAGCCTTGTCAGGATAGGAATTACTAAAAAAACCACAAGATGTTCAGCTTCTCAAAAGGGATTGAAAATTTTCTGAGTTATCCAAGAAATTAGGAAATAATAATAGAAATCATACCATCACTTGTAAGACACAGTAGACAATTGAGACAGTCCAGTGGTTGAAAAACAGGATTTAGCAATACAAAACAACTATTAAGGGGAAGGTACATGTTTGTACTGGTTGCTCTTGTTTATCTATCATCCAAAGATTCTTTGCCTCTTAGAAGAAATAAAAATAGAGCTGATAAAACACAATATAGCTTGAATCATTATGCCTCAAATTTGTAACCTATCAGGAAAAGAAAAGAATGTTCTAGGGATTTTTGAGTCTCCTGGGAGTATTCATGGTGTCAAATCAACAAATCACTTTTAGTAATCCAGCACTACTTTATACCTACTTAGAAATGATACTTGCCCAAACTAGATTTGAATGTGAAGGTTCCAGATTTCCTCCTTGGCAGTGTAAAATGGTTTAAAGCTGGTTTAATGTGCTGTATGTCCCTGTCAAAACCCCTAAGTAATGCCAGCGATAGGTGAAATATCTCCAGTGCAAATGTCAGACCTTTTGCTTGGAAGCTGCACTCTCTGTCCTATTCCCTGAGAAGTTAAGCATTTCCTCAGAGCAGTAGGAGTTGAACATACCCAATATTTTACAGGATCACACTTAACCTTGGGTGAATTCTAGTGGGTTTACATCAATTTTGCAGACAATTCAATAATGCAGGATTCAGTGATGCCCAAAGATAATCAGGTATGCGAAAATTAAAATACTCAGAGCTAACTTCCAATTCCATTCCTTGGGGATGGTGTCTAATATATGTTAAATCCAATCAGTGCCTTTCAGCTTTCTTCCCTGTCACAGGGTTTCAGTTTACTAATTATAAATGTTCAGCTGCAATTTCTTTACATCACTTTCTCACAGGGTAGAATTCAGCAGTCTCTGAGAATCGAAAAAGGTTACACCACCATTTGTCAAGGTCACAGCAAGAAAGGTTTTTCATTAATTTTAGATTGGCAAAGAATAAGAAATACTGTAATTGCTGTGTTTAAACCATTCATTGCACCGACTCTCTTTCTACTTCACAGCCAGCCAATTAGGGACTTTATTTAAAATGTATTAATTGCACAACTGTCATTAAAGCTATGATTCTGAAGAGCTTATTTGCTTTCTTTGATGAAAGTATTACAGAACTGCAATCATTTTTCAGGACAGTAACCCAGTCATTCAACATTTGGTGAATAAAAATGGCTCTCAATAGATTTGACCGCAGGTGTAGCCTCCATTAAAATGAATGCTTTGAAGGTCCATTTTTGCAAGGCTCTGGCTGTGCCAACACTGACCATCTGCCTCCTCAGCTTGACCTGGAAAACTCCCCAGAATGTTATACTTTTGTGGAAGAAAAAACAACAACAACAACAACAACAACAACAAACATAATCAAATGCTCTGTTTGTGAAAACTGCATCTCCTGGGAATGTTGTTGGTTAGTGCAGCAAAACTGTGACTCACTTTCAACCAAGCCAGAGTCAGAGCAGTGAGGAGACCAGTGGGCTTTCCAAAGATGGTTTCAGCTGTCCCTACTATCATATATCTTTTCTTGAACTAATGTACTTCTCACAACCAACAGCTACACTTCACATTCTATCTTTCGGACATGTATTGAAAATTAGAGGCATTCTTTATTTGTTTCATTCCTTTCCTTTTTGTGAACCTTGTCTCAAAAACAGTGAAGTGTTAGGGTCTGTGTGGCATGATGCTGCCTTCTGTAGCATATTTTTCATGGTTGTTCTTCATCAGTAATGCATCCCTCAGGTGGGGATGCTGCTGTAAACTGTAAGAGAACAAGAAGTTTATCTTCCTGAGGACTGCGGGACTTTGCACTGGAGATATAATTTTCTGTCCTGATTTTATCAAGAAATATTTGCTTTCTCATGTGATAATATGCTGATCCTCAATCTTTCCTTAGGATATACAAAATCATCCATCATTTTATTTCTTCATTTAAAATATTTTTGTTTATGTCTTTGGGATTTTTTTTGGAGAATAGAAAAAAATCGCTGTCCTACTTGTACTGTTAGCCATGTATTAATCACACCACATAGACATCTGCCCTCATAACATAGTAAATGTGTTTTTCCTGATTCCCAAAACCAGGTGTGTAAATGAGAAGCTTTCTTCCCACCTCATCTCTCTCCTCTTCTCTGGTCATTAGGACTACAGGATGAGATATTCAAAACACAAAAGACAGCATGGGGAAAACAAGCTATTTCTTTCTCCCTTCAACTGTTTCAGATGATACTCAAAACACCTTGAACAAAAGAAGTTGTCACAAATGCATCAATTAAAAAATTTTTTTGCAATTCATTATTGTGTCTCTTCAGTTATTGGATTTGGATTAGCATCTGATACTGCATACAAAGGAGATATGTTAATCAGATCTCTGATTTTTCACGTCCATGTTCATCACTCCATATCCAAACTCCACATTGAGTAGAAGTTCATATGTAACAGAAGGCATCACTGGCTGCATTACCTCTGGTGTCACTTCTCCGGGATTTAACCTGGATAGTCAGAGGACAAAGGGACCTGTGCAAGCTTCAGATTTGTCCCTGACCAAAATGAGCACTTAGAGGGATTGCAGCAGTGTGCTAGTATCTCCCTCCATTCAGCTTCAGCACAGCTGAGACAATCCAGTAAAAGCTAGCAACAGACTGGCGTGGATATAGGGGAACTCCTGCCCACACAACCTGGTAACATTCATTCTGTTATTATATAATTGGCTTGTTTGGTGAATGGGGGGAGAGCAGTGGACATTGACTATCAGTACTTGAGACTGAAAACAAGCCATTAAAGACTGTAGACCAGATAATGAACACTGCCTACTGTAAGATCCTCATAGAGAGGCTGATGAAGAGGTTGGTGACCTGTGGCACAAAGTTTGGTTGGTGGTTAGTAACTAGCAGTTCACCCCAGGGCTCATTACAGGGTCCAGTCCTGTTTCACATCTTCAAGATAACAAGATAAGATGACCTTCAAAGGTTCTTTCCAATTTTTACAATTCTATGAACAGCATAGGATCCCTGTGCAACCCAGAATCCAGCAGGAAAGGGAATCCTACTGTGCTTTAAAGGACATGGATCAAGATTACCAGTATAGACCCTTAAGTAGAAATCCATGAAACTCTTCATTCACTACTGTGTGGTATGTCAAGAACTGCATTTTCTCCTCAGATGGCATGCTGAAGGAAAATTTAAACTCTCTTAGACTAAAAATCAAAATTCAGAGTCATAACATATAAAAAAATTGCCCATTTTTTTTTAATCTCAAGGCTTTAGACTGTGATGGAAGGACAGACTCAAGGGTTTGAACATTTGTGCTAACAAGACTGATAGAGGAAGTCTTTTTTCTGACAAGCTTCGGCGCACCTAACAAAATCACCCCTCAGTGTCCCGTGTCTGCACTATTATACAATTAAACTGATAATCAGTATTATAATTGTCAGATATTGTGAAACAAATGATCCCTAAGTCACTTAATGGAATACATAGCATGAAAATTAAGATAACGTTAATAACTTTTGCCTTTCAGAGACTTGGTGACTAAAACTCTGCTGCAAGAAGGTGAAAGTACAGGACAGTTGTCCTAGGTGTGACCTTGGGGAAGATTGTCCTACTGTTTCCCACCAAGATCCTGACAACCCTGTCATAAGCAAGTCTGAATCATAGAGGCAGCAGTGCTGAGAAAAGAAGCTGTGATACCTCCCAGGAGAGAGGCTCTGAGACAGCAAAAGAAGCCAAAGGTGGTTGTGGATGGGAAGCTCATGCTGTTGTCCTGGGGCAAAGTGGTTTCATGCCCCCAGTTCTGAAGACAACAGAAGGGAAAATAAGTACTTGCAAGAAAGGGGGGATATTTTACCCATTGCCCAAGATTAGGCTAATTATGAATGCTGACGACCACAGCACTGTCTGCCAGGGACATCTATTTCTGAAGTATGAGCAAAGAAATATGTCTCAGATACTATGTCCCTTTTCAGCACAGGAATTCCTAGTTTTGATGACTGCTTTTGACGTTGATATAGCACCCATACTACTCAAATTGCAACCCATTTAGAGTAGCTTTTAGAAACACCACTTGTCTTATTTTGGTTTTCCTAAACATAGTTCCTCACTTGATTAAGCTATTCTTGCAAGAGCAGTAGTAGTAAAGAAAAACAAACATACATGCAACTTTTCTTCCAGGATGTGACTGACATCAGCAAAATCAGGGTCAGATTGAAGGGGATTGACAGCACACCGGGTGTAGCCACCCTGTGGAACATTGTGCAAATTAAACCCCTAAAATAATTTTCCCCTTTCTCAAAAAAGGAATTGACTGGATTTACAAATAATATTTTAGGCATGAAAAATAAGACAGAAAAATAGACCAACCTCAATAGGTAATTTTAAAGAGAAGATTAGAATAGAATAGAATAGAATAGAATAGAATAGAATAGAATAGAATAGAATAATTTCACTTGGAAGGGACCTACAGGGATTTTCTAGACCACTTCAAGGCTGACCAAAAGTTAAAGCAATGTTGTTGTTAAGTGCATTGTTCAAATGCCTTTTAAACAATGACAGTCTTGGAGCATCCACCACCTTTCTAGGACTGTCCCAGTGTTTGGCAATCCTCTCAGTAAATAAGTACTTCCTAATGTCCATATTGTACCTACACTCCCACATGTTCTGCCACGGAATCCCAAGAGGAGAGCTCAGCACTTCCCGTCCTCAGGAAGCTGAACAACAAAATTGCCCTTCAGCCTCCTTTACTCCAAATAAGACAAGCTCAAAGTCACAGGACCGTCCTCCCAGCCAATTCCACCAGCTTTGTTGCCCTCCTTTGGATGCATTCAAAGGCCTTCTTCAGCTGCAGGGCTCAGAAATGCACAGTTTCTTGAGGTGACACCACACCAACAGTGAATACAGGGGAACAATCCCCTCTTTTGCCCAGCTGGTGATGCACCTTAAGCTAGGGTTTAGCCTCTGGGCTGCCAGGGCTTGCTCCTGACTCACACTGAGTGACTCCCCACCAGCAACCCCAGATTCCTTTGTGCAGGGCTGCTCTCCAGTGATTCCCCTTGAAGTATATCCTTGTTCTTGGTCTTATTCTGCCCTAGAAGCAGAATCCTACACTTGGACTTGTTAAATTTCATTCCAGTAATCATTGCCCAAGGCACAGCTGTAAGAACTGCACAGTAGTGCTATGTGCTCACAGACAAATGTCACTGCCAGCCATGTAGGAAGGCTCATTTCTCCTTGCTTTGGTCCTGTGAGCCTTTTCTTTTGGTACATCATTCTCTGCTAGCTCCTAGGTTGACTGTTCCTATGATTTCAGTGCTTGGCAAGCATGCTTATGTCACTGAGGGCTTGTGTGAGGCTTGCATAAAGAAGATCCTGAAACAGCTTCATCTTTTTTGAAGATGACAGATGACCCTTGGTTTTAGTTTCAGGCTATAGTTCTTGGACCTAAGTGCTGGTGTCTGTGATCACCTATGGCAGATTCATTTAAGCAAAGGTAGCTGATGTGAATTTCCTTGTGCTATTGCAATAAGAAAGCTTTCTACACTTTTTTTATATTTCCTTTAACAAAAATGTCTCTCAGGTAACAAAGCTGAACATGCTTTATGTCTAGCAGGATTCCCTTTCATTTGTTCCCCATTCTCTTACAATTTTTTTGTGGGCTGCCCAGCCATCCATGAACAGAGTGGAAATGTTTCACTCTTGCTTTAAGCCTAGGCAACTACACTTAACATAAAGATCTGAAAAGCAGCAAAAAAAATTCAGCACCCTGTAAGGAATCAAGACTTCAGCCATTCTGAGTAATACCATTTCCTAAATATGTTGAATGGTTCTTCACGGGTTTTTCAGCTAACAGAGACACTGTGGGTCAATGCTGTGAGCCAAACAATCGTGCTTTACCTGGCCAAAGGTATCTATTCATTGCACCTGTGAAAGAAATAGGCAGAAAGGAGCAGCTGTTTAGCCCTTTGGTCAAATTAAAGTACCCAATAGAAGCTTTTGGTTTCTGCCTTCTATATTTTAAAAATAAAGTTGACAAAGAAAAGAGACAAAATTGTGGAATCTCAGTGGGGTGTATTTCTGCTCTAAACTACTTTGTTGTGAATGATGAGTAACCATCTACACTAGATGAGTAAATGGCATTGTTTACATCAGAATCGGGTTTCAGTTATTTCAATACACTCCCAGTAATATATCTTTGAAGTTCAAATAAGTCCAATGAACTGAATAATGTTCTGTTCAACTTCTATAATAATTCATACACTGCTTCTGCTTGCTATCAAAACCTGAAGGATACAAGCATTTGACTTTAGAGGTTGTTATGAAAAACTGTGTAATGAATTTCTGAGTCTTCCAGGTGGAACATCTTATCTCCTCTACTGCTTATTTTAAAGGTCTGCTAAATATGGCAGATAGCTCTGAGTGTAGCTAACAAATTCTTATGCTACCAAGAAGTATTAGGGATTATTGCCTTGCATTATAAAATATTTCTATAGAACTTTTCTAACCATCTCTACAAGGAAGTGTTAAGAAACAAAATACCTAATTAGTTAAGACAATTTTAGTTTTGAGAGGTGCCTCCACTGACTTAATCTTTGACATTGGTTACATTTTTCAAGAATTAAAATACATATTTAAACATTATATCTAGTATACATTATATATATACACCAAAAATCCCTTCAATTTTTTCAATATTTATTTACTTCTCATGCTCAATACACCAAAAATATACCTCTCAGTTTGCTTTCACACACTGTTTGTTGCTCAGGTATAAAAGGGAGAGACAACAGTATGGATGACAGTATTCTTTAAATCCATATGCATTACTCTTCAGGTAGTATGACTACAGATTTGGAAATAGCCTGGTTTTCCTTATGAACATATGGCATTTAATTCATTTTATAAAGCACTGAGATACTCAGCCGAGTATTCTTAAATACTCCTAAGGCGGGTTATTTTACATGATGTTGCAAATTTTTAGGATGTGAACATTTGGCTACCACTTCCCCACAGGCTCATTTTGAATGATTTTTCATGTGGGAGGCCTAAAAGATGTTTTACGTTTACTGGGATTCTGTGCAACCTTAAAACCCAAGATTTATAAATGTATGTGATACAGAAAGGTGTTTATGATGTCAACACACTCATAAAAACGCCTTCTGCTTTTATTTTTTCTGTGAGGAAAAAAAAAAGAAAAAGAACTGCATTTAAAATATGCCTTTCCTTTCTTTATAAAGGAAAAATTAAAAAAAAAATACTCAAATGCTTCAGTCTGAGCAGGATGAGCATATACTCCTAAAAATGCGGATCATACTTATCTCACCAATGACAGTACCATTTCTTCTAACCTGAATGCAATTTATGATCATTGCTGCTCATGCCCAGGAGCAATATGCTATTTAAAACGATAGTGTGTGATTCCATGACAACTGGCAGGTGCCTTACAAAGCCTTTCTTTGTTCAAAATGTGCAGGTGAGTTATTATACTTTAAAATAGGAGAAACAGAACTCTGGTGGATTTTACGCAGTGAATGAGCAACTTGCAAATAAAGTAAAATATTATTTTTATACCTTTCTATAGGCTTCACAAAGACCAATTGCAACAGCTGCAATGGAAAGTCAAATAAAATACACTGCCCCACATTCTGCTGTATAAATATAACAGGCTCAGATTTTTAGCCAAACTGCTTTCTTCTTTTAGATGTTGCTGACTACAGCAGAATTATGAGTCTGTGTATTGTCCTTTTCCCTTTGCTAACAAGTCAGGGAAACTTTGTTTGAAAAGCAAAAAAAAAAAAACTAACTTGCAGACACTTTTGTCTCCTTCTCCATTTAGCTAGTTCATTCATTTTAAATTGTCACATTTGATAATTAACAAAGAATCGCTTCGTGTTATTAGAGATTTGAATGCTCATGGTATCTAAGTTTCCAGGTAGCAGGAAGAACTCGGAGACTGTCTTGTGTTCGTCTGACTCCTGGGATCACTGGTACCAACTGATGTCCCTGTTGCCTTTACCCTTTCAGGAACACAAAAACCAGTGGCAATATCTTCAATTAGCATCTATTTCAGCTTCTGAAGAACAACATCTGTTTCCACACGAACAGCTGAAAATGTAGCCCACACCAAGACTGGATTCTACATATGCAGAAAGCCTAATTTCTGTAGATCTCAAAAGGAAGTTGTGATCTTTGGTAACCTGAAGTATCAGATCTGAATACAGCACCCTCATCCTTGGTTGTAAGAATTTAAAGCTTGATCTAGAGTTCCCTGAAGCCAGTGGAAAGACTCTTGTCTTTGGTATCCTTTGGCTCACACCAGAAGCTCACAGTCTGATTCTGCAAGCTACAAAGTGTAAAGCACTCCAGTAGCACCTTTTGCTCCCTGTGAAGATTGGTCAAGCTAAGAAAGTAAGAGAGAAATGACAAATTGGCCAGGTGATGTATTAAAAAAAAAAAAGCCTCTTTTAATCTCTCTATTTAAACTTTGCAGCACAAAAGAAAGTTTATTTTTGTCATTGAAATGTTGATGTATTTTTACAAAGATTTCACCTGTCTGGAGTTGAACAGACACCATGACTTTAAGTACCCATGTTTCTCAGCAAAAATCAGAAGAATGCAAGAGCTTGATCTCTTCAGTATATTGATAAGGGATGTCATAAATGGGAGCAGTTTTTTAGCTGCTGCTTGTACCTGATAAGGATAGTCTCATCACCTGCTAGCAATAACCTGAGTTTTTATAAGCTGTATTAGCACTGATTCTGTGTTTGTTCACTGTGTGACTCCACAAGAATGCCACTACCTTTAAAAATACCTGTTGACATTGGGAACAGTTCTGTAATTGTGTTTTCAGATCTTTCTATTAGAAGAGTTCAGCCATCTGGTATGAAACAGCTTAAGTCATTACTGGATACCAGTGTCTCTGTGCAGGAAACCACACAAGTTAAGCATGGGCAGAGACCCCTCTGCTTTGAATGAGAAATCCATAGCAGCTCCTCTTACCTGAGCAGAGAAAGCCATCAGAGGTCAGGGCTTCAGCTTGTCTATCATGAGACATGCAGGGATGTTTTCCCTCCCTGTAACAGCAAGAAGCCTTAGATTTAACTGAGGTTGAGAAGGGAGGGCCTCAGCTTCAGAACAACTTTGTAAGCACTGTGGTTCTTCCTTGTTCTTTAGGGAAAATTTGTATGATACTATTCCAGCTCTGCTTATCTGCCTATCCTCTCAAATAACTTTTCTCCCCCAAAACAAATGGCCAGGGGCACCCAAACAAGTGGAAATTTTCTGGTTTCAAATGTAATCTGCTTCTTACTAGTGCCAATGAAAAAAAATAAAAAGGCACCTGAAGCAGCCTGTTAAGGACTTCACTGATGAATTTGGAGATTTAACCTTGATTAGACATCAGAGGATCCACATAGTGTGAGCCATTATTAACATTGTCAAGAAGTGAAAATCTTCATTCGTAGATCTTTGCCTGCTTAGACATCAAAGTGAGCCAACCTCAAAAGAAATCTGTGGGGAACCAGGCATCCTTAGTTCTCATATTGATCACACTACTTGTTCTGAAAGTTTCACCCAAGCTCTGGCAGTGCTTGACCTTGCAGAGGGAACATCATGTACAAACAATGCAAAAACCTGTGCCTGCTTTCTTGTTCTTAAAATTAACACCAGGTGAATAATTGATATCAAATCATATATTCTGTAGTTTTCTGCAAATAACATCCCTAAACAATTACATTGGAGAAAATTATGTTTTCTAATATGAGTCAAAATCTTGGATTAATCATTTCTGTGTCTTGCAAAATATTTAGTGTCTGCTGCTCATATATCAGAATAAAAGCTTTTTAGCTGGACAAGGTATAAATGTGTTCTTTATAGAAAACAAATATATGGATCCAACCAAAATAAATTTTTAAATTCAAATTAATCTTCCAGGTAGTTTCTAGGCAATATATTCCCAGACCTTATCACAGCCTAAAAAAAAGAGAATGCTTCGATGATACCACCTTTCTCTTCAAGCTACGCTCTGTCACAGAAGATGTCTGTCAGACAAGGCATTTATTTTGTTTGTGGAATTCCTATGGCTATCACTGGGAATTCTTGCAAAGGGAGGGAGAACAAATCATACCATGAGATTATCCATTGCAGTCCTTTAACTATATCAGATAATTTAAAAATATTATACTTTCATAAAGATATAAGAGATGAGATATAAGGTTTTCCATCAACTGTTTTTAGGGAGAGGAAGTATTTTCAAAGCACAGACTCTAGCTGGATGAAGGACTAAAAGCAGTTCAGGGAAATATCATCTGAAATGTGCATTTCTATTTTTACAATTCTACCCAAAGTTTTGATCCTAAATGCCAAGTTGAGAACTACTGATAGCATGGGAAAAAGAAATAGAAAATATATTGAAAATATTTTTTTTGTATTCAGAAGTCTTTTATATGAGTTAAATTTTTAAAATTATCCTGAGGGAATCTTTACATTATTTTAAAATACTGACTTAAATAAATAAATAAAATTACCTGCAATTACAATTATTTTCTTTTAAACTAGTCAAAAGAAGGTAAGTAGGGGAAATGACAAAGAAGCCTGCAGATGAGGAGAAATGGCTCTGCAAGGAAGTAATCCAAAGTGTGGGAGAAGACACATTTGGGACCCCAGCTGACCAAGGGGATATTCCATACCATATGCAGTCACGCTCAGCATATAAATTTGGGGGAAGAAGGAGGAAGGGTGCATTTTGGAATAGTGGGGTTTTTGTCTCCCCAGGTCCCTATTATGCATGGTGGAGCCCTGCTCTCCTTTGCACGGCTGAACACACCTGCCTGGCCACAGGAAGGGGTGAACAAATTCCTCGTTTTGCTTTGCTCGTGTGTGTGGCTTTTATTTTCCCTATTTCAGTGTCTTTATCTTATCCTCTGAGTGTTCTGCCTTTTCCTATTCTCTCCCCCTCCCACCAGGTCTGGATAAGTGAATGGCTGTGTAGGCCTTGATTGCCAGTTGGGCTTAAACCACAACACCATTTCGTTTAGAGATCAGGACCTGTATGATAAAAGACAAACTAGTTCTGGGACTTTATTCAGCAAATGCACATAAATTTCTAAAACTTGCAGAAGTGGGAAGCAAAGAACCAATGCGAGCCCTCCCAGTTCCCTCAGACAAGGTGAAAAGAGCCACCACAGCTTTCCCCAACCCCACGGGGCACCCATGGGGAGCCACTGGAGACCCCAGCCCCAGGGGCTGGAGCCACAGTAGAGCATGGTGGCACACCAAACAACAGAAGGCTTCTCCACCCGAGGAAGCAAGAAGGACGCTCCAGCCAGGAATTTTTTGTCCAGCAGATTTGTGTTTAGATGCTGGTGAGGCAGTGACTCATTTCTTTCAGAGGGCACTGACCTTTCTCACACAGACCACTGGGCAAGTGCTTCCTGCTCCAGAACAGGAACAGTGCAATGTGCATTTGGCTTTAAGTCACAAAAGATAGAGGTGGAAAATTTACAGAAGCACAGGGATGTGACCTTATCCATTTGTGCTTTCATGAGGCACCTAACTTGGTATTTACAGGATGGGAGTTACATTATTTTAATGTCGATGGCAAATGTTTACAAGAATGCAGCTATTTGATTAATATAAAGTGAGAGATTAAATAGTCTGTTTACTCTAACCTAAATGCCTAATTAAATACCAAGAGAATATTATTTGAATATTATGGTTTAACAAATATGTGAGCATTATATATTAATACTTTAAAGTACACTATTGATGCTGTACCTCATTAGTTAAACAGTACCTCTGTTAATATAGTTTAACAAATATGTGAGCATTCTATATTAATACTTAAAAGTACACTATTGACATTGTACTTCATTAGTTAAACCATCCCTCTGTTAATAGCACATTAGAATTACTTACACTGCCAACAGTCCTGATTCCTAATTTATATTATCTCAGTGCTGGTTTATTTTACCCTGTTTAGAGATCCCTAGACATTTACTCAAAAACCCAACAAAATATAAGTTCCCTGCTGTCTAACTTTGTGGTAAAAAAAATGCAAAATCATTCATTTTATCAGCTTTTGAAGTTACAGCCCAAGATACAAAAGCTCATCTTGAAGATACCTGAAAATTTCCAGTGAGAATAAATATGGAATTCCAGAATCTAATTGAAATCTAACAAAAATGCTTCTTTGGGATACACATTTTTCTAAAACAAGTTCTGCCTTACTAGTCAAGGTGCTGTAGTTAATGATATTTCTTCATTAAAACCCTGTTAAAAGATTTTTTTGTTCTTTGTTCTCTAATATTACTGGAAAGAAAAGGGGGAAATTCTTGATGCTTTCATTTTTATGCAGCATGCCTTGACATGAGCTAGTCAATTACTACATTCATATACTCAATACATCATGCTTATATCTTTGGCATAAATGAGCACCGCAGATATATGTCCTTACATCCCTACACCATCATACTTTTAAGCAATACTTGAGTTCTCAAAAAAAATCTCTTTCTTAATACCTAATACCTTGACTAATATAGCTTAATAAAACTTTAGCATTTTTTGTTAAAAATGTTGTGAAAAGAGAAGGCAATAATTACAAATGTGAAATACAAGGCATTTAAGTATTTCAATAGTATTTTTTTCTTTCCCATTACCTATAAGGTGTTTTTATGAGTTAGGATTTCCTTTTCTGCCCTGTGACAGATTTCCAAGATTATTATTCCTGCACAGATTATTTTCATATGAGAACACCATTTTGCAGAATATCTTTTTCAGTAGAAGAAGAAAAGCAAAAAAAAGTTTTGCTGGTGGTTTCATACAAGACTGTTTGTATGACGCTTCTTGACCTTCTCTGATTGATTTTTTTTTAAGAACTATGGCACTATGCCTTTACATCTTCTCATATCCACTATACTTTTACTTCTGAAATTCAGTTTACGATCAGAACATTTACTCCTGAGAATTTGTTACTGATAATAAAACAATGCTAAGTATTTCTATCTGGCAAAGTGTTCAGCCCATGTGCTGAAAATGGTACCATAGCCCTTTTGCTTGATAAATATTCAGTATCAAAATCTCTAAAGGTGTTATTGAAAGCATTGTCTCTCTAAGGCATTTCTATCTTGTTTGCATTTGAACAAATCCTACCTCTCCAGATCTTTTCAGGTTTAGTAAGTTCTAATACCACCAGGGAAAATTTCACTTCTGACTTCTTTTTCACATTCCCCTTCTTTCTTGATACTATACTGAAGCAGTTCCCTCTTGTCACTCCTGGTCTTAATTTCTTAGTATCAAGATTTCCTTTTGTTTCATCTTGTCTGCCTCAATAGCCAACTATGTAAATATTACTGCTTATTTCAGTGCTGTTAAATTATCAGTATAGCACTGCCTGCAACCCAGAGGCTGCAGAACTTTACACCTCCTACTAATGCTGTGCTTGCCAAACACTGTATTTCATACAACATAATGTTGTTACTTCAACACCAGGTAATTGGCCTGATATTCCTCTTTTATCTCTGTTCTTTGTGGAAACCAATCATCCAGTTAATTGCAATTTCAGTCTTGTCATGAATTTTCACTCTTCTTTCCCTGGAGGATGTACCTGTTGTAGAGAGAAATGTGAGTTCTGTCATCTCTTCCACCAGGAAAAAAAAACCCAAAACAACAAACCCACAAAAAAACAACCCTGATAATTTACCATATTCATAAGCAAATATACCCTGTCTGGTGAGTGACTAAGTTAATGATATTGTAATATTTACATTGTTAAAAGTTTCCCAGTGTCTTAGGTCACAATAATTTATGGCATGAACAACTCATCAACTCTCCCTAGGAAAGTCATGAGAAAAGAATGGGGTTGATAGAGTCTGAGATTTTTTTTTATCACATTCATAAAGACCAATAAACCATGCAGTAAACCAGAAATCCTTGGGTGAGGTGGGAGATTCCCACACTAATTTCATAAGCTAATTTTCTAGACAGATGACAGCACCTGGATCCCACACTTATCAGCTATCAGAAGAAATGATGGGGTGGCCATGTGTCACCTCCACTTCAGAGAGAAAGGGCTTTTTCTTTCTCTACCCTCTCCTATAATCTCAAGAGATTTGGCCTTAATATCCATGTTTACCCAATGCTATACTAAAAATAAAGCTTAATCGGATAATTCATTTACTCAATGCCTGCTCATTTTTCTTGTCTAAGAAATAAACCAGCCACTTACCAAGTCCAAGTCTACCCAGCTGCTCAAAGTTACTTCTTATCAGAAGAGGACTTTCATACTAAGCAGTACAGCCATATGTTCAATGGACATTAGTCTTTATTTGCCTGGTCAAGTCCAACAGGGTGAGCTCCAGAGGAGCCTGCTGCTCTAGGCAAACTGCCCAGCCCTAGCAGTCTGTTGCTGAATGCCCAGCCAACCTTTGCCAGCTCGTGGAAACAGTACCTGTGCAATTAATAAAACTGTATAACACAGTACCTGGGTTGTACCTGGAAATTGGCTGCCCCAAGCAGCTCCCTGTTCTCTCCCTAAGGAGAATGCTTGCTCCCTGATCAAACAGTAATTTAGCAGTATTGTGAAATTCTGGGTGAAAAAAGAAATGCGTCTTCTCAGGGCTCATTAGCTATTTTGCAAATGGGAAATACAACAAAAAAAGACCAGCAAGCAATCACTGTATAACTTGTTTGCCCCAATGAATGTTTCCAGATAAAATTATGTCCTACTAGATTCTCAAAATGTCAGTGCAGATGCACACTATCACTAATTATATGACAGGTTGTGGAAAGGATTAGTCCTACAAAACATTTCATGCTGGGAAACCAAAGGACCACAAAGAACAGTAATTTTTATCTAGAAACAGAAATTTATGTGGGCTAATGAGCCTTGTATCAAAAAACCAAAACAAATCAACAGACACAACAACTGTGAAAATTAACTTTTATGTGAAGTTATAGAAGAACTTTCTGCACAGTCCACAATATTTTTAATTAGTTTTTGTTTTCCTTCTGTTACATAAACTGGATTCATCATCCTGATGTTACCATTTAAATTACATTTCTTATTCATTTAAAGTACTTTCAGTGCTACAATTCAGTACTTAGTGCTACTTACCAGACTTCTGTGTCCAACATAATTAGATGTTGTTGTCCTACAAATTATTTCTAGATATGTTTCAAGCGCTCCAATTATGCTCAGAGCAGAGCATCGCAAGGAAAACCATTGCTGCTTTAGTGTCTAGGGTACTGTCCATGGATAAAATCACCTGCACTGAGGATGTTTAACAGCAGATTCAAGAAAGTGACTGCACAATAAACTCTCCTAAGCTAAAATAGAGAAAATGACTTTTTTTAAAAAAGTTTGCTGTTATTTTTCAGCAAGATAAAAAAATTTTAAAAATGTGTGGTGACTAACTGACTGGCTAAATAACTATAGCCATTTTCTTATGTTCCAGATATTTTCAAGAGAAATGCCATATTAGACCACTGTTCCATGAAAGTTTATAAGGGTGATGTCACATCTCTCTGCCTCTCCTCTATTTGCACTGGAAATGAGAAATAGCATTTTAATATCAAACTGTGGAAAAATTGGTTGTGCTTTTCCCATCATTGGATGTTCAAGTGTTCAAGGTCAGATTGCACAGACATTTGAGCAACCTTTTCTAGTTGAAGATGCCCTTGCCTGTGGCAGGGGGATGAACTAGATCATCATAGAATCACAGAGTGGCTTGGGCTGGAAGGGACCTTAAAGATCATCTTGTTCCAATCCCCCTGCCATGAGCAGGACACTAACCACTAGACCAGGTTGCTCAGAGCTTCATCCAACCTGCCAACCTGGCCTTGAACATTCTAGGGATGGAACAACCACAGCTCCTCAGGGCAACCTGTACCAGTGCCTCACTGCCATCACAGTAAAGAATTTCTTTCTAATATCTAATCTAAACCTGCATTCTTTCAGTTTGAAGCCATTCCCCTTTGTTCTGTCACTACAAGCTCTCTCTGTAAATAGTCTCTCTTCATCTTTCTTGTGGGCTCCCCCCAGGTACAAGAAGGATCCAACCCTAAACCCATTCTATGTTTGTATCAAATTCAAGCCTTGCTAGTTTTACTCAATTTATAAAAATGTTGCCCATAAATCAGTCAGCATCTCTGGTCCCATCTCCCCATATATCTTCCAAACTTCTCTGACTATTCTACTAGTGAATACATATTTATCCCCTCTCTCATGCTGGTTATCATGAATGGACAATAACAAAATTTTGGATACTTTAGATGTCCTCACTTATTGACAAAGTAGGTGATGCCAACTATTTTAATTCTTTATACTCTCTCTGGATGGCATTCTCATTTCTGTGTCCAAAGAGTAGCTGTCTGGATTCAAACTTATCATCCTTTTTATAGCCAGCCAAAAGAAAGAGGTACTTTCAGGGTAGCCTTTATCTGACCTATTTTAAAGGTCTTTTTTAAGGAAGAAGTGCTCCATGCCTTAGAACTGTCTATTTCTTGCTCAGATAAATCGTACCTTGTGCATCTAATCAAGTTCTTACTGCCACCAGTGACCTTGTTTTTCTAGTGCTTCTAACATTTATCTCCTGAGTAACAAGACTAGAAGTCCTGGAAGAGATTGTTCAAATTTGTTCAAAGTAAATCTATGCAAAAGATCTTCAAAACTAGACCTGGGACTATCAGGTTGAGCTTTACATCCTATGAGGTTTTGAAAATTTTATCTCTAACGAAATAGAACAAAAAGTTGAAATGTTGACATTTTACCTGACTCAACTATATTAAAAGAACAGTAAAGCTCAGCTACAAAAAAAAAGTAGTTCTTAATATATCTGAAAAATTATTTCTCATTTTCCCTCTACTTAAAAAAACCCTTCAAATCTTCAGGAAAGTATTATATAAAATTTGGAAATGTATTGAAATTTTTATTTTAAAAGTTGAAAGGGCTTTCAAGTCTGTCAGTGTGACATCAGAAGGCTTCAAAGCTCACTCCACTCTCCTACTGAGTTTTACTTTTGACAGATAATTATTTTCTGACCTCAGGATCTCACCTGAAAATTCCTGATGGATTGCATGTAAAGCAAATGTAAATTGAAAAAAAAGTCTTAACATAGATTAAGGTAGGTAAGGCCCACATTTCATATTAGTCTTAGCATGTCTGTATTTATTTCATACTCATTTTTACTTAATGTAGTAAAACTGAGCAACTCAGCTTGGTTAGCAGTTATCACAGATGTTTCCAGATTGAGGTGTTATGAGCTTGGTTCAAAGCCAAAACTCACTTCAAAGGCATGCTGGAGTAAAGCCATCTGTCTTTCTAATACCAAAACCTGTTCCAGGCAGTTTTCTAAACTTCACAAGATTGCCTAAATAAACATGCTCCTCAGAGGCCCCTAATGGCACAGCAACACTGTGCAGGACAAATATTGCTTTTGTGGTGTCCTGGTGTCTGGATGCCCACAGATGTCAGACATCTTTTAAGTGTCATAGCACATATAGAAAAAACCTACGTAGTATATAAGGTGATCTTGTTGCTGAAGCATTCAGCAATGTTGGGACCTAATCTGATTTTATTCTGCACTGTCTAAAATTAGTTTAGGAATATAAAAGTAATTACTTCCCATTTCAGTTTGGCAAGAGTTGAATTTTTGATAATTTCAACAGGACTCACCTGGCCATGTGTATCTTCCTCAGCTTTCATTCTGGAGAAATGGCTGGCTCTGAGCACAAACCCTGCTAAATCAAATTCATACTAGAGTACAAATAATCTAACTGAGGCACTAGCGGGCCAACCTCTTCAGTTATTCTAGAAATTACAGCTCTTCAATTACTATGGAGAGACTTGACTACCAGAGAATTAGGTCATCTGCTTCCCACCATATCAGCATTTTTTTCACTGCTTTTAAATGCAAGAGTATATCTTCAGTGATTAAAAAACCCTCATGTGGCCAATTTGAGTAAACCTCTTTGTTCAATCTGTGCTATAACTTTTCATTGTTGAATTAATTTCCTGGTCCCATCAACTACAGGGTGGTCTCGAGCTTCTGGAAATGCCTTTCTTGCAGTGCCACTATTTCAAACTAAAAATTCCTTCCTGAATTAAAGTATCTTTAGGCTGAAGTTTCCCATGTTTTCACTTGGCTCACATAATGGGTTTGGAAATATTAGTCAATTCTATTTGACTACTTGAGATGGAGGAGTAAAAAAAAAAATTCTTTGCTGTGTTAAGAACTTTCAAGTGCTATGTGGACATGTGGATAATTGAAAGCTAGCATCTGCACAAGCACATATATATAATTCTCTGTAACTGTGGACTTGTAACATTTGATTACAGTTGGTCATTAAAAAGAAGAATAAAAGTATAAGTGCCAAAATTCTAAAGGCTTTGGTGTACATATGCAACTACGTATGTACATATGAAAAATAATCTTTGTTAATTGGATCCAAGTGTTCTGTGTTCTTTATGCTTCAGTAGAAGCAGCTATTGCCTTCCTGTATTGGCACTGTCTTTCAAGAGTAAACAACTCTATCATTTCTAGAGTCAGAAGAGGTTCACCTGTGAACTCCTTGTTGACATTTAGATCAAAGCAAAGCCATAACTGCTGGAAAAGCTGGGATCTCCCTGCAGGATGCTCTGTCACGATAAACTGGAGGAGTTCCTCTCCCAGCCCAGGGATTTGGCAGCCCAGCACAGGGGTGAAAGCCGTGGGCATGCTCAGGGTAACTGCTTTGTGCTCCACGTGTGGTAGTCTTCTGGTCAGGGTCACTACAACGGGGCAGCACAAAGCTGTGTTTTGTCACTTACCTGCAGTTTCCACAAATGTTTCTCTATTTCAAAGCACAGATAAATGACAGAAGAAATTCACACTCTTTCAAGATAATATGTAACACAGTTGGGATGAATCACACTAAGGAGATATCTCCTGCAAACAGGACCAAGGCAACCAGCTTATATTAAACACCAGCTTATATCGGACAGAAAGAGATAGGCATGATGAATGTCATGTCACGTGTCAAACATTTGAACTAAAATTAGAGTAAATCTGTGGAAAAACCTGTCGAAATTTTGATTTAACAATGGCATGGCAGTGCTGTAATAACACTGTTTGCTCTTCCCAAAACCTTACAGGTCTCGAGTGACTGTCGAACACTACCAATTGCTTACTAACTGTGACTTCATACATCCTTACAGCTGTTTAAACAGGTCTCTGTATGTTAAAATAGAGAAAGATAGGCTAAAAAGAAAGAACTAGCATGACCTCCAGTATGAGAGTAGAGAAAAAAAAGAAGACAAAATGCCCAGCACAACTTGGAGGTATTTTGTCCCTAACATGGGTGACACCATAGGTAGAAAATATACCTGTTCTATAATGCAAAGGAAATAGTTCACACATCCAGGTATAATGGCTAGAAAGTTATAGCTCTCCATCCATTTAGAATTCATTTAGATATTTTCTTATTTTCTTTTTCCTTTTTATTTTTTTACTTGAAGAGGCTGCAGAAGAGGCAGGAATTGGAACGAAGTGAGAAATCAGTATTCTAACATTAGAATACTGATTCTAGTTAATCCATATTCATCTGTACTCTGTATGTATGTACACAAAAAAATCCTCAATCCCTTTGCCAATAAGGGCTAATTGTATTAAACATCCAAAGGCTTTCCAGGCTTTTTGATAAACTGAATGTATCTCTTTTTCTTAACAGAATGCCTTCTAATTAGCAATATTAAAGGGAAGAAAACACTGGAAACACTAAAATATCCTTACTTAAATTATTTCAGCATTTTTCAAGGGATGTGAAAGAGACTTTTTAGTGGACATTTATTGCTATAGGGGGAAAAAAAGAAACACTTATCAAATGTCTATTTTTTTAAACAATATGTTTAAGAAAAGGATATAACTGGTCTTAGTAATAGGGATGTTTGTCAGTCATTAGCAACAATAAAGTACACTCACCATTAAAAAGAAAGTCCTATATTAGGTGTTTCATTGAATTACTGCAATACCCTGGAAAAATCATGTCTATAGAAGGACTTCAGTTGTGAATCATTTTATAATAAAATGACAGGAAATAAAAATATATAGACAATTAAGCATTTAACATTTTTATTTCCATAGTTTGATCAATCATTCCTACTAGAGGAAGAAGAATGTTTAATTTATTCACACTATGCATTTATTCCATACTAGCTTCTGAATTTGTTTATGAAGTGGTAAAGATCCCACTATTTTAGCATGCTTGAATCACATTGGAAGTGAGGCCTCATATTTAAGAAGCTCCATCTTCTGCAGGATTGAGATTGACTTGCAGAAAACTAGAGGACACTGCTTTCACATAAATCATAAGAAGAGAAAGAAGAGGATGTCATAAAACAGGCTTTGACAGTCAGCTGATAAACAGAGCTGAAGACAAGTGAAAACTAGGACAAAAGATAAAATGTGTAAGGGATTCACAGGAATACTGATGCAAAACAATATATTGAGAAGTCACAAAACTGGAAGGAAACAGCATATGATGACAGAAACCATTAGAAAACCCCTTAGGCATACAAAACACTTTCTGAAAAAAGAAATTAAATTTGCAAGTTATTGATGTTAATGCCTAAAACTACTCAGGAGCTATCTCTGATTTTATATACAAAACCAACTGCTAAGGGTTATTTACAATCTCTAACAGAGTATATACTACTTTTGTAGCTTTTTATGAAGAAAACTATATATCATTACTCTAAGAAATGAGAAGAAAATTCTAGAAATAACAAACTTGCTAAAGCAATGTGAAACTTGGAAAGGAGTAGCAAAAAAGAAGCTCTCCTGAGTAAGACTAAGTATTCCTCTAGCCCAGTTTCCTGTCCCTGGCTATGACTAATGGTGAATGCCTAGGAGAGAGCAAAAAAGAGGACAAGCAAATAGTGATATCTCCTGTATATATTCTTCTCACAACCAAAAATAATGGATTAGAGGTTTCCTGAGCCAAAGGTTTGATGTATTTTATTGCTGTTCTTATTTAATAGTCCTGTGTAACTTTTTCTTCTGGGCATTTGTCTCACTTTTTTTCCTTTACTCAGTGTACGCCTCTGCAAGTTGTGTTCCACTCTTTTTTGCACCAGAGGAATTTCACAGCTCTATCACTGCTGTGTGAACAAACATTTCTCTCTTGCAATAATCACCTTCTGATTTCATTTCACTTCTCTTTAAAAATGCACCAAATATTTTTTCTCTGCTTTTCTCATCTTTGCCACTCATTATTTGAAAGAATCTAATTGTATTTTAACTTGGCCAAACCTTTTACAAGGGGTAGAGTCTTTTTTGGTGTTGTTCCTTCTGTAGAAGCTTCTCTGTAACTTTGATCACCCTTGTTTCCTTCTCTATGCTTTTACTAACAGTAATTATTAATTTGAATCAAAGATGTCTTCACTATTGCTGAGCAATGAGCTAACCAAGGAAACCTTGAAGGAAGATTTGGTACAAATCCTGCCAAAAGTCCAGAAACCTGTTTATTTTCCAAGTACATTTTAAGGTATTCTAAGTAAAACTTAGTCCATAAATGGGTTTAATGGTATTATACTAGTGAAAAACAATTCTTATGAGAACCTACTATTTTGGACCCCTCATGCTACTGGGACAAGCTTGAGACACTACTTGAAAAGGTCCTTTAATTAATCTCTCTGTTCAAAGACAAGGTGACATAATTTGGGATAAGAGATTTTATTATAATCAATCATACCAAGTATACCAAGCCATCTCATCTGGTCCTACTGTGGTTTGATTGCAAAAGAAAGGTTCCTGTAAACAATTGGTTAGTCTTGAATTTCTCTAATGTGTTTAAATCATATTCTCAGAGTGCAGAAACTGTGATTGAATCAAAATCATGAAGACCAGAAGAGGTAAGAGTATATTAAATGATTATTAGAAACTTGCAGAATAACAGACAAAACAAAAATAATATTTTGCTTAATAAATGAAGAAACCATTTTAAAAAGAGAGTTTTCTCAAGGACATTTTTTGCATTTACAATATCTTCAGAATTATTCCAGATAAAGCAAAGGATGCCATTGGGCTACGTAAAGGAAGACTGACACTGACTGAATAAAGAAGAGGAATTAAATGCTATCTGACATTATCAAATCAACCACTTTAAAGCAATAGTGAATTGAAAATACTTTAATCCATCTCTTAAATTTACAAGAAGAAAAGGTTATGTAAAACTTGTAATATTAATTTTATGTTTTGAAAATGGATTATTTGAGTGTATCAACACATCATTAGACAAAAGTTATCTTTTCAATGTCAACACAAAATAGAAGAGGTATTATTCCAAGTGGTTTACCTCAAGCTATAATCACAGTATTTAAAAACAAGAGCAGGCCATTGAATATCATGGGTTTGTGAGCAGTTCCAGGAGGAATATTAGGAGCAAAACAATCAATTCTGTTGTGGTAGAGAGGAGTAATTTTGCTATCGTCAGACATTTTCTGATATTCCCTATCCTTGTCTGAGTTTCTGAGGTCCCTCTCAGTAGTCAAACTTCTCTTGGTATGGCCAAAATAAGGAAAAGAGAACCATCTTCTTGCCCTCAACTGATGCATGACACCCAGGCATTCTCCTTCACTCTCACCCTGCATGATCAGGCAATTTTGCAATCAATGCAGCTGTACCTGATAGAACTGACTCTGCCTGGCCACAACACGTTCTTCTGGGGTGACAGAGGCCCAACAGTGTTTGCCAGGGCCATGGGGAAGCTCTGGCCTTTCAGTTTACAACTGCTTCTTTTCCGTGTGTCACTGTCGCCCAGCTGGGCGTTCAGCTGTGCCAAGTCTGTACCTGGCTGCTCTTGGTGGCCTGCCCCACACCAAGGTCATCATTTCACTGCCTACTTGGTCCTTTAGAAACCTCTTTTGTGAAACACCAAAGCAACTAGTTCAGCAGGAAGAGAAACAAGTCATAGAAATAATGCAGCTGTTTCACCTGTTATGGGGCAAGATAATACAGCCTATTCATATAACTGAATCACTACTGATCTTGAGGTTGAGGTCAGTAATTTGCTGGAGTAGATAAGTACATCAATAAAGGCAGATGTGCCCATCTGTGTCAGCAAAGAATTTTGCTCTCAATCTAGGGAGACAAAAGTGGATCCAGCAAATAACTGATAAGAAATGAAGAAAAAAGCTATCTATTACCAGAACAACCAAGAAATTAGTATAGAGGAGTTACATTATACTGCACCCTCTATTCAGCCTGATCCTTTATTATGCTGAGGTTCTCAATTACTATTTACTTCAATAAGAATCTTGTAGCACATTCACATCCCACAAAACCAGGACTGTGATACTGTGACTGGTATGCAAATTGGTAATATGTGAGTATATTAAATATAAATTAAACTGTAAGGGTTTTAATCTTTGATTTGGAAGTGCAATGAGTGGGAGCACTTATTAATAGAGGTATAATTCTTACCAGATACGTACATGTATGCAAATACCTTCTTTTTTTCTTGCCTTGAGCCAATATAAGATTAAAAAATTATCTTAACCATTTCATTTCCCAGAAGAGAGCTGGAGGAACACAATCTTCTCATCCTCAAGTTTCCAAAGTATTTCAGTAGGATTAAATGGTGGACCATGGGTAATGCTTGTCTTATAATGGAGTAGTGTTGCATGCATTGTAAGGCTGTAGTGTCCAGCCTTTTCAGTCAAAGTTATTGCAACATTTCCAGGCAAGAAGAAAACCTATGAATAATACTTTGGAATTAAGACAGATTTCAGAAAGATTTTTTATGGTTAATGTAATTCAGAACATAAAGTGTTCACAAAATTAAAGTCTGCTGCTCTTGTGAGATCCAGTGGACCTGACATTTCAAGCTCTGAGATTAAGATCTTTCTTGCTAGTTTTCATCTTATTGAGCATAACGTGCTTTATTCTCTGGTATAGCCATGTGGGTAGAGAACCAAGTGGGCTTGTTAGAATAAATTCTGATAGGATGGAGATAACAGTCATTCAGATTCCAGTGAGATCAGACTGAAAGTGTTACAGCTAATTCAGTCCTGATCCAGCGGAACATCTGAGTGTTCTTGTCCTTAAGGCTTATAAGCATGGGAAGAGGTGACTTTTTCTGGTCATGTGAGTGGCCTGGATTTGGAATTCTCTAAGAAAATCCTGGAGAAGGACTTGTCTCAAAGCCAGACCGTCTCTATTCTTTCTTAGCCACCTGGTCTACTGATGTAAGTACCAGTGCTGTACTAAGACCACACCACTTAATAAGTCTTCCATATTTAACTGCAGCCACCCTCAGTTTTAAATCTTTCTGCTGCACTGACAACTTTGGCTGTTCATTATCTTGGTGTAAATGTGAACTTTATAGTATTACAGTTGAGAATATGGAAATAAATACACACAGCACCCACAGCCTTAAATTTTCTAGACCTTCAGCCACCAGCCAGCAAGGCTGCTCCTTAGGTTTACAGTGAAATTATAGAGTAATACCAGCCTGTTCTACTGAGAAAGGGAAATACTGGGAAATACTTAAAACCAGCCATTTATGTGAGTCATTTTAGCTCTGTTATGGGTTGCCATAAATATATTCGGTATTTAATTTCTACTGTATATTGCGTCAGTGTTTATACTATAAAGCAAATCTTTGAGGAATGATGTTTTTATTACCTCTGTATCCATATGTGCAAAAAGAATTATCTTGACTTAAAGTTCCTCCAGCATTCTGACAGGCAAAAAGCAGAGTTACAAGCACTACAAGAATATTTACATGGTAATACCCATTTTGTTCTGTTGTCTTTTGAAAGTCACTAACAACTGAATACCCTCATTTAGTATTGAGAGAAAATTAGCAAGGTCTTGGAGCGAGGAAGTAGCAGCAGCAGCAGGTGTACTTCTTTCTCTCCTTACTCCCTTTCCTTTGGCTTTTAAAGCCAACATGCCTGAATCACCCCCACCTCCTTTCCAGGCTGTACAGATGACTCCAAACCAGGTGTCCCTACAGCCCCTGGTGTCAGAGCCTAGGGTGGCATTTAGCCCCGTTTTGTACTCAAACCACTACACTGTGCACTCACAGACTTCCACAGTACCTCCCACCACTGAACACACACAACTGCACAGAAACACGGCACAGGCCTGGTACTAGGAAAGAAATGCAGAAAACCACTCTTCCTATAAAGAAAAAAACACATAGCTACTGTCCTGGTAATATGGCTGTGCTGAAATAAGAGATAAAAGGGAAATGCAAGACAAAACAAGTTTAATGTGATGCTCCAAAAATAGCACCTCTGTCCTCCAAAGTGACAAAAAAAAAAAAGTTCCACCCACCTGGGAATGATTTTTCAAAATTAAGAAGAGATGGAGACACAGAAATCAAAAAAGAAAATACATAGATATGCAGAGGGACTTTGCTGAAAATCATTTAAAGAGGAAAAAAAAATCTTTAGGAATTGTCTTATCTTTATCTCAAGGAAATGTGGAGGCTGTAATACATTGACTGGAAAAATACCCTGAATAAATCTACTTTTCCTGCTATTCTGGCTTGCTGAGAGTCACAAATCGCATGATATAACTCTTATTCAATTTAATACACCTTGAAGAACCTAATAAAGTCTTTTAAGCAGAGAAGAAGCTTTGAAACCTTTTCTGCAATTATAGGGGAGGATGCCCCTATTATGCTTAGAGATGAGCTGGACAAGTTTAATTTCCCTTTATGATTAAGGAAAATACATGGATATGTTGCTGCATTGAGAGACTTAAAGTCTACTGTATAGCAAACAGCATATTTATGAGCAACACAATGTGATGCTCTTATTCACTCACAAAGAGAATGGCATATACAAGCCAACAACTCAGAGAAATCTATCACACAATAATGATTCAGCTTCCAGTTTGGTGAAAATAAATTATTTTAATCAGTAACAAGTGCTGCAAAAATTTAAATAAGTGAACAATAAATACATAATAATAGGACTAATTATTCTTTTTCTCTGCCAATATTCTCAGTTATGATAGAATACAATGAGGCTTTTAAAATTAAACTATACTAAATACTTACTACCATAAATTTTCTTGAAAAACATTAAAAAATAAAGAGGAATGAAGTCCATAGTGAAAATAAATGGGCCAGATACTATCTTTGATTGTAACCCTTTATGCAGGCCTGTCAGTGTATAAGGCTTGCCACCTGTGGAGTCCTTGTTCCCACATGATTCACTCAATCTGCTTCAGAGGATTTCTTCAAACATCCCTTCCCTTAAACACATCCAACCCCTGAGCCATACATCCTGTTCTCTCTCTCTCATGAGAAGCAGCAGAGAATTCAATTCAATGTTGCTTTGCTCCCTAACTCCTGATGACCAGTCAGGATTTTCCCTGCTTTCCCCTGCTACCGACAATTCAATAAATTACACTCTGAAAAAAGGTTGGAATCTACAAAGTTCCCATCCTACAGCTCATCCCAGCCAAGACTGGACTGTGTGGCCTGGTGGGACTTGCTGATGTGCAGCTCTTTAGGGTCCTGTCACCAGTGTGTTTCTGTCCTTGGAATAGTACAGCCCATACACTAGGTCATTTTATTGTCATTTCAGCTCACATATCACAATTTAAATTCCCTTATTTAGCATACATCCTCAACGTAATAGATTTTACAATGGAAATGGCACTTCCTAAGAGAATGCTCTATTTTTGGTATGATTGATTTGAAGGATACCAGTGGATATGGGAAATGGAATGAAATGCAACTCTCAAAAAGCAGTGAACTTCTGAAATCTTTTGCCTTCTCTTTGGAAATAAATTTCTTTGGAAAACTTGTCAAGGCCACTGCTTTTTAAAATTCATTTTCCACTTCTGTATCCTTGAAACACTTTAAAAATGTTTACTTGATTAAAAACTGACCACTCAAGCTTGTCAAATGCTTTCCCTGCATGTAAAGACAAAGGAATGCATTGAGCTAGTAAATTATAATAATCCCATAATCCTAAGAGCATGTTTACAGAGTTTTCATATTGCTAATTGCCAAGGGAGTTGGCATTTAATTACTTTCTGCAATCTTCACACAATATTTCTCTTTTGTCCTAGCTCTTTAGAATATGAAGTTACTATTTTTCTCAAATTACTTGAATGACCCTAAATAACAAAAGAATTTTTTGTCCAGTGTGATAAAAGATTTTATTTATCTGTCATATCAAATTTAAATACTGTTTTAATTTATTTTACATGTTGAGATTTCATATAAGTTTGCTCTTTTACAATCTTGTTATTTATTTTGTATTTATTTTGTTTTCTTTCAAATTTATGCAAGATTAATAAATATCTGTCTCACAGTATTGGCAGCTTTCCATATAATTTTATTAATTTTTATTCTTACACTCCACAATAGCAGAAATCCCACCTTTTCTTTCCTCCTCCTTGGACCCTTGCCCAAATTTATATTCAAACCAAACTCACTGTAAAGCTATGCAAGAATTGCTGGAATACGATTTTAAAGATAAGGTCAAAACCCTTCAAGGCATAAATAAGCTGCCTGCACCAATATTGCTTCTCTGTTTATACATGTATTTCAAAATTAATGCTATGGAATATCTTTTCACATAAAATATGAGAAATATGAGAAACTTTAAATGGGTGAAAGGGAAAATGAAATGACAACACTACATGAAAAGGTGTTTGGAACATTTTATTCTCAAAATCTGGAATTTAAAAGCAAGCAAAATCTTAGCTATTTTATTTTGCATAATATTTCTTATTTTGAAATCAACCTGACTAAGAAATTCTTTAAAGAGAAGAATTTCAGCCTAAAGAATTTTACTTCAACTCCTAACACAAAATATTTTTGATCTTATTTTTGTTGTCTGTTCATTTGTTTGTTTCTTTGAAGGAGATTGTTCTTTTGTTGATTTTGTCATTTTGTTTGGTCACAGAGCTGCAAATTCTGTTGTCTGCACAGCTCAGCTTGCCACATGTTGCCTAAAGCAGTAGGGAAGCTGCAAGGAAAGCCAGCAGTGTCTCCAATCCAGAATACTTTTGGCTTGGTCTGTAATAGATAGGGCATATCTTTGATTAAAAACTTGCATGGCAGCAGTTAGTAAGATTCAATCACCAGGGAATATACATTATTCTCTTCAGAGAGTCTCCCAAAACTGTAGAAGTTAACGGAAAATAAAATATTATATTTTTGTTCCATAACTTAACCCTCAATTAATTTCAATGATCCTTAATGCATTTATGGTTTGGGGGTGAATGTTAAAAATTAGCTATTAGTCTAATTGTGCATGTATAGACAGTTAAGCCAAAAATTTTAATAGATGTTCTTTAAAGTATTTTTTCCAAATGAGACTGGAAAAAAAGTGGTAATCAAAATAGTATCCCTTTTTTTGCTATGATGTCATTTGGAAAAGAAAAATTGTGCAACTGTTTCATCACTGAATACAGCAATGAACAATTCTCAGACAAATTTGAATGAAAATTCCATCTAAACTTTTCTCTCCTTCTTTAGTAACAGCCTTCTTAACATGTTTATCTTCAGCTGGCCAGTTCCTCACTCCCACAGAGTTCCTGTCATCTTTACCTTGGAGCAAAGCAGAGCCATCCTGTACGATGGCAGCACCTGTGGCACTGATGTGACTTTGCCTCCAGACATCAGGGATGAGGGCCACCTTTATGAACTAGTAATTTTTGAGTGAGACACACCATTTTCATAAAGAGGAGGTGAGGGTTCAAGGGCTTTTCCTCCCATGCATCTCTGCAGGGATGAGATGCTGCTGGGGCAGCCCCTGTGTTCACTGCATCACTCTTCACTGCAAGGATGGAAGAGAGATGAAGCCATCATCTTCCAGTATTTCCTTAGAAGTCTGATTTATTGATCTGTAATGATTTTCTGCTTCACAGGAACACGCAGCTGACAGCAATAACAGCTGCTGTTGTAGCAGACCACCAGAGATTTACAGACTTCCTTATTTCCAAGGAGTATTGCTGCAGTGTGGAGGTCATGGGCCTGACAGAGAGCTGGCACACAATATTATACGACTTTCACTGCTGTAAAACTTCGAATCTAAACAAATAAATGTATCCAATACAATATAGTTCTCTTTTATGTCCCGGGCAAGTCTGCAGTTTCCATGGTTACCAAGGGGCAGCCTAGTAGAGAAACAATTCACATTTTCTTTCAACAGATATTTTTGAGACTATCCTTTTGAAAAGTTGTACAAAATAAATTGATTGTAACACATATCCACATCTCTTGAATTTGCTGTTTAGTTAGAAATTTATGCAAGAATCAATTCCACAATTTAAAACATATTAGACAGGGCAATTTGAATACTGCTCATTCAAAATCAGCAAGTCTTATGATGTGCACAGTCTTTATTTACATGGTTTACTGTGTCACTCCTTCTAGAACTTTAAAAAAATTACTGTTCGTTATTTCATATTGTTTTAAAATTATTTAAATAAATCAAAACGATGCTTTTATAAATATTTCTGTCCACCAGCACCTATCTTCCTCTAGAAGACAAGTGTAAGTACAAGTGCCCCCCACTCCTTTTTTTTTCTTATCTTTCATTGCTGGGAAAATGTCATAAGTGGTGAAACATACCTAAGTACTTTGAGTCCTAAGATTGGACTTCAGGCTCACTATCCCTTGTCTGTTTAACAATCATGTTGAATCAGAATCTTACTCTACCAATACCAATAATAATGGTAATAGTAATGAGGCAGGATGTTCATTTTATGAACAACCAGGTATTGACATTAAATGTTGGCATAAAGATTATCAACAGCATTCAAATATATCATTTCAAAATACCAACATTTTCACTGTTGCATCCAATATCTCCAGATTGTTTGGAAAGCTCAAATTGGATTTTAAAAACATATAGGTGCCAGTTTTGACTTTCCAACATATATTTTCCTTTTCATATGCATTACTTTTTTATCAGATGCCCATTTGAAAAAAGCTTCTCCATCCTTAGAGAGCTCAGAGTGCTTGCCAGTGCTCAGAGGGTTGTTGAGGGGTTACCAGGACAGAAAACCTCAGATTCTACCTCAACCCCATCCCAGTTCTTGCAAATCGGAGCAGGAGTAGTGCCCCCATCAGATGAGAGCTGGTCTCACTAGGTTAAGCAGTTTGTAGCAAGGCATCCCAGACCTCTGGGCCAGTCAGTTAAATCTCACACAGTCTTTGACAGCTTCCTTAACTCTCCCTCGTGGGAGAGGTGCTGGGCCCTGCCTTCTGCAACACCATGTGCCACATTCTGCTGCCCAGCTTGGGGAAGCTTCTAGCTGTGTCAGGTGTGTGGAACTGGAAAAGGAATTAATATTGTGCAAGAGCCAAAGGTATATTTTCCATATGCAGCTGTCTGCAGCCCTTAAAAAGCCACACACACAGATTCACATGGCTGACAGTCACCACGTGTGGCTTTGCTCCACTGAGCCATGACCTCAGACAGCATTGCAGACCCAGCCTCAGTAACCACCTGGCCAGAAAGAGCATAGTGAGGTCTTCCAGCAGCTCCTGTTCTAACAGTCTTTCCTCAGAGTTGTTCCTGAATTCATTTTAATTCTTTTACTTTATTCATTTAAAGAAAGCCTCTGAAATAAAGGCAGAACTTAGGAACTGCCCTGATGGAGGTGTGTAGCATGAGGCCATCACCAGGCTACTGCAGGCTTAATGCATTTACACAGTCTTCATCTATTTTCTTGCTGCATTGTGTTACAAATTAACATATCATTTGATGTTCTCTGCTTCCTCTGCTTTTCATGTTTCTCTCATATTAACTATCACAGACAATTTTCAAGCAGATCTGTTAGCTCACATTTCTCTAATAGGAATACTAGATTTTCATTTACTGAATATATTAATACTTCTGTATTCTCATGTCATTTTTGCTTTCTTCTCTAAAAGTAAGAAAAGCTCTGAGATTGGTATCATCTTCACATTTAATTAATGAGATTTCTATTCCCTGAATAAGCTTCCCTGGCATATCTGCAGTTGATGCAAACTATATTCACATTGAGTAGATATTATTGTTAATGTAATAAATGACCATATACTCTTTTAATAATACTACTAGTAATTACTACACTGTTTGCTGCCTACACAAACGTGGCTAGACAGAAGAATATATTCTGTGTTCCTAAGTCTTTAATACTATCCAAAATATATCTTCTTCTTTGCTTCTGAGAATTACTATCTTTGGCTGTTTTATCTTCATTATAATTGTCACTTTATTTCAGCCAAGAACACCTTCACTCAAATGCTCTGATAGGTACTTTTGAACTGTGAATCATTAGGTGGAGAATATGAAGTTTGATTTTAAAGAAATTAAATTACTATTAAGTATTTAGTTAAAAAGATCTTATTGCCACTGTTTACTTCACAGAAGTAAAACATTAATTTTAAAATTATAATGAACACCTAATAGTGCAGTAAAAAAAAAAAAAAAACAAAACAAAAAACCCAAAACCAACCAATATGCTCACAGATTTAAATGCCAAAACTTCTATTATCTCATTTTGAGCACTCAGGTATGTGAAACTGCTCTGAATCGTTTTCAGCCACTTTGAAATATCACCATTTCCTTCTTCCTGCCAGGAAAGAAGCTGAATAAATTGCCAGGTAAACTCTCCAGCCAAAGGGTATTTCCAGCATATCTGGCAACCTAACACATACTGCTTCATCAGCATGTTCACTTCTTTTTATTTCTTGTGAAAACACAGAATGCACACGGGTCTGAAATCTGCAGAATATGCTTTCTGATCACTGAAGAAGGCTACTATACTTCCCTTTTCCCTGAGTTTGTCAATTTTCAAATCAAAACTAATTTCAAGAGATAATGAACTTATTAAAACTTATTAAAAGGGCCGCAAATGGGTGTCCTTTGTTGGTGTCCAAGGCACCTCCAAAATGATATAAGGGTTGAGGGCTTTTGTGTCACCTTTTTGGACATGAAGCGAACACAACATCTTGAAGTAGAGGACACTTGACTATACTCTGAGTGGGGTCAGCTGCAAGGAGGATCCTAGGGATACAGGACCCTCTGGAGAGTGGCTGTGTGCCTTGGACAGCCTCACCTCCTTCAGTTCTCCCGTGAGCTAGGAGCTGGCTTAGCTCAGGTTGCCTCTAGGGAAATGGCCACAGGAATCCAAGATATCTGCAAGGCTTGAAACTAGTTGCATGTGTCACTTTCCAAGCAGTTATTTGAGAATATAAATGTCAGAGTTTAGATATGGCACAACTCTCAGTCTGTGATCACAAAACAAGAGGTAAATTGCACCTTCAAGTTATACAGGACAGCATCTATTTTTTCCTTCCAACAATTAATATTTTGTATTATTGGTGGGAATATAATTAAAGGACAAGCTGAGACCCCTCTGGTATAATAGCCTATAAATTAATTTATGTATTTAAATCTGTGTAAGTGTTTTTGAGTAAAATGTTTCTCTGCTGATAGACACAGAGCTAAAAAGAGACACTATTCAGGATCCTTCCTTCAGCAAATGAAACCAACCCTTTGGAAGTTAACTATGCTCACAGCTTTCAATTAGCAATTTATTACTATTAAATAGCCAAGACCAGACAGTTTCTCAAAGATTTCTCAAAATGCCCTGTAAAATCTGAGATGGGACAAACTCTGGCAGTTCCACTTGGATTAAATATCTAGAGCAGTGGGAGCACATTTTCCAAGTATTTGGAAATTTTTGTGAGATTTACCCAATATCTTCCTGAATTTAAAAAATAATATTTTATTCTGCTGAGTTTAAGAGGAAACTTGGAGAAAGGAAGCCTAGGGGTGATCTTATCAATGTATATGGATACCTATTGGGAGGGAATTACAGTAAGGGAGCTGGAATCTGCTCAGTAGTGCCCAGTGCCATCTCCCTCTGTATTAAAACCCAACAAGGGTTTTTAGGGTCCTGGCAACCTAATTTAGCTGACTCTGCTTGAGCAGGTGGGGATGGGCTAGACAATCTCAGGAGGTCCCTTCCAACCTCTACCACTTTGTGATTTTTTGAAAACAATCTTTGGAATAAGCAACTTCTCCTTATTCTGTTCTAAACGCTGTGCAGGTTTTGAAGTAAACCCTAAGACCATAAAAGAAAAGCATAGGAGATTTAAGTAATTTAGGAAATTTCTTTATCAGATTTTAAAACTTCATTTTTGGCAGCTTATGATAACATCTTTATATCTAAAATATTCTGTATTAGAGAGAACACTTTATTAGCTCAATGCCAATTTCAATATCTATATCTGACTATCAAATATATCTTTGCTTTAATGCTTCTTTGATTTATGTCTTTTAATGATGAGTTTATTTGATCTGCAAGCTCACATTTCATTATACTTATAATGAAACTGTGAATTATAATTTTTAAGATGATTCCACTGTTTTGCAGGAAGATAGATTCCACATTCTTTTTCATTTTATGACTAAGAACCACTTATTCAATGCGAAATTTTTTTCTGTAGCTCCTAGTCATTAACATGCAGTATATTTACATTTTCTCTACATCTAGGTTTCATTTTTAAACCTCTAACTCTACAAAAGAGAAAATTTCTTTAACCTCCAGCCTTAAAAGGTTTGTATAACTGTCCATTTCCAAGTTGTCCTGTTTACTTGTCCAGCTGATATCCAGGATGTGCTGTCCCGGGTCAGGCTGTTGTTTTTGTTGCAATGATCTCTGTCTTTTCTACTGACAGTTGTAAAGAGCTTCCATACTATAACTTACTATACTGCTAATACAGTTACTAATGTAACTTTAATGTTCCAAGATTTTGATTTATGGCTCCACATTGCATTATCCTTTCCTCTCCTCATGACTGATATTTTTTGATCCTAAGATAACAGATGTTCAAAGGAAATACATTTCTTTATTTGATTGCTTTAGTAAGCATAATTTTTGCCAGCATATTCATTGGTAATAGGATAAGCATGTACCAAAACTGGCCTTAGCCTGGCTGAAGTGTTATTAATCAGGTTCACATAAAATAACTGTTTTTAAAGACCAGTGATCTGAAGCTGCTTATAGCCTTGAATCAGTCCCTCAAGGATAAGTTCTTGAATTGTTGCTCCTTGGGGTCATATATTAGTGATGCTGGTTGGATTTTTTTTTAACTCAGGTCCCAGGTGCCATCTATCTATACAAGAAACTGTTATTTATGGGTTCATGAATACTTTTAAATTACTTTGATCTTTTCCTCTCAGTATTGTTTTCAGAACTTTCAAGATTAGCTTAAAATTAATCCGGTAGCTATAATGTCACAAGAATAGAGAGATATACTTTATCTCTGAAGAGCAATGTTTGGGTGCATTGGCAGATAGCACTTGTTTTGAAGAGCCTTGTCCTGAGGCTGCTCTGTATCCTGAGTGCTAAGAGGATGTGTCTAAATGAAATCAATCTTTGATACTTGAACTTAGGTCTTGTGCTCCGTGATGGCAGGAGTGCTCTGCAGCACTCGGATCTCCTTCTGTTTCTCTCTGAGTCTGCAGTACATTGCTCATTGCACAGCCCTGCAACCCAGTGGGAGAATTTTATTTATCCACAGGAGGAGCCTGGGCAGCACATCCCACTGTGGAGTACACAGGAGGCTGAGTGCCCCAGTAGTGATCTCACTTTGCCTGCAAAGAGCACTCTGTCCTCATTAGCACAAAGGTTTTCAAGTGTTTCCAAATGCTTCTGTGATTTGAGATAGAGATATCCTAATACTTGATGATATTTTCCAGATTTGAATGCTACTTGCTGATAATGGTCCGTGCTTCTTTTAATGAATCAGGTAGATCAAATTCTCAATGTACTCATCTAATGGGAGATGTCCAGATTTTGTTTAAAGCTGGTTACTGAAGTGGGTAAAAATAAACAAAGAAAACCTGCTTGTGAACTTGATACAATTTGCATTAAGTTTTGAATTAATTATTTTCCAGGAATGCCTACGAGCAAACTGGCAGTTCGTCTGTAGTTGGTTGATTGATATATTAATTGATAACAACAGCATGAATGACAATCGCCCAATGGCAGTTGCAGACCATATTTTTTTATTACAAAGAAACATTATGTACATATTCACATTTCATATTTTTCAATGAGAAGTGAGTCTAGCAGAAATTTTTTGTGGTAGAGGAAAGCAGAGTTGAACTGTTAACACTGGAGTTTCGAATGCACACAGAAACACACATCCTGCCCCTTTGAACAGGCTATGCCTGTGACTAGAAGCAAAATATACATGCAGTTCTGTGATATTTGCTCCAGGCATGCACAGAGCCTGAAATAACTGCCTAGAGATATGTCCAGGTAGGCAGAGACTAATACTCAGCTGAACTCAACTCAATTTTCAAGGTAGTGTGAACACTTGGAGGTAAATGAGTTGTGTTGACTTCAATGGACAAGCACACGGCTAAAGCACCGTGCCATACTTTGTAACCATGAAGTTTCAAATTGCTTTATCTTTCACTGCACAATCGTATCATTTTTCATTATATTTCTGTGCATTTCTTTCATGAGAATTATTACATTATCAAGCAGAGCAGAAAAATGAGACATAGGAGTTACAGTTTCCTGCAAAAGTGCCAGATGTAATAGTTTTCTCTTTATCACATTCCCTTTCTTAGGCAGCTCACCAGCTATTGTCTTTGAATGAACAAAGCTCTGGAAAGGTTTCAGAACCTGAATACATATTTTTTTGAGCAACTTCGTTCATTTAAACTCTTTCTGAACCTTAGCTATTGCATTAACAATAATGCACTTTTGGATATTCTTCAGAGCATCCCATTAGGCTGTACCTAATAACTAGATGCTTGGAAAAAGATCTAATTTTCCCCATATTCATAAGGCTACTAGTCCTTTAAGCATGATACAAAACCTATATCACAGCTCCCCAGCGAAAAAAAGTAACTTAAAACAGACTTCTTCTTCACATTGGCCGTTTTAATCTGCTTGCTAAGGGAGATTATTGCATCCACACACAACAGGCTACTTTTGCTCCACTAGAATAACTTTAGGAGCTGAGGTTCTCATTGCTAGCTCTCTGCATGGACTTGTTCTTATTTATTAGATGTAGTAATGAATAAATTACCTCCACTTCCTTAATGGGATCAGCTTTTCATTTATCTATTTAATGGGAGGAAACAAAGGCTCTAATAACACAGTAAAGCATCCTGTTAGAGATTTAGATACCTGGTTGCAGCAAAGCACACAATGCACTAGGCAGGATGTTTTTTGGATGGGTTAGACTGCAAATGACTAGCAAAATATTCCCAAACAGCATCTAAAATCCTTGGCCTCCAACATTTTACTTTTCTCTGAGGCATCTGACCCTGTTCCTCGTCCACACAAAGCAATTCTGAATACAGCAACACATTTGCTATGAGTTGAAAGCATCCCAGAAGTTCAGCAGCTGAAGCACTGATGTGAATGGCAAGGGGAATGCATGGCTCTTCACACCAGGTGCAAAGATTTCCTGGTGAAGCAGCTGAATCGATCCTTCCCTTGATTGTGGAGCTAGAGAGATCTCTGCAGTTCCTGTGCTGATAGGCAGCCCAAGAGGGAGAGGATTGTGAGGGGGGAAAAAGGTATTTTTTAATGTTTTTTTCCAAATTATTAACTAGCTTTAGCTGAATCTGATAAAGCTGCATACATTCACAGCTGTTTAGGAATACTCCACTGTGGAGTCTGAAAGATCCTTTAGATGAGGCTGGTCTGAAACTTATGTAGGTTTTCCAGCCTGCATTTTCATTTTGGTCTACAGAGGACAATGACACTTCCAAACTGTGTCTTGAATTGTAGAAATTGTTCTATGCAGAAGAATTATTAAGAATATGTAAAGCAAAATTCAGGAATGATTGAAAAGAAGTCTTTACATAATATTTTACATTGAATTATCTATTTCAAAACTGTAATGTATTTTAACTTACAGCAACTGCTAGAGATCATTTGCAGCAACAAAAAAAAATACTTATTTCCTGTTCTGGAACATCAGAGATGTTACTTAAAACACTTCTGCTGAGAAAATATTTCTTGATGAGTTGGATTTAGAACAAGAACACTGAGAAAAGAAATGCTCAGCATTAATAAGGAAATACTTATCAGGCAGATGTTCATAACCAGTCAGGCACAACCTGTTCTTTTGTGAATGCTTTCTATGTGTTTATTTGGTTTGCATGGCAAGGTTTTGTAGTGGGTGGTTAGAGGGGTGGCTTCTGTGAGAAGCCAGAAGCTTCCCCATATCCTACAGAGCCAATGCCAGCTGGCTCTGAGACAGAACTGTCACAGACCAAGGCCAAAGCCATCAGTGATGGTGGTAGCACCTCTGGGGTAACAGACTTAAGAAACAGGGGAGAAGTAGCAGCAGAAGCTGGAGAGGGGAGTGAGAATATGTGAGAGAAGCAGCCCGCAGACATCAAGATCATGGATAAAGAGGGCAGGAGGTGCTCCAAGCACTGGAGCAGATTCCCCTGCAGCCCTTGGTGCAGAGCCATGGTGAAGCAGCTGTGCCCCTGCAGCCCATGGAAGACCTTGGTGTAGAAGACATCCACCTGCAGCCCATGGAGGATCCCACGCTGGAGCAAGTGGATGTCTGAAGGAAGCTGTGTCCCCATGGGAAGCCCACAACGGAGCAGGATCCTGGTGGGACTTGTTAGCCTGTGGAAGGATCCACACTGGAGCAGCCTGCTCCTGAAGAATCCACATTAGAGCAGTTAGTGAAGATCTGCAGCCTACAGGAAGGACTCAAGTGGGAGAAATTTGTGGAGTTTGCAGTCTCCTATGGGAGAGATCCCAGGCTGGAGCAGAGTATGAGGAGTTCTTCCCTGAGGAGAAATGAGCAGCAGAGACAACACGTGATGAACTGAATGCAGCCCACAGTCCCTGCATCCTCAGTCCCCCTGCACCATTGCTGGGAGGAGGTAGAGAAGTCAGGAGGGAAGTCTGTGAATAAGGAAGAGGTCATGGAAAGATCTTGTAGGATTTGTTTTTGTTTCTCATTATCCTACTCTGACTTGATTGGTAATAAATCAAATTAATTTTCCCCAGTTCTGTCCATCATGGTAATTTGTGAGTGATCTCTTCCTGCCCTTATTTCAACCCATGAGATTTTTCTTCTATTTTCTCTCTCCTGTCCATCTGAGGAGGGCAGTGACAGAGTGGCTTTGGTTGGCACCAGGCATTCAGTCAGGGTCAATCCACCACAGTGGGACTTGACAGTGCAGTGATTTGATTATCAGACAAACAGTGGATATTTTATAGCCAGTATTGTGAAAGATCTTTAACTAACTAAGTTTGGGGCCCTAACATCCTATTTTGGTAATTTCAGAGATATATTGGTTTCTTGCATACCTGCATTTGAAAATATTGTTTTGAATTAGGGAAATAAAAATTAGATCATGTAGGTAGAAGTAATATTTATATTTAAACCCTTCAAGTGGACACTTGATTCTATACTTGGGCCAAGTTTTTTTAATAAGGAGAAAGCTTTTTCTGTCAACATTTATTTTAATCTAAGGTAGTTTGGTATTACAAACCATATTAAGTTCTTTTTATTTTTGTGTTCTTCTACTTTTGAGAGATCCTTTTATTTTCTCTACATCACCCCTGCTTTTGGAACCTTAGTCTGATACTTACCCTCAAAGTATGCTTATGCTGCCACTGAGTGACATAATCAAGCATTTCATAATTATTTTCTCTTAACATGTTTACAGGCTTCACTACCCCTTTTATCTGTTTAGTTGATGATTCTTAGCACAAAGAAGACTCAAGGAGCATGAAATATTTACAGAAATGCAGACTAAAAAGAACAACACTTCAGTTACTCTGGTCTGAATATCAAACAATGTAATTTTCTTCACATATCAACTTCATATGGAGCAAAACAACATACCTGGGCAGCGGGAGATGAGGCATCATTAGGAAATAATTTCACAAAAGACGCACAGATTAAACACAGCTGCTCTTCTAAACATTATAATGTACACAGGGCAACTTTAACATTCTTTACCAAAGTAGGTCAGGACTAAAAAGAGCACAGGACTATGTTTTTTATCCTAAATACTTATTAGTATTTTTAAAGAGTATTTTAGAATTCATCCTAAAAGTGCATTGGACATGTTCAGCTGGCCAGCCGAATAATGTGTCTGTAATCACCACAGAAGAAAACACTATCCAGTAATCTACCTGAAAGAGTTGTTTTTGCTTTTGTGTAGTATCACCTGAAAACCAGATCCATTAATGTAGAGGTCATTCAATGTTGTTACATTTCTCTTCAGTGGTTGGCAGTTATATGGCCATTTCTAGTAATTTCTTACAGGTAGAGGCTGCCTCTATTAAGTAGGACTGCTAGTCAGAAAGAAGCTGGGCTGCAGTCTCAGGAAAAGCAATGCCTCAATGTGTGACCTTGGCAGGTTACTCAATTGTCACCCACTCAGCTTCTATCAGTCC
This sequence comes from Chloebia gouldiae, assembly GCA_003676055.1. NCBI lineage: Eukaryota > Metazoa > Chordata > Aves > Passeriformes > Passeridae > Chloebia > Chloebia gouldiae. Next base: position 2,304,343 of record QUSF01000006.1, read on the forward strand.
CCCTAGAAAATTGATTGAATAACAGTCTCACGGAAAATCACATTTTGTAAGCACTGAATTTTCATGGACAAAACTACAGTATGTTTAGGAAGTAGAAAAATATTTAATTTCAATTTTCAACAGGGTGATAGTCCCTGTGTACAGTCGGTATTTTATTTTTGTACATATATAAATATAGGTAAGTGATGGCTCCTCCAAAAAGAGAGGAATTTAGCTCTAAGACCCAGGGTATGTCTATGCCAGTACTTAATATTGCACTAAAGGGGTGGATTAGTAGGCAAAGAAAAGAGGTAGTACTGAGCCCCCTAATGCTGCATAATCCATGGCTCATGGATATTATCTGGTTAGATATAATCTGGTCTCCTAGACTGAACATTGTTATGAAACATGCAGCTTGAAGAGCTGTTTGAAGAGTTTGAAACTTCTTGGTTTCATATGCCTGTGTGCATTTGTGATTGCAGTGCATGTGATGTGCCCTGGATGGGCGATTCCCATTGAGTTTCCACAAAAAGACATCCAGTTCCCACCCCCAGAATGGCTTTGTAAGTTCTGAGATGTGGGAAATGGGGATAGTCAGGACTTTCCTACAAGCTCACACTGTCGTTCCAACCTGAAGCCCTAATGGAGATTAAGACACATCATCTGTGTGGGATGAAGGCCACTTGAAATATCTGCCTCAGGTTTGAAAATAACAGAGAAACACATCACTGGGTTATTACTGAGTGTGACAATACTAGGTTTTGTGTAACTGTAAATCCTGAAAGTGTGAAAGATGCCATAGTCAAGAAACATGCTAGCACTACCAGTAAGTCAAAGGTGATAGGGAAGAATTAATCCAACCACCGAGAAACATTTCACAGACTGCAACTTTTTTGCTGAAATGCTTTCCAGTTTCTTGCATACAGACAGCTACAGAGGAGGAATGCTGGGCTCCATGGGCAGGGAAAGGAATCTGGTAAGAAAACATTTCACAGTTAACTCCTACAGCCCTGTCTTTCTTGTGATAGCAGACAAGAACATACATGGGCTCTTCCACCCCTCCTCTGCTCCTCCATCCTTCTTTCTACCACTTCTCAGCAAACACATGAAGGAGCCTTAAGCTGACTTTCTGCTGGGACAGACACTGAGACCTTCAATTACCAACATAGCTATTCCTCACCCACAGCTTAAAACATGAGAAACAATATTTAAGACTATTCCTTTTGTACTATGACCGAAAGGTTTGTTAAAATGAATCAATTATTTTCTGCTTTTTAAGATAGATTTTAAGAGTTGTATTAATGTTTACCACTGTTACGGTTCCCGCATAAGACTGCCAGGACAGTCATTATAACAAACAATATTATTTAATCTTAATGAAAATAGAGTTGCTAAAGGAAAAGGAGATTGGATTTGAAGCTTCAGGGGCAGTTTTCTTCACGTGTTTACAGAGCAGGATTGACTGCATACCTTATTTTTTTTCCCACAAGTCTACTAGGCTTAAGGAAAATTGCATCTATTTGCATTGTAAATTACTATTCAGTGAGGTGAGACATTAGAGCATTTTCCAGTACTTGATATTAGTTTTTCAGAGCAAAATACCAGAAGGAATGAAATGTGTACTCCTTTGCTGGTTTTCTGTCTTTTCATGGTTATTTCAATAAAAAAAAAAACAAAAAAGAAGCAATAGCCATGTTCTTAAAGTGTAAAAAAAATGAGTAAATTTGGAAGGATCTTTTTATCCCTAAAAGTTTTTGAATTAATAGCATGAGAATATTGGAAGATACGTCCATGGTACTAGACAACCGAGACAATAGCATTAATTTCAGTTGTATTTAAGTGTCTAGAATTTTAGATCACAAAGTAAAGAATAAGACTAAATTATGCTGGTACCAAACTTCTTGTTCCTGTGCAGACATAGGAAATAAAGGGACACTACTTGAATTTAATGGTGTTCATGAGGCCACTTGTAGGTATCAGAATTTAAATTTTCAACCAGGATAAATCATCAGATCTTACTTATTTCACAGGCATTAGAGATAATCTCAAATTTGTCACTCTGAGTGTTTGAGTATCACGTTCTTTACAGAGCTTTCTCTTGCTCTTAAAAATAGAGGTATTAATTACCATTAAGTACTGTTTTGTTGCAAAAGAAGATCAGTTACCTCTGGGGAGATTTTGTCTTTGATCCCGAAGTTCCCCACTGGACTTGGACCATCTTTCTGTACTGTCAGTAGCCATATGTGATTCAGTGACTAGTTTACTATACTACTAGTTTACTATACTACTAGTTTACTATATTACTACCAGTGATAGTAATATTTGCCCAGGTTTTTTGAGCATCCCAGCTACAAAGCCCCTGAGACATAAGACATCACACCCCATGTGCCTAAGGATCAGGCCACCAGAAATAATTTTCCATTTAAAGCTGCTTTGCTATCAAGTTTCCCTGTCAAGGTATGTTGTGTCACTTGGAACTGCTGAGTCTAAAATTGTGCTTATTTGTGCGGATGACAAGTTACCAAACTTACCCTGTCAGACATTGGTGGCTTGGCATGTCTGGGCATTTGAAGGTCAGATGAGCCACCCAGAGCTGACCTCTCTAATACAGAAGATACATAGGAGGTCAGTGCTGTATTTTTCTTGCCACCCCCCCCCCCTTCTCTGTAATAGTTGCTACAGACCACTACATTCAGCATAACACTACAATTAGTTTTAAGAGAAAGTTTTGTGTTTGTACTTTGGTTATATTCAAGCAAATGAGAGTTTTCCTCATCTTAATCTGAGGAAGTGAATCAATGAGAGTGGCTGGACAGTGCAGGACCATAGTCATCTTCTTGACAAAGGAAGTGGGACCTCAGAAGCTGTTCTGAGGCTGCTGGACACTTGCTGAATATTTGCATGGATCTGGGAATGTGGCTTCCTTACAGTGAAGAGGGTAGGTTCTAATAAGAGGATATGTCCAGTTGCCCTATATCTATGGAACAATCCCTTGCAGCCCTCTGCCAAAGCTTCATCTATGTGTGGGTAAAATGGAGTAGGAACACAGCCAGGCCTTGGCTGGGAACATCTGGGACTTTGGGGAGGGTGAAGAGGAACACACAGGTGGGACCCTCACACCTTACTTCTGGGAGCAGGATGAGATCCCTGACTCTGGGCTTGGGGCAGAAGAACAGTGCCCAGCTCTCCCACTTGCTGTGAGGTGCAGAAGCTCCAAACAGCCCTGGTCCAAGCAAAGCCAGGCACCAGCCCTCAGGTGCAGCTGGAGGCAGAAGGACATCAGTGAGGGATGAGGGACTGATTGTGTCAGGCTCACTCAGCCATGGGTGGAGCATGCCAGTGCCACCAGAGTGTGATGCAGACCTCTCAGGGAAAGGTCTGTTAAAAGGAATCAGAGTTGTCATGGTACAAGCACTACAGGACAAAGCAGAGACACCCACTCCTGTCATGTCTCACAGAAGCAGGCTGTACCTTCACCAAGCAGACTGAGGGCGCCAGGAGTGTACACAGAGAACACATCCAATGGCTTATGAATTATAGGACATCTCCCAAAGGCAGCACAGGGCAGTTTTCCTATATGTGGTATTTATATAATGCCAAAAAAAAAAAACAACCCAGAACTACACATGAAACTTATATCTCTGCTTGTGCGTTAGCTTAAATTATTGGCTTTTAATAAAATAGCTATTTCAATCCTGAGTTTGAGTCCCACACAAAATGGAAGTTGTTGAAATAATGTCTTATTTTCTGTGCCACTCTTATTCTATGCCAATGGATAAAGGATCAGTAACACAAACTGCAGAGAATTGCTCCTGACATAATGGCAATACTTTAGCATCTCCTACATGTGTGTTGCTACTGGCAGAATAGTAGTCTGTGCTCTTCATCCCAAGGTATGCAGAGACAATAAGTCTTCACTTCATGTATACAGTCTTGGTAGTTAATCACTTTGTCTTTATATAACCTTGAGAGTATGTCAGATTCTCACTTTCTATTTTCTATACAGTTATTGCATTCTAGGAAAAGTCTATTTAGTGTTTAGCAGCTGTCAGAACCATCAAGGTATAGCCTATGAGAAATACTGAGAAACTTCTTAAAAAACATTTTAAATATTCAGTTTACTGCCAGTGTTTATAAATTAAACTGAAGTAAAAAAATACTGCCATTATTAAAAGAGACAGGACATTTGCAGCTGGTTCCCCAGGAATAATCCAGAATGTAGAATCATGAAGCAGTATCTCATTTTACAAGATGCCTCAAACTAGTTTGATGGAATAGTATTATAATTGTTAGTGCAAACCCCCAAAAGATTTAGTAGGCAGCTTTGGTATTTTCATTTCTTGATCCTAAAATATGACAACTTTTACTAATTTGTAATAAAAAATTTAACAAATTTTAGATTAACCAGCATGTGAAAAGGTTACAAGCTGATACATTGCAATTTTTGTATTAACACAAAAGTGTGAAATGGCAAATAAGGAACATGTGCAGTGAACTTACTGATCATAAGTACATATGGAAAGATTCTTCTGAAAAAAAAATTACTTTTTTACACTTGAAAATGCAGAAGGTATAAATTAGTAGTTCTTCATTGTATACAAAATTAGCCAACTACAAAAGATTTGTATTATGTGACTAACACTTTTTATACCCTTGAAAAGAATTTTAAAAATATCTGAATTACTTACATGAAGTCACTGGTAATTAACCTTCATCATTTCTTGCATGCTTTTGAAAATACTTAAGGATTCAGATTAGAATTTTTATGAGCTTAGAACTCATTCCTGGAGCTAGATTTTCTGAAGAGGTCAACGTTCAACTCCCAGTGAAATGCTAGAATAAACAACCATATATCAGGAGTTCAAGAGGACAGCAAGTCAAGCTCTGCTAGAGTTTTCAAAGGTTATTTGAAACAGTGGCAAATATTTCTCAAACATTTTAATTAAAATAAAGCAAGGAAAAAGAAATATGTTGAGAAGGTCAAGATTAAAGATAATCTTGAAAGGTCCTCAAAACTAAATGAACACTTGGTTCACTTGTCAATACAATTAATGATGTTGAATTTGGGGGCAAAGTAGGACCATAATGGGAATGGAAATTACCTCAATCTAAGTGGAAACAAAACTCCAAGATACTAGTGAATTTTGTCCAAAGCTTTGTTAGAGTTGCCATATCAACTTGCATATTCTGCAGTCAGGTTTTTCTAACATTGTATTGCTCTCCTTGTTTAACAAATATTTACTGTGTTTTTTTTAAAAAAAAAGGAAAACTCATAAAATTTATAGTTTCCTCTGATTTGTTTTGTTTTGCTTGAAAAACACTAACTTTTTGCCATTACTGTAGATTTTAACATTGTTATAGAGAATTATTCTGAGGAAGGGTGGTACAGATGGCAGAGTCACAAGTGGAGCAACTGTTCTTCACATCCTTCTGAAACAAACATTTCCCATCCTACTAATCAAAATTAGAAGTACTGATAGTGTTAACCATGTAGCCCATTGTTTCATATCCATTGTCTGGAGATCGATGTCCCAGATGTCTGGAGGGCAGTAAGGCACTACCCATACTTAGGAGAGAATTGCTCTCTAAACATGCCCCTTTCTGTCTCATTTTACTGGCTCGAGGCAACAGACTTCCTCACTAACTGAAGTGAGGTGCTAAAGGTGATAAATACAGATCTGTGTACATGGCACTCAGTTCATTCCCTGTGGTCCTTATCCCAGTATCACAGGATCAATTAGGTTGGAAAAGATCTCTGAGCTCATTGAGTCCAGCCTGTGGGTGAACACTGCCCTGTCAACCAGACCACGGCACTGAATGCCACATCCAGCCTTTCCTTAAACTACCTTCACCACCTCCCTGGGAAGTCAGTCCAATGTCTAATGACCCTTTCTGTGAATAAATTCTTCCTGATGTCAAACCTAAACCTCCCCTGGTGCAGTGTGAGACTGTGTCCTCTCATCCTGCCACTTGTTACCTGGCATAAGTGGCCAACCCCCACCTGGGTACACCCTCCTTTCAGGCAGTTGGAGAGAGCAGTGAGGTTCTCCCTGAGCCTCCTTTTCCCCAGGATAAACAGTTTGGAGAAGTTCTCTCAAGAGGAGCTTACACTGTTACTTAGAAGGTAATGAGTGAAAATTATCATGAGGGGAGGTAAAAATATTTCTTTTTTATTTGTGAAACAACAAAATAAAACACTAGGAAGCATTAGCTGCACAGGTAGTGAAGCATCATTCCTGTTGTAGAAAGTGCTCGTGATACTTTGTCTTTAATACAACACAAAACTTGTCACCAATGCTCAAGAAGAGTGACTTTGACTTGAAAAAATTAAATAGCATCATCCAGAGCATGAAAGACTTTGCTTGCTCAGTTTGACAAAATACAGGCTAATAAAATATATGGCTGCTAATAAATATGTATTGAGTTAAATGCTAAGAGGAAATAAAACGGTTTATATTAAAGAATAACACTTGAACAAGAACCACCAGGGGTAATAAACTGAACACAAGTATCTTTTAACTCTGCCCCTACAGAAATAAACCTACCCACTGACCTGTCTGGAACAACTTTCCAGAAAGGGTAACATGAACAAAATATGTTTTCATGTTTAGAATTGAATTAAAGAACTTTATGAAGGGAATTTGTGCATCCTGTTTGCCTGCAAGGGCAGAGAACAATGACTAAGAGATCATACCTTCGGTGCTAAGCTCTTCTGAATGTCAGTGAACATGGGAATGAGGGTTGCTTGTTGCTGAAATATCTAGAAAATCTTCTCCAGCTGGGTTGCTGAGCTGATTTTAAACATCAACCTGCAATTTAAAAATGAAAGTCTGTATGACCTTTGATACTGAACTAAGATCAGACAAAAATGACAGTAAAAAGTACAAAACCTCCTGTTTAGGAAGCTCAGGGTTTCTGTCTGGATTTGCCATTCTAAGGACTGTCTCTCACATAACTTGGGAACAGAAATAGTTTATCATGCCATTGCTGTAATGTCACTACCAGATGGCTAACCTGTGATCTGCTTTTGCAGAAGTGCGTATCAGGAGATAACTTCAGATTCTTAGACTCTGGGAAATGAATCATATAATCTAGGGATTACAAAAAAATCTCCATCAATATGGCCAGCCCCTCTCTGCTTCCTATACCTATTGCCCTCCAAAAAATCCATGTGTCCTTCATGGTATATGGCTACCATGTGAAGAAATGAGATTAATTTGAATTATTAGATAATAAAATGTTTTCCATGTCCAGAATAAAAATTGGTGTTGTGGTCTCTCTCTGATGGCATTTTCTGGTTTTGCTTTTTTTATTCAAAAGCCAGGACAACGTAGGGAAAATGGGAGTTAAGGGAATGGGAAAGCTGGGGATACATCTTGGAGAATAAGTCTGCGCTAGAAGTAGATGAAAGATGTAGTCAAAATATTTAGGATACATAAAAAACCAGGAAAAACTGGGAATCTACAGAAGACACCATCATTAAAGATGTAAGTCAAAGTGTTAATCACACAGAAACCTGCATGCTTTAATCCTCTTTGTAGTGTTCTGCCTTTAGACCATAAATTCTTCAGGGCAGGACTTTGTCTTTCTCGTGCTGCAATCAGATTTTTTCAATCGGAGTAATTGAATGTATACAAAATGGGGAAAAATAGCAGGAAACTTCATACTAGCCAAATAAATAGCACAGACAAGAGTTCTTTTATTATGACTTCATGATGTATGAGATCTCTCAACACTATTAAGGGATATACACTAATAACATGTTTCTTCTAACATAACATTGCCTTCTATGAGTTTGACAACAAATTTTATTCCAACATTGATTTCATCTAGTAACTACAGCATCAGACAGTTGAGAGCCTTTGTTGCATGAGTGAACAATTTGAAAAGAGTAAACAAAATATTGTCCTGAGGTTTATTTGAAAGAAAAGAAAATATCTGTAATTTGTAAATTTGATAACTTTATAGCTAAAGTTTTGGCATTGAAGACTTTGTATCTATATTATGTTGTTATTTTATATTAGCATCAAAACAAAAGCTCCTGTACTTATCTGGCCTTATGAGAAAACTTTGTGCTCTGCATGTTGATGTTTTTCGGTATGAAATCCTGCCTAGGTCTGGTAGCTGAAGTGCTAAGCTAATCTCCCTTTTTCTGCAGAGATAATAACATGCTAATAGAAACTCCTGACAAGTGACTTGTATTATTTAGCAATTAGCAACTGCCAGTGTAATAGAATTGAAACATCAGCAAGGACAAAATGTGAAAAATGGTACTTTTTTTCTCCCTGGAACCATTGTTCTGTTGGAGTGTTGTTCTCCTGTGAAGTAAAACCTTTGCAGAGTTGATTTAATTAAGAAATTTTGAAATATACAAATACATTCATTTTATCTTTCCTCATCAGTAGCTTCAGGTAGTCCAGGAACATGACTGAATTTCTCCAAATTCTGTGTTGTTTAGGAATACATCAAAGAAGACCATAAATGTAACTTCGTGGCATAGAAAGCACTGTTTAGTTGCAAACTGTCTTTGTTTTGCTCAGCATGGAAATTCAGCCTTTTTCTCCCTTTTGCAGGTATGTTATTTTAAATTAACCAGTACACACGAATGGAGATGTAAGCGTAGTACAAAACCACAATTCAAATAATGAATTTCCCTCACAAGTTCCTCTTTTTTTCCCAGAGTATTTTGTTTGTGCTGAAAGAAACATGACACACCAGCAGGGAGTTGACAAGAAGAACAGAGACATCATGGAGAAAGCTTCTACTTCAGCCAGTCACACAGAGCAGAGAAGCTGCTGCTTCCCAGCAGCTTTGTGCTGCTTTGGGACTGGGTGGGAGGCACCAGATGCAACTGGCACAGAGCACCACCACTGCAGCAGGGTGCACCAAGCCCAGCAGGAACACCAGGTCAGCTCAACATAATGTGATAGAAGCCTTTCATCTCTTCATTTTAAATTGTCCAGTTGAACACATATGCCTTTTCTCAAAAAACAATGAAGAATTTGGTCTCTATGTCAGCAGATGGAGCAGAACAAAGGGGATCTTTGTCCCCATGGTTACTTAAATAATGACAGGTCAGTTCAACACTTCCCTTCAAAAAGATTTAGCCTTCTGATCAAGAAAAGAAAAATCCTATTAAACTCTCAACGTGCTTTTATCCTGACCCATCTAATCTACACATGTTTTTTGCAAACTCTGATACTGTTTATGTATCTATGTATCATAGACCTTACTTTAAATATTTCATAGTACCAGCTGATTAGCACTTTGCTGACCAATGTGTTTTAAACTGGATGCAGACTTTTGCAAGTTGAACATCTTTCTTTCTCCTGCCTGGAAGGAACTCCATGTAAAAAGCCATAGAATCACCTCCTTGTTCTCCAACAAATCCTCCCTTCAGTGCAATGTTTACATGTTGAAAGTACCAGGCATGAGTTAGAATGTCAATGCACTTTAATCCCTGCTAAGGTTTATGATGAAGTAAGAGAGCCTCAATATTTCTGTACTATCCTTTTAATTGCACTCATCTGCTGCCTTTCCTTCTATTCCCATAGAAATCTGGGAGTGGAGAAGAGATTTTTTTTTTTAATTTGTGTTTGTGGAGGGCCTAATATATGCAGGTGTCTGTTTATGGATACAAAGCGGTATGGAAATAGAAGTAATTTATGGTATTAAAAAGAACACTTAGTAGCAAAACATTTTTTTATCATTAATGAACAATTTCTATCCATAATTACCAGTTTCACAAGCTAAAAAGGGAGCTCTGCTGTGAGGAAGGTAGATGCTCTGTTCTCTCACTACGTAATCTAAAAGTATTATCTTCAGAGGCACAGGTTTTCTGGTGCTTTCTGCACTGCCCTGGTTGGGAGAAAACACAGAGGTAACTGCTAAAATGAGGCAGGGCCTGAGTCACAGTGTCTCAAAGGATAGGGTTTATATAAATACATATACATATATATATATATATATGCACGCACACACACACACACATATAAATAACCCCAAGAAGACACATTCTACACATTCTATCAGGTTTCGCTAACACCAGCTGGAACAATCCTCTCCAAATAAAGGCTGTAAAAAGGAAAGATGATGACAAGACCTACATGCACTGAGACATCACTGCTTCTTATGGGAGTACTTATAAAGAAAACTTCCAAACAAATGGACACCAGGGAAAACAAATTAAGACTCTTCTCCTATTCTTATCCAAGCAGAGACATTAAAAAAGGAACCCTTGCATTCTAGTTTATGAGATAGATTTTCCTAGTTACCAATAATTTAGTGCTGCCAGAGTAATGGCAAAAATGGAGATAAATGATGTGATAAATGTGTGACATGTGATGTTTATCATCTAAACTAACATGATATTAAAAACAGTGGATTACAATTAGGAAAAAAATAAAGGACTAGAGAGATCCTAAAACAATTGAATGTAATACTTTGCAAACAGATATAAAGAGAAACAAATATAACAGGTTTATTATGTTGGCTTTTATTTTAAAAACAGTAAAAATGTTTCAATAATTATAACACATTTTGCTGTCACTCCCTAATAATTTTAGTATCAGTAATTGTTCCCATTGGTTGAAATTGTATGATGGTAGGGACACTAAAAATTTCCCTTACTAATAAGATATAAAAAGATAATTAGAAAGGCAACAGGAAAGGAAAATATGTACAATGGTGTATTTGGAATTTAAATGTCTCAGAATTAGCTAGGCCATAGATTACCCACTCAGAAAATAAATTTGCTGAGAAGTACAAAACTTCTTCTGCCTTGTGGATAACCAAGGTGAAATCTCAATATTTTCTTGAAATACTACATATCTATAAAATTTCTATGTTAGAAAACTATCAGCTTTACAATGGAGCTGCATCTAGATGATTTGTAGAAATGACAAAGAAGGAGACAAAACTGTATTGCATATAGAAGAGACAAAAAATGGAGACTATATTAATTAGAAAATGCCTCATTTATCCCAATGAACATAGATTATTTTGATGAATAAGTTGTTTCAAAGGAGAAGGTTCTTAATTCCCCTAAGACAACTATTAAAAAGGGAAGGATTTTGAGGGACTGTGCTGTCACAGCAATAGGCATCAGCTCAGAAAGTCTCAGATGCCCAAGTTTGAGGTGAGCAGACTTGAATTTAATGTAGGTGGAACAGAATGAGTGGCATTCGCATCTCCCAACTTTAAATTACTATAACACACACTTACTTCTGAACTAGTTGCTTTCAGATCATTTGAAGTCATGAGGAAGAACTAAGGGCATTTAAATCACCCCAGATCTGCCAGATCCATGTTTCTTCTTTGACAGTGAAGAAGGACCTCTGTGGCCAGGTCAGCTAGAGCCATCTGCATTTTATCACAGGAATCTGTCCTGCTCCATCCGTGTACTTTTACTTTGTTTTAAATCCATTTAAAGCTCTGAGTCACATCTAAAAATTCAAGTCACATCCTTTGGCAAGTAAACTTTTGTCAGTTTTGAGAATTCAGTGTAGTGCTCCATAATTCCTAGTAAGAAACCAAGCAGATGTTGATGTTAAGATTGCTAGGTCTACAACCAAGAAGAGGAGCCCAAAGTTTTTGTCAGGTCAGAAGGATTTCTGGATTTCTGCATCAACTGAAAGGGGTCCACTCGAGGGCTAGAAAGGATCTGGAGAAGGCAACTCCCAGTTAGGACTAAAGTGTTGTTCACCTGTGCAGCAGGAAAAGATGGCACAGATATCTCCTGGTGTATGAGTTTCCTTGCTAACTAAATTCCTGCCTTCCTCATAGATCTCCAGTGAGTCAAGCAGAGCCACTGGGATGAATTAACAGCTTAGCTGCTGGTACAGACAGCAACTGCATAACTTTCAAGCAGAGATGTGAAAACAAGCACCAAACTGTATTAAGTCAGAATTCCTTATTTAGGACTTCGAGGCTGCCCCCCATGCAATGAGGTTAAAACCAGCCACTTGTCTCTATATCCCATTTTAATATTTCACTATTATATTTGTATTTGTTTTTTTATTGTATACATGAGTGTCTTATGAGTAGCATGACACATTGTTATCTTTTGAAAAGTTGTTTCTAGATTTCAGTTGCTTCAGAAATACTGAAATAGCGCAGGACACTTAACAGGCCAGTGAAATTAAGGAGTTGATTTGTCACTGATCCAATTTCCAGGGGTAGGCAGAAGGCTGCTCACAGCTCTTGAGCAACCAGACTAATCATCAAAGCAAATTAATGCAGTGATCACTCCACAGACCATTCCACCACCCTATACTGTCCATGAAAACTTAATATCGGGGGAAAAAACACAAAGCATCTTTTAGAAGAAGCATCTTGTCTAGCAAATAGATCACAATACATAAAACTATCCTCTGCCACAGAGGAAACAGCAAGCCCAGCAGAGTCTCTCTGCTCCTGACTGTAATGTAACCTCGAAGCATTTTCACAGAATAGATGGGGAAATTAACATACTGCCTAGGGCTACTCACGTTTAACACCTCACTATCTTATTTCCCTACTATAAATAAAGGATGGCAAACGCTGCAGTAGGTTATCATGTAAACACACTCTCATATGTTTATAAAATTTTTAAACTGTAGAACGATCCTAACTATCTGTTTCAAATTCCAGCCAGTGTCACAGAAAGAGCACTGAGACACAGGGCAGAGGACTCTGACACTCAGGTCACTTTCCTCCACTCAAGAAAATTTACACTGGCTGGCATAGGTTCTTCATCTCAGTTAGACCAGAAAGAAACCAAGCAATACAGGAGGACTAGGGAAAAAAATCTCCCCTTGTAGATGTAGAAATAATGTTGTGTTTACTTGACAAATTTTTAAATAATTTCCACATAAATGTGACAATATTATTTAGCAGAGCTGAGCAATCCATGTTGAATATAATCAGCCCAACTTTCTCAGGTTCTTTTTTGGTCAACTTCTCTGACTCATTTTAGCCCCTCTTTACTTACCTTTGACAATTGCATTGATACTTTCTCCTTTGATTTTCTATTAAAAAAAGAAATCTGTTTCACTTTTGGACTGCATTGTAAGAATACAGAAGACATGAAAAACTTTATGACACGGTAATAAAGTAAGATGTTGTTCCTTCACTTCAACATCAGAGTCTTTGAAAATAGCAATGGTATCAAAGCAGCGTAGTGTGGAATTGTAATTTCGAACACTTGATGACAATTCCAAACTTTCTTTCTTCTTTCTAGAAGAAGGAGATTTATATAGAGGCATTGATACCTTAAAATAGTTCATTGTAAGAAATTTCATTCATAGAACAATGCTTGTGATGATAAAATAGATTAAGTATCTATTTTTTTTTGCCATTAAAACATATATGCAGTCTTTAATTTTATATCTGATACCTGTAACTTTTTCTTTATTTGCCAATTTGTCTATTTGTAATGCAAAATAATTTTCAGATCTTCAGCTTTTCTTAATCTCTACATGAAAGAGGGTTTTAAAACTGAGGTTTTGTGGTGGTTGCTGTTGCCAGTTAAACTGCCTTATAAACCAATTTAGAGATGCATCCTGCAATTAATAATGTGTGAACAGACTGGTGCACCCTTACAGAGATCCACAGATGTCTGCAGGACTTCTTGATGCTTTATCATTCTGTGGCATGCTGTTAGATCAAGACCTTGAAAGGTTAAGCTGGAGCCCAACCCATGTTACTTTGATAATGTGGACTACTTTAAAGACTGTTGAAAACCTGAAAAATGCTGAGTTTGGGTCAGTTGCTGTATTTAATTGACATTGGGAAGGCATAGCATATCAGTTTTGATTTTTTGGGGGTTTTGTTTCATTTTGTTTGGTTTGGTATGGTTTGGTTTGGGGGAGGGGTTGTTGTTTTTTGTCTTTTACTTTAAACATCAGAAGGAAAAAAAAAACTAGTATGAATAAAACCTTGAATATGAAAAAGACTAAACTAGGAATATAGAATGCTAAATGTTTATACATTCACAGAAACCTTCCAAAGATGTAAAGGCTGCTACCAGAGCATTACAGTACTACAAGAGGTCATGCTAACATATCCTTGAAGGTTACCAAGATTGCCTGGGTTTTGAAGTGGTGGAAAAGCTACAGTGGATGAAAAAAGGAACAGATTTTATTGTTTCAATGAAGTTATTAGTCACTATTGCATTTGAAATCAGCAGCAGCAGTTGTTTTTTTTGCTAGGAAAATTGACATATCTTTGATTTGTATATGCTATAGATCTGGAAACTTGTGAAGAGTTGTTAAAACTCAGTATTCTTCTGTTTAATTAAGACAGTAAGTTTGTACTCATGTCTGTTGCAAAAGTTAGAACAGAAGATGACAGATTTTCTTTAACAAAACAAGAAAATTTAAAATCTATTATTAAAGAAATGTAAAGAAAAGGGAGATGAGGCTAGCACTTTCTGTTAGTATATCTTTTATAATTAACTAGTCCTATTTTGTTTACAAATATTTGATATTTATGGCAGTATTTTCCTTGTCCAGCTGGCATTCTTCTCTTTATTACTGAGCAACTAGCTCACTAGCTCTTAAAAAAAACCACTTTCTCACTTCATGAAACTGTCATCTGCTAACTGTAAATATAAATTTACATTATATGTAGTTATGATATTATGAGCTGGCAATATTCTCTGGAGACTGTTTTCCCATATCTTGAACTTTATAACACATTTCCAATATCTGTAATCCTACAGAAAGTGGAAATTACCTGAAGTGCAGAAAAAATATCACTTTGACTTCCTTTGGGTTTTGTTCATCACACATGACCAAAGCCTCAAATACTGACTGCAGGCTTGCTTCCTATGTTATCAAACCTGAAGATAATTAACAAGTCTGAAAAGGTTATTTCAGGGGTACATTTCTATTACTTGAATTTTGGAGATTGAGGCTGGTGATCTCTCTGGAAGGGATCTGTTTCCAATGAGATGTTATCAGTTTGAAGAAGGACTTGAGGTACAGCTTCAGAACTGTATGATATGGGTTGGGCTGTCAGATCAGTGGAAAATATTGTCTCATTTGCCATTGGAATCTGTGGGGAAAACCCCAAACTTTATTAAAAAAATATTCAGAGTTGTATACTATCTACTTATCTTACTAAATCATACTATTTAAAATATTTGAAAATTCTCTATTAAACTATTATTAAATTTTTACTATTTATATATCTCTTATGAATATGAAAGTTGATCTGCTTTCAGTATGTAGTATTATCAATATCACAATGTTTTCTCTGAATGACAAACTTACCAAACTCCTTTGTTTTACAATGGTACAGAATTATCATTATTTTCACAACTGGTTCTGACTCAGGTTATTTCATGCTATATCAACAAATTTACGTCACAGCTTTCTGCAAAAAGAATTATCACTTTTTCCTTGAGAACAAGGACATGCAGTGTTTGATTTCTCCTGTCTTTATTCATGCTCTATTTCTTAAGGAGTAACAAAAGCTATTTATTCTTCTAACCCCTATGTAAGCAGCATGATGATTCAAGTGTGGCTTCAGCTCAAGAAAACCAGGGAGAAAGAGAGGTGACAGGCCAGGTTCAGGGAAATATGTTGTTCTCTTGTATTTGTATTCTACTGATCCATCAGCAGACAACAATACCACATCTCTTTGTGTGGACTTGAGACAGTACAGCTGGCATCGATAAATGCTGTACTTCTAACAGCAAACAGAGAATAAGATAAGTATAGATGAGAAAACACGTTTAATCTGCAGAAGTAAAGCCAGAAACCCTTGGGAGATTCTGCACAGAACACTATTTAAATTATGAGGGATTCAAATAACTTCATATAACTTTTTCATGCTAAACCTGCAGTTTCTGTTCTGTTCTGAGCAAGATTCCTGGGATTGCTCTTGGTCCATAGGAAGATACAGGCAGTACAAGAGCCAATCCTTATATTCTAGCCATGACAGCTGCCTAAAATATGTAGATGGGATTCCCATTGCAGCCTTTCTACTCTACAGAAAGAGGCAGGACAACTATTTTAGGGTAGAATTGAAGGGCTAAAGAACTGGTCTCCGAACTCCCTGCTCCAAAGCACAGCTGTATCTCGGAACAGAACTCTCTGCTATGATTAATATAAACCTCACAGATGAAATAATAAAGAATCAGTAAGGTCTGCAGCGAGAATAATTTAGCTATTTGAAAGCTTTGAAACAGTTTCACTTCATCTTTGAAGTATAAAGAAGCAAGACTGTGTGAAATCCTACTTTTTAATTTAATTTTCCTTTTGTTCAATGAGTCATCTTTTCATAAGCCTTTACCATCATTCTGTGGCAAAAATAATGTATCAGAAATCAACATATGAGGTCAAAGGATGAGCTTTGATAACATTTGAAATTTGAAAGCAGTCTTTAGTAATTACAGGTCCCATTTGGACTAGCAGTTTATTATATAATGCTTAATATTTCAGAAAATATTGCACTTTATAATTATTTAATTTATTATATTTAGTGACAGCATACTTCAGAGAATTTTTAGAAATTTTTTCAAGCACATTTGCAACTTTCAAGTTTAAATCCCACAGAGCATTTATAGCTCTTATGCTACTAAATTAGAGATACTTAGTTTGAATTCCTCATGTTTATTCCAGTAGAAATTGAAAAACCCAACTGGTATTTCAGGTGACCACAGATTTATTCATGTTTAGGGTATTTTGGCAATTTTTCATTGGGTAAGATACTCTTTCTCAATGCAAAGGTGTTTTCTGTTGAAGGCCAGCTAAGACCTATGCACCGTGTTAAAAAACTCAAATTAGGATTGCTTTGGTAAAAGTATGACTTTCACCCAGAAATATTTTAACATTTATTAGTTAGGATTTAGAATTAATGCAAGCAGTCCACAAAAATGCAAGAGGTCTAATCAAAAAGGAAAATAAAATCACAGTTATAATATATTATTTCTCTACAGTCACATACATTCGGCAATCTACAGACATACAGTATGAAAGCAAAAGGCCTGTCAGAAATGTGTTGGTAATTTGATAAATCAGACCATAAAAGGGAGCAAAAGCAACTTCACTGGGATTATGCTAGAGTCAGCTTTGTTGCAGGGGTGAACCTGTCATTAGCTAAAACTAAAATCAACACTTAAGCTTCTAAATAGACTCCTCTAAATAAGTTTTCCAAGTAGACCTGTCAAGGACAATTGCCTGGAATAAGACTGGACTGGCCTCAGTTCATTGGGTCTATCCCACCCCCTAACTCAGCAATGTACTAACAATGATTCTTCCAATTCTTTCTGTCAGGTCCTCAGAGTATCCCTACTGGCAACACAGCCTCCCACTGTAGTTTTTTATAATGATACTGTGAAATACTGCTCCTTTGCTGCTTGACACTACAGCTTAGGCACTCAAACCAACTTTTCTGACATGCTCAGAGGAAAATGCACAATTTTTCAACTGCTTAGTTACACAATAGTATCACAATTACCATTTCTCCCCCTAAGACCATTGCACCTAAATCTTCCAAACAACAGACCTTTTAGAATGAATTAGTTTCTTTTTGATGGGTAGCTAGCCCACATATGTAGACATAATGTAGAATTTACTCCTAAAGTTGGATTCAAAATGGAACCAAAGCTGCATAATTGAGTTGATTTTCTCTTCAGAGAGTATTTTCAGACAAAGGTCTTTTTTTTCATTTTAAATTATACAGACTACAGTGAAGTCATTATGTACAATTTCAGTGCACTGCAGTAAGAAAAATAATCCTTTTCAGGAAAGAAGAAAAGCCATGACATTGTTTTGATGATTTTGAATATTGCAGACAAACCCTTTGTATAAATCTACAGTCAGACAGTCAGAAAATGATTGAATAAAATAATAATAAACCAAAAAATCTAATTGGACTATTTTAAGAAAGTTACTGATTAACATGTTTACAGGATTATCTTGTTATTCGGAAATATTTGGGGCCTAAAGAACCTGACCAGCACATGTAGACAGGGTCAACAAGAAAGAATCAGTATTTTTTCTCGTTCAGTTCTTTGTACAGATTTGGTAACTATTCCTCTGAGGGAAAGAGAATTGCTAACCAGTAGTGCTGAAGAGATCTGGATGACCGCCCTATCTGACCTCCTGGCAGTAGAAGCATGATTCTGGTGGGTATCAATCAACAAAGGCAGATATCATCCTCTGATTTGCCACCACACCTCTGCTCCCATGACACTCAGAAATGACAACACCCTCTATTTCTATGTGTTTATTTTCCAGGGCCAAATAAGCTCTTTGTAGTCAAATATTTACATCATATTATGATTACACAATAATTTCTGAAGGGAAAAAGCATTTATTTTTATTCATCAACTTTTGTGGTTTGGAGTCTATCCACAGAAAATCTTATTATAAACAAAAAAGCTCTGACTGCTTTCCTTGTAGAATGTTGGCCATTTAATGCCAGTGAAGTGATCTTTAAACAAGATCTACCTTACCCTTTTTATTTGTTAGATAAAACGGTCATATCTAAAGTTATAGAGTCAGATTCAACCCTTTCTTACAACTGATGATAAACTACCCAGATGTATTGTGTTTGCATGCCCAGGCTTTAATAGTGAGGTGGTTTTTGTGAGAAGCTGCCAGAAGCTTCCTTCCTGCCCAGAAAAGCCAATCCCTATTAGTTCCAAAGATGGACACGTTGCTGGTCAAGGCTGGGCTGATTAGAAATCGTGGTAATGCCTCTGAAATAACATATTTAGGAAGGA
Source organism: Chloebia gouldiae (assembly GCA_003676055.1). Classification (NCBI taxonomy): domain Eukaryota; kingdom Metazoa; phylum Chordata; class Aves; order Passeriformes; family Passeridae; genus Chloebia; species Chloebia gouldiae. Next base: position 2,323,037 of record QUSF01000006.1, read on the forward strand.
AAATAAGAGAAAAAGTTACTGCACAGATGTAATTGTGTCCAGAGAAGAGCCGGGAGAGAACACGTGAGAGGAACAGCCCTGCAGACACCAAGGTCAGGGCAGAAGGAGGGGCAGGAGGTGCTCCAGGCATCGAGCTGAGATTCCCCTGCAGCCCTTGGTGCAGACTGTGGTGAGCAGTTGTGCCCCTGGAGCCCATGGAGACCCACAGGGATGCAGAGATCCACCTGGAGCCCATGGAGGAGCACATGGAGAAGCCCATGCTGGAGCAGGTAATGCCTGAGAGGAGGCAGTGACCCCGTGGGAGGACCCTGGGGAGAGGAGCCCATGCTGGAGCAGCCTGTCCTTGAAGGGCTGCACCCCAGGGAAGAGTGACACATGCTGCAGGAGTAGGAGGAGAGTTGCTCATTAAATGGATTCACATTGGACAAGTTCATTGAGAACTGTCTCCCATGGGAGGGGCCCCATGGTGCAGCAGGGAACAGCTCCTCTCCCTGAGCAATGGTAGAAACAACATGGGATGGACTGATAATAACCCCATTCACTGAGCCACTGGGTGAGGAGGTAGAGCTCAGAAAGGAGAGAGGGGTCAAGGGAAGGTGTTTTAAAGGCTTTATTTTACATCTCATTATACTGCTTTGCTTTTGTTAGTAATAAATTAAATTAACATCTCGAATTCAAGCCTGCTTTGCCCATGACAGAATTTGGTGCGTGATCTATCCTGATCCTTAATTCATGAAGCCTTTGTTATATTTTCTCCCCACTATCCAGCTGTGGACAGGAGTGTTACAAAGGCTTTGGGGGATGCCTGGCATCCAGCCAGGGTCAAGCCACTACAGCAGTTTATAATTTCCTGTTACGCATCCCTAGGACACTTACTAAATTGCTTCTGTTTGAATTTCTTCCAAAGTTCAGATATCCCTTTCTCCAAAATGAACATTACCTCTTCCCAGAACCACACCTTTCAAAATCAAGATGAAGTACAACTTACGTTCCATAGAAAGTCTTGCAGGTACCCAAGTATGCCAATAAGAGAATTCTTAGTGATAAGACTAAATTTGAATTATCCAAGAAACTTCTGTATTACAATACTTAAATAGCCTATTTAATCCTACTTAGAAGCACATAAAAAATAAAAACTTATTTGCAAATCGTTTTCCTGAAAAATATAAAGTAAGTATTTTATATGTGTCTATATACATACATATGTTATCTAAAAAGGCCCTGAATTTTTGAAGGGTTTTTTTTCTGAACTCTCACAGTTTTCAATGGAAAACTGTACACTCTATAAGCATGCATTTTGAAGTGTGAGGCACTTTTTCTTCCTCCTAAAAAAAATTCAAATTTGAAGCAATGGTTAAAAAAATAATATCAAAAGAACAATATTATAAATAGTCAAGATATGAATGCAAAGGTTAGGAAGATATTATAAGCTAGTTTATATTTTTCTACCCTGTTTACATAGTTTATATTTTTCTACCCTGTTTACATCTGACCTCTTGCAAGAATTGTATGAAACTTCATTTTTCACCCAGGGGTGGTCTTCCGTGTCTGAGCTAATCAGAAGGCTGAAAACCTGGTTATCACACTGATTTCTAACTTTGATTTCAGACAAAAGGGCACTGTCTACTGGGCCATTAGTATAATACCATTTGGAAAAAGAAGTTTTCCATGACCGATACATACATTCCTAGGTTGTGTATCAATTAAGTGTGAGCCCACCTGTCAAAATAATAGGCCAAGGCCAGCCACCGGTATCTCAGAAGCTATACCATTATAATAATATAAGAAAGGGTTTGCCAAGTTCATACATTCTTATTGGTGATTGGCTTTAATTACTTTTCTCCTTTAACTAGATAAAAACTAATGAAGAGAAACTTGTTTCTTTGACTGGACACTAAACAAGATTCATCAGAGACCTTTATTCTGAATTTCTGATTTTAACAAATTATATTTCACCTTCTCTTATACTAAAACAAGAGATTATTATCATTTATGATTAAAGGGAAAAAAAAGAAAAAATAGGAAAATAATTTATTTTCTCTTCCTTAGCCTGCACCACTGATCTCATCCAGAATTGTGTTTCTTAGCCCTTCTCTGAGGTACTTGTGAGGTGGACAGGAGGATAACTGGAGAATGAACTCCAGCTCTGGTGTGAGCAAAACTGAGCATGTAGGCATGCAAGGAGTATTACATATATTGAGAAAACTGCTGTGTTTTGTATTTGCTTTGCAATTATGACTCTTCAGCAGTAGTCAAGCTCCATCACTGGGTTGTAAATTACTTTATTACAATATTAACAAAGGCACTAGCATGTGGCAAATCCAGTGGTTTGTTTTCATTGTATGCTGTAATCAAATGGGAACTGCTTGCATACAGTTGAACAAAGCAGACAAGAAAATTCTGAGACCTTGAACAACTATGTTAGGTGATTTTTATAATGCAGGTAGCAAACAATTTAAAACTCTTTGACTACGGTAAGGATTTAGGGATTTTATTATTTCATTGTCTCAAATTGTAAAGATTTAACATCTTATTCTAGAGCAAGATAATGAGAGTGAAAACACTGAAAGGCAAAAAGCTATTTTTATCAATTACTTCTTCTCCTCTGAGTATGTAATCCTCATTTGAAAGAAACTCATAAGTGGAAAATAAATCCTTCAAAACAATTTTCATAGCTACTCTCACTAGAATAATTTAGACTAAATACCTCATTATATTAATGCAAATTAGTTTTTATTATACAATGGATACCTTTAAATAAATTCTTGTCATTTAAATAAATTCAGGAACTATCAGAACACTTTAGGAATGTACGAGTACCCTACACATAGGAAAGGAAAAATGAGCTTCACAAATCACTGGAACTGAGAAAAAATAAATACATAAGTGTAGTTTGCATTTTGAATGTTGGTTGCATGTAGGTATCAATGCAGATAACAGGGAAATGGCTGTGTAGCTTCTGAGATTTTCCTCAGATCATGCTTCAACATGGATGTTTAATATTAATTACCAGTATAATTTTTAATTTCTATTTGACCATAATATTCAAGGTTTGGCGTCACCTTCAATATATACACAGTCCAGTTCTGAAGAGCTTGCTGTAGTAGAGGTCTTGTTTGTCACACATGCATTTTACCCCTAAATTAAATGCATTTGAAAAGTTGATTTTTTTGTTCCAAGGGATTCTCATTTGTCTTTTGTTAAGGACTGATATCAATAAGAAACAAAATAACCTGTGTCTTCCTTGAATCCCTCAGGAATTTTCTTCTTGTATTGTACATGGGGATAATATGAATAGCTTAAAGTCACTGCAATTATAATGTTTAATTCCAACACAATATCTGTTCCCCTAGTTTATTACTGTTTTCAGTATTCCTGCTATATGATATGATCTCAAATCTTTCATGAATTAGCCAAACTACAATGTAAGTACTGAGTGTACTGTATTTTCTGTCTTGAAGAATAGGCAACTTCTAATACAGTTAACATTCTTCCAATACTTTATAAATAATTACAAGGATAATTGGACTTGAGGAGCCATATAATACTGTTCAGAATATAATTCTGTTCTTTGAAAACATAAAAACAGGCAAAAGAACTTTTTTATTATTGCTTTAAGAGAGAGGATTCCTCTTGAGAAGAGGAAAACAGACAATTAAAAGACAGCAGTCATGGACTTCAGAAGAGCAGATTTTAATCTGTTCAGGAATTTGCATGGAAGAATCCCCATGTGAGGCCATCCTGGAGACATAAGCATCCTGAAGAGCTGATTGAACTTCAAGAATCACCTCTTCCATGCTCAGAAGTAGTTAATGCACAACTGTGGCAGGAGCAAGTTGATCTCTTTGAAGAAGTCCCTGCTCACAGCAGGGGCATTGGGCTAAATGACCTTGAAAGGTTCCTTCCAACCCAAACTATTCTATGGTTCTATGGTTCTGTGGTTCTTTGATTGCAAAGCCACTTGTGATCTTTGAATGGTGCTTAGAGGAGGCTCCTGAGGTCTGTTAGAAAGGAAAAGTCATTCCCATGTTTGAGGGAAGCCTCAAATCCCTAGAAAAGTGATAGAATCAAATACTCCTAGAAGCCAGTTCCTGACATGTGAAAGGCAAGATTGCGACTGGGAGTAGTCAGCATAGATTTATGAAGGGAAAACCTAGATAACCAATGTGAGAGTATTCTATCATAAAACATATTGAATGTTTTTTACCTTGGCTTTAGCAAGTATTTTGCTACTGTATGCTATAACATTGTCATGGATAATGAAGTAGATAATGGATAATAGGGAAGTAGACCATGAGGTGGACTGAAACCTGGCTCAACTGCCACTCTAAAAGCCCTGTGATCAGTGACAGAAAATCCATCTGGGTTCCAGCCACTTCCAGAGTACCCCAGGGGTCAGTGCTGAGCCAATGTTGTTTAACAATTTCATTAATGAGCTGGAGAACAGGACAGAGTGCACCCTCAGGTATAAAACTGGGAAAAAATGTTGATACACCCTATGTCTGTGCTGCTATTCAGAGGAACCTCAGCAGGCAGAAGAAATAGGCCATTGATCAAAGAAGATGATCAAAGAAGATGAGAAATGTCCTGGCTGCCATTAGGGAGAATTCTGCCAGCAAGGTGACCACTGGTGACACCACCTCTCCAGTGCTGTGTCTGCCTCTGGGGTCTCCAGTACAAGGAAGGCATGGCCATACTGGAGTGAGTCCTTGATTGATCAAGAAGACAAGTTGAAGAGATTTTTAGAGATTGAAGCATCTAACATACAAGTGACTGAGAAAGGATGCTTTACTTCTAGAAGAGGGTGTTCACTGAGAATCTTATCCATGTTTTTAAGAACTTGATGGAGAGTAGTAAAAAAGGCAGAGCCAGATTCTACTCAGTCACAGAAGAAGAAGCAATGGGCATAAATTAAATTCAACAAAGTCCACATGCACTTATGAAGAAGCTTTTTAACTATGAAAGTGGTCAAGTACTGGCACAGGTTGTCCAGAAAGGTTTTGGAGTCTACATCTTTGGAGATACTAAAAACCTGACTGGAGATGGCCCTGCTCTTGCTGACTAGATGGACTAGATGTTCTCCAGAAGCCCCTTGCAACCTCAGCTGTTCTGTGACTTGGTAACATTTACACACACTGAGTCTCCTTTCAAAAGCAATCACAAGTGTGAAAGAAAGCTAGACTGCATGGTCTATCTGAATATTTCACAGACTAAAACAAAGGGGTGTGAGTATTGTCCTTTGTGAGAATGAATGAAGTTCATCTGAAGTAAACTTGCAGACAAGAGTTCACAATTTGTTCTATTCTTCTCAGCCTTGTTCTACCATTAAAAGGCAACAACGCTGCATGTTCAGATTTAAAATGTGATGTTGCTTTTGAGGGCTATTCAAGAGCAGCAGCTGGTAAGGATGGTTTAGGGCTTAGTGACATCAGGCAATATATATCACAGCTGTGAACCCTGGAAGACTATTGATCCAGTAGACTATTAATCCAGATTCCTCTTCTAATTGTAAATGGAGGTATGGATATTCTAAGTGACATGATACTAAACCTAATAGCTCCAGGCACCTGTAGAAACCTCACAGATTTCCACTTTAACTGTAGGCTCAAAAAATTTATCACAAGCATGGGAGAAAATCAAATCTGTCATAAAAGTACTTAAAAACAGAAAGTGGCACTTGATTAACATACATATTATTATTTGTGGAACTTGCAGGTGCCTCTGAGAATCTAGAGAGTGCTCTTCTTCAATAACACTTTACATTTTTCCATAATACTTTAAAATAATAGACAATGGGGATATTTATGGATTAAAGAAAAATCAATTAGAAACTCAGTGCTTGGTTCTCCAGCTTTTCTCCTAAGGTCTTCATGCTACAATGGTTAGTTACTGTGAGGATTAAAGATCAAGATTTCAAGCTAATTTGGTTTGGGTTTCTTTTTGATAGATGATTGATGGAAAACACTAAAATCTGGAGAGTTAATACATTGAGTCAACATTGTAAAGTACCTACATTAATTGGAATACTAAGCTATTTCTCAAAAGCGATTTAAGGCCAGATTTGCAAAGACATTTAGTAAAGACAGAGGCAGCCATAAGCGATGCATACATCAAATAATAAAATAGTATTAAATCCTCATTTACCACCCATAAATATTTTAGGTAATTATACAAATATTAAAATATGCTCCTCAGACATTTTGAAACAGAGATTTGGATATGATATCCAGACACATCCAAGGGATTCAAGAGCCTTAACTCCAACAACAGTCTCCAGGACTATGATTTTAAATCACTACGTCACCTTGTAAAAATGGGACAGGCTTCAAAGTTACTTACATGCTTTTGAAAAGGCCAGCCTTTTAGAAAATGAGTTAACATTCATCCAGCCTGGTCACAATAGCCTGAAGAACATTAGATTTCAGAACTAAAAAGATAGTAGGATCTTATATTAAAAATCTACTTAGATATAAAAATTAATGATTATATGTAGGTCTCAGTCTGAACTTGATTATGAAATTTAAAAGCAATGCTAAAAAACTTTAAAACATTAGGTCTGCAAAATTAACTATACAGATACTAGAAAATGTTAGATTTAAGATTTTGCTGTGCAACTTTACATTTGCTTTCAGGTGCTTGGATGCCTTATTTAACTGTATGGTCATAAAATACTTTTCTCTGAGGATCTACTTCATTTAGGGAATGACAGTGCCCACAAAACTAATCAAAGTTCTGTACTTAATGAGACTATAACATGATTGCATGCAAATTTAGATGCAAATGGCCAGTTGTGCATCTAAGTGGCTACTTGTATATGTCATTAACTGATTTGCATGCATAATCACTGTAATTAGACACAGATTTAAAATGTGAAACCATAGTGTGTGCTGCTGAAAAATATGATTTAATTCATGTATTAGTCATGCCTATTAATCAATCATTTACTTACAACATGTTTACATTAATCAGCTGCTCTTTGCATAATTTACATTGCCTCCTTGCCTACAGGATTTATCCTGTTCCTTTTACCTAATCACTGTCTGTCATTCAGGAGGCAGACACTACAGCCACCTCTGCCAAATAGCAACCTGCCTCTCTTATGGCTGCAGTCTGTGATCTGCGGTCTCCATAGTCAGTTACCCCATATAAACTGAGAACAATCTTAAACAAGGACATATCTATGCATCAAAACTAGATAATATCCCCCTTTCCAAGTAGTATGATGTTCTATTCCTCCCACTGACATTTAATGAAATTTTCAAAAGCTCTGTGTCAGTTCTGAATTTGTACTCCTAACTGGCCCTTCCCCAGTGCAATCCAAGATTGAAACTACAAATTCTATGGGCTAGAAGCAGAAGAGTGCAAGAAAAGCATGAAGACATGTTACTCTTTATCAAATAAACATGTTGCATTCAATTTGGATGACCCACTAACCTCATCTTATATTTTCCATTCCCTACATACTAAATTCTCAATATAGGCTAATCAATCTTCACTTTTATGTGAAGTATTAATGAAAGGACCAGATGACCTCTATATTCTATAGGGAACAGGCTGCTACTCTTTTGAGATCCATAGGGCAGTCTGTTCTGCTATATTATGCACCATTACCTGTATACACACCCTCGGATAAAGGAGAAGATAGCAGCAAAACATGCCATGCACATGACGTTCCTTAAGTCTAGGGAAGCAAATGAAGTCTGTTACACGGAGATCTTTGCCATGAGATAATTATTACATATGAATTAATCAGAGAAAAACTGAAATGGAATAAAGATGTCAGCAGCAATCGGCACTATTTCAAGATCACTGAAGGCACTGTGAAGCAGAAGAGTGTTCAGTGTTCCACTAGGAGCCTTACAAAAGAAGAGCTGTGCATTAAAAGGTTTCCCTCAGGCCATGAAGCTCAGTAATAAGTCAGGTACTAGTTTTCATAATAAATTGAAGTTAATTTTTAAATTAATCTAGTCTCATATCAACAGCCAGGTGGCAGCATGCTTCGTTGATGACCTTTGGTGAGACTAACACTAAGAAAAAGACAAGGTGGTCTGGGAAAACAGGAGGTAACTGCACTGAGCACCACTACCCCACAATTCTCATAATTAAGCTGAGCCAACTCCAAAAAGAGACTATAGAGATGACAGTTACTATGTGACTATTTGACTGTGACTATGCTTTTAGTGCATGTGTTTAATTAGATTGTTACAATTAATGACATGCAGAATCTGACAGCATAATCCTCATGACAAACCTTCTTCGGGATAACTGTATGAAGCTGAAACACAGTAGTTTCCCTGCTCTTTTTAACCATTACTCAGAACGCCCAAATTACCTGACAATGCATATGTAGAAAAAATTCATCTGACTGAGAGTTTTCCTGTTCAATCATGGGAAAATAAAACTAGTAGGGCTGCAGTGGGTCCCCTGAGCTAATACTGTTAGTACCACTAACATAATAATGCTAGCCATCCTAATGCCCATAGACTTTGTCTTGGTGGGAATGGGCATGACAGAACAACACAAAATACTGTGATTTGGTTTACATTTTTTATGACATCTATGTAGGCCTTATAACATCAGTGTCTCACTGGCATCAGCGCTGCAAGTAAACAGATTGAGGATTTGTCATGGATATCATATGGAGCCATATGTTAACATACATGCAAACTTCAGACAGCATAAAAAGGTCTTGCTTTTTAAAATAATACCAGTATAAACATTTTCTAAGAAAACTTGACACATTGCTTAGAATTCACATTTCTTTGTTTTATCCCCATTTATTAATCTATCCTTACTAAAGACCTTTACATAATCCAGGCCCTCTCTCTAATCAATGGAGAGAGATATTAATTTACAAAGCAGCAACTAATTCTGCCAGCTTAAGAAAAATGAACTATTTTGTATAATTCCACTTGTGCTGAGTCATAGCAAAATTTCAAACTGAAACCACAGTTAAAACCTGTTATTTCTGAATGATGGCTGTTTGCTACTCACCCCAAAATTACTGACTACATTACACACAGCTACAGATTCTCTTGTATGCTGCTTTCACCCTTTTCATTGTTATTTCCTTTCATCTGAGTCATAAAGGAAAAACAAACATTCTTTCTTCTCCTCTCAAATTAATTTCCATTCCCATTATTCTATCAGCAACCTGATAAAAACACTCCTTTAACTTGTGAAATGGTCTGTGCAAAGCAGGAAGAAATAATAAATCTATTTGAAATTTAAAGATAAACTGAAATATGCACATGGAAACTTCCAGGATTGATTCATAAGGAAGTGATGGAGGGAACGCCTACCTCTTAACATCTATTATGTGAAACTAAATTTATTTTTTATTCTTTATAAAGATACTCACAAATCCCGTAATGCAGAGAAACATCATGAACATACAGGTGAGCTGGGAGGCAGACAGATCAAGAATAGCTCTATGTGTATGTGTTATACAGGGCTGCTGCCACCATTGAGAGGAGATGGGAAGCAAGGTGCAAGCATTGAAAGCAAAGTGTCTTTGCTTGTCTCAACACTAAGAAGACGTGTGCTCATCTAACCACTTTTTCTATAATCATCTATACTTGGATAAAAGCTTTTAAAAATGTTTTGCTAAATGTTTCTTGAAAATGAGCATTTCTTTCCTCCCCCAAAGATTAGAAATTTCACAAGGAATTTTGAAAACAAAGTTCTAAAATACTACTGAATCCTGTTAACAAGTTGTCTCATATATCTTCCATAAATGGCCTCCCCAAAAATTATTAATAAATCTAGCTGGTTTATTTTGCATAGATGTTTTATTAAGTTTTTTATGGATGTTTTTTATCTTGTGAACACCTTGAGGTACCACTTGTATGTTTTACTTCTCCACCAAACCAGGCACCCTGGACAGGCCCTTCTGACAAGAAAGTTTGCATCTTCTATTTGATTATGCTCCTAAAATATTGATCATAAAGCAAAATTAAAGGACCTTTTTCACTCTTTTACAACATCATTAAGTATGGTTTGATTTTTGAATACCGAAGCGTTATTGAAGACATCACCTGCTGAATGTTTTGCACTGAATGTTTTATAATTGCATGAATGTTTCCTCATGACAGTAAGAACTGTATTCATAATTATGCAGACTGAGGTGTGGCAGATTCCATTCCTTACTGAAATGAAGAAATAAACCTGTAAATCTTATCCACAGGCAATCAAGTTACAGTCAATCAACTAATGAACACTTTTCCTGTGAGCCTATTAAGTGCATCCCTGCATGAGTATGAATAATACTATATCTGAAGCAGATGACAGTTGAAACAAGGGGAAAAAGTGAAGACAATTTCCCAAGAAAAGTATTTTCAGCTTCACAGTGCGTGCTTTTAATAAACGAAGTGTGGTAGAAAAGCCTTGGTGAATTAAAACACAAGGTTCTCTACTTTTCCACAAATCATGCAACAATGATAAGAATTTCACTTGGAGACCTTAAGGTGTGTTATACCAGCTGAATGTTTTTTTTATTTTAAATGAAGTATCACTGAAGTGCTTGACAGGCATCCATGAAAGGAAAGGTTTTCCTTTCTGATTTAAGGCTCTATGTCTAAAATCTATGGCTCACATTCTGAGCAGCATCACCTTCAATAGGAGGGAAGGGTCCATGCCAGTTTATACCACGTGATGATCTACTTCCTGCTACTCCTCCCAAAATGGTATTGGATATTCAGAAACACTTCATTTGCTTCTCCAAATAAATGCATTGCACAATTTCTATGAAACTTTAATAGTTTTAAATATCTCAATGTATATATATTAAAAAAATGATGGAGGTTACACAAGGAATGTACTAGATTACATCTCTTTACCTCATTGAAATGCTATAAATATATCTTATTTAACTTATTACTGTAGTGCCTAAAGATTCAGCTTACCTTCCTTTAATAGTTAATATAAGTAACTATATCCTAGAACTCTATGTTCAGTGTGCTAAAATTAATTTTTTCTGTCACCAGGATAAAACTGTCAGAATGTAATTTTTTACTATACTTGCAGTTGTTCACATCAGTCTTGGATGTTTGCACTCTTACTCCACATACAGACCCCAATGAGAGGTGCATAAAACCTTAATGATCAATTATTAAGTTGTTTCTAGTTATAAATCACATCCTCAAATCAGGGAAGAGTCAAGAAGAGAGGCCTGCTTGCAGGACAAGCAAGAGACAAACTAAGTTAGGCAGCACAAACTACAAGGATGTAAGAGAATCCAAGCTCAGCCTTTCAGAAAGAATTAGGTGCCTCTAAGTCAGCTGAAGGAAACTGTATGGGAAATAGCTTCAGATCAGCTCTTCTCTGATTTAAGTAATATATTTTATCCTCGTTCTATGACTAAAGAAAACACCTTATCCATATTTAAATTACAGGTTAGGAAAGCCATTAGTTCCTTGACTAAAAATGTCAGAATTTTTATGTTCTCCTGCTATTTGAAATACAGAACTTTTCAACAACACTGTGTTGATTACAGCCACAGAAACTACAAAAAGTTTAGCTACCCTTGGGAAATGGAAAAAAAAAAGGAAGGTACAATCAAAAATGAAATCCCAATAATGAGCTTAATACAAGATCCCAACCTAGGGAGTGAACCCCATGCAGGCAGTACTTATTTTACTTGTATTCCTATTCTGCAATTATTCTCTTGCAAATTACTACATTTTGTGTGCAACCCCATATATTCATTAGCCAAACTCCTGGCAGTTGTGCGCATGTTGGAAGCACACTATGTACAGACTTCAGCTGGAGCTTCCACTGCAAACTCATACAGCAGTAGAGGAAAAAGGATTCTGTTAATACCAGTTTTCCCCAAGTGTTTAAAGACAGCACTAAGGGCATTCTTATATATGAAGCTTTTTGCCTTTGTGGTTTTTACACTGGAAATGCAGATTCAGTAATGGCTACATTCTCTTGTTCAGCATGGTGGCTGTTTTTCTCACATCACTGAAAGTTGGGTGTGGAGTGCTTGAAATAAGCAAGCTTAATGTCCCTTCTGCCAACACTTTTAAAAATCCTGTATATTGTGGTAATTATACACTCCATGCAAGTATGCATTGCTGCAAGCAAATGGTTTGTTTTCATTGTCTATTACTATGTTTTCATTGTTCATAATTGTCTTGTTAATTCATGATGCTGTCTAATTATTTTTGTATAACTGGAATGATTATGTAAAATGTTCCAACATGCATGAAATTTCAATGTTATAAAAATCTCACATAAAAAGCAAAACCCAGATGTTAATTCAAAACTGAATGTAGATTTCAGATATTTGCATTGTTTTTACTCCCTGAGCATATGGCCAAAACGTATTTTAATATACTCTGTTTCTCATACAAATTTTAGAACTGAAAAGCAGCTATGGTAAATAAAAACAATTTTGAGTGAAATTATGATGCCTGCTGAATCTTTTCTTGGGTATGTAGGCAATGACAAATCAATTTCTAGTATGCATTGTGACAGCTTAAAGTAGCTGTGCAACCCTTAAGCTGAAGCAGTTTAATTAAACCTTGGCATTTTAACAGAATAAAAGAAAATTAGCTATCCTATTTCATTTCCCTATAGTGTAAACAGAGTGTATGACAGGCATCTGTGTGATATATAATTAATCCCACCAGTCAAAAAATTCTTACAAGGATAGTTATGAAGACTTCAGCTCATGTATACAATAAAGTTTATATCCCAAAGTTGCTCATTATGTATTCCTCAAATTACTTAATGAGATGATTTATTGTTGTACACACTCTGAAAGAGAAAATTATGGTTATATATAAAAGTAGATGCATTATACATACATTCATACTTGTAACTCCAAAGAAAGGTAACGAGAAGCAACAGCACCTAACAAAACTAGAGAAAAAGGTCTGCAAAGTACATTTCCTGTGCTATAAAAACTGTGTGTAAGGAAGAAGTATTTTTCATTCCATTTTAATAAAATATACAATAAAATATCTATTCATTGGTTTGAAATAAGTTGGTTTTTTTGTTGTTTTTTTAATGAAGTATGAAAAAAGCATAGCATCTTTACTAATAACATTGAATGACATTAAAGTATATTATTTAACAGCAATTTATGTTTAAATTGATTTTAATAAACATGCAATTCATAATCAAGCCAATTTGCAATTAAGTGATAATTGAACAGTGACAGCAGGGTGACATGCTGCTGCACAGTGGAGCAGAAGCAGCAGAAAGGGTAAAAAAGTTTCCACCTATATCCTGAAGGTAAGAAAGAAATAAGCACATAACAAGTTCTCAGCTAGCCAGGGAAGGTTTACTGCAGTTTCAGGTTCTGTAGGGTGTTTTCACTGGCTTCCAGCTGCTGCCACAGAAGGACAGTTGTCTTCAACAAATCCCATCTCACACTGTTTTGATTCCATGGTTGCCTTGTATATGCATGGCCACTTGGTTGTGTAAGCAGGTGAGTCGAGGCCCAGGTCCCCCCTGACAATAATGGGAGTGTAAACCTTTAGTTTACAGTTAGATACAGATGGGCAGTCGCGGGAAGGTTTCTAAATCTCAAACTGAATCCTATCCTTAGAGCAGGAGCCAAAACAATCACAATGGGGATAAGTATATATCCACATACAAGTGTCTAATGTCATTTGAGTTGTCTTATATTGTCCAAGAAACCGTATGGGACAAAGGACAAGGAGGGAAGGTGCACACTGCAGGGTGCCAAGTCGGATACTCCTAGGGCATATCAAAGAGCACTGGACCCTACAGATGGCCAGCTGACATGAGTTTTATAACAATTAATGGCTGTAAAACAACACTGTGGCTCAGTGGTACACCTAATCTTACAGGGCTCATGATTTGATGTAAAGCCCTCTATTCACAAGCAGTCCTGCACTTGCACATACTCAGAAGAATTTGGCTTCCACAGCTCAGTACCACAATCCCACCTGACCTGGAGTGAGACAGATCAAACAGCCCGAAGGACACAACATGTAAGCTCTGCACAGAGAATTAAACGTGCTTCTGTAAGAGACAAACAGCAGAAGTGGTGGCTCTGTTTCTCCCAGCAACCTGTAGAAATAAATGGGTTTCTGTCTCCCTCATCACTTAGGAATATATCCACTAATGTGTTTATGCAAGTCAAGTAGAATTCACCAGTAGATACCATGAAGATACCACATGCTCTTCTTGGAGGTGAACTCTGGCGGGGGGAGAGGAAACAGGAACAGATTGGAACACAGAAAATTTGAGCAGATAATAAGGGGATAAAATTACCTTGGGAGTTATGAAATTTTGAACAGAGAGCTTGTCTACAGACTCTGAGATGTTTAAGGCTCAGCTTGACATGGCCCAGACCAACCTGATCTAATTAGACCTGCTTTGAGTAAGGAATTAATGAAGATGACATTCAGAACTCCTGTTAGAACAGAACTACTCTATGAAGTTATAATTAATTAATTTAATTATTTTATTAAAAATAATGAATGAAGTAATTACTCTGTGAAGGTAATTCTAAGAATATGGCTCCAGATACACACATACTTCATTGGCACTAGAATGCATCAGATTTAAGTTAAACTTCATAGCTAAAGGAATTCTTGGTGTGGAACACAGGAACTTGCTTTGGGTTCTAAAAGCCTATCAAAGATAGGATTCTCATAATGAAATCCAAAATAACACAGAGGTTAAGCAGAGAGCTAAGAAATACTGGCCACAGAAGGATTTCTAGCCTTTCATTCCTTCAGTCTTCAGAACTTCTAAAGAATTAAACCACCATGCTCACAAAGTCAGCAGTGGGAATGCTGATCCTAGAAATAGAAAGTTATTCAGGAACTACATTTATGCCTATAATAACACTGAGGATTGAAAAATTGAACCAGAATTGGGAGTAGTGGGAGTTTATAGATTTTAAAACACTTTTCCTACATTATGTCTGCATAAGCAACTCTCACCTTGATTACATTTATCCTAAATGAATTTATATTTTGCAAAGAAAATGTATATCCTGCACTAGTTACACAGAACCAGTATCTATTAGATCATCTTTTTCAAAGCCAGAACTTTGTATTTTCTTTGAAAAAAAAATATGTTTAATACTTAAATAAATCCTGAGACAATTTTTTTCTTTTTTTAACTGAGAAAATACACTAAAGAATTCTATGATTTCATAGTGTCTTTCTTAGTAGCTATTTAATCTCAATTACTGTTCCTGAAAATTCTTGTGTTTTCATGGAACTGGGCTTCAATTTTGCAAAGGTAGCGACAACTCTAAAGTAGCTATTTTGTTCTGGTTGCCATTTGCTATAATTCCCTCCTTTTCAGTGGGAATTTATCTGTGCTTCTTCATCATGTTTCAGAATGGCAGAAACACAGGACTAAGGGCTCTCAGAAAATCCTGGATCCCTTCAGAAGTCCTACATGATCTGCCACACTGGAATCTAATTTCAACATCTTTCTGAACTTCTGTTAGAACATAGATTAGAAATTCTTCTATAAGCAGGTAAGGGACAATTTGGGATGCACTCTGTCATTAACATGTCATAGAAGAATAGAATTTCAAATATCATTATAGCCTCAAGACTGAAGGGTGAAGGTTCCTTTAAATGGGAACAAGCAATTCTGAAAGACTCTAAATTGTTTGGGGATTTCATAACAGTCCAAATTTTTCTTTTTTTGAGTTGGGACAGAAGCTGTGGCACAGCAAACAAGGAACATTACTATTCCATGTGTGAGACTGTGGAATAAGACCTGAGCACTGTTTCTCATGGACTATTCTAAATGGTTTTATCTATAGCTATTAACAGACTTCCCTATGCATTACTGCACAGGAAGTAATGGTCCATACTGTAAATATTTAGCCACATACCCAGTACAGCAGTTGAAGTGAGTAGTATACATTCCTAACAGCCTACAAATAGGATAGAATTCATGATTATACTATTATGTATTAATTTGTCTCTATACGGATGGTTGTAATTAGCAATATTTTCTTTCTTTACTGTTACTTACTTTCCTTGTGCTCCTTATTGGGACATGTGTTATGCATATTCTTAAAAACAAAAAGTGAAATAAAGATACACGTACTAATATAAAATGAACTTAAAATTTTATGATAGATATAAGATGTGAAGGCTGAGGTAATTCCAGCACAACTACTGCACAGTAAAAGAATGATGTAAAATAACATTTTGGTGTAGTAACACAACTGAAGCACCAGATTTATTACTACCATTACTTGGTATGCTTAAAAGATGTACAGTGAGCATGAATTCATCTAGATGAGACAAGAACTAGTGGCTCAACAAAATTATTCCTCTTCAGGGCTGTATGACATTCTTGCTAAAGTTTGAATAACAGCACAAAAGACATTTCAAAAGTACTGATTACTATTACAAAGCCTCCAAGGAATTCACATTTCCATAGATAGTGTCATGAAAGGACATTATTCAGCTGACAGTAAAGATTTGAAAATAAAATTGTTATGCCGCATGCATGTTGATAGCATTTTGGCAAGAGATATAGTATAATTTAAATAGAAGAAGTAAAACTAGAACCAAAGCAAAGCAGAAAAGCCCTGTTAACAATATTCTAAACCCTTCTTTTCAGGAGGATATTAAAGGGTTTGTTTATAACCACTGCTAGAATTCCTACAACAGAGATCCATCTTCTTTGTGTGATTACAGAGATTCCAATAATTTCAGGAAATAATCCTATTTTTTAAAAAACAGAAAAAAACCCTCAAGTCTTAGTTGTCATATTTGACCAGTTAAAATATAACACACTATTTTACCATACATCACTGTGAGACAATTATTCTTATGAAACAAAGCTTCATGCTTATGAACCACCTTTACCATGACACTACCAAAACACTTATCCAAGTACATTGTACCACTGACTGATTCGGTTTAAGCAGGTAGAATTAAAAAATAAATTTAAAAAATTATCAAAAATTTTACTTAGGGACAATGCATGGCCTACAAGACATTTTGTGACAAAATGGGTCCTAATAAAAGGTTATCTTTAATGAGTAATACCTTATTTAGAACAGCAGTATGGCATTTAAA
Organism: Chloebia gouldiae; assembly: GCA_003676055.1. Lineage (NCBI taxonomy): Eukaryota > Metazoa > Chordata > Aves > Passeriformes > Passeridae > Chloebia > Chloebia gouldiae. The sequence continues at coordinate 2,340,079 of QUSF01000006.1, forward strand.
ATCTAATTAGTTTATCCCTTTCTCTACAGACAGAGGGAAAAAAAAGAGATAAACTAGCAACTGAGAAGAAAATAATACAATATAAATTGGTACAGAACTGGTATAAAAGCAAACTGTTCATTCTGCTAAGAGTGCATTCATATTGGTCATATCTAAAGGGTACAAAAAGACAAGCAAAATGTGTAGTATGAATTAATTACAGTAAAATTGCATTGAGGCAAGAAATCTTTGGAAGTGTACATTCAAATAAAAGAGGAAAAAATCTTAACAGGGGTGAAGAAGAAAAAAAGGAGGCACAAAAGGGATGCAAAAAGCTACCTGCCAGGAATGACTAAGGAAACGATCCTGAGTTTCCTCTTGGTTGGATCTAGCAGGTTCACATTGAGAGGAGGCTTGGACTGAACCACTACCTGCACTCTGGGCCCCCTCAATGGAGAAGGTGCCAGAAAAGGCTTCAGATCCCAGTTTACAAATGAACCCTGATATTATTGCCTAAGTGGCTGTAGAATCATTAGTAGTAACCAGAAATCCTCAAAACCAGTCTTCAAAATGCTCAGGATGCTTTTTGTTGGCTATATAAAGAGCACAAACAACTCTGAGACACAATCATGGATTCCAGATGCAATATAAGGAATAAAATGGGCAACAAAAAAGCTGAACAGGAACATGTATGAATTTTTCAAGAGCTCAGGGTTATAAGAGGCACAGTGTACTTCACAACTGAGGGTAGCCCATGGAGCTTATACCTAGGCTGGGCTCTTTTCATGGACACTGAGTCTGAATGAAGAAATGCCTTGTTATTCTATCCTTGGATTTTGAGGGAACCTGTAACCGATACATGACCATGGCATCCAGATAAAGCCCTGGATTTCTTGAAGGGGCAAATATGCTAATATTTTTCAGACTTGAACTTACACAGTTGAATAGTGTCCAGGGAGATGGCTTCATAAAACAACTAAAGATTTTTTTTTCTCAGAAGGAAGCTGATCATTCAGGCATAATCCTTAAAAATATTAAGAACTCTATGGGTTTTTTGTTTTGTTGTTAGGTTTTGTGGTCTTTTTGATTGGTCTGTGGTCTTTTTTGGAGGGGAGGGGGGTGTCATTGCTCTTTTTTTAAGTGCTCAGACAACAGTATCGGACTTGTATCACGAGCCACAGAGATTTCCCAGAAACAACTGGGCTATTTCACAGTCCAGTATACAGTTTTTGAAGGGTAGGGCTATGCTGGCAGATTAACATTTACATGGCACATGACAGCACAGTGAGAAGTCACAGTGTAACCCAAAGGTTGTGTCTTTGGAGAACAATGACTAAGCTGCTATGAGCCAGCTGAGTACAGATGGATCCATGCCATCCATATGAGCTATTCCCAACACCAACCTTGAGTTTCTTTATTGGGAAAGCTATTTAGCTTCTGTCACAGCTGAGTAGGAATCCAAAAAAAGACATAAGCAACATGGCTAGTGAGGGGTAGATGTGGTGTGGGGACAGGTGAGGGAGGAGAAGGTGAGCTCAGGAAGATGAATCAGCTGTTTACATGATGGTATAGATGCCACACACCTGAACTTATCAACATGTCAGCTCATTACAAACATGTTGGTTCATTACAAACCCAAATATCTTTACATTTGTATCTCACTCACTGCTTATTCCACTGTACAAGCAATCTGTCTTCAAAAAGAAAACAGAGAGTCACTCAAAATAAATTTGTTTTCTTCAGGGAGTTTATAGCTGGTATCCATAATACAATATTTCATTTTCTATGGAGCAGATTCTTATGCACAAGTTATTAATACCATTGAATCTAGGTGATCAACATATCTAATTCTAATGCTGTCCCAGCGATTAAAGCATACTGCTAGAATTTTACCCACACCAATAATTTTTAAAGGATACTTCAGATACATACTTTTAAGAAAATGACTGAATTTTCCAGGGATTTTGATTAAACTTGCTAGTGTATCCAAGACAATAATTTGCAGTACATTATCGCAAATTCAGACATACAATAGTTCAAGGAACTAGAAGAGATTTGTTATGCAAAATACAAACTGGTAGCAAACAGCACCTCTGAGAGTGGCTTTTCACAAAAGATTTCCTGATTGGCTACAGATCTTCATAATGACCACCCAAAAAAACAAACAAACAAAAAACCAAAAAAAAAAAAAACCAAACCAAACCAAAAAACCAAGGAGGCAAAAGCTCATGAATAACTTGAAAATGCAGATCTCACCTTGTTTCATATATACAACATTTTTACCAGTTCTGAGCAGCAGCTCCACAGGTAACTTCCAGAGAGCTCTCAACTCCTATGAACAACCAGCTAAACATTTATTTTTAACCATCATTATTTTCTCCAATAGTACAACAGCACCTGGAAGTCCAGACTGGCACACCATTTTTATGCAAGAGATGGCTACCAAAGTATCATTTGTAAGATCTCTGGTAACAACTGCTATAAAAATTTCTACATACATAAAATATGTAAAATTAGTTTTAGACAGTAGTACAGTGGTAGGATTGATGAACCACATGAAGAAGGAAGATTTTGCACAATAAAGGGCAGGAAGAAAAATGAAGAGAGAAAACCAAAGAGAAACATATAGATTACACAGTCCTACCCCAAAGCAGGCTAGGATACCTTTTCTTTTTCTTAATCCAATCTATACCCTGACTAGCCTGTGCTTACAATATTCTGCTTATTGTAAATCACTCATACAACACAAGCCTAGTGCTGGACACAAATTCACTACAGTTCACTACAGCTGTCTCACAATAGCTAAGATTCAAGGTGTTAAAATAGACCATAATAAAACTCTGCCTTAAAAAAAAAAAAAGAGACAGAAGAAACTACTTCAGAGTGTTGTAGGTCAAAAAGTTGGAGGAAGTCAATGAAGGAAGGGGCTAGTCCAACAATAAATTACCTTCCGAATGAAGAGATTAATTTGACATTTTTTCCTCTCATTTCTGCAGTAAATATTTCAATGATACATTTCAGGGTACACACAGTAATTTCTACTCCAGTTTCATGTATCCTAGTTTGTATCCCATCATATCTCAAGTAATTTTCCACATGAGAGGCAGTAGACATTCCAGACACTAAATGCAGTGAATCTGCAGGCCCATAGATTCTTCAGACTGGGTTGGCTAAAAGCTAAAGTTCAATTCAGTTCTCCAAGGACTAGGATGATACCAAGTCTGTAGGGAATACTGCTTTTACTGTTAGTCCTGCCTGGTCAGGGTCTACTTTGCTACACTGATTGTAAAGGTGAGTTTAGTTTGGAGAGCTTGACTCCAACTCTCCACTACCCATGTGGGATGGCACAATTTGCCAGAGAATGGTAAGGTATACCGCAAAATTCTTACAGAAGTTTCTGGACACAATGATTTCTATCCCATATAGAAGCAACAGTCCCACCCCCTTCAACCAAGAACTTTGTGTGCTCTGTTCAGATACACTAGCGGTTTCAGGCTGGGAATTGTTCTTTTGATTTCAGAGTTCCTTCTTACCCAGCAATTCCTGCAGTGCTTATTTCCCACTTTTCCAATGCTTCCACTTGAGAATGTTTCCCCTAATTAAAATCCCTTCTAAGTTAAAATCACTTTCTTAGTGACTCATTCTTCTAACCTCAAGGATAAGGTCGCTAAGCGTCTTCTCTGTACTCATCATCTAAGTTTCATACGTATTTCCTGCCAAGCCCAGTAAAATTTTGGTTTCCTTGGAATCCTTATCTCCTTAGTCTATTCGCCTTCCCAAAACCTGCCTTTGACGACTTACGGGACACATTTTCTCCTTTGTAGCCGAACAATCCTTTCCTACTCCTTTCTCCTCTTCAGTTCTCCCATTGGTATTCACTCCTCCTTGCCTTTCTGAACACCGTTCCGGCAAAATTTATCCATTCATCTTCCCAATCCGCACATCACCCTTCTTCTCTGTCTTGGTCAGTTTCCCTCTTTTCCTCCCCGATCTCTTTTTCTGCTCCCGAACTGCGCAAACCTTAATTCTCACGATCTCCTCCGGCATTCACCCCCCAGCTCCTTTTGTGCTCTTCACCACATCTGTCCTGCCCCGGTTCCTACCACACATCCTGAAGCCGCCCTCGCCCGTCCCGTCCCACCCTGAGGCCGGCCCCAAACTCCATCCCCGGCAGCGAGCGGGGCGCGGCGGTGCCGCCCCAGCCCCGCCCTGGCGCCCAGCCTGGCGCCGGGTCGCTCCGATAAAGCGCAGAGCTCTGGGGTCGGGGCGCCCTCCAGAGGCACCGCCGGGCCCCGCCCTGCCAGAGCCGGGGACACCCGGCAGGGACGCGGGGCAGTGAGGGCCGGGGCAGCCCTGGGGCTTCCCACAGCCGCGGCTGCTCCATGTCCGCTCGGCGGCCGGGGCGGAGCGAGGGAGGGCGCAGCTCGTCTCCCGCCCCCTGCTCCCTTCTCCTCCTCCTCCTCCTCCTTCTGGCGCCCGCCCTCTGTTCCTCCTTCCCTCCCTGCAGCGCCGGCGACACCGCGAGAGCGGCGCCCGCCCCGCCAGGGCGAGGGCGGCAGGCGCAGCCCGCGGGCAGGAAGCTGGATGAGGGCGTGGTGCGGGCAAGGCAGCCCCTCGGGCATGAAGGGGACCGCGGGGACGCTGCCCTGCCCTGCAGCCGAGCGGGGACATCAGGTAAGTGCCCCCCACGCCTGCCCGGCCCGACCGGAGCCGGCACTTCCAGTGCCGGGAGAGGGCAAGCGTCCCCGGGAAAGTTGCCCTGCCGCCGCCGGCCGAGGGGCGAAGGGCGGGGGAGGCAGCCCGCGCTGCAGGGCGGCGCGTCGGTGCGCCCGGCGGCGCCCGCTCGGCGCTCGGTGCCCGGCGCGGTGCCGAGGCTGTGCCTCCCCGCCGGGGCGAGGCGCGCAGCGCTGGCAGTGCGGCCCCGGCGTCCCGCGGCCCCGGCGGCTCGGCGCTGCTGCCAGCGGAAAGTTTCCAGCGGGGTGAGGGCAGAGGGAAGCGGGAGAGGATCACCGCGGGACGGGAGCGTGGCGAGGGAGAGGCAGCCTGTCTGTGCTGCCGTGGGCAGAGGGTGCCGCAGCTTCCCCCGGGTGGCAGGAGCGGTGCTGCCAGCTGTTCCCTCAACTTGTTTCGTTGTTCTCACTCTGCTTTGTTGCAGAGGAGTAGGATCAACTATCCCTGCAAGTGTAATGTTGACATCTTTGATGGCTACATCTTACTCTTCTGTGAAATTTACTTGTGTCAGTTTAGTTATGTTTGGAAAAAACAAACTGCAAAGTCTTACCAGAAAAAGACGCACAGCAGTACGCCTGAGACTTCAGTAGGTTTGTTATGTTGTATGATGTAACAGTAAATGCAACTACTGCTCTTTTTGATTCACATTTCATTGGGGCTTTTTAACTGAACATTTGTGGATTAAGCAGAAACTGAGTAAAATGTGTGAATCATCATAACGCTGTTGGAGATCAAATCCCAGTTTAAATGTTTTGCAGTGGTTTTCTTCCCCCTTTGCTCATACATATAAAGGACAGACTCAAGTAGTTTGCTTAGCTCTTCTGAAGTAACCTAAGGAATCAAAAGTGAGCAGAGTTCCACAGAGAGGTTGTAGATACCTTTGCTGCAAAGCATAAAAACACTTTAAAGAAAAATAACTAATCACAAATCGGTACCTTGGGAAGCCTCCTTCCCTCCCAGCCTGAACAAAGATGTGTACATTGTGTACTGCACTGAGAGTGGAAAGATTCAAGCCATTTCAAATGAGGCAGTTTCCCCTTACAGAGGATGTTCTGCACTAACTCTCTTGGTTAATCAGAGGTAGTCTACCTTAACTATCAGCTGCAGTTCTGTTTCACTTACAAATTTTTCAAATACCGAGGTAATTCCACAATATTTGTTGCAAAATCTAAAAGAAAAACTTAAGTGCAATGAACCTAATTTCATTAGATCAAAGACATATGAGTAGATTTTTGGTTTGGAAGTTTATTTTCTTGGGTTTGAGGGTTTTTTTGGTTGGTTGGTTTTTAGTATAAAAAAAATTGAAACCGGATTTGGGGGAGCATTCAAAAGTAGCCTAGATTACACAGCATACATCTGTTGCTGCAGATGAACATTGATGACTGTTGAACATTGATAAGGCACCATACTTCAGGTGATTTTCAGGTTGGGACTTTTCTTAATAGGCACATGGATATATCTCTTAAGAAGGTCTATCACAGTTAATGACCCAATGCAGCTATAAGACTTTTTTACATGTGCTCAGGCTTTTATTAGTGGACTTTTATATTGCATTAAGCTGGGAGAAGGCTGAGGAAATAGAAGAATAGATATGTATAAAACTTGAAATGCTTCCCACTGTTCTGCATTTTGTTCACTGGTTGTGGTTTTGATTTTTTTTCTTTTTCAATGTCAGCTTCAAATACAACAACTCTGGGCTTTCATGCAAGCAGCAGGTTTTATTAAACATATGATATAATTTTCTATTGTAAAATGTTCTGTAGTTCTTACTTCCTTGGAAGATAAGATATGACTAGGGAATTATCATTTTTCTTGACAGCATGACAGTTAAAACTTGGTTTGCATAGGAGTGAGCATGTGTAGTGTATTAAAAGAATATGTCATTCTGAACTGTCTGACAAACTTTTCAACGTGTTTCTTTTTTTTATGTGGAGGTGAATATATTGCTTGTAAAATCACTGCTAGGATGTAACTAAGATGTAAGGATGAATTGATATAGTCATGTTGGGTCAAACTTAGGATTTTTAGTATAGTTTTAATATTTTGAAGCCTATGGATTTAGTGCTCAGTTCTGTAACCAGATATTTGAATTAATTTTATTAATATCAGCATCTTAGTTAATTTCACACAGAAATACTGGTGCTTAAGCTATGCTGAGGTAGAATATGGATAGAATATACTGAAGCAAAATGCTTTGTTTGTTAATAATATATCTGTTCTGATAACATGTCCAAATTGTATATATGGATTGCTATCAAAAGTTGAGCTCATGTTAGAAGTCAGAAGCTTAAACATGGTTGGGTGTCCAACAAATGTTCCTTTACAGAGTGCAAAATCTTAAGCAATGAAAATGCCCAGGTGAAGCAAGGGGGTGTATAAAATGTCACTAAGATATGGAAGTGTGGGAAGTTAGGTAAAGGGGGAAAAAAAAGAGGAGGAATTTAGGAATTGAGGGTTTGGGGTTTTATTTGCTGTGGTTTTTTTTCTTTGTTTTGGGGGGCTTGTTTGTTTGGTTTTTTAACATGAACATTTCCTCTAAAAACAAAGTTACCTCTTTTGAGGGTAATACACACCTTGAGGATTTTGGGTAAAAGTGTACATGAAGAAACAGGTGAGGTATTTGCTTTTACCTGAAAACTGTGGTTGCATGTACAGCTTTCTTTCGTATAGTTCTGTTTGCAGGCCTTGTACTGCTATATTTAAAGGCATCTCTTGAGCCATAATAGAAAACTTTTTACTTGGTTGTAAAGCCCATCTGGTGTGGTTGGAGTAGATAATACCATTGTAAAACTAGCTAACTGTGTTTAGTGTTTTTACAGAAGCAAGAAACTGATAAAAAGTGGAATATACTGGCTAAAGAAAACTGTGTCTTAGTTACAAGTCCCCAGGCACTGAGAAGTACATATGATAAACCTGTAAAAACACAGGGCTAGATTGAGGTAAAGGGTTCCTTCTGGTCGCTGCAAACAAGTAATATTCCTACAGAATGAGCTTTCACTTTGCATGCACATTCTGGGTGTTGATTTCCTCTCAACTGAAAAACTCCTGAACATTTAATTTTTTGCTTTCTTTGTCACCTTCTTTGGACCTCTGGTACTTAATATTTTCTGCTTAATTCTTCTAATTTCTTCCTTTATTCCATAGGTAGAGAATGTTCTGTACGGGAATTACAGCTATAGCCTTACCAACAAGTAAACTGTAAAGATTAGCTTCAGTTCAAGGTAGCATGTTGTCTTTTATGCAAGAATATGGTATTGCTGGTCATTTTTACTTATGGTAATTCTAACCACCAAAATACCAGAGTAGCTACACGCTCTGTGTCCTCATCCAGTATTTTCTCACTTGATTATTTTTTGTTAACTATTTACATTCTTTAATTGCATCTTAATTTTCTCCTAGATCATGTTTTCAGTTTAACATATTTTTTCCTGAGTTTTAGTCCTGTATACCAAGATTTCTAGTCCTGGCTTCTAGATCTCTTTGGCCTAATGTCATGCTTAGATGTAAAAACTATACTCAGTTGCTTCTCTTATTAATAAAGTGATTAATATCTATCAGAAAAGACTAGGGGATCCTTGTCTTAATATGGTAATGTAACCTATTTTCCTAATTAACCCATATAATGGATTTCAGTCCATAGGTATTATAAGAGTGCATAAATATGGATTTTATTGTCTTTTAGAAACTACTATGAAGTCCAAAGCAGGAGTAGTATGTATTTGTTTAAGAAAAGTTTTGTTGCAAAACATCACAGCTTTAAAGGAAAGAAAGTGCCTTTTACTTTAGAAATTCTTTTTAATACAGTAGTTTTACTGAGCAACCAAATGCTTTTTCCTGAATGTCAGGTCAAAATACTCCTGGGCAGCATCCCTTGCAATAGTATCATGTATACTATTTGTAATTAAAATTCTGTACACAAACCTCATAAAAATTAACAAGGTAATATAAGTGCTAGTTTTACTTTTTAATTTTTGACAATTGTTTGTAGTAAGTAACTTTAGTCACCAAAAAATGGGTAAAAATATGTCAAATTATTGAGCTGTTTGATTAACTGCTGTGCTTTAAATAATTTCTAGGGGTCATTCAAGTTTCACATTTTTACATATTTTTGAAAACATTAGAGGAAAACTAAAATACTGTTACAAAAACTGATTTTCTTTTAGAGGTGAATGGCATTGAAAACCTTAACAGTCTTTTATGAAATTGCCATAATATGAAATTTGTTGTTATATTTGCCTGTTTTCTACAAATATGTAGACTCTTAGGTTTAACAGAGTAATCCTGAACATCTAATTATTTTTTTTCCACTTCACTAAATTGACTGGCTGTGATGTTCCAAATTAATATATTTGTAAATATTGCTGTCAAGTCACATTACGTGTATCAACCTCTGAAATTGAAGAATTGCTTTTGGAAACGTCAATATATCTGAGTCACATAAAAGTACCTAAATAAATTCCTTGCTTGCGGTTGTGCATTAAGCATTCTATACTTCTGAGAATATATTTATTATAAATAATTCTGAAAACCTCATAATATCATGTCTGTATAAACCTGGAGAGATAACTTCCATTTGTTTTCTAGGAATAGCACTCTGGAATTTGGATTTTGTATATTGAACACACCTGCTGTTATCAAAGATACTGTAAAAACCTGTTTTTCTATGTTGCAGAAAAGTAGATTGATTTTCAAATTGAAATTTTGAGGAGAAAATTCCAGGATTCAAGAAATTGCACAATGTACACTGAAAACCCTGTTGATTAATCTAAAAAATTACATAGTAACATTAAGTTGATTCTAAACCACCAATTTATTTGATTTCAGAAACAAGGAATTTTTGTCCATAACTATCTGTCAGTTTCCCCAAATTTTTTATTTGCTAATGAGGAATTGCAAACTAATGTGCAGAATTATTTGAGAAAAATGTTGTATGTGAAAAATCATAGCATGATGCTGGTTCCCTGACTTGATTTTCTTGGATGCAGCACTTTCTCAGGCTGTGAAGATTTTTCCTCAAAGATTTGAAGACAGCAATATTTTTTTATTTAAAGGTGCATATGCACATAAAGAAAAAGCATTCTTTCTTTTCCTGGTGCTGACTTTAAAACTTGTAAGCACTTAAACAACCAAGGAAAAAGAAACAAAATGGAACGAGCTGGCTGATAAAATAAATTTCAGTGGAATATCTCAATGCATTCTCAAATACAAACTCCCCTAGATAATTTGAGCAAAAAATTTTGTAACTAGTCTTAAAAAGACTGCAATAGCAGCCATTGTGGAAGTCCAGAGACATCCTGCCTCCTCCTCCTTCTTGTTATCAAAACCAGCACTAGGTTCTGAAGCCTTCTATAATTTAGGAAGAAGGTTCAGATTTAGTAAACCATTCACTGTGTTTTGGCAATGGTCAGAGTTACTTTTATGTCTGAAGTGCAAAGTCATATTACTTCTCTCAGGACATTTAGTTGTTGGATGAGCTGTGTCCTTCATGGATCTAGAAGGAAGTCAAGAGGTCTTCTTAGGATCTTTTAAGGAATGTGATAAGCCTACCAAGCCTTTTGACAATGGGATCTTCTTTTTTTAGTTTACTTGCTGGCTAATGCATGATCCTCCCAGAAAATCATAAAATTAATTGTAGAATGGCTTGGGTTGGAAGGGACCTTAAAGATCATCCAGTTCTAAACCCCCTGCCATGGGCAGGAACATCTCTTACTACGCCAGGTTATACCAAGCCCCATCCAAGTGGGCACTAGAAGTCCCAAAATAGTTGGGAATCATACAGAAATCTCCATATTATTGGAGGTAATCATACTCATAGTTAGGGACTGCAATCCGTGTACAGGAATGCACGGGAATATATGCAGGAATCTGAGTTCCAGCAACTAATGTGGAAATGGCTGTGACTGTGCTGCCAATATAATTGTTTCTTCTTGTTCAGTCTGTGTAGAGAAAGTTACACTATTAAATTTAGGTGGCCTGAATCACTTATTAAACCTTTGAACTTAAGCCGTGTTAGGTTGTGATACTACTTGGTTTAAATACCACTTTAAAACAAAAAAATAGTTGTGCTTTGAGGATATGTACATTCGCTCATCATGGCTTTTTCAAGGGTGGGATTACCATGAAATTTCATTTAAGTTTAGCAACAATTGACCCACGGTATCACTATGGACTTCCTCTATTCCAAAAGATTATTTCAGGTTAAGTATTGCAGATGTACTGCAGTTCTTGATGCACCTGAAGATAGCTTTGAAAGCTACAGCAATATTACAGTGTTGCACAGGTCTTTATTGATTCTATTGCAAGGGAATACATTAAGAAATTGCAAATGCAACTAAAAATACTGCATTTTAATGAGTACAGTTGGTTTCATGTTACATTTGGGCATTGCATATTTAGAATACACTAGACTTGAGGAGACTGAAACTTAGAATTCTAACTTCTCAGTGGAAAGGCAAAGTCAACTTTACTTAAATCAACAGAGAAAATTTGTGCCTATCCTCCAACCAAATTAACAGGGCTTCAAGAAAACTATATGCATTTATGGGAACAGGTATTTTTTATCTTCTTTTAATAATACCCTTTTGTTAGCACATGCTGTCTCCTTAACAGCACATTTGACTGATAGCTTAGAGCAATATCGCAGTCTCATCAGGCCTGCCTTTTTAGGGGAACTCATTATGGTATTTCTGAAGTGTGTACAGTACCCCATCAACATGGGTTATTGGGTTCTTAATACTGTATAATTACTGTATGATTCTGCTCTTTGTCCAGCTTGTATCTTGCCTTCCTAATCCCTATTGAGAGATTTGCCATGAATAGGAATTGCTTGTATTTTTTTAAACACTAGCATTTGAGCAATAAAGGAAGCAAGGAAGATTGTAAGGAAATTTTCAGTCATTGCTTTCTTATTCCCTTAAGTGAAGGTTAATCTTAAATCTGAGACAAATGAAATATCTGTGCTAAAAGGGGCATCCTTCCCTTTTTAACTATGGTGCTGTGTATCTCTTTTATCTACTAGTTAAACCTAATGATTAACAGCTTGTTCTCAGTTTTGGGAGTGTTGTGTGGTAATCTCTCTAAAACATATATTAACATTTTTTCTTGGGATTTTTACTGTCATACAGTGTCTCATACACTACACATACTGAATTTCTTTGAATATTTTGAAATTGTGTTAATTATGGCAATTTTTGTCAGGAGCTGTATTCAGATTTTTTTGTTTGTTTGTTTTTGGTTTTGTTTTTTGGGTTTTGTTTTGTGTTTAAATAGTAGGTTAACTTGCAGCTAGTTGAATCAGTAACCCAAATTAAGCATCCATTGTTATTGTTTGCTCAGCTGAGTCCAAAAATGTGCTAATAACAAATACATTCAGTCCTCCATTCCAGCAAAAAAATGCAATTGTGTCTAAGCATACCAGTGGATTTTTGTCTCAGGTTGGCACCTATGTCTGCACATATGTCTTTGAGCATGCCAGACCTTTATCTATGATGAATGCAACACTGATTGAAGACATTACACTAATAATAATAATAAATATATTATATTTATATATATATTTAGATAATAAATTTTGGACATTCATGCTGATTCATGTATTTGCTTTAGTCCTGTCATCAAGCTGGTGAGCAAGTGCAGAAAAGTTTGCCATTTTTCCAGCAGATACTTGCTGTATCCACTCTTGGCTGACAGGCTTACCTCAAGGTCCATGCCAATCCAGAAATCAGCCCCTCATGCAAATATCCAAGATTTGAGGCCATCTGTAAAATCTGCTTCTCATCCATGTATCATTAGGGTTTATTGATTGTACTGTCATTTTCAGGTATAATCTCTGATCAGGGTCAGTCTCTTTCCCATGACTACTGCAGCTGTCAGCCCATCGTGTAAATGATGAGCATGGACTCAAGGAGTCTTTTTGCAGAGTGTGCAGAAAATCATAATTAACAGCAGAAGTGACTAGACTAAAATAATTTTTATGGCTGCATGTAAAATCCTGTTTGTATTTTAATTGCAGCTTCAGAAGGTTTTGGAAAATTAAGTTGATTTATGGGAATACACTTTTGGTTGAGTTCTCTATATGCTTACCTTACAGCTATGTCTGCAATTCAATTCTTTTTCCAGGCATTTTTTTCTTATTCATGTAGCAAAATATTCTTAAGTTAGTATAGATTTACTAGTTAGCATAAGATTACTTCCTGGCACTTGAATTTGTCTTGGCAGGTTGAACTACTATGTGATTTTTCTGTCTCTTCTGCAAACACAATGCCTTCATGAAAGTAGTAAGTTAACTAAAACCATCAACAATCATACTTTTTCTGAAAAAAGTATGAAAAAAGAAGAAAATGCATACCTGACAGTAAGTAGCTTGACTTAAGTTGGTTGTAGTAACAAACTGTCTCTGCAATCATCTGCAACAGACATCACCTAGAAGTAGCCCAATGCTGATACAAATCTCCTGATAGTTGATTTTGGAAAAGTCTGGAAAATTAATTCCTTCTTTCTGTTCATCCTTTTGAATAGCTTATTATTGCAGACATTATTCTAAAGGTGATGCTGGCATGTCTTCTTGTTAGTTTTACATGTAAACTCATTAGGTATGAAATACATGAATTACACTTTTTCACAATTTAGGTCTTTGATGGAAAAAAAAATAATGAGATAAAATTGTTATGCTCCAGGCCTTTGTCACGCGAAACCAGAAAACCAGTTGCTCCTGCATGAGGAACAGGGGCAACTGGTGATATCTTCAATTGTCACAATAGATTGTGGAAACTGTGATTTGAATAGAAAGAAAATATAATAGCTTTTTTTTCTCCCTGTAAAACAACCTTACACTGGGTCATTATTCTCTAGGATCAGTTGACAGGAACAAATGAGAATCTTTAACTGAAACTATATGTCAATGATAGCATGAAAACAAATATAAAGATTTCTAAAAGGTACTCAAAGCAGTTTCATTTATCTACTTTTAATGGGTATTAAAATCATAACAATTTTCTGGTAACCGTTCTGGGAAATTGTATACTCTCACAGTATGTGAAATAAGTGTCCTACAACATGGAAGGAGGTCTTTATATCTCACAGAAGAGAATCATAAAATTGTTCGAGTTGGAAGGGATCTTAAGGATCATCCAGTTCCAACTCCCTGCCACAGGCAGGGACACCTTCCACTGCACAATGTTTCTCAAAGCCCCATCCAGTCTGGCTTTGGATACCAGTACATCCCAAAAAGAGTTAGATCATACAGTAGCCAATTGGAGGTGATCATATTGGTAGTTAGGCATTGCTGTCTGCATAAGGGAATGTGCAGATACATGCAGGAATCTGAGTTCCAGCAACTAATGTGGAAATGGCTGTGACTGTGCTGCCAATATTTGTTAGGTGCACCAAGCACAGTGCTGTGGGAAGATGTGTGCACTCTCTTTACTTATTGTTACTGAAAGTTTTAGTGAGTGACACCAGGGCACTAATACAAATTTATTTGAAGAGAAATCTTCAAAGAGTCTATGAAATCACAAGAACTAATGAAACAACTAGAAAATTCTCTATTTCTAGGCATAGGTATTTGCCAATATACTTCAAACTTTCATCTGATACGTTTTTTATTCTGATAATTTATATTCAAGAATTTCTTGGGCTGAGAAATGCATGCATTATTGGGAAAGGTTTCGTTTCTAAGGAACCTGTTCTTCAAAAGAGGTTCTAAAACTAGATTTTGAATTGTTAGTAGAGCAGCTAAAAATTTAACTTTCTTTTTCCTGCATTCTTTAGTATTTCATTATAAGGAATGTTTAAAAATAATCTGAGGATCAAATGATTGAGTTATTGAGTTATTATGATTCTCTATGATAACTGTATTTACAATACTTATGAACATTACAAAGTTCTCAGAAGCTAATCTAACAGAAAATGCTTTTGTCTCCAGGGAATAGAAGGATTCCCTTTCCTGTAGCTAGACACAAGTGAGTTTACTGCTACAAACTTAGCAAAATAATAACTTTTATTTTACAGTAGTTGAGTCTTACAATAAGCACTATTCAGCTGAGAAATGAAATAATTTTGGTGGTACTTCAGGTTAATACTGGCTCAGGTTAAGTGCTGACTCTGTCTTGTTATAAGCAAGACAATTTTCATTACTTTCTAGTTTGAGTTACCTATTGAGTTTTGGTAAGCAGCGTTGAAATTTCAGCAGTTGTTTCTACTCATTATCAAATCATGTAAATGAACAAGCTTCAATTCCAAACTCCTTCAGTTCTTAAGGAGAGTGGAAAAGTTCTCTAAGCTTATAACAATTGGTAGTAGTAAGTACTTTCCATCTATCCTATGCAGTAGTGGACATCGGGCTATTTTTTGATGGGCAACTCCTGTTGTTCTCTGTTCTGTGCTTTACCGCTGCAGATGGTTTTTGTTGTCTCCACCCTTTCTCAGTCCCTTTTATTTTGTTTGCTTCTCTTGTTGTATTTCTTGGTTTCTTTTTTGCATGTTGTTCCTATGTCTCCATCTCTCTTACCTTCTATAATGCAATTTTATCACTTCTCTTTAGTATAGATGACCCTTTCTTTCTTCCTGAGCATAAGCCAACTGAATTTTCAAAGTCCGGTGAAAAGCTGTCTGGCCTCATTGCATAGCAAAATTCCATATTGAGCTCCTGGAACTGGAAGTAAAAAGAAAAGAGGAAGTTTTGATTTTCCTAGTGGAAGAATTATCTATAAGCAGTTCCAGGAGATCATGATGATTAGTTTTAAGTAAAATACAGTGGAAACATTATTGATATGAGTTTTCTTCAGCTTCAACTTCCTGAGGAGTCACTAGTGTTGTTAGTGTACATCGTCTTTCTCATCACATTTGTCCCAAGAAACTATGACGTTTGTTTTTAATGAATTTGATAGCTCTAATTTTTATGGAAGTGTTCTCCATCATCATTATTGAATAACTGTCTGTCCCACTAAGAGATCTTTGGACATTTACCATTACAGAAGTGTTTGAACAGAAAAAGAGAACATTTTACTCACTTGTGCTTCTTCACAGAATGAAACAAATATAATTAAAGCTATAGTACTGATAACTTATTTTCTTGAATACCTCAGTTTTGTCTCTGGAAGTAACAACACCATTTTGTACCATTAGGAGTGCCTCAGGATATTTGCCTTACATTTTAATAGCAAATTTATTATTTAATATTTTATGTAACTAGAGTAATGTGTTAGTGAGAAGTGGTACTCCATTTATTTGTCTAATTTTATAATAAAATCATAATGTTCTAACTTCTGTAAATAACAGACTAAATAGGGGCCAGCTTTCCAAGTGAATAAATCTTATAGCTTATTTAGTGACAGGTGACACATCCCATGCCAGGTAACCTTTTGTTCAGTGGCAGAAGGTATAGTCTTAGAGGTGTCAGACTATACTGCAATCATGTAAGAATCCAATTATCTTTTTTTTAACTATTCCTACTTTCTTATTTTTTTTATGACCAGCCATGCTGAAATTTTAATGAGAATTCTCAGGCTTACCTCAGCAGATAGATGGCAGAATGAACGTTTTTATAACTGGAATAAAAGCTGTTACATTTTATCACAAGGCTTTCCTATTGTGTTGTTTCCCTTTTGTAAGGTAAGTAAACACTACCTCGAAGAAACTTCAAGGAACACCATTAATTTTGTTATGTGTATACATAAAAATCCATACACATACACTTTTTCAGTATTACATCTGCATATTTACTTCTCAGCTAGACTTGCTGTTATGTTCTGATTATGTAATATTTCCTGGCTACACAAATCAGTTTTTCACATTTTCATTAAGCCTGAATTCATAGTAACATTGAGGTCATCATGGTTTTGTAACACAACCATTGGGAGCACCTTATCAAAACTCCTTGTTGCTAAAGCAGCTTGACCTTGCATTTAATTTACTAATCAAAAGCAATCCTTGCAGGCAGTTCAAACCAAAATACCGTATCTTTGTTTTCCTTTGTAAGTAACAAACAAGGTCACAGTAACTGGACAAGGGGAGAGCATTTACCAAACTGCTTGGGCCTGAATTTCCTCCTTACATTGCTGAAAATAAAATCTTAAAAGTAACTTTTAAAAACTATTTTTCCCCAAGCTGGAAATATTAGGCATGCTCTATATTCACTGTAGACTTTCTGTATGCTACTCCAAGTCGTGTGGAGTGAACTGCTGCTCTCAAAAGCAAGTGATTAGCCCTACTCCTGAACTCTTCCTAAAGTTCTCTGTGGGCCAATTGGGGAAGGCTGTGGATCATTCTGTTATGACTGTCCAGTGCCAGTCAGTATTTTTTTCTGAAGATTTAAGGATTCTGCTTTGGCATGAAATTGCATTTGCCTGCTGTGACAGGAAATAGGCTGTTTGGTCTTTTGGAAATCAGCTCACTAGAAATGTGCCACCATCAGAAGGGCTTCTCCAGTATAGTCTTTGTTCCTTGGTTTTTGTCCCAAGGATCCTGAAAAATAATGTACCAGTAGTGGATTGGCCTGCTATTGCTGCTGAAGTTAGTTAATCCAATAGCCAGGCAATGAAAATTCTCTGTAAAAGGGAGTAGCTGAGAGAAGGGTAAATCTGAAGTGAATTGTTGTCATGTGCTGCTAATGCCCTCTACAAGAAATTGTAAAAGCAGATATGTAACATGTTGCATAGGCAGAAACGACAAACAAAGTTTGTTTTGGAGTTCATTGAAAATCAGTCTTACTACAAATCATAGGATTTGTAAGTATTGGATGTCTGGAATATTGCTACTCTTAAAATGCATCCCACATGTTTAAAAGTACAATGAGTACAGGATACATACATAGGTAATAATGGAAATCATAAATATTAGCAGATGTCAAGGACAGGTTAAATGCTAAATCCAAAGAAGAGAATTTGTGATCTTCGCAAATACCTCACACGCCGAAGCTGTCATCCTGAAAAATTATAGGTCACAACCAAATGAACATGAGTTTCTTCATACTGATGTATTTTGACAGATTGTGTTCAGGATTTTATGTTAAGAATTTACATTGTATATGTCAACTGTGTTTCTTAAAGTTCTTGAAAGATTTTAAAAGAATTGCAATTTACCTGCTGCATGCTGAGTAAAAACAAGCTAAATATAATCTAATTCTTCTTAGATTATAAAAAAGGAAATACTGTTTGTAACATTGAGCTTTTTGTGTACAAACTTAAAAAATGCACAAGACCAAATATAGTCTCATAAAGAAGGCTTTTCTTTTCACAATAACTAGCAAGGGTACTTCTTATTGGGAATATTTTGGGAGGCATTTGCCTGTACTAAATATGACCTACTATGCAATAGGTCTTTAAAATAATTTATAGTGTACATACAGTTAATGTAAAATAGTGCAGTGGCTATAAATTTTACAAGTCCAAAATTCTGTCTCCAGAACAGAAGCAAAGGAGTTGTTTTACACAGGAGAGTCCTGAATTTTATTTCATGTAACTTGGCAAAAGCTATAGATGACCTAGCCACATTTTTTGATTATAGACTAAAAAAAGGGACAGGGAAGTGGGAAACCAAATTCAGAAAGTTGCAAAAGTAACAAAGTAGCTATGGAAGCATACTACTTCACCTTACAAGTGAATGCCTTAACAGCCAGACTGTAGATTAATATTAGATAGGTTGTCTCAAGCCAGTCTGTTTCATATTGGATCATTGTGAAGCAAAATATAATCGATTTAGATGTAAGAGAGAATAATGGGACATTGTAGTATAATCAGAAAAAGACTTCAGAGAGAAATGTGTCCACTGACAACATCTGTTCCATGAGATGATTAGTGGGTACTGGCTCAAGTCTGTTCTTCCCAAGCCTGAGACTTTTCAGAAAGATAAGTTGCATCCCTGCTGCGTATAAGCAGGAGTGTAGATGGTGTAAGCAGCTACTTCAGAAGGCTTGGGATTTTCACAGCATAGGCTTCCTCATTCTTGAGCTGCTTTATCTCTTGAATGTGTTGTGCTATTTATACAAGCCATTGGTTTGTGGTAATTGCCTAGACGTGATGTTGCTGTAACTTCACCATTGGTGAAGCTATGAGCCCAGAGTGCTTATATAGGGTTATCCTGGTTTATGGAATACAACTTCATGAGCTAACATGAAAAGTTGTAATTTGGCATCAGTGATGCTGTTGTACTATGAAGTTTGAAAGAAACTGCTGTCTTGTGAAGAATGATTCTTTTTGCCTTTCTTTTCATCAAATATTAGTCCTCACTACACAAAATATTGGTTGTGGAAATTTAACTCAATTGAGCTATTGAGCTGAGATCAGGATTGGGTCTTGAATTTTGCGGTCTAGAGCCTGGGATATCTGACATCTGCTCTTCTGTTTTCTGGGCTCTTGTCCTTATTGAGTAAGAGAATGATACTTTTCTTTAAAGTGAGCGATTCCTCAGCTCATACCTGAGAAATTACTTCAGCCTAAGTGAGTAAAAGCTGAGTCTTTTCATGATCAGTTGTAGAAAATATAACTGCAAATCATCCATATAGAGAGCAACCAGGTTTATAGGGGATATATTCAAGGGGAGTTCCTGTTTGTCTTGGGGTAGTAGATGAGGTCTGTTTATGTGACTTTGTCTACGTAATGTTTACAACTGGCAATTGCCTCACATGAGTGTCTACAGAGATTTATGGATAACCAGGAAAGATCTGTGGGTTCCTTGATTTGTTCTAACAGCTAAATGTACATTTGTGTAGGTCAGGCTTGTTCTAATGATGTGTATAGCATTCTTAACCTCTCCTGAGATGCTATCTGTATCAGTCTCAGAGTATTAGTTTACATTGTGGTGGTGCCACTCAAGCCCTGCTTCCTACTGCAAGTGACAACTATTTTTTGATTACAGAAGCCAGTACAGAGACAACAGCTCAATCTTGAACTCTTGCAAGTAGAAATGAATTATACCTTTCCTCCCTTTAACATAAAAAAGAAGACTTGAGAAGTGTTTGAGGTGCTGTATTTATGATAAATTTTGGAAATACCTCAGTTCCATCTTGCCCAGAAGTCTGTCTTTGACAGTAGCTTACATTAAATGCCTAGGAAAGAAGATAAGGACAGGAAACATAATCTTTTAGTGATATTTCCCAAAATATTCTCCTACTTGAGTATTTCAAGATTTACCAGTGCCTGTTGTCATGCCTTTGTATATGAGTTTTAGGCAGATTTCCAGAAATGTGTCTACCTTACCTTTTCAATCTGGCAAAGTTCTTAGCATGTGGGCTGTCTAGAGGTGTCATTGCATTTGATCTGTTTACTCTTTGCCCTGAAATAATTCTGTACTACGACATGTTTTCTGTAGTTTCATATTCTAGGAAGTCCGTATGAAAACAAGGAAGGAAGTCAGGCCCAGTCCTTTCTCTCTCCTTGCTGTGGACCTGGTGTTCAGTCAAAGAATCCTTCTTAGGCCCAGTAAATTTCCTGCCATCCCCTGGAAGTCAAACAGTTATTCAGTCATTGGCCAAGTATCTTCCCATTAGAGGGACTAGAATATGGACGTTGGATACTGGCCAGCCATGTTCTCAAATGTGATCAGAGTCAGTGGAGGCAATAGTATCAAACATTTTGATAGCTGGACTCTCTTTACTGGACTTGATATCTTGAAGCACACATAGTGAAAGAAAAATGCTGCAGTTTTCTATGTGGATATTTAGGCTGGAGTCATTCCATCTCAGATCACATATATAAATAAGATAACCTGCATACCAGCTGGTGGTAAATGACAGTCTATATTACTGATAGTGGTAGCAGGAGCCATATTTTGCTGGTTAGGAGGAGAGGGTTTGAGGTTGGGTTTTTGTTTTCATTGGGGTTTTCTGTTGGTTTTTTTTAATGCTGCATGTGAAGAAGGAAAAGAGACAGCAAGAACTGATTTCTGTCTTCTGCCTAAGAGGTACTGGTCTAACAGCTGTCTGTACTTTTGTAGTTTACCTTGAGTAAATCAAAAAGTTGTGTTGCTGTAGATAGTGGATCTAGAAGGTACCTAAAAGAAAGAAATTGAGAGAGTTCCTCTATATGCATGTAATTGCTAGTCTTTTCTTTACCTCTCCTAAAGGATTTCTTGTTATATAAGATGTGGGTTTACAAGGACTTGAGACTACAATGCCTCTTTTTTTCCTCCCTTTTTTAATAGTGCCTAGATCACTATGCATAGGTTGCCAAAACAGATGGCAGAATTCCTTGCACTAGTTCATTAAATAGGTAAATTAACCTTACCT
Source organism: Chloebia gouldiae (assembly GCA_003676055.1). Lineage (NCBI taxonomy): Eukaryota > Metazoa > Chordata > Aves > Passeriformes > Passeridae > Chloebia > Chloebia gouldiae. The sequence goes on from QUSF01000006.1 coordinate 2,361,011, forward strand.
GATTTGAATAGCATGTTTCTTTACATTATAATTCTAATTACATCATTTTTCAATTCTATGGAATTTTGTTTGTTATCACAGCCTGTCTTCTGCCTTTGTCTAAGATGCCAGCTGCTTTTTCTTTAAAACTTTTCTCTTTGTATTTTAGTATGTATCTGTTCCATGTAAACCTGAACATTTAAGTTGTTAATGTGCTCTTATTTGACTTAAAAATATCTGACTAGTTTCTAACACTTTAAAAGTAATCTTTCTATCAAAAATTGACAGTTTCAACCTTCATTTTAATACTGCTACCCCTCTGATAGTTGTACTTTAATTTTCAGAAAATTGAATCCTAACTAAAAGCTTCTTTGCATTCTGTCAGTCTTTAGCATTGTCGCTTATAATTTTGGTTCTTTGATGCATCTGAAAGCTTTAGATGCAGCTTTTTGACATTGATTTTGTTGTTCTTGTATCCTGAGAAGTTGAAAAATTAGATGACTTTTTAAGCTTCTGAAGTATGTGTCATGAAGGTAAGGCTATGAAAAGAACCACGTAAAGAAAATTATTTTGACTTGCGATGTGGCTAGATATTTCTGCTTTCATATTTTAGATCAGCCTTTTGAGCAATTCAGCTTTAAATTTCATTCTGGCTGTATGACATCATGTGTCCCTATACATGGAGAATAACATCAGTAAAAATTCTCTTGTTGGTTCCTGAGATTTCCTCAGGAAGCTTTCGAGATATTCCCTAACCAGAAATTTAAGAAGCTAAGCAGCTGTGTCACAAGTAGTAGGGTTATGAAAGGATAAACAGATGGCTAAAACTTGGAAAACAGAGTAAAAATGCATGCTAAATTTTTGCAGCAGAGAAACACTGTCTTTGTATATATGCAACAATTTGTGCTGAGATCTGTCCGCATAACCCAGATCTTGCACAATGCACATCACATGTCTTTTCTATGATAGTACACATCAAAAGGCCTGTGTAGGAGTTTGGAGCCATGATGTTTGAAAAGAAGTTAGAAATAGGACCTATTTAAAAGTTTCAGAAGATTCTGCATGATGAGACAGTAGAATGGCAAATCCAGGTGATGGAAATGTAAGGTATGCTAGAATAGACTAGAACAGAATACTTCAGTGAGAAGGGGCCTTCCATTTGTCATCTATTCCAGCTGTCAGGTTGTCCTTTTGAAAGACAGAAAATCCCTCAGTAAGTTTCCTTGATGCTTTCCTTACTGCATCAAAATACCATTAAAGTTAATCTAGGGACAGTCACTCCTTGGTGTTCTTCATTGGCCTTAAGCTTCTGAAGCTAACTCTGTATTGTTATGTGCTCAGTGTAAAAAAGGATATTCTTTCTTTACTTTTGCATGTGTAAGCCTTACAGAAAGTGTCCCTAACTCCTCATTCTCACAGTGGGAGGTGGGTTCTGTTGTTTCAGTGTAGCAGTTTGTCCTCATGTACTGGTGGTGTGTTTGGAACTGGTTCTGATATATCTAGTACCCCCATGGTGGGATCTAGGTGATCTTTAAGGTCCTTTCCAACCCAAACCAATCCATTGTAGGATTTTACTGTTACTTAGTGACCTCAGTACCTGTGTTCTGTAACATCTCACCTCAGACATCTTACTGTAAAGCCACTTACCAAGCACAGCACTATTTTCAAAGTCTAACAGAAAAGAGTTGTGTTTTCAATTCACTGTTGTTTAAGTGGAGGTTGGGTAGTGCCATGCCATCAGCTGTTAGAATACTTGTGTAAGCCCATCAAAGAAAGTGGGGTGGAAAAGACAAGTTTTTCTGTGTATTGTCTGCATCTAAAGGAACTGATTGAAGGTATCAGTGGTACAAAAATGGCAGTAGGTATGTTTTATCTTGTGCAGTGTTAGTGGGGCAGGGATGAGAGCATTCTTCACATGAATACTGCAAGGGGAAGCTTCACTCTTTTGTGATTAGGATAAATTTGCCCTTTGTTAAAATGCGCTTGGGAATTATCCAAGGAAGGAACACCATTACTGGTCAGGATAGTTTCCCCCCTTGGTTTTGAAAGCTGCATTCATGAGAAGGGGCTTCAAAAAGCAAGAATACCAGGATAAAAGGGGGATTGGAGATATAACAGCCCTTTCAGTTGGGAAGCTGTGGGAGATGTTGGATGGCATTAACAAAACCATCAGAGGCTTTGTTTCTCTTGCTAGCTGTGTCTGGTGTTTATGAATGCTGATAGGAGAATTCCCATATGTAATGCTGAATTAGAGTTTCACCAGACAAGCTCCAGACAGGAGCTTGATGAAAAGAGAGTTTATTTTTGTGGTTTGAATTAAGTCCTGTGGTAAAAAGCTGTACAGTCGTCCACTTAAGTGACAGGTGCAGTAGATAGTGAATATTTTGGTTTTATGCTACACTTTTTCCATTTTTTTGTAAATTAGTTGAAGCAGCTGGAAAGTAAATATGATACGAGAAAATTTTATCTCAAATGGAGTTCAATAGCTACTCATACAATCAAATTCTAACATGAAAAGTAAAGTATTTATAGACAGTGGAAGACAATTTAGGAAATTTCAATGAACTCACTTTTTAAGAAAGCTTTTCTAAGAAGTTAAATACCTTTCCAAATGGACTGTTTGTTTTCTGGTTGTTAAAAATAATTAATGTCATATTGTGTGTGGTCCAGCTGTTTCTTTAAATGTTCTTATATTGGGACTTAGGTTCTAGCCCCATGCTGAGTGGCTCTTAAGACAGTAGAGAACTCTGGCAGGGAGATTCATTTGGTACACCAGGATGTCATTTTTTTCCCCCTGAACTTTCCTGTAGATACTTTCTTCTACCCTATGGAAGTTTCTTTGTCCAGGAACATTCACAGTTTTCTCTGGTCCCTCTTTAAGTCTGTTGCTGTGAGTCTGTGATTGTCTCACAGCCATAAAATCCTTTTCTGTTTTCCCTTTGATTTCGTATTCATTTAGTTTCTGAAAATGTTTCAAAGCATCCAATTTGTAAAACTTTCTTTTGGAGGTTATTTTAATGTACATTTTCAGTGCCTCCATAAACATCCATCTTTATAAGATCAATATCCTCCTTTTTAATATTAAGTAATTTATTGAGATTTTCATGTAGTTTATTCAAAAAAGGCTATTGTTCCTGATCATTAGCCTGGATTAACACAAATGCACCAGGCAGACCTTTGTTTATTTCATTCTCAAATTATACTTTGCATTTTCATTAGAGTCATTCTTGATAAGAATTATCTCAACAGTTCTGTAGAAATTAGGATTTTCTAATGACTGCAAGCATTGTTCCTTAAATTCTGGCTTTCCTCTTAACATTGAATCTTTGTTTCACAGTGCGTAAAAAGAAGCAAGATGACAAAAGCATCCATTTTTAAGAAAAGTTATCTATATCTCCAAAGGCACATCACTGGGTGGACTCAACTCCCCAGAAAAGTTACACTGTTCATACTCAGAAAAGAGTTAATTTGTGGAATTGTATGTTCTCTCACAAGGATGCTATTTATGCATCCTTCCTAAAGCAGAAGAAACCAAGAACTCTAATGAATTGCATGGGATTGTCTTAGGAATCAGGAGTGAGAGTTGTAAGTACTTGATATTGCTACAGATGCTGCATTGGAATCTACAGGAAATTGGGAAGCATCCTTCAGAGATAGCCGGTTATCAGTACTTCTGCTTCTGCACCAATACACATTAAGTATGTATTTCAAAGTTTGAAATTGTTGATGATTCTGAGAAAGTGAGACAGAACCTTCTCTGCATTGCTAATTAGAATTGCTCTTTCAATAGGAAAAAAAAAATAAAACCCCATAGCTCATTTATGCTAGCTACCTTTTGGGAATGCAAAGTAAGTATGAGGTCACTTTAGTTCAGAAAAACTTGACACACTATTAGTTACCATGTGTCCATCTGTTTGTCTTGCTATTTTTTACTTCATCTTGCTAATCAGGGCCTTTGCCCTCCTCTGGATTTGTTCCCTGAGCCTACACAGAACAAATAGTTGATTTTATGTTGCATTTCCAGTAAAAACTTTTGAAAAAAAAAGTATTTTAAGGTAGTTATGGTTTTCATAGAGCAATATAAGCAAGTGTGTAAATTTTACTGTTTACTAAGCATGGAACTGGGACTATGAATCTCTGTTCTTGTCATATATAATTTTGTCGTTTCTGAATATGCCATTTAAAAATTTATATAGCCAAAAATATTTTTTGTTATTTGTGTTGGGTTTTTTTTCAAAGTATAAATGAGTGTATAACACTTACATAAATATGAATTAGGTTGATATATTTTCTCAATTTTTTAACCATACAACCATTAACAAATGCAAATTACCTGATTATCTGTACTGCTATACGAAGATGATTAAGTGGAGCTATTTGACAGTGTATAGACCATGTACAAATCATTGTTTCAAATGTTGATTGCTTGAAAACAAAGCAAGCTATCTAAGATATAGACTTACTATAAGAATTTGCTGCATGTAGAAATAATGGTATAAAACAAAGCCCAATCTCTTCTTTTGCAGTGAGAGCGAAGTGAAGACTTCACTTTCAGTGAAGACAAGATCCTTGCACTGTATGAGGATATAAAATGCTACTTGAGCAAAGAGATACAATTTAATGTAGAAGAATCTCTTTGTCTTTTGACCCATTCTGTAGAGGTTACATTGTATGATTTAAAGGGTATACTAATTTTCTGTGTCATCTTGTGGAAGGTGCTGCTGGAAAATGGTCAGTTTTGTTGCCCACAGAGGTAGTCTTTTATGTATTAAAGGCTATTCTCCTTAACTTGCACATTAAGCATCAAGAGCAGAAGTATCTTTCTGTTGGTGCTAAACCAGCAGCCTCAAAATGCTCCTTCTTTGCTCAGGGTCTGTCTTCTGTGGGATTTCCTCCATTAGTTTCTCTCAGAGTAAGGTCAAACTTTCCTACAGTACCTTACCAGCTGCTCATCCTGGTCTCTCAATGCATGGCCTTTACATGAGGCATTGTTAAAATCTGCTCCAAGGATTAAACAACCTCCCTAGCAGTAGTGCAAACACATTTTCGTTCAACTCCTTCCAGTTCCTGAATATGTAACCCGAATGTGAGTCATTGTCTTTGCTTTTTCTCAGTCTCTTGGGTATCCATATCACTGCAGGAAGAGTAGTCCTATGTGCTTTGGATAATGTTAGCATTTGTAATATTTATTTATATTTATACAATATTTAGCATTGTGATGCTAAATATCACAAATACAACACTAAGTGTCTGTCTTGCCTGACTTTGCAGTCTTCGGCTAACAACATGCCCAGGAAAGCTGTCATGAACATCAGTATGTCTAGCGGCAACTTCTCTTCTAGCCTCAGGTGTCAAAGTGCCATTCCCTCCTTGATTAAATCCTAAAAATATAAGGAGAACACAAATATCCAAAAATACTGCTTCTCTTCCTGTGCCATTCTCAGGAGAAAATCTGAATATAGCTCTTGACCAGACCTTCTCTCCCCAGATTATTTCAGTAGTAAACAAAATTGCCATCCTTTCCATTTGCTCAGTCCTGTGTCAAGTAGTAGAGAATTGTGGGGAAATTTTGAGATACCTGTAAGTATTTTCTCTGTGAATGTATTAGGCTATATATCTGTATTTAAAATGCATCTTCATTGATTTTTTTATTCTTTTGGGGATATTATATACAAGACAGACAAGGAGCACTAAATTGTATAAGAAGTAACAACTAGCTTTTGAGAGTAAAGCAAGATGCCTTTGGCTTAAGAACAAGCTTAAATTTAAGGACATCAAGCAAAGTTAATGAGGAAAGAGAAGTACATCAAGTGTCTACTAGAACTTGCTTGAGAATATAAAAATAAAGTGCTCTGGTATTGGTGGTTTTGCCAAGCCCAGAATCAGATTCTAATGTTCCTATGAGGTAAGTAAAATCAGTTAATTATAAAGTCTAACCATGGCAATTCAAGAGAAAGAGACCCGAAAATATGTACACATTCCAAAAATCTTAAAGGCTTGGCACTGACTATTTGTATGTTGCTGGTTATCCTCTAAGACCTCTTCCTATCAATATTCTAGGGAATATCAAGGATATTTCCTTAGGAAGTGCTAGAAAAAGTAGAGATGGCTCTAAGTCATGGCTAAACTGGATATGCAGCTAGTTATACTGTGCATAAAGGGGTCCATTCTGTTTTGTACAAGAGCTGACTAGAACAATGCACTTTTAGACTGGCCTTGGTGCTTATCTGCTGGATTAATAAATCATAGCAGAGTAGGTGTGACAATCCACCCTTAAGGAAAAGTGTGTGTCATCGCAGTAGTCTGGAGTTACTCAAACACCTTTGTCTTAGGAAATGGACAGCGAATTTCTGGAAGTTGTTTTCTGCTGGAGAGGCTGATCTGTATGTTGGCTTTGTGTTTAGATGTGCAACCATTTTCTAACGGTGGATGGACTGGGTATTTGACTGCAGAGCTGAAAATGAAGCAGCCTGTTTGTGTAGTTATCCAGACAGTAAATGAGATGATCATACCAACTAGGATGCAGCTGTTGTCACTTCAGCTGATGCAAAGCCAGTGAAGTGTGAGAAGTAAAGATCTGGCATTAAATGTTTTGATTAAATAACAGGGGAAAAGACTTTTAACCATACATTCTGATTATGGTTAAAATGAATGTATTCCCTACTAGTCAATTAAATTGACTAGTACAATTACAAACTAGTCAATTACATTGACTAGTAATTGCGAAACTATTATGAATCACAGGTTCACTAGAGGACAAACTTGGGCATTTGGTAATAATGTTTCTTACTAAAATCAAAGAAATTTTCTCCTATTTTGCACAACTAGAGCAGCCGAGTAGAGCCTACTTCACTTTGTTGTCCATTTCCATATTAGTTTTTTCTTTATTATTTATTATTTTTCAAAATAGCTTGTTAGAATGGAATGCCATATTGCTCCAAATAGCACTAGTATATTTCTTGTTTAAACTGATGCAACACTTTATTTTGCAAGTATATTCAAACTCTGCTCAATAAGTTGGGATGTCATATTCTTAAAGACTGCCAAAATTTATCAGTTTACATCTGTCAATTTTAAGTCAACACTTTTCTTATGGTTACTCTGCTTGCTGTGGTTGCCTACAGCTCAGCCTCGAGGATAACCCTTCAAAATGCTAGATAATTACACTATTCCCATAGTTAATTTGAAGCGTTTCAATCAAACAGGAAATAGCTTATAGTCTGTTCCCTGGTTGATTTTAGTTTCTTCATATTAAAAGGGTGCCACTTAACATTTGCTTGCTTATGCCAAATGGCAAGTTCCTAATTAAATTCACTTCTCATGTGCCTAATTTTTCTGCTTGCATTTTGGCAAAGCTAAAATCTCAGTAGGGCAAACAGATAGTTGGGGTATACTAACAACATTGTTATTGTTATTTTTACAGTCTTTCTTACAATCTCAAAAAAGATCTTATGGATCAAGAGTTGCAACTTAACCTTTTGTACTAAGGCTCTTCTTCAATACAAGTTCAGAATGTCAAACCAGATTCTTAAAAATTATTTTCTCTACCCTTCTACTATTGCTCTTTAAGAGCTGTTCAATTTTTTTCCACAGAAAGCGGGAGCAGAAATTGCTATTTTGTTATGGTGGTTGATAAGATTTGCTTGTCCATTTTATGCTTCCCATGCATTGGCCTTCTCTTTGTATTTTTAGAAACATTAGGAGAGGTAAAAACTCCTTAGCTAAGTGCTGAGCTTCCTTTGTCCGCCTGGTGAGGGCAACCGTCTTGATCCAGAAAAGTGACTCTGAATTAAGTACTTTGGTCTTGCATTTTTAAATATGGTTCAATACAGATTCTTCATGGACTGATCTTGGGAAATCATCAATTAAGTTTAATGTGTAGTGGGTTCACCCTGGCTGGATGCCCAGCACCCACCAAAGCTGCTCTATCTCTTCTCTTCCCAGCTGGATGGAGGGAAGAAAATATAATGAAGGTTTCATAGGATAAGGACCAGGAAAGATCACTCACCAAATACTATCATGGGGAAAAACAGATTTGATTTGGGGATATTGCTGAACTTATTACTAACAAAATCAGAGCAGGATAATGAGAAATAAAAACAAATTTCCAAAACACCTTCCCCTACATCTCTCTCCTTATCTCTACCTCCTCCCTAGCAGTACAGGGAGACAGGGAATGGAGGTTACAGCTTGTTCATCACATGTGTTGTTCCTGCCACTGCTCAGGGAGAAGAGTCTCCCTTGCTCCAGTGCAGGGTCCCTCCCACTATAGGAGACAGTTCTCTGTGAACTTCTCCAAAGTGAGTCCATCCCACGGGCAACAGTTCTTCACAAACTGCTGCAGTGTGTGTCACTCTTCCATTGGTTGCAGTCTTTCAGGCACAGCCTGCTCTAACATGGGTCTCCCAGCAGGTCACAAGTCCTACCAGGAAACCTGCTCCAGCGTGGACGCCCTTCTCCACAGGTTTGCAGGTCCCTGCCAGGAGCCTGCTCCAGCATCTGCTTCCCATGGGGTCACGCAGCCTCCTCTCAGGCATCCACCTGCTCCAGTGTGGGCTCCTCCACAGGCTCCAGGTGGATCTCTGCATCCCTGTGGATCTCCATGGGCTGCAGGGGCACAGCTGCCTCACCACAGTCTGCACCAAGGGCTGCAGGGGAATCTCAGCTCGATGCCTGGAGCACCTCCTGCCCCTCCTTCTGCCCTGACCTTGGTGTCTGCAGGGCTGTTCCTCTCACGTGTTCTCACTACACTACTCTTTGGTCATAGTTACATCTGCCCAATAGCTGCTTTTTCCTTCTTAAATGTGTCATTCCTGATTGACCCAGCCTTTGCCAGCAGCATGTCCCTTTTGGGGCCAGCTGGCATTGGCTCTGTCAGACATGGGAGGAGCTTCTGGCAGCTTCTCACAGAAGCCACCCCTGTAGCCCCTGTGCTATCCAAACCTGACCATGCAAACCCAATGTGTAACTGTGTTTTGTTAACCAGAGATTGCCCAGCCCTTCAAGGCGTGAACTGTTTTGCTGGGTTGACCCTGTACCTGTATGGTACATGTGTTAATTATTTCTTGGGAATTTAAAACTGAGACACTCAGTTTTGTAGTCAAAAATGGAAATGCTATAAAATACTGTATACTTCTGGTTTCCAGAATAATAGGTAATGTATCTGGGGTTTAGGCTGTTGTTACTCTGTAGCACAAAAGCTTTTTATTGTGCCTTTTCTCACCCTCCACCCCATTTTTGGCATTTTAAAATGCTAGGGCTTTTTTCCCCTGGCATTCTTTTAGTGAGTCATAGGGTGTAGTATGATTTTGATTGTAAAATTAATAGTAATCTACTTCAGAACAGCTTTACAACAGGAACTTGTAAAAGGAAAAATCATTAATCATTCAGCATTTTATAGCATAGTTTTAAAGGAAAAGTAAGATGCTTTGGGAACATTGGTTTTTTCTTGGCTACCAAAAAAAAAAAAATAAACCCACAGGAGATAATCAGTATTGGATAAAAGCTTTTCCTACATTGACTGCAAGACATTAATTCTTGGGTTTGTTTTTGTTTGGTTTTTTGGTTGTTTTGTTTGTTTGGTTTTTTTTCAAGTACTTTTGATATTTTGTAAGCTGAACTTATGCAACAAAATAATTTAAAGAAGCTCTCTTTAGGTCTCATAATGAATTGTTAAGAATGTGTTAATTTATTTCTACTAAACAGCCAGTCCTACTTTTTCTCTTTCTTTGAGCATACATGCTGGTCTCTAGTATGACCATCATAAAATAACATTTCCCTCTTGTTTAACAAGGAAGAAGCACTGTTTTTAGCACTGTTTTTATACTGTATTTTTACATTTAATACATACTGTATTAAATAGATTTCAATATTTTAATCGCTTTTATTGAAGACTGAAGTTTAAAGAAAATTAAACTAATGCACATTCCTTCCATAATTTAATAGTTACTCCAAATATAAAATTAGAATCCACTAAATTCTGAGCATTGGATCTGTCAGGGCACAAGTTCTGGGACAATGGTTCCTATTATAGAATTCTGGCCTGAATTTCTGGCCTGAGAGCATGGTAATTTCCATGGTTTCACTTCTCTTCTTCTAAATCTTTTGAAACTGGAGACATTTTTCTTGTGTGCCTTAACTTTCTTATTTTTTTCTTTCTGGGAAGATGCACGGTGGTACTGAATGAGAATACTGTTCTAACTAATGAAGTAGACACTGGATAACTGGATTTAAATAGAGTTTTATGTCCTTTATATGCTTTTGTTTCAAATGCAAATTAGATTAAAGCTTTCTTTCTCAGAGTTAAGTATATGCTATGTTACTGAAATATAATATTTAATAATAAAATGGCAGACTTTTTTATCTCTTGATCACCAGTACTTCTGCTCTATCAGTGAGTAGGGAAGGAAGCAAGAAGAATTAAAGATGATAAAAGACGTAGGAAGAAAGCAAAAGAGAGTGTTAAAATCATCGTGTTCTTTAGGGTTTGTATCTGTACAAGCCATTGTGTGATATGAGAATATGGGTACAGAGGCAGGGCTTCAAAGACCTAACAAGCTTGTTCTACCATGGAGGGACAGTCATTCCATTTTCTGTTTCATACGGCCACCTGTACTGGGTGACAGCCACGTGTTTCACTTGAATGCCTCAGAATTCAGATATCTCAAGGCAGACTAGACCATCCTGCTCTGGACATTTAGTGCATTTGGGGCTTTGCTTTTGTTTTTAGTAAAGGCTAGATGATATAAGAGGAAATATTATGACCAGAGAACAGGAAATGTGGTTCTCTGTTGCTTGTCAGTGCTGTTGACATCTGTTGTAGAAGTGATTTGACATACTCTATGGAATAGAATTGTAAATACTCTATTCTGCCTGTCACAGAGTGCTCACTGATAGAGCTGTGAGTAGGTGCATAATGAATCATATCCTAAAATAAAAGTCCCAGTGCACAAAATAGCACACCTATTAAAAAGTGTTTTGCTCCACCCTCCTGCCCAGAATATTAGAGAGTTTCATATGAACCAAAGTATATATTTCTGTATGTTTTAGTAAGTATACTGAAATAAAAAACATTTCTGGTTTCGTTCCTGAGAAAAAGCTAACAATTAATTTCCTCAAGCTAACAGTATTTGCACTTCATGCTTAGGAGAATGCTTGAATTCTCCTAATTCTCCCAACAATGCAATGGGACAAAATCTTTACAAATCTGGTTGGACATGTAGTATTTGGTGGGGTGTTTCCTCCTTGATACGTAGGCAACTTTTTCTGCTTTTAAAGTCGTGCTATAGCAAGGTCTATATAGTGTCATAGTGTCTTCCAGTCTGCATAAGCTGCAGACTCCAAATTAATCTTCCAATTCAGCTGGTTCTTTGGAAGGGTCTACAATAATGAACTTTCCTGTTTGCTCTTAGAAGATAAATTTATCCCTACTTACCTATATTCCATGGCAGCTGTCAAGCTCATTTTTACATGGAGTAAAGTGTTGAGCACAGAGTACAATGCAGCTTTTCACTTGTTGCTTCACTACGTAATGTCTTTAAAGATTCATGCAGAATTATCCTCACAGAAATGAAATGTTTTTTAATTAGTGTGTGAAGATGCAATCCAAGTAGGAGATACCATTTAACACATCCTTCCCCCCAAAAAAGCTTAACTAGCCCTCTGTGACATATATAAGTTCCATATAAATTAATATTGTGTCTATGTGAATTTGAAAAGAGATTGAGTGGAGCTGGTGAACAATAAGCAAAAAAAGATTCTTCTTCTGGACCCACTGAGTGTACTGGGGAGGAAAGATGACAACGCATCAAAAAGTGGGGTAGAGAAAAGGGGTGTGTCAGCAAGGAACAGAAACCGAACAGCTGAAGCAGGGATTGAAACACTGTTAGGGTGACCAGGCAATAGACCCGCAGCCAGCTGTTTGTGCTCATGGAAAAAACTTCCTAGAAACCAGACCTGCCATGCACTGACAAACAGGGCAGTTGGATACTTAAAAGTTCTTTAATTTAATTAGTTGTCTTGTCAGATTTTTCTCTTTTAGTTGTTCATTCTCTAGAATAGTGATTCCAAGTTTCAAAGCTGTTTAGAATCTCCTTATAGATATCATGTAATGGAATGGTCTAAGCAAATCTCCCTCAAAACCTTATTTTTTGGGGGTTGTACTGGATTTATACTTTAAAAGGTTCCTATTGGAGTATTTTCCACTTTGTAACTCTTTAAAACAATTGCATTTTTGTAGATTTAATTGGTGTAAGAGTAACTTTCAAGTGTTTCTTCTGTTTATATGGGAAAGATATAAGGGTCTTTTGGCTCACTCTTTTGCTCAGGTTTAGAAGATTACATCCTATTTTAAATATTCACCATAGCCTATCCTTAGGAGGAGGCAAGGTCTCAGTCTATCAGTAAATGAACAGCTGTTTTATCCCTTAAAAATTTGAAAGGCACATTAAACATAGCTAATTCAATATGCTTTGAAGGAAAACACTAGAAAAATTCTTTCTAACACTTTTTGCTTGGTATCACAGTGGAGTCTCTAACATAGTGGGAAGTCAGGAGAACAGGAAAACATCATTTTTGAAAAGGTGCTTTTTCTGTGGCATCAGTATTCAAGCTCAAGAGTAACTAAAATGAACAAGAACAGAGGATATTTGGCCATTTTCCCTCTGTTATTAGTAGTCTAGAGATTTCAGGTAAATAATTACTTTTTAATATTTTCTGGCCCTTATTACAGTTATCTCCCACTTTAATTATTTTAGAATTTAGTTAATTTTTGGTTTTTCCTTGGTACTTTTTTCCCCAAGGTTTCTGCCATTTTATCTTTAAACTTGCTTTTGCTATACTACTTGACCTTTCTGAATCTTTACCAAAGTATCTTTTAATATTTCATGTGTCAAAACTCCTGTTTCATAGAATCTTTTAGATTGAAAAAAATTTCTGCTATCATCTGGAGTTACACATCTGTACAACCTAATTTTAGTTATTTTTAGTGTTTTCCACATAATCACAGTATTTCAGATAAATTCCATTTTCTATACAAGCTAGAATATTCTTGTTTACTGAATATCCTTTGCTTACCAAATCCTTATCACCACTTAAATACTCTTTGCTTCCCACTGCTTATCACAGTCTTGAAACATCTCACAGACTTGAAAAATATCTGACAGGACCAAATGTCTTCTATGTCCTTTCTAGTTGGATGAATTACTTAAACTGATTCCTGACAATGTCTTCTCTACCACTGTGTTGTTTTGTACTTTGAGAAACAGAAAGATGTTCTTGAAGTTTTACAGGCATAACATTTAACATTTGCTAAAAAAGAAAAAGAGGGGGAAATGTAGGATTGGTTAAAGTAGCAGAATATTGAAACCATAGTTTCTGTTGGGTTTTTTTCCCTGAGATGAGTTTGCAAATGCTTCTAGTTAGTCAGGTGCTGGTATGCCTGGATTCTGACAATGTGGAAGATAAATATGTCTGCTTAGTTACCTTTCAAGGACTAAGTCGTCAGCTATTGACTTTCAAAATCTGATTGAAAAGAAGGCTTGCACTTTTGGGGTGAGGAATGGGACATCAACTCTCTTCAACTATGCAGAAAATTAGGGGGGAGGGGAAGAAAGATTTAGACTTTGTACAAATGCAACATAACCCCATAATTGAATTTATTGTTCATTATACTACTAAATTCCAATCTTATAGTTGCAACAGAAATATTTTTAAATATTTTGCACATAGATTTTTTGACTAATGTTTATTTTGCATTTACTGTAAACTCTACTGTCATGAACATTTGCAGTCCAAACAGCTGTTGGGTACCCAGTGTTTCATTTGTTTGTGTCACAGTTTTAAGCTGAGTGAATTTTGGCCTATCATTTGTAAGATGTTGTCAGTTGAAGTAGTGAGGAGGGCAGCTCATGAATATATCTTGCTTTTTCTCCATACTCAAGCAAAATTTTGTTTTCTCTCTCCCTTCTGTGCATTTAAATAGGAGGACAGCTGCCTTCTGATGGTGCAGAACTCACTGACATTTGCTCTTACTTCAGATCACTTCATGAGAACTTCAGAAGTTACTAACTGAGGTATTTATTTGTTCATTTTTTTCAAGCTTTAACTTTGTAGAAATTAGTTACATGGAAGAGCAGGACAGAGACATCTAGAGTAGTGAAGATAAATCGTATATGGAAAATAGCATGTTCTGTCATAAAGAGGCCTACTGGGCAATAGCTTTCAATATGCCTTTCAATAGCTAGGCACTATGTTAATCAATCTTTTTTATATGTTTAGAAATCAAATAATTACAAATATGTCAAAAGAAAACATGTTATAAATGCAGTTTAAAACATTGGGGTTTTGAGGGTCATGTTCCCAGTTTTATCTGATCCTCTAATTTTCTCCAAGAATGGACAAAAGATTTTGCAGAAAATCCCTAGACATGACTACCTAATTGCCTAAATAATGAACCTTTCAAAACTTTCCATCATTTATAGTTTTCTTCCTCTAATACTTAAAAGGAATTTCAATTAAAGAAATGCTTTGGTATTAACATAACATACACATGCTTTCCTCACACTTTCTTTCATACAACCCCGAAATTAAATATAAAATCTGTTTTAAAAATATTGCTAAATACTTTTATTGCAAATATTTGTCATTTTTGGTAGATACCAGTGAATTAATTTCTTTGCAGAGAAAAGAGCAGCATTTGTATATGTAAACAGAGTCTGATAAAGGATTTATGGCCACAGAACTCATGAAGGGAAAAAAGTATCTTGTAAGCCTGTGATCAGCTGGATTTGTGTCAGTCCTAAATTTATGATCTGCAGCTGTTAAATGTGTGATAGGAGCTTTTTCTTGTAAGGCGTGATGACAGTGTGAGCACAAGGCTGGAAAAAAGGAAACATAGTGCTTTGAGAAATGAAATTGTCCAGATGTGGGTGATGTTTGCATTGCATCTCATGGCACAAACCTTTTATTCTGTAAATCTTACAAATGTATATTTTAATGCTTTTTAAATTGTGGAAAGCTATCGGCACAGATTCTAACATATCTGAGGTTGAACAAGAAGTATGCTGGTCAGTGTTTGTGTAGGCAGGGTAATGTAAGCAGTGCCAGGCTGGAATTCTTTTTCTGTATTTGAGAGCTCAAAGCTTTAATGCTACTGGGGAAAAAAAATTAAAAAGGATGTCTTGTAACTTCAATAACGTCTGAAATCTGAAAATATGTAATACATGCAACTTTTTTATATATAGTTCCTAGTATTTATGTGTGTCTATGCATATATATGAATCTATATTTTAGATACCAAGATAGGCTTAACTTCTTGGAAAGATTGGTAATTGTTATTATGGTTCTTGTATAAAATTTATATGTGCTATTATAGGTATATTACAGTATCTGTATTTCCTTTTTTAAAGAGACTTTTTATATGCCAGCCAGTATATATTATAGCTAGAATAATGTTAGCATTAAAATGAAAAGTTTTCAGAAAATGAACTCTTAAAATTCAGTTGGGATTTTACATACAGATCAGAAAAGAAAGCAGAAGTCTTTTTTGATTCTAATTTTGCATTGTTTGCTGTTAGCAGCCAGCTCTGATAATGGTTTTTACGTGCAGCTTCTATGGAATGCTCAGAGTTTCGGATTTTAATAGAGAAGTTGGCGTTTTGTGACAGGTTGAGTGATTTCAGTGCACATTATGGATTGGTTATGTCTTACCATAAGTTCATTTCTGGAGCCAGTACACAACTGTTTTAGCAGTAGAATTAACCGCTTATGTCACAGATTATAATTAGCTGTGTCTGTGTGCCAGAGCAACAGGATGGAATGCAAAACATAGCCAAACATGTGAACGAATTTTCTTCCAGTGATATTTGGCCAGACCTAAAATATCTTCCACTCTAGATCTGAAAGTAGTGGAAAAGTTAGACAGTTCTCTCTTGGAAAGAGACCGATTGTAGTTTTTTCACAAGTCCACATTGTTTCAAATCTCCAAGGTAAGTAGCAATTTTTAAAATTTATTTTTATATTTGTATTAAAACATTAGCATGTTAACAAATGAGTTCTTTTTGTTTGTTCTTGTTACATGGTTGTATTGAGCTTCTCCCTGTCTAAGTTTCTGTGCAACATTTCAGAGGGATTTTGTCCTTATTTAAGGATCATTTTGATGCTTATGTGGTTTGTTTTAGGGCCTAAATTATGTGTCTATTTTTAACTACAATTATTATTTTTGATTCAGATAGTTTATTTATACTTGTTTTTACAATTAAGTGCAATATTAAGTTTCATAGTTTAAATCTGCACTTCTGTAATATTAAGAAGCTAAATTAGAAATTTTAAGTTTAGTAACTTTTAAATCTTTTACAGTATCATGTTACTGTACTTTCATAAATATCTGATTTGCAGTAGTAAACCTCTGATGCTTGTAGCTGGATACTTCTCTCAAAAAGTTAAATTTAGTCGAGAATGGATCCATGGTTCTGCTGAACACTTTTTGATTGATTGTGGGATAAAACCTCCCACCTGAGGAATTGTTACCAAAATTGTTTCTAACTTCTGGGAAGCATGCTTAAATTTATATAGGGCATTTAATTATGTGTGTAAGAACTCATTTTGCAAGTGTATAATCTCCTTGAATTCAAATACATTTTCTTGTGGATAATTTCTCTGCCTGAAAGAAAATAACCAACTAGGTATCAGTGGATTACTGACTCATTATCAAATGATTTATTGGATGATACTTGGTGTCTTGCCACCAACAGGTGCTCGCACTGGATACGTAATCATGAATCTGAATGAGCACATAAGTTTCTAAAACAGGATATCGCCAAAGCATAGGAGTGTGACTGTAATGCATCAACACCAGTCAGCTAGGTTCCTTTTAGCAAGATATAGGTGTTCTTACTGTATCTGTCTTAAATCTCCTCCTACTTCAGGAAGAGGTGAATCATATCCTAGAAGTGTCTTGTCTATTTCCATTTTCTGTGGAGGGGGCATGGTAAGTGTGGCTGATGTTGCCTGTGTTTGGAGAGATGAATTTTGGTCTGCACAGACACTTCCAAATGAGTAGTCCATTCGAGTGAACTGTAGGATTTTTGTACCATATAGTTCTGGAAGTTTGCCATGAGTTAAGATTTTGGAATTTTTGTTAGTGAAACAATCACAAATGATGGCACTTTGGCTGAGATGGATTTCTATTTATCTTCTAAACAGATGTTCTATTAGATACACCCCTCCTTTCTATTAGGTAATGAAGAAAAAATGCTCCTGGAATACCACCAAAGGATAAGAACAACTGTGTGGGGTTAAATTAAAATTAAGAGTCTAAATTAAACCCAGTATTAGAGGGAATCACTTCAAATCTCTTTTCCAAACCTTCATGCTTTTGCTTACAACATGCAGCTCTTTCCTGTTTGAAAACTCAGTGGTTCAAAGCATGTTATATTTTGAGTTTATTCATAGTCATAAGGCACATAAAGTTATGTGAACAAAGATCTTCTTGCTTGAATAGCCTCATGAGATTTTTTTTTCCTTCCTGTGGAAAGTAACACCTTGTACATGAAATACAAATCCCAGGTCCTAACCTCTCAGTGTTTTTAATTATTTTCATGACTTGGAATTAAGTAAGCTGGATTTCCTGTGGACCTCTTTCTCAGAGCTGATTGTCTTACATGTTTAACGAGCTGTAACTGAAGTTATTTTGTAACAGAGACATTTACAAGGTCTTTTTCTCACTTCAGTTTTCTGATATTTTATAAGGTCTTCATGCCCATTGCAGTCCCTCAGTAAAGACATAAATGGGGATTCTTATTTTCTCTGTTACCTCATTTTGAGAAAGTTTGCAGGAATGCAGTATTTGAGGCACCTGCTTGTGTGTTGAATTTCGTTGAAATTGGCCAAGAAACTCAAAAACTATTGAAGGAGGTAGGGAAAATGAATGGGAGACAGATGATATATAAATTGACATAGGGTTTGGTTGCCTTTTTATTTATGAAACCAGGCTAAAAGTATTATGGCAGTTTGGATAACAGTTAATTCAATATCCTGGTCAAATTTTCAGCTCGGGTAATAGTATTCTCACTATTTAATTAATCATAGCTTTGGCTACCTGGGCCAATCTTCTCATTAAACCTTTCTGAATATCTGCCAAAAGCTGTTAAACAGCTGCTGCATTTCATGCCATGGTTGGTTATGTTTCTGTGGTGGATGAAGTCTGTATAAGACTGAAAAGAGAAATATTAACTAAAATATATAAATACTTTTTAAATGGAGTGTGGTATGTACTGAAATGTTGCATAATGCTGATGGCAGTCATAAAGCACATGCTTTTCAATAAGGTGTATGTTTGTTTGTGGATATGTACATCTTGAAGGTTGCCTGTAAGAATCAGGTATATATGTATTTTCAATTAAGGGAAGTAGGGATGGAATAGTCTTGTAGTAATGACTGTTAAAACTCTTCAGTTCCTCCCCTCTTTTACTGAGAGCAGCACTCAGTTGCTGTGCTGTCAGTGCTCTGAGGAACAGAAGTTTTAGTACCTTTGCTTTACCTTACCTTTCCCCAGTATTCCAAATGCCAGATACTAAATTTTATACAGACTTTTTGCATCCTTGCCTTATTAGTTGTGGATACTAGTGGCTTTCAGAAAAGGCTGACAGTACAACAGCCTGTTTTATGTTAAAGTTTCACATAGATCCTACCTTGAATTTCCAAGCTGTTAGACTTTCTGAGAGAAGCATGCAGGCTCCTGATGGAAGTAGACATGTCTGCAAAGTTCCACTGCACCCAATTTCCTCGGTTTTGGGGAAAAGGATTTTAAGTGAGAGGCAGTAATAATTAAATAAAAAGGCATGTTCTGGTGACTCCAGACTGCTGAAGACAATAAACTGGAAGAGTTTCTTAAAAAAGAATGTAGCTGGAATGCTGCTGAATCAGTAAAGCACAGCTGTGGTAATGAACCCTAACCACAGACCAGGCCACATTAGCAATGCTTTAGATATCAAGCTCCTTTCAAAGGCCTCTTCCAGTCCAGCTTTGAACTGGAATAAATGATCTCCAGAGGTCCATTGCAGCCCAGTTTTTTTCTAGGATTCTCAGAATTTTCCTAACTATTCACTTTGTTGTTACTGTTAATTACCTACTGATTTTGTAGTCACCTGGCTGTCTTACTAGCTGGTCCAATTGGCAGTGCTTCAGAGTTTATGGAAGAGGGCATCACAATTTAATAAATATGTGAGATTGGTACCTAGCAGTATTCTCAAGCCATGTAAAGTTGCTGTAAATCAATGAGAATTAACTGTAATATTTGACTTTTACTTGGAAATACAAGAAAGGAAAAATGGATTCAAACTTAAAGCTAAAAAACTAACAGTGAGTATTACTTTAATATCAGCATTCCCTATGAGCTGAAAAGCCATGGGAAGATATTTGTATGCCTGATAGAAAAGGTTACTGTTATTGATTGCCTGAGTGAAAGTTTTCACAGTCGGGATAATAAAATGATGTGACAGATTTCAGTATGTGAAGGAAGAAGAGGTTGATTTGAGTTTGGCCTGAGTGCCAAAGAAGAAAGTGAGCATGGTGAACAATCACAAAAGCAGGCAGTGTCAGATTTGTTCCCTCCACATTCACATGACAGAGTTCTGATATGCATTGTGCTTTTGCAGTACACCCCAAGATTTCCAGCATATATTATCGTGCTGCAAAAAGTCATATTTGAGGGCTGAAGTGTTCCAAGTTTCCCCAGAGGGTACCTAGAGCCAAACCTTATGTAGTATGGATGGGTGTGGCATAGAATTTTGTGGAGGTGGAGACAAACCCCTTGTAGGGTGGGCAGTAAGACCAAGACCTGGTAGTCCTGTGCTGCCCATGCTACTTTTCAGACTATTTTTCTAGTCTTAAGTGCTCAAACAGACCTGATGTAGCCTGTACACCAAAAAACTTGCCAAATTTTCAGCCCTCCTGTTTAGTATAAGAGAAGATTTTCTTTTTTTTCCAGCCCCAACACTTCTCTTCCCTGTAACATTCCACTTCAAGTTTGATTCTGTTATGGTAGGTATTTCCCACTTAATGAGAATACTGATGATGTCTGCTGAAAACTGTTATCTTACTTAAATATGGAACTGCACTACAAAATAGTTTATTTAGTTTTGAATGATTTCATGAATCATGTCATGATAATTCTGTTCAATGCATGTGTAAAGATACTGTTTCCAAAAACAGAAATGCAGTTCTTATATTAACAAAGTTATATAAGACTGTTAATGTATTGCCCTAACAGAGAAAAAACCATTTCTAAGCTATATTTGATAAAAATATGGTATTTACTTGAGTACCCTTCATTCTTTCTGAATTGAATATTTTGTTGAAATTCTGTTAGTAACAACTTTCACAATCTGTGAGAGTACTTACTTTTTAAATATATATTATAATGTTATTGATTTTGCTTTTAGTTAAGCATCTGTTGAATTGATAGTATTGTGATTCACACTTGGTGATTTGTTTTAACTGATTTTAGTCACATTTAAGGAAGAAAAAGCTGTATCCTTTTAGTCATATTGAAAACATCTAAAATACTGTTTAAATTGGAAACATTAGTGTGATTATCTTCCTGTATCAGAAATCCTGAGGCACCTAATAAAAAACAGCTTTAAGTCAAGAAAAAATTAAAAGTTAGCATTCATAAAATTATGTAGCTTTAATTTAGGATTGTTTGGTAAGTATATAAATGGCTAGAATGCAAAATAAGATAAAGGCAGGAGAAAGCAAAATTAATCAATATTCCTTTACATTATCAAAAGAGTACCATCTTTTGGTACCTTTTTCTTCTTTTCTTTTTTTACTTTCTTCATCATCCCTAGATATTTCCTCATTCTCCCCATATTTTACAGTCTCCACTTATACATCTCATGTTTGTTTCCTGACTGTACTCACTACTGAACCTTTTTCTTTTATGCTCAAGTGTCTACTCAGTGATTATTTTACTGCGATTAAAATGTGGAGACTTCTTTACATATCTTATCTCATATTTTGTTAATTCACAGCTAAAAAGAAATAAAAACATTTTAAAGACAGTTTTCCTCTACCAAAAGAGATCTCCACCTTGTGGTAGATGGTTTTAAATTTCAGCTGAATTTATCCAGCATTTTCTTTAAATTGAAATAGTAGATTCTAAAGCTTTGAGGGCACTCTGTTTATGTATACCAGAGACTGACAAAAATCTCTCAGCTGTCCTTATGTTGAACTAAAGCTTTTTTGAAAAGTGATTACCTTCCTGAAATGTGTGTAGAATTGTTCTCCTGCTGCCAAGCAGGAAATCAAGATCTATCCTAGGCAGAGTTTAGTTACCCAGTTGGTAGAGAACAGTCCTAATCACTGCAAACCTGGACTAGGCGAACCTTCAGGCACTAAGATATAGCATCGTTTGTCTTTATTTTGCCATCAGAAACTTGAATATTTTTCCAGAATTTGAGTTTAGGGAAGCCTGATTGCAGCTCTTGGTTCTCTGATAATATTTGAGTCTACAAAAACCGATTTATTGGTCAAGCACTACTGTCCGAATCTGAGGAACAAACAACATCTAACTGAAGTTTAAAAAGACAAGTTATACTTGTGCTCTATGAATATCTTTTCCTATGTATGCCTAAAGAATAGCTTTAGAAACTTCAGAAATACTTTCTGGAGAAGGTAATGTGCTTGTTATTTGATCCAAATAGGAATTGTTTTCCAGTTACTCAAATTAGAATCTTTAAAATGAAGATATCTTTAAAATGAAGAAAAATAAATCCTGCATTTCAGATTGTAGTCTTTGACTTACATCAGTAAATCTCTCAACTAAAGTTAAGAATTTTAGTAATACCTGCTAATTTCCATTTTGGATTAAATACTTTGTATGGAAAATTCTACTTTGAAATACAGAGAGTGTATATGTTATGTCAAATAAGAGATCTTTTATGCCTACATACTTAACAGGTTATTTGGGTTTTGTTGATGCTTCATTTGTTTTTACAGTTAACTGAAAGATCAGCTAAATCTTTCATATAGGTTTTAATCTAAGAACTGGTACACTGATTAAAACCAGTATTTATACACTTCTCCATGTTCTTAATTTTCTATTTCTTGCATTGCATTATTGCTTTCTCACTGTTGCTTAGAAAGAAACTTAGAGATGGTTGCTGCATAAACAGTTGGAGTCAACATCACCAAAAAAGGCTTCTGCAGTACAAATCTTTTGATGATGTCCTTATGTGTCTAATAAACGTTTAAAATAATTGGGTTTTCCCCTGTGTAAGTAAAAATGAGTAGTAAAGTTGTTATGACTAGGGCTACAAAGCAACAGAGACACATCATTTTGTAGTCATTGGCATTTAAAATTCATCAGAAAAGGGCAGAAGTTTAAAGAATGTAATGAGACACAGTATACATAGGAAAGCATTTTGCTTCCCTTGCTACTGAAAAATGAATTTTGAGTCTTTAGTTTAGCTATATGTGACTTGTCAAAAAAGGTACAGTTTTTACCTTTCAGATGCAAGGTAAAATTATTCTGTGGTATTTTCTAATGTATGATTGTGATTAATCACTTGAACTAGGGAGGGAAGACTTTAGGATTTCCATCTCTTGCCTCCACATCTAGTTTTATTCCTCCTTTTGTGTATTTTTATTTCAATTAAAAAAAAAAAGCTTCACAGAATAGCAGTGTAACTCCATTTACTATATGAAATCATTTATCAAGGCTAAATAAACTGCTTTTCAAGGTTCACAACCAACACAGGAAAGCATCACAAAAGGGAGTTATTTTGTAATTATGCTGATGTCTACTAAATGAACTGGAACTATACTTCTCAAGAGGTAACAGCATTCTACTGGAAACATAAAAGCTGCTTTCATAAAAGCAGCAGCAAGACAAGGAAAAAGAGGGAAAAGTTATGCCAATGTGTATGTCTTTATGTACTTAAATAGAGCTATTTGCTTTCACTGTCACCTCTTCCCAGCTCTGACGATGTGAAATACTTTTCCTGCAAACAACACTGAGGATAGTGTTGAAGAGCTTTTGCTAAAAGCCCTCTAAAGGACTTGCTTTAGGAACACTATTTCTGTAAGATACATTTGGGCCTTGCTGCTGTTAATCATTGTGGTATGATAGGAAAGCTCTTCTATTATGCACATTGAAAATAATAATAAATTTTTAAGGTATTTTAAACAGAAAAATATGCAACTACTTTTTAAAAAAGTATCTAAATTTCTTTTTTATCTGGTAAATAAGCATACAAGATTATGACACCAGAGATTCTTTCATGATTTGCCTCCATCAGAGGGATTACTTTAATTTTCTTCACATTTATTTGGAATTTCAGGTCTTTTGATATGTTTTCAATGACCCCAACAAAGATCATTTTCCCATTCCTTCCCAAGTTAGCAATTTTGGTCACTGTGTCACACTTCTAAGTGCAACGATTAACCAGAAAAAGCATGACAAATGACAACAAATTTTTTAAAAAATTTATGCCTACAAGTGTTTTGAGATTTCTGGTGTTGTCTCCAGTGAAAGAAAATTGAAGGCCACAAAACTATTCTTATTTGCATTTAATGGGACTTAAGAAATGAAATTTTGTACACAGATTTTCCCTGGTTTTTGCTGCAACTCAAACTGACTAGCTACCAGATCCTATCTGCAAAGTTTAACTTCAGTGTGTTTAAAAGTAAAACTTTGTGGTTCTCTCTTTTCTTATGACACTGTACACTGATGATAAAGGAGGAATTAAAGGTAATTAAGAAGAACCAAGTTTTACAGTAACAATATAGAGCAAAGAAAGCTGATTTAGAACAACAGTTTAAATGGCAATACAAAGAGCATGGGATGTATTGTCAGATTTTGTCAGATACTCAAATAAAGTTTTGTCAGATACTCAAATAAACTTCTTCTCTTAATGTCCATGACACCCAGAGACATGAAAACCACTCTAAAGTAGCTGGAATTCTGTTTAATCACCTCAGTTAAGAGGAGCATTGCTGACCTGATATAATAAAAGTTTGAATGTGATGACTTAGCGGGAGTTCTTAGAAGTTATTTCCAAATAAGTAGTATGCTAAATAAGTATTCCTATTTATCAAATGTTTCACCCTTGCAAGAAAAGAAATTTTATTTTTAAATATAATCTGTTTGTAACAGCTCTGTAAAGTATTACTCTACAAATGGTTGATGTGTATTGATATTTCATTCTGGTTTAATTTTCTTCTTTTTTTTTTAATTAAACTGACAGAATTCAAATTACTGTTGACTGTTGATGGGCAGCTTTGATGGGCAGTTCACCTCACAGCTGCCCATCCCACTCCCCTTGCTATCTTTTTTGACATTGTAGTGAAATTTGAGGATGATAAAATAAAGGCATAGAGGTTTTCAAGTTAATCAAAAGTTTTTTCAAGTTTACTGGAAATATCTTGTGAGACAATGCCCTCATTAGAGGAAAACTCTGTCACGGTACATTCTGTTGGCATGTGGGTCAGAATACACAGTTGTAGCTAGTTAGTACTGATGTGTGTTATATTTGGCTCAGGAAATTTTTATAAAGCACATGGATAGAACAAAAGTAACAAGATTCCTGTGTTGAGGTAGGTGCTTGACCAAACATAGAAATCTGTACAGAATTAGGCCTCATCACAACTTCTGGTTATAGTACAAACTGTTAATTAAGCTTTCACTATCTCTGCTGCTTTTAAAGGATTTCTTGACACAATTGAAAGCAACAGCAAACGCATACAGGTCCTGTACCCTAGTCTCTTTTTATTCCTTCTGTACTTTGCTACTAACTTTAGTTTCATCTTTGCTGTTAAGTGAACTGGGCTTTGAGTTTACCCTTTTTCAGCAATCTTCCCAGATGAAACAGTTACCTCCCAACACAAATCCTGAATTTGTTTCAGAATATTATTGCTGTATTTATAAAAGACAGTCTCATACGTTCAAGTACCATGTGTGACGTGCTTCATGATCAGAGGTAGTAAGGAACAGTCCCTCCTGTCTTGTGGCTTTTTGTAACATATAAGAATTCCTGTGCTGGGACACTGTAAGGTATACCAAGTCAACTTTGGTAGGTAGACCATAGAGACAGAAACTCTCCTTTGTGGTAATTCCTGAATGACTTTGTATGTACCTAGACATACGTGAATCACTGTCTTGATAGTGATTTTTTTTTTTTCCTCCATGGATTTTAGCAAAACCACCAGAGAAGGTAGATTTGAATACCTTCCTCACCAGAAGATGTGCAGTTAGATAATTTCTAACTATCATTTACCATTGGTGATAAAAATTATTAAATACAGTGAATAATATTTTTGGTGATTGATGCTGCAACTATCTAACCTGATACTTTACAACAAATGTGTTCATGCAGTCAGAAGTAGTCATTTTGTTTCTTTGTGGGCGAGGAGGTTTTTTTAATTGACTTGTATTTGTTTTTGAATATCAATACTGTACATTTGAGTACTGGATAGACACTGAAGATTTGTATTTTGAGTGCCTGAACAAAGATCTGAAAAAGAAAATCCTAAAGGAGTTAACGTTCCCCACTGAGGAGGTCTGGGAAATTTCTCTATATACCTTTTCATTCTGGAGGATGGCTCTGAAGAAATGTTCCAAATGACAAAAAAATTCATTCTAAGGTATTTTGGGACAAATCAGTGCAATTGATAATAATGAGTTATCTGTCATCAGGACCAGATGTTACTCATTCATGTTCAGAAGGCAAAAAGTTTTACCTTTCTGGTAAAAGAAGCAAGATAGCACCAGACATGGCTTCATCTTAATTTTCAGCCCCAAGAACTTCTGATATATTTCGGTGTTGCTAACTGCATGGTTTTAGCTTTACAATTACAATATATCCCCACTATCCATTCTTCCAAGAGCTTGAGTACAGAGCAGAATAGTGATGAGAAACACACATAAATCTTCAAACATTATGCAATTCCTATTAATTTTTATATTTCAACAGGAAGAATTTTGTCATCATCAGAGAATACTCCTAGACAGATTATCCCTATCTTTGTCTTTTGAATAAACAAAAGAGCAATAATGTCAGTTTAAGCCAAAATGTAACCTTTGTTATGTTTAGAAATGGTTACAAAGGGATTGTAAAGGAAGAGTCAGTTATGAATAAGTAAAATGTAGAGGAAGCAAACAGAGAGTATCAGATGTTTGCAAGCAATTGGGAAAGAATGTTTTATGTTACAGCCATTGAAAAGAATAATTTCTGATAAGTTTAGAACTTGCAAAGGTATTGTGGACATCTTTGTAGTCCATTGTAACGCAGTGTGAAAAACAGTTTTTCTTAAAGAGCAAAGGCAATGTCTTAAAAACCCATATTTTCTGTAGCTGTCTCTCAAGTGCTGTAATTTTCTGGACTTGCCAATGATACTGTAAATCTAAGTGAAAGAGTTTTTTCCTCTGGAGTACAGTAGAGAGTTTAATATACAATTGAGAATACAAGAATACTTCTGTAGAGCAGTCCTGGAAATGAACAGCAGACTCACATGTTACTTTCTGTCCAGCACTTTCTGACAGTTCTGGATGTATTGCTTTTGCAGGCACAACAGCTTGTGTTGCAAAAAGTATTCTATCAAAAGTAAAAATTTGAATTTTATTGTCTTCATTTGCCAGTCTTCAAATTTCTAATACAAAACAGAAATATATCTCTAAAGAGCACAATATGTTTTATCTTTGCTAGAAAATTTAAATAATTTACCATTTGGAGTTATTAATGAAAAGGCTATAGCAGGGAATTCAGAAAAATTAATCTATAAATATCAGTGCACATTCCATATTTCTTTTTAGTTATATTGACATCTTTTCTGCCCTACATGCAAATCTAAGTACAGACATGTATTTTAGTTATATAGCCCTGTAGAGCTATTATGTGATGCAGAACAGTTCACTTTTGCTGATAAAACATTTTATATTTCAAATGAGGGATTATCCCCTTTTATAAAAGCAATAAGTTTTCTCTAAGAAGATGATCTGAAATTGTATAACTCATGGCATTCTTGTTCTTCACAGAGGGATTTTATAATCTTAGTAATTTCCTCAAGTATGATTGACTTCCTTGGATAGGTAGATAAGCAGCAAGATGTTGCTAAGTCTTGGTCTGAGTAAATATGTGGTTTTAATTGTGATGTTTAACTTCTGATTTCAATTGACTTTTGTCTTGCGTGACTTAATTAAATTTTTTTAGTGATAATAGTGGATGTCTGGGATAGATCACATAACACAATTTATGTACTGTAGTCTGTAGTCATCACATCTTTGTTTGGTGTTAGAGTTTGTGTATATGGAATTTTACAAAATTCTATAATTTGATGTTTTAATCAGAATTTTGGTCACCAAGTTAATTGCTAATGGCCTTCAGAATTCAATGCCAGAATTTTACAGTAATTAACTGTAACAATGACTGAATAGAAAGGCTTTATCTGCATACAGTCTGATATGCACATCTCTTCTGAATAAGGAAATCATTTAGCTGTCACTGAATGAAAGAACTAAAATGCTAGTGAACAAAAACTACCTGTGCTAGATTATAGCAAAAGTTCTGTAAATTTGGCAGTCACCTCCTCTTCATTTCTCTCCTTGCAGTGTCAGATTATATGTGAATGGCTTTGTAAACCTTTATTACTTGCAAGGAATGACAACCCCAAGGGAAACCTTCCACTTTCACCTGCAGAAAAGCCCTTTGACACCTGGAAGGATCAAATTATCAGAATAAGAGAGGATGCAGTGTTAAGTAATTTTATAATTCTTTTGAACTATCCTTTTATAAATTAGAGATGGAAAATTTATTAAATCCTCAAGACATCCCTGTGTGTTTATTTTATCCTTCTTAGTGAGAAAGCCCTTTATACATGAGAATAAATGCACATGATTCTTATTTTCATGAAGACAGGACTTCTATTAAGCTATAAGGCAACAAAGAAGGGTGATTCTCCTTAGCCTTTCCATAAGAACAAGATGGCTCTTAGCATTCCTTCCACATTAATATTTTCCTTTCTTCTACCTGTCTCAAGTCAGGTGCTACAGATCTCAGAGTGTCATCAGATGTTTAAAGACTTGCCCATGCAAACACAAGCAGTTAAAGTTCATACTTTAATTATATACACCTTCTTACATGCACAATTAAAGAAAAAGAGGGATTAAGGGGAATGAATCTACTCTGGCTTGTGCTTCAGAAAAAGAAACCTCACAGCCAGAAGACTGCAAAGATTTCTGTTCTGATATTCGTGGCAGTACATTATGTATCTGGTGTACTTGCAGTCTTTCAAGGAAAAAATAAATCATGTTGAAGAACAGCTACTGAACAGCTACTATGGGGGAAAAGTATATTGGACTTTAGAGGGCAAAATTTATTTCAGAATTAGGTTCATTAAAGTGAATTGTTCAGTATCACATTTTTATCCTCTACTCAAGACCCATATGAGATAGCTTCTTCTCATAGCGGATGGAGAATGAAAACTGTACTAGTAAGAACAGAGTAGTTACCTGTTGCAGGTTTGATGTTTTAAAATGTTTTTATGGTAATAAACCCTGTTGAAAAACACTGAATGACATTCAACAGGATAAGACAGGGTTTTATACACTGAAACTATGAAAGTCCATTATACAGAGAACAGTAAGTAAGGAAAAACTTAAATGATGTTAACACCATTAATGGTTCTCAGTCTTTAATTGTTAAGTGAAAACAATGGCTGTACAGATCACTCTTTTCTCTCTTCTTAAAGGATTATTTCTAAAATCTGTAATAGTAATGAGAGCTCCACATCCTTTATACATTAGCCTCAGCCACATCATCATTCAGTCATTTCTACATCAATTATTCCAAGTTCTTTGTGGTTTTGTTTGTCTACCAAGACAGAGTAACAAATATGTTGAAAAACCCTGAGAAGTAATAATTGTGAGATTGTAATTTCCCTTTCAAATTATGATACTTAATGTCACTTAGCTGTAATAGTGGCTGAATTTCAGAGAGAGAAGGTTGACTTCTTTTTTTTTAGATTAAAACAATTTCAGGCATTTTACATAAGAGGCAGGAGATGTCTCCTACTACAAATTAGCTACTTCTTCAAATGCTCATAAAATATGTAAAAATTTAAAATAATTTACAAAAAGGTCTGTGTAATATTTTTTGTAGTCTTTTAATTCTGGTGGGAGTAGCATGATTTTAGTTTTTTTTTCTTATTAATATTTTTTGAATTTTTAAAGGAGAAAAACAAATATAATTGAAAGATAGAAAAAAGGTTTAAAAAGCATTGTAAATGAGATTCAAGAATAGACACATTAGACAAAGAAATTTTTATATAGCATATTATATTAGCATTAATAATGTTCTAATAGCAGTGTGCATATATTTATATCATATTAATAATTATGTCATTAATATAATCTCGTGCTATCAGTGACTGCCTTTCAGCTCTACTTTAAAATGTGCAAAGGGTTAATTGTGGCCATGCCATAGTTATTATGCAAATGTGCATTGCAGGGTACGCAAACAGTTAACTAAACCATATAAATGTCTTTGCTGGTTTCCACAAATTACACTGCAGGGATCCAGCTATTTTCATCTGATGACACTAATTTACAATTCAAACTGCAATATGCTATATAACACAAAAATTTCAACAAAGCAAGGTTGGGCAAGATTAAATACAATACAGTGGAAGGGCTGAAAGCAATTATAAAATTTTCACCTAATTATGAGAGTTTGATTTTTCCCTTTCTGTTTTTTTTCTGAAAATCCTTTTCCACATGGATTCCAAAAGTTTCTAATCTTTTTCTCTGAACAGCAGGATTGCCTAAACTGTCTTTCATCTTTCAGGAAGATACTCCAACAGCATCTCTTTGTTGTTGATTAATCATTGGTCCACTTCTGTGTTCACAAAGACAAAAGTGTGCATTCCTAAATGCACTAAAGTGTGAAGCCTTGCTGTACTTCTGATGTTTGTACTATAATAATACCCACCTAGCCCAATACAACATACACAAAAAATGAACATAATATTCAATGAAGACACTGTATGCAGTTTGTAAAATGAGTTCTCACTTGCTTCAGCTGACAGGTTGTTTAATTTCAGTTTTCAGTTTGTATACAATGGCACAAGAATTTAAAGGTATTGAAATGGTCTTTTCACTGTACTGGTTTTGTTTAGCATTATCACCTCTTTCATGCCCACAAATACTCTGAATTTTCTTGCATGTGAATGAATATACTCCATGTAAAGTGGTGTCATGGTTTAGGGATGGTGAGTGTTCTCCAGTTCTAAGTATTCCTATCAAAACCATGCTGCCACTTGCTCCCCCTCCCCTTCAATTGGAAGCACAAAAAGCAAGGATCATGGGTTGAGATAAGAACAGTTAGCTGGAATCAGCAATGAGATAAGAAAACAAACAGTAACAGCAACAACATTAACAAGAGAAGGTATAGCACAAAGAAATTACTTGCACAGAAAGCCTGCAACAAAAAAAAAATACCAATCAGTTCTTCCATGAAAACAAACATGTTTTCTTCCACTGAAAGGAATGTTCTTTTCCTCAGAAGCCAGAGTCTCTTCTCCCCCACCCTTGGCAATGACCTGCTGGGGTTTAGAAAAACATCAGGACACACCACTTCAACAATGTCTCCTTCCAGCTGCTGCAAAAAATGAACCTTGTCCTGGCCAAAACCAGAACAAGAGGAAAGAGTAGATGCACCGATGACTGTTTGTGAAGAAAAGCATGCATAGTATGAGCACCAGTGGTGCAAATTTCATCATGAAACCTCACCAGTTCTTCTGAATTCCAATTTGAAAAGGTTTTATTGAATGCTAAGCTTTCTGCTGAAAATATAAAATTATAATAATTGCAAAATTATTAATGGAATTACCACTGGTTTTGAGTATTAACCAACTAAGTAGTTCTGTATTTAAATTATGTTGTCTAATGGTATGTTATCATCAGTTGTTTTATGACAATGTGACAAAGTACTTGAGTAACACAGTGCAGAGCAGTTCAAAGGGGAATTTTATTTACATGAAAATAACAGCCATTTATGAACAAAAACAATGAAAATATATTTTTTACAGTTGAAATATACTGAAAATATTTTAATTTAATTAGTATTCTGTCTTCAGTATTTCCTACAGATAAGTAATTCTTGAAAATAGTACCAAATATCATGCTTTTATTCAGGCTTGCTTTCCTAAGCAGGCTAAAGGATAAGTTTTCAAATTACTTTTTAAAAACATAGCTGTCTTAACTAAATATTTCAGAGCTGTCAGAGTAGGTTTTTGAACTTGATGCCCAAACTAATCTCAGTCCAACAGTAACATTAGTGATAGACAGTTTTTCAATGTCTTTCATTAATCAATATTAATATATGAATCTTCTGGACTTCAGAATCACTCAAATGACAGAGACCAGTTTCTAAGTCTTGTATGGAAAGAGGTGCACTAGAGCCAGGGAAGTAGTCTGTCGTGGTTATATATTTTTAGAGGACAATTATAAGTGTGAAGAACATGCAGGTCTTTCATGGGCAGCTCATCTGTATTATTACAGGCATGAATTTCATGCCTTACATGCAACACATACAATATCTGAACACATGGGAAGTCTCATGAGGTCAAACACCTGCAATGTTACTGGTTGTTCACAAGTTTGATCTATCATTTAAAATCTGTGAAGAATCTTTTGGCAGCTAATCAACATTCAGTATCTGGTTTAAATCAGCAAATAGGCAAGAAGTAATTGAATTTAAATGGATCCCAGTAAAATAGATGTTGACAATTAGAAAATATTTCTAATAAC
This sequence comes from Chloebia gouldiae, assembly GCA_003676055.1. Taxonomy (NCBI): domain Eukaryota; kingdom Metazoa; phylum Chordata; class Aves; order Passeriformes; family Passeridae; genus Chloebia; species Chloebia gouldiae. The sequence goes on from QUSF01000006.1 coordinate 2,392,794, forward strand.
AAACTATCGTGATAGAGCTTGATCCTGTGAATTCTGGCCAAATCTACAAAAATCCACAGGGAATGTGCTGATTGTATTGGATGTTGAATAGGAGCACCAAGAACATCCACTTCCAATTAAGTAGTTTATTTGTAGTAGCTTTTTTATTGTGCTGCTGCTGACCTGATGCAAATAAGATGTTTTCATGGCCCATTTAAAAGATATAAGAATTTTCATTCTGAAACTCAATTGCCATTTTATCTGCAGCGTGGGTTGCCAGTATTTCTTACTCTAGTCACTGTGTGCTACTTCCTTGTAAAATAGTTAACAGAGAAGAGGTAACATTTACCAAAGTCATTATACATTTTGCAGATTTCTTGCTTCTTCTAACACAACTAACTTGTGTACATCCAGGTGTCTAAGTCACCACTTCCTTCTTGGTGCCTGTTTAGAATGCTCCTACACAACCAGTTTCATGGTTAGTCCACTTACAAATCACGTTTCTCATTGTACTAAAGACCTGTTGTTCTTCTTCTATGAGTTTATCTTGAATCTTGGCAGACTTCACAACACGACTATGAGGTCTGCCTATCTAAGGCTTTCCTTTCAGCCCACCTTTCTAAACCATCCCAGACTTATTAAAAGATTTCTTTCTGACTTCTCCAGACAGGTCAGAGATTATTTTCCTATGTGATTTTAGCTCATGAACATGCAAGTCAGTAATATGGAAAGTTGATTCTCCCAAAAGAAACAGCCCAACAGTATCAGTTCTGAAAGGATTTCTACTGTAATTATGTAATAGTAGAACACTAAATCTCTTAAAAATCATGAAATATTATGTTAGGGAGAAAAACTTAATCCTTCTCAAAGCATTCAGTTGTCTAGGCAAGCATTGCCTATTTACTGTGAACGAAGCAATTTTTTGGCAGTATTAATAATGCTCAGAAACAACAGAACTGTTTTCTGTCAGGAAACAAATAATCCATGCAGGGAACAATGCTGTCCTGGGAGATGTCCCCTGTGGAATTTCTGAAGGGCTGAAAACAATTACAAAACTCATAGGCTTTTTGCTGAAATGCATAATGGATTTTGACCTCACCTCATTAAACAGGAGTACATAATACATTATGTAGAAAACACTCAACGCACTAAATAAACATTTTACAACAGGGTAAAAATGGAAGAGAGAAGAACAGGAATCACAAAAATCCTATCTTGTTGTTAAATTACATGTTTTTGGAAATCATTCTGGTAGAAATGTCTACAACATATAGGCATACACATATGAAAAATTCATTGCAGGCTCTCTTTTGATGGAGAGAAGTTAAGCAGTTTATTTGATGTCTAATATTAACGTCTAACAGGAGTCAGATAAATAATTCCCAGCAGGGAGACCTATAAAAGGAATCCAGGTTGACTGCCTCAGATATTCAGGACTAAATTGTTCATATCTAACATGAGATGAATTCCAACCTCAGAGACCACTGTAATGAGGCTGCATAAGACCATGAAGATGTGACAATTAATTAACTCTTTGGCAAATGGTCTGTACTGCAGGATTTACCATGCAGGTGTAGGGAACAAGAACACAAGGAACAGGCAAAGCAGTCTGCCTTGTGAAGGGGGCATAGAAGTGATGCAGACAAATTCACATGCGAGTACTCACCACACAGAAACCAGCAACACCCTGACTGCTGTGTTCCAGCAGGACCAGAAGGGATCCCTTCTTCCCCACCACCCCCTGCACATGGCAGGAGGCTGTATAGGATAACCTCAGAGTCCTGGCCATGCCTTTCCTGCCTACTGCAAATGCTACCAGTGTCCCAACCATAACCAGGACATAGCTGTACTACTCATGGGCAAGAACTGCAGAGCTTATTTTGCAAAGTTTGTCTCTGGTTGTTACTAGGTAAGAGTTACTGCATCCTTTTCTGTAAGTTATGTATTGAGAAGAAACCTGTGTGGAAGTAAGGGTGAAGGTTTGTCTAGTCATCTTATGGAACCCGTTGTGTTTATAAATGTCCCAATATCTTACGGCAGCACATGGTAACAGAGATTTCAGATAAGGTCAACCTCTGTGTAATATTAATTAGGTGGAAAACAGACAAAAAATAGTATAAACTTATATTTAAACAGCATTCTGTAATGAGTACTATGTGCTTGAGTAATACACAGAACTAAAATACATAATCGGATATTTTTAAACAAACATAGTTAATCTGGTGAATATTAAGTAACATCTTGTAAATCTTGTAAATGTTTTGCACTAAGATTAAGCCAAGTTATTTCAGAATCTATAATTCCTCAGTAATAAATTGTTATACTATTTTCAGCAATGAAGATATTTATATACATAGTCTATGAGCAACTGAAATTGATAGCAGAAAAAAATTATTATATCATAATGTCTGTAAGCAAAATTACATTATGAACTGCCAATTATTTGGTCTCATTTTTGAATATAAATAAACAAGAAATTAATTTCTTTTGGGGGAAGGGCAGAAATAAGATGACTACTGCATATACACAAGGGGGTAATGCATAGGATTATGTTCAATGGTAAACTTATATGGCATTCTCTGTCTTGCTAGGAAGCTAAAAGAAAAAAGATGCGGGTTAGAACTGAGAGCCACAAGCTTGTTACAGGCACAGGATGCCTCTGCAGGAAACTTGAACAGAGGCAAGGATGTCTTTTCATCATGTTTTGAAAGCAGTGTAAGCAGAGCATGGTGATCTCATTGATAGGAGGAAATTCAGAATTGAGAGTAGACCTTGTGTAAAACTTTTCTGAAGGCACTCTCATTTGGGAGCATTATATTATAAGAAAGTGGACAATTTTTTGGATGTAAGATGCCTGTGGACATACCTGGCTCATGGGAAGGACTTGAATTTGCAATACATATTTTGTTACTGACATCCATGATTGGGTTGGGGTTTTTTTGCTTTATCTTGGTGTAAGTGAGACACATATTGCCCACTGTTGTTCTTGATAAGCAGCTTCAGCTGATGAGTTTTTATTCTTTTGGCCATAACGGTAAGCTTTAATGAGTGGTTTGAGTTATTGGTGGTTTCTGTGCTGTAAAAGTGGAAGTTAGTGAATATTCTCATGTTTTAAGGAAGTGCAAGCTTGTAAGATTTCCTTAAATTCAAATAATACTTCTTTAAGAACTGTAATATAAAGTGAAGTTGTTTAAACCCAGTTGGCAATGTTTTTAATGTTTTTATATCCTGTACATCATAAAGAATAATTTATTTTCTTTACATACATACTCTGAAGCCTAATATATATTGGCATTCCAACTGATACATACTTGTGAGCTGTAGATTATGGTATGATCCCATTAAATATTTTAAGATAGGAGAATTAGAATATTATGACAAATGGAAGGAAAGTTTTGCCATTCTTTATAGGATGAAATAAATTTAAGCCTCCTGAAAACAGCAGTTAATGCAGTTCATATATTAAAACATCATGTTAAGCGTATCAAATACTAAGATGTAAGTTGAAAAGGGCAGGATAAAAATGCTTTTCCAGGTAAGACTTCATAAGAGTTTCTAGTTCCTAGCTCTTACAATTTTATCTTTATATTTTCCTTGGAGTTTTTTAAATTAAGCAACTAAGCAGTTTCCTTTCCTTTCCTTTTTTTTTGTTTTTCTACATAGCAGATGGTACGTGAACAATACATGACAACAACACCAGGCACGAGCCTAGAGAGGCCGAAGAATGAATATATCTACAAAATTGGAATTTATGGCTGGAGAAAGCGTTGTCTCTACCTGTTTGTTCTCCTCCTTCTTATCATCCTAGTTGTGAATTTTTCTTTGACAATTTGGATTCTTAAAGTGATGTGGTTTTCCCCAGTAAGTGTCCACTTTAATTTTCCATTCTTGACTTCTCTTCCCTGCCTTACCCCTTCACTTATTTTGTATGTACGCCAGCTTTTCTGTAGGCAGTAGATGGTGCTTTTTTCTTTCTTCTCAACTGTGATTTGTAATTTGGCTGAAGTATGTTAGAAAAAATCTATCTTTGAATGTACTTCCTCATATGTAATTTCTGCATTAATAATAATTCTTGAAATACTAAGGTTATTGATGCTTTAAATTGTAGTGAATTCTAGCCATTGTGAGAATGTATTTTATCGTTGTCTCATAATTTCTGTTTAGTTGATAGTTTACAAATGTGTTTGCTGTAATTTTATCTCATAGAGAATTCCTCAGTTAAAATATTGCTGACAGCTGCTGTAGTTTTTTAGCTTCTTTCTCCTATTTATCAGCATCTAAAATTTAACAATTTATTTGCCCAATTAATTACAGCTCAGAAGTAATTATCACTACTTCATGCTTGAGGCTAAGCAGCTATATAATTCAGAAGTAAAATTAATAACTTTCCACTGTCATATATATTTTAATATTTATAATGGAATTTTGCATGTAGTCGATTAAAGGGTAAGTTTCAGAAGTCTGCAAGATATGACTTTAGTGTGAATGGAATAAAATGCGTCAATGAATACTGAAGCTTAGCTAATTTCCTTCTAACATGGAGTTATGATACATAGATGATTTGAATACACTTGTTACAAGAAAAACCATAATAACAAATTTCTACAGCTCTGCCCAGGTTAGTGAAGAAAGTTTCTCTTATCTATTGTTATTACAGCTCTATCACTAAGTGAAGACCACTTTATCTTAATATAAATATTTCTATGCTCACTAAAAAGAATGTTAATTTTCAGTATTACTTACTAATACAGTTTTTAGTGCTTTAATTCCTGTGAGAGATCTTCCCCTACATGAATTCTTTACAGCACTGTTACTATCATACAGATTACAGTGCAAAACGTCTTAAATCACATATAATTTTTATCTTATGTAGCTCACATGAAAGATAGGCCTTTAGTGCCTGCATGTCATAGATCACAAAGAACATGAAAAACTTATAATATTTTTTCTGGCTCAGGGTCCTATTTTTACAGAGTTTTAAAAAATATTTTATGTTGATTTGATTTCCACATATGAACCTGGGTATTTTTTCTCCGATACCAATGAGGACTAAAAATAAAACAACATTAGAAAATCTACTTATAGGAATGCCCATCTCCTTGTAGTTCCTGTGTGGAAGGTACCAAATGCCTTGATCTGCTGAGGGACAGTGTCCTTCAGCTTTTGCAACAAGAGCAGTGGAGTAACAGCTCTAGCAGTGCAGGTTTACATCCTTTTACAGAGTGGGCTGTGAACGCCGCAATTACAAGGAATTTCCTAATTCTGTGTTAAAGAATCTTTATGCCTGATGTGCCCAATTGGATAGTGACCTAACTGTAATGCCTTCTTTAATTCGGGATAATTTTAGGGAAATACTGAAATTCATTTAAATATCAACTGTAAATACATTCGTTCAAAGTGCACATGTATGTCACAATTCTCAACAAAAGTCCATGTGATGTTAAGAGGAGAGAACTTCTTTTACTGGGTGCTATTTTAATAGACTACATCTCTCAAGACAAGTAACTGAGGACACCAGAAATATCACGCAGAGAACTGTGTCTAAGAAGGATGTTTAGTGCATGATAAAAGTCTAGAAGTATATAATTGAAGCATCACAGTTCTTTCCTCTGTCTAAGGAAACACGTATTGTGAAGAATTAGTGCAACAGTTATAAGAAATTACCAATACGGTCATAAAACCCTTTTCATGATAGAATTAAGCATTTATTTCTCCAAGTATTTTGTTGCTGTTTAAAAAGAGAAGTATCAGTATAGTGTCAGAATTAGATTTTTATGATTTGTGAGTTCCAGGCTTGACAAGTATTTGCTGTTTAGGAAATGAGTTGATTCATGTTTATCACACTTAAACAATTAAGAATTTCCATGATTGGGAAGAGTTGTAAAGTAATTGTGAAATATTATCCTATTATCTGTTATTTAGCAAATATTAATCTGTCAACTGTGATAACACTTATATTTATTAATTGTATTCAGGTATACTGTGTAGAGATTATAGGACTTATTATGTTTAATATTCATAATAGATACTGTATTTTTAGCTAATACTTTAAAAGCATTTGGTCCTAGTTTTAAAAAAATTATTTAAGATCACTTAAAAATATCACTATTAACAATATTTAAATATTGATAGCTAATAAGATATTAAGTTTTTTCTCTGTAAAATAATACAAGAAACAAGTTGTATTCTCACTAAGGCTGATAAACATATTTAGGAAAAAAGTTGAAAACATTTTAAAATATATTTTTATAGCAGAATCCTGAAGAGAGTTTACACTGAATAAAAACTGCAAACATAACATGACTGCAGTATATAATTATATAAGGAAAACAGTTTTTCAATAATAGGGGCATTGGTGCTTTAGTGATTGATTGACATGATTCTATAGCACAGCCCTTTCATAAGCCCACTCAGAGCTGACAAACTGGTTATTTAGACATCAAAGTTTCTTTAGTTATATAAAAAGTGTTCTCTTTTTCCATAAAACATCCTTGACTCTTTCATTAAGTAATAACTTGCAGTAATAAGTTGTATTCAAAAATCACATGCTATGTCTATTCAGAGATCCACATTAAAATAATATGAAATTATGAACAGAGTTTGAAGAAGCTCTGGCATTGAATTAATCCATACACACATGTCCTGCCTTCACCCCCATAAAACCAGACAGTGTGATAAATACTAGCAAAGAAGCTAAGCTGATAAAGGAGAACATGAACCAGACATAGATATGCTGAAAGATGAATAGAGTTTGATATCCTTTTACGAATTTGGAGTGATGAAAGACAGAAACTTTTCTAACCTTTATTGTTTGAGTGGCCTTCAGCATCAAATGTAGATGACTAAATTGAACAGAATTTCATTGTTTCATTTCATTTCATTTCACTTCATTTCATTTCATAAAAGCTAGACTAAAAGAGAAAAATCTGAACAGAGAATATATCCCTTTTCTCATGCTGCCCAATTAAAAAACTTATGGGCATCTCCAAATTGTGCACATTAATGCAAAGGTATCAGCTATGTCTCATTCATTTTTTTCCTTTTCTCTCTTGGAGTTCAGAGGGACAGGTCTCAAGGTTTTTTTGTGGGAATAAGTAAAGAAACCTGTGAGTTCATTATATTCAGCTGTTTCAGAGAAGACATTCAAATAATTATGCCTTGAGTTTGGTGAATATGGTGAAAATAGAGTAATTTTAAAAATAGCGTTATTTTTTTACAAAGATCAGTTTGAAAAGGGGTTGGGTTTTTTCCCCAGGACAACATATCACATTTTGCATGTAATGAAAATTTCAGATTCTGTTTCAAGCATAATGAGGCTTTCTGAGCACTAAAGGGGACTGCTAGTTTTAAGAGTTTAGAAAACTTAAGGTATTTAAGGTTGCAAGGATGTCAGAAGTCCTGTGGACAATTCTGAAGGATCCATTAGGTCTGAAAGAGAAAACCATCGATGTTTCTGATATCTGCTGAAAGACAAGTGTAGCAGGATGGAAGCAGTGAAGATTTCTAGAGGGTCAACAACAACTTCTGAAGAGGACACAGAGGTATCACACAGATGGATCTGCTATTCACAGGTCTCATGGGAGCCAGATCTGAAGGGTAAAGTTACCCAGAAAAATTTGATCAACTTTAAGGACTGTATCCTCCAAATGCAGGAATGATCACTCCTGATAGCTAGAAAGATAAAAATCCTGGCTTAGCTAGGCAGGTTACTTGTGATGCTTTTTACTTCAGTGAAAAAGCAGTATAGAAGAGTTGGAAGCAGACACAAAATACAAAGAAGAAATTTCTAAACAATGTCTGGGCCAGGAAATGTGTCAGGCTTTCCGTGTCAGGAATGCCAAAGCTCAGCTTCAGTTAAGAATTACAGAGGGCAAATGGCAACAAGATAGTGTGCATCCATTGGTGCAGACAGAACTGATTATCTTGCAGAGTCACCCTCTACAGTGTTTGAAAGGTTTTGGAGACTGGGGAGATCCCTGATGACTGAGGGAATGCAAGTGTTGCACTTGTCTTTAGAAAAGGGGGCCATGGGTTTACCAAGGGTGAATGATACATGACCAATCTGATTGCCATTTTATGTTAAAATATCTGGAATTATAGATGATGGGAGGACACAAAATATCATTTACCTTGACTTCAGCAAGGCTCCTGACTCTCTCCCACAAAATTCCATTACCCTAGATAAGATATTACAGACATGAGGAGTGGACAAACAGGTAAATATAAAAAGTAAACTGCCTGGGTAGTTGGGCTCAGAATGTAGATGCTAATGTGTTGTGGTCTGCATGGAGGGCAGTAATAAGCATTGCAGTTGTCTTGTCCGGGCTCTTGTCCTTTTCAAAAACTTAATCAATGACTTGGAGGAGGTGATAGAATGCTTGCTCACTGAATTAGCAGGTTATACCAGTTTTGGGGGTACCATTCAAGACTTCCAAGGCTGAGGCTGGAGGACACACTAGCTCTAGTCCAGGATTGTCATGCTAGGCCTCATGAACTCAGGTGTGAAAAATGCAGCTGATCAGGTGATTACCATTCCTGATGCTCTAACAAATCTTCTTCAGAAACCCCTCATTAATTGTATAATAATTATTGTATTATTTAGGTTTTGCCATGTTACCATAACACCAGGATCAGTTGTGTGCCAAAGATTATGTCTGGATTTTTTTTGCCTCTTATGAAGAAACCCATGTTTTCCATGGATTTTAGTGGATGCCTCAGCTATCATGGTCTCCTGGAATAAGAAAGGAAATTGCGCTGTATTTCATTTTGATAAGGACAGATAATAATAAAACTATAGTGTTCACCAGGATAACTTCAGTGTGGAGTTTCCTCTGACAAAAATTTTAAGTACAGTGTAAGAGAAGTAGACAGATCTTTATAGTTTTAGATGCACTGCTAGTCAAACATAATTCAAATCTGCAGTCAATCTGAAGTTCTTCTGCCATCCACATCAAACCTTACCTGGATTTGAGTCTAACAAGAAGAAAGTCAAGTCCTAATGCTAAGCCTTAGAATAACCCCTGGGTCACCTTATCATGACAGGGAGTAACTTGGTCTGTGGAATGCCAAGTCAAACAGTGTCCAATGTCCAGTCCAGCAATGCATATCCTGAACATGGTTCTTCCTAACAGGACAAATGTTTAGCCTGCTTTTGTGCCTGCACCTCAGCTGGACATAGAGACAAAGGCAATGAGAACTGGGAGGGTTTCTGCACATTTAAGATAGACTATGGGCTTTTAAATTCTCCATTATGAACATAAATTTCTTTCACTGGAATAAATAGGGCAATTGTCACAGTTGTACCAAAACATACAGGGTTTTCTAGATATTATTTACAGGTGTTTTCTTCTTTTGGCCTACTTTTAATTAGGGAGTACTCTACATATGTAGCTATTCCTAGAAACTTCTATCACAGACATAGCACTCTTCTAAACTTCTGGGGTTCCCATTAAAAATAAATATATGCAAATTATTAAAAGTTATTTTTTAATTATTTTTCAAAGTTTTCTGTAAGGCAATAGTAATTTGTTGATAGTTCATTTAATAAGAAATGTTGAAAAGCAAACTATATATAATCTTACTATATATACATATTAGTTGGGTGATAATTGTATTGCTCTACGTCTATAAATACAATATGTATTTTGAACTAAACTGATTTTGTAATAAAATACTTGTGTAAACAACTATTCAAGCACTTGATAAACTCAAGCACTGAAGATGGAAGGAATTACTTAAGGAAGTATAGAAATATGAAACTAGGAATATAATGAATTAAGAAAGCAAAATATTAACTGAAAATTAGTTAACACTTTCTGACAGTGAGACTTAACAGACTGTGTAATAGCATATCTTATTAAATTGGAGATGTTCAACCATTTGGAACACCTAAAACCAGGACAGCAATGAAAATGTACAGTAAAGAACTCTTACAGCAAAAGCTCTCCTTCTCTAAAGACATACATTACTGAACTTGTACAGACTTTCTGTGCATTTTGTGATTAATGGTGGGTCCTCCATGGAATTAGTTGCCATTTTGAGAATGTTGCATTACCTTAATACTTAAATAAATTACTGAATTTTTCATAAATTCTCATCCAGATTTTCATGTCAGAACATGAACATGCCATAGTTTCTATTCTGACTAATCCTAAACAGGTTTATTTTGCAGTTTTTCTGTTAAGTTAAATACAGTTTGCCTCCAGTCAGGCTACAGTTATTCCCATTGTCTCTATCCGACAAATATTTAAATATTTTATGCAAAGATTAATAATTTGTTAAAAAGATACTGAGGTACTTACTGCAGAAAGTTGTTGCCAAAGACTTTTCAGTAGTGATATATATTTTCATTTAAATATATTTTCTTAAAGTATTTGATTATTCTGAATTATATTATGAATCAAATCATGTGTATGTAAAAGGGTGTGGAGGAACACTTAAGTGTACTGTTGGAATAATTTATAATATTAATAAAAAGTTATAAAAAATCTGAGTACAGTGAGATTAGAGTGTACATGCAAGTTTAAGAACTGGATTTAAGAAAATCCTTTTGGCAACCTTTGCAAACCAAAGGAAAATATTTAATTCCATTTCTTTAGCTAAGTGTAATAATTAAAACTGTTAATATAATAAAATTAATTACCCAACTTATAAAAACCTAATTTCTGAATAAATACATGTAGCAGTGGGAGTAGAAGTCTATTTCTTCGTAGTCAGTTTTTGTAACACAGGAGATGTAATGCCAGATGTAATGGCATTTTTAATATCTGTCCAGTACAGAACCAGAGACAGAATTTGGTCCTTGCTGAACAATGAAATGAAGCTAAAGCTGAATCTGTTTTGAGAATGTATTCTTTCCTCTCAAGTAACACCTGTTTTAATTAGTACTACAAGTAAAGTCTGTTATTCTGTATATCAGGACAAGGATAAAAAAAGGCAAAAAGAAAAAAATACCTTGAAAATATATGTCTAAAGTATGAGTCCTATATTATGAAAGAAATGTTATAAAAATAAGCAAACATCAGTGGTTTGATAATTTGCCTAATTCCTAGCTGTTTTCTTACGAATCTGTTGAATTCAAAGTGTCCATCTACTTTTCTGAATCTCAAAATATTGTCTGCCCACTTCCGTGCTCTTGTCCACAAACGCTGATTTGGTGTGTATCCAGCCCTAAGCCAGCTGACACTAACTTTTATACCAGGAGTGCTTGCTGTTGCCAAGGGCTCTGATTTGACCAATGTCTTTGACTGAAATTACTCCACTGTCATCTAAGCAGATGAGTCAGATAACCTCTGTCTGAGCCCAGCAAATAGAGTCCTTGCGACTGAAAATGAGATGAGGCATCAGTAATGTTACTATACCAAGCACATACTTAGCTCCAAAATTGATATTGTAAGTCAAACAGAGAGTTTCATCAGATTCATTACCAATCCTGTTTTGCAGATTGCTCTTTAACAATCTCTGCCCACAGTCTTATTATCTCAATGAAACAGTACACTCTTGTTTGCAAAGCAAGTTCTCTAAATAGTAATTGCTGCAAGAAGTACTGCAGTGCAAGCTGGATCTATAAAGCCATAATTTAACTAGCTTTGGGGCACAACAAGTGATGTCTTGGTCTGAACTTGCCAAGGTCTTTCCCTGATCTGTCCTGGAAGGAGGATGTAAGGATCCTACAAGAAAGAATAAGATTTAACTGAGTTGAAATGCTGCATCCTTTCTTCTCTGAAGTTAATACCATTATTGGTTTCATTCAGCCACTACAGCATGTGTGGACTTTTAATATATGGAAAAGTGGAATATTGAGGTAGCAGATACTGCAATCAAACATGTTTTTAACTCCTGAGACAGAAACTAGTTGATTTGAATTGAATGTGTGTTCAAACTAATGTTAGAATCAACTTTGAGGATATTTTTGGTGTGACTATGCTAACATATGGGTCAGCTTGTCTTTCCAATATTTGATCTCTCCCCAAAAGGAGAAAATACACATCTTCCCTTGCAGCTATTAGCTGAAACACAGAGCAGAAGTTCAATTTCTGTTATTCAGAGGAGCCTGAGGACTTCATTTGAGTCTAATGCTGAGAAGGTACAGAAACAGTGATGATATGACATACAATATCGAGAGTGGTTGACAAAATACAGTGGGCCAGTGTGTATGAGTTTCAGTGTTGGTAGGAAATTAAAAACTATAGTTATTGATCAAATTTATGTGACTAGAAATACTTATTTTTAAACTGAATTAATGTTCCCCATGCCTCATGTTCATTTCTAAGGGCCACATGCTGACAACAGCAGACCTACATTGTCATACTCCTGGGAGATACATCCCAGAAATCACCTGATACTCTTTTGTTTCCATATGCCATAGGCAGCGTGAGGCCCAGCTACCTGAGAGCACCTCACTGTGAGTGCAAGAACCCTAGAGCTGCATCTAGGGTTTCACGTTGTTTTCCACTCCTAGCGGTCTGAGGTCTGTGTTTAGAGTCTAAGAGAATGATAACCTGATAACCCATCCAAGATGGTCCTTCCAGCCAGGTGTTCCACAACACAGTGCATATTACCTAGAATTCTGCAGTGGTGGCTGCTGATTTCAGCTGTTTTGGAGTATCCCTGTATAGATAATTCACTGAAAAGTTAGATGTCAAATGTCTTTTAGACCAGGCCTTCTCAAGCTAGTCTTGATGAACTTTTGTGAGGATTCAGAGATTGAATTTTTGTGGTAGAAGGTTTTGTCTCTTTTTCTCCAAGCACTTACCTGCTTGGAAGCATTTTCAAATTATGAAAAAATGTTTCTACTGTAGTTGAAGACATCCTGTTGCTGCAGTTAGAATAAGTCAAGCAGTTCTGAAATGAAAGCTGGTCACACCTTTGTGAACACTAATGCTAAGTTGCACCTTTGGTGCACAAGAGTTTGGCAGCTGCCAGCAGTCTCCACGCTAGTCAGCTCCTTGCAGCAATAAAACCTGATTGCTGTCTACAGAGATGCCATTTCATCCTTCCCTGCTGTACAGCTGTGTCCCTGCCTCGCTGAGGGCTTTGAGTAATTACAAAATGTGCATCTCAGCTCTATCTGTATGTACAACACTGTGTTACAGCTCAGGGCCAGCAAACTCAAGCAGTGACAGTCACCAGCATCAGGATAACCAGAATCCAGACCTGCCATACATTTCCTGTCTTTAATGAAGCACTTTTTGCCCCCACCCTAAGCAACAGCTTGTTGTACCACTCCATCAAAGTCCACATCTAACTGATATTGGGTCCCTTTCCTCAAGTTAGTAGAAATATTTTTATTCAGTTATTTGAATAGGAACAGAATAAAATCTTTGAAACAGAAAGCATCAAGTTTGTTCATCACTGAGGAAGCCACAATACTCATTAAAAAGCAGTTGGTAATGTAAGAAGCAGAGTAGTTGTTGAGCGAACATTGTGTGTAACTATTATGCTCTGCCTTTTCATGGAACTTAGCATTGGATCTCAGTGCTTTGGGGTGGTTGTTTACTCTAAATCCCTCTATTTTATATTCCGTGTAACTTCAATTTGCCAGTTATAAAAGGGACATAATAGAATTCCCCTATCTCAGTAGTTTTGCAATCTTAAAATGCTCAAATATGGTAGTACTAAGAAGATAATATTTTTTTGCAGTCACAAAGGTAATAGAAGAGAGGATCAGTATGTAATATCCAAATTTTTATTGTTTGCATGCATGTTACAAAGTTTATATTAGTCCTCACAGTCGTTTATGCACGTAAGCCAAATCTAAATTTTCCTGGGTTTGCACTTCCCAAGTGGTTAATGAGAATGGATAATGAGGCTGTTAGGCAAGTATGTGAGAATGCGAGCTTTGTGTCAATGCCTAAATTAAATATCTGATGAAGAAAATACACCATACTGGAGCACATACTTATACAAAGAAATCCTGAGGGATATGACTGGATTTACTGAAAAAAATAGGAACTTTTAGGTAAGTTGAAAGTGCTGCATTTTGTCATGTGACATACTATTCTTTTTGTCAAAGACATGTCTTTGTCTGTCTAGCATTTTCACAATAATCATGGCTGGAAAACCTGAATCCATTAGAAAGAGTGTGATGAGTAAATTGCATCATTTTTTCCCACATAATTTTTTTATTCTGTCTCTACTTAAAATTTCTTCCTTCCAAAATCAGGACAGAGATTGCCACCTAGGAGTTTGTTAATTTTCCCCAGTCTGCTTAAGAGCAAGAATTAATTGCTACTTCTTCCTCTGCCTTCTTAAATTTCAGATTTGTCAATGTCATTTTTTTTTTACTTACTCTGTAATATACTACTTGTTCAGTTCTTTAATTTCCATAAAAATATAAAAGCTGTTTGAACCTGATAGCTAACATAAACTACTTTCACCCAATGGGAAAAGGTATGAGCTCAGAGTAAATAATCAGATCCTTAATTTGGTTAATAAGAGAGGAGATACTTGTTGGTGTTATTTCTTTAGAATATACTGCTATTTCACATCAGATTTTTCAAGTGTTTTCCTTAAACCCTAAGTGTCTTTACGATGTTGGCATGTTGCAAATTAGAAAATACTGTCCATAGTCTTTGCTAGAAAAACGTATTTCTAAATTAGTGCTGGCTAGGAATTGTCATAAAAGCTCATCATAGGTGTTCTTTTAGTTTTGCCTTATGGGATGTATCAGTATATACTGGGCACTTTTTAAAAGCTTTGCAGTGGTCTAGAATTTAGAAACAGTATCTGTTTTCACTGAGAAAAGTCAGTACGTTATATATTTCAAAACAATAAAATGTTTGACCCTGAAAAACAAATTCCATAAATAGCTGTTCTAAAAGCCTCTTTCCTGAAGCAAGTCTTGCTGAAGAATCGTGATTGTACTCCTTCAGTGGAATGAATGAACAATTCTTCCCTTATGGAATTTAAGCAAAACTTCTTTCTCTTTATCTCCTTTCAGGCCTGCTATAAAAATAGCTATGATTTTTCATTGAAGACTAGTTTGATATGTTACTTAGCATTACATATATACATACATAATCTGATTAGTCAGAACATATATTTGAAAGCAATTACCATCTCTTCAATTATAACTTTTCTCAGTGGCAAGCATAATTCATTAGATGAACAATTTATTGGTGCGTAATCGGTGGCCTGTTATGTATCTCTTCTGTATCCCTTCTGCTTATGTGGAGAACTACCTGAAAACTGTTTGGAGTGAAAATACTTTTTTGGGTTTATTGTTTTTTATTTAGCCCTTCCATCTGTTCCTAGTTGTTTGCAGTAGTTGTCTTGAAATATTTTCATGTGGCCTTGCTGGAAGGCTGTTTCTTGGTTTGGTTTTTTTTTTTGTTTGTTTGTTTTTGTTATTTGGGGAGGTTTTTTTTGCAAGTTTTCTGTAGCGCTCTATATCTGGGAAAGGGGTGAATCCTTTACAAGTTAGCTAAATACCTCATAAATACCTTGCAGCTGAAGCTTGCAAACCCTCAGATGCTCAGATGTACTTACCAAAGTGATTCCTCACTCATTTTTCACATTATCAATTCTATGATAATGAAGAAAGGAAGTAAAAACAAAGAAAGGAGATATTATCAGCTGGAAAGAATAATTGGGCTGAAAGCAGGATGGACCTAGGAAGAAAGGATGAGAAAACTGAGAAGCAGGTGATAAAGAAAAAGGTATATAATAATGAGATATAGAGCCTTGACCTACAATTGAAGAAATAAATTAAGCCAGTGAATTAAAACTTAATTTAAAAGTTATTGCTGAAAATGAAAGCAAATAAAAATCCCTCTTTGTCTATTCTATAGGTTTACATTATTGATAGAATGAACCCTGAGATGTTAATGTAAGGCTTTTTATGTGAGTACTCATATGTAAAAGTTTATTGTTAATTACATTTTTAGAGGGCAAGTGCAAAAGCTGTTTCACCACAGCCAATACAAATCCACTTCTTTTTAATCTAATGATTATAAAACTGTATTTCCACTCCACAACCACCCACCGCCAAAAAAAAACCAAAAAAAAAACCAAACAAATTTAATAACTTCATGAAACCTGCAATTTCTCACAAAAAATTACTCCTGGGAAAAAATAAGGTATTCTCAAAATATTAAATGCATTACTGTTTGTATATTTATCCGTAGACTTGAGGCAGGCAGTTCTGAAAATGTTTAATTCATGAAAAGAACACAAAATAAATACAGCAATAATAGTAAAATGTGCATAATTCTCACAACTTCTCCTCAGACTGGGATGGGACACCTGCGTGTTACAAAAGAAGGCCTTCGACTGGAAGGGGAATCTGAATTCTTATTCCCTCTTTATGCCAAAGAAATCCATTCGAGAGTGGTAAGTGAGTAATCTTGAAAAAATGCTACATAAAATGAATGTACTTCTGAATAATTGAACTTTCCGTGATTTCTGTCATGTAAGGAAAAAACCCCATATATAGATGTATGTTCATGTATATCTATATACAGACATATTTCTGCACACTTTACAAGGTCAGCATTATGATGCTTTGTCAGAATTAGCATTTATCTCTTAGGCATGTGATAAGCAGCTCAAACAGGAATTTTAATTATTATCATACGTAAGTAATGCTAAAACTTGAGGAGCGTATAAAAAGGTTTTCATTATTTTTACTGAGATTATTTTTTTTAACACAGGCTTCTCTAGGAAGCTGCTTGTTCTATTTATTCATTCACTACAGAATAGTTTCAATATCTCTAAAATTAGTGGATCCCAATGGAAAAGTTACAATTTCTCTAAAATATATAGGATATATCTCTTCAAGGACAATGCCGTGAAATGTCTGGCATGTTTATATATTTATGTATATAAAATTTGCAAGTCTAAATGGAAAGACATAGTATTTAATCTAGTTCACCTAGACAGAAAAGTTTGTTGTTGTTATTATTAGTGAGGTAAAAAAGGAACACTGTACTTGGTCAAATATTTATCAAAATTATTAACTTTAAAATGTCACTGAGAATGGGAGAGGTATGGAAGTTGTGGATTTAGAAAAAGGAAGAGAGAATCTGATTTGGATTTTAATTATCCAGGGGGACTCTGAAACTTATTCTAGTGATTTTTTTGTAGAGAGATGTCTGCTTCTGACCAATAAAATAAATATTTTTCATAACTATTGCTCATAGTCCAACATCACACAAAATAAAGCTTTATATTTTGTAAATATTATCATCAACCAGTGGGATATTTCATTGAATAAAGTACTATTCAGTGACAATAAAAGCCAAATATGGCTCTTTCATATATTCAAACATGTAATTGAGAAGAAATAGCCAGCCATGAGACCTTTCTGAAGTTACTGTGTATGCATATTGCTACAGCAAGAGAAAACGTAAATAAATTTCTCCAGAATGAGATTGTTAACATGCTTGATTACTAAAATTTAAGCAATGCCAACATATTTTGAGCTTTTTTCTTATTTTGAGCTTTTTCATATACTGAGCTTTTCTTTTTCTCTCTTTCTGCAACAAGTATTTCCAGTTTCAGGAGCAGCTCTTAATTAAGACAGTGAAATTCCATTTCTGTATCTATATTTCTATTTAACTTCTTATGCTGTGTTCTTTTCTGCCTCACAGGCAGTGAAAAAGCTATTTATGTGTTTCAGTGAATTTCCCTTGAGGTTGTTTATCTACTATGACATAACTTTTTAAGACCACCACAGCTAATGTTTAAGAACTCCCTCTAGTCCCAAAGATCGTTATGCAGTGTTAAGCTACCATTTGTGCTCTCTTAATATTCCTTTCAGCTCTTAATACATTTAGTACAATATAGGAAAAAGAGGTGTGGCGGTATCTAATATAAGCTTAGCTGTCCAATGATCCGTCATGATCATTAGTAGCGTGCATTAATTAGAGCCTTCAGGCTACTGCTTCTCTCTTCCTCCTGACAATTCATCTGAGGTTTTTTGTTTTTATCCTTGCTTTTCTAAATATTTGAACTTTCTAAAGGCTTCATTGCCTGCAGCTTGGTCTCCTGAGTTGCCATTTATGTGTTTATTCTCATAACATTACTTATTTGTTAAGCGTTCGTTTCCTAAATTTGTCTTGAAGAACGGGGCCCCTCTCAGTTTTCAAAGCAGCTTTCTCCCTGCCTTAATAGTTTTCTCCTTGCAGTCTCCTAACAGATTTTCTCACCTAATGAGATCTCTAAAGTGCAAAGAAAATATGTAGCAGAAAATCTACTTGCTGTGCATTGTCTCTGGAGCGTATTACAAGTTTATGCCTTCATTATGAGGCCAACACAGAGCTATGGGCAAGACCATTGCACCTTTGCTAAAACATCTTCATGGAAAGATAAAAGATGAGCATTTTTAAATATGTTACTAGATTTTAATTAGTCAAAACCACATGTGTGGCAGCGGGTTTAGAGTGCAGTTTATTCACATTTTCATTTGATATCACAAATTACTAAATTATTTTTTTAATCAGCCAGTGGCAATGAAATAAATGTAACAAAGATACCCAGCCTTGTGGGTGATTTAGCAGATTTCCTCAAATATACTATATTTACCCAATCCCCAATCTTTGTTGGCCTTCCTTTTCCACTTCATACTAACTTATTACCATTAATGCTCATTCTAACACATGGCTTACTTTTTTTTTCTGTAGACTTTTCATTATTTGTGTTAATTTTGTGAGCTTTCATGCTTTCCCAATATAATTTACAAAGTGAGATTCATTTCCTTTGCTCACTTAATGATTTCTTTTAAGAGAGCCTTTCTTACCTACTTGTAAGATGCCATTTGGTTTTTTTTTTAATGTATAACTTTGAGTCCAAATTGTGTGTTGCTTCTATTTTATTAGTTTTTAATCAGGTTTGTTGTTACTAAATAAGTATTTTTAGTAAAATCCATCACATAAAAAGGGTTTAAAACTCTCAGGTTGTCTCATACTCTAAGCATTAAATTGAGATGAGGATATGCCTTGGGGTTATCCCTTCGAAGTACTACACAGTCTCTGGTGAATGCAGAAAACTAGCTAGAAGCCATAGCTGTGAAAGAGGCTGATCTTTTAAATAATATTCCGGTAGTTAGGCACTCATTTATTTAGGAATGGATATCTCCACTGAGGTCACAAAGCAGGCAGCTTGCTGATACCCTCTTCATACCATGTATTCAATGATGCATTGGCAACTGAGATCTGTGTAGGCCCTTACCACTTACCGAGTTCTTGTCCTTCAGATACAAAGTATGCTTTAGTATGACAGCACCTGTACTGCAGAAAACTTCCTCCCCTTGTTTTGAAGTCTACCAGTGTATTTACAGTTTGCTGATCCAAATGGGCATGATAAGATTTTCGTGTCCCCAGATAATTTTCTGATACTTAATGTCAAGTGAAGACAGCGGCCACTATGATTACGCTGAAAATCACCTGTACTGTCATCTGTTAAAGTCAGTATTGATCTAGTCAGCCTGCCATTCTCTCCATCACTCATTGTTGCAGCTTCCTTGCCTGGAGAGTTAGTGTCAGGTGCCAAAATTAGGCAACAGACTGTGTGGATCATTAAGGAAGCAGAATGCACATGCATGTTTCTCACCAAGTTAGTGCAATGATTTGAATTCTCAAAGTGGAGTGCTCACACTCAATTAAATGGATGTCTTCCAGGAGTCTCAGTTATGTACTGAAAGGTAGTAAATCTAGTACTAAAGCATTTTTTTCCAAAAGATAAACTGTTAGCAGCCATTTTCATTGGTCCGTCCAGTAACACAGATTTTGTTCACCTGATGAATTTTATTTTTTAAATACAACTTTATTTACTTTTCTAACTTTAAACTTGTAACTGTAGTAATCAGAAATACCTGCCCACATTATTTGATGAGATCTGTGGATAGTTTTGTAGCTGCAAAGACCTTTCAGTGACTGTGTTGATACCAGCACTAGACTAAATTTTGAAAATGGTTCACAATTCTAATTGCACTGTCCAACATACTTTTTTTCTTTCTCTATACTTCAGGACTCGTCACTGCTTCTCCAGTCTACTCACAATGTGACTGTGAATGCTCGCAATTCAAATGGGGAAGTCACAGGCAGATTAAATGTGGGTAAGTCTGAGTGATTATTCCTTGTTAACTGCTTTGGAAACATTGTAATGAATATTTGTATAGAGAGTTGAGAATATAAAGCACTAAACACCTGATTATTTATTACTATTATGGTCATATTTGAATACTCCACTTGCCACTTAGTAAAAAGCAGCAGTATATTTTCAGTTTCTCAGTTAAGCAATAATTCTTTAAATATTTGAAACACTTCTTTATTGCAGAGTTATGCAAGAAAGGTCTCTGCAAAAATTACCCTTTTTCCTTGTGTAAATGTCTATTGATAGTTGCAGATCAGTTTCTGAGAAAATTCAACAAGTGAACATGGCTGGAGTCTCTCTTTATTTCTTAGTATTCCAGAAACTAATACATTTAAGTAGACATCCTAAAAAAATTCAAGTTCAAAACTCAGACCTTTATATCTTTTACTATCTGTGGTAGCAGTAAAATTTGTTGGTTTACTCAGTGAAATCAATAGATCTAGACATATAGAAGTGAGAGATCTTGGCAGCAAAAACAAGATGACATTTCTCTTTAAACCATATTTATAAGGCAATAATGGCAACAATGTGTGTAAGCTATGACAAAATTTTTCTTAGCTTTGTTACTATTTTTCAACTTTTATTTGAGATTGGAGAAAAATGTAACAAGTTATTAATGCATTTCTTACAAGTTCTTAGGGCAGCAAAGCATAAATTCCTGCTCACTTAACTGTAGCCTAACCTGATATATTTAAGTAGTTTACTAAATTGGGATCCAGCAGAGCATTGATGAGCAACTTTTCAATGCTGTTGAGACTGTGTAACTTCTGTGACAGCTCCTGTCTGAAGATTACCATTTTTATTCATATAATGTTTTGCAAGCTTCACTGTTTTCAAACAGTGAAAAAAGGAAAAAAACTTAAAATATATAAAGGAGTCTGTTATTCCCCTTAAAAATGTATAATTATACAATGAATCACACTTCAGCCTTTAAATGTTTTCAAGTTCCCTTTTTGTAATTCAGTTGATCATAAAGATCTGAATGACTTGTCTTAAGAAAATACCTCTAAATATTTATCAAAAGGAGTGTGATAAATAGGTGTGTGGCATATTCACCTTATATGAACAAGAGTTTGCTGAAGAGTTAATATCTTCCACAATTTCCAGTATGCTCCTCTTATAAATAGGACTAGTTGCAATTGTGGAGTCCCATAGATAAGCTTGGAATTGTTCCAGAGATGACAATATAATATAGCATCGCTCACAACGTTATAACAAAAATACCTTTTAACTCATGGAAATTGTGATTCAAATGATCTGTTAAAAGAATTTAATAACTTACTAAGAGCATTTTAAATACCCAGTCTTCAACAGAAGTAATTCACACGAGAGATGTGAAACAAATCTTTACTTGAGTTTCTGTGAAATTCCCCCTATCAAGATAATAGGCACATATTATTCATTCCCTCATGAAT
The DNA here is from genome assembly GCA_003676055.1 of Chloebia gouldiae. Lineage (NCBI taxonomy): Eukaryota > Metazoa > Chordata > Aves > Passeriformes > Passeridae > Chloebia > Chloebia gouldiae. Next base: position 2,414,282 of record QUSF01000006.1, read on the forward strand.
CACAGATATACAAAACAGACATAAAATGTGAGCAAATTCCAACATGATAACTCTGGCTTTAAAGATTCTACATGCCCTTCAGTTCATCTGTATGAAATACCTCTTGGAGGAGTTGTCTGGACATTGTTTTTTAAATCAAAGTGATCTAGATATTGAGTTTTATACTGTCACCCATAATTACACTGCTTTCAGAAGTCTCCCTAAATTCAAATACTTCAAAAACTTCTTGCCAGGAAAATAATACTTTCAAAATAATAGGGATCATAATTTAAAAAAAAACAAAAAACAAAAAACAATTACCTTCTTTACTCTTTTTGGTCTTCAGTGGCCCTCTGGATGACAAAAATACCCATTTTGTTTTAATTACTTTTTACAAATAAACAAGAGCAAAACAACATAAAAGGAAATAAGAGCTTTATTTAAGGGAAGGGATTGCTTTGTTAATATTTCTAGAAGAAATGGGACTTAGAAAGATGTTGGCCAACAGATAGCAAGGAAGGAATCTATGCAAAGCATAGTTCTGGGAATATACAGGCTTCATAGTCTTAGGGAATTCAGAAAGTTGTGGAGAGAGTTGCTTATAGGCAAGGCAACAATGTGTATAGAACTGATGGCAAATATTCTCACTACAGTAGCTCCTCTCCTTAAAATCATGAATAAAATTCAGCTGTCATTGTTACTTCCTTATCAACTTTCAAAATTGAAATATCTAGAACTTTCTTTGGTAATCCAAGAAAGCTGCTAATTATGATCTCCAAGATTTTTGTTCTTAACCACTTCAAAGCCTTATTCAATCCTAGAATAAAAGAGCAATGTAGTGTTTGTGATTTATATCCGGAGCAATAATAAATCAACATAGTGCAAAAAACTTGTCAAACCTTTTCAATAACGGGCAGTGATAGATATGTTATATATAAAAGAAACATATAGACTATATAATCAATTATCAAATCATTAAGAGCACCATTGGTATCGAACAGTAAATGATGTTTTACCAAAGTAGACATAGACTTCTTTTTACAGCTTATCAGCAGATGAAAATAATACAGTCAGCTTTTGCAGTTCTGCTCCAGTCACGGATAATGTCAATGAAGAGCAGCATGTTTCCAACTGCCTCTGCTGAAAAGTAGGACCAGATTTGTAAGATATCTGTCTTTCAAGAATTATGTAAGGAGGTTTCAACCTACAGAAGACCCTAAGTTCTCATTGTAATATGTCTTTTTCAGGAGAAAATTTAAGAAAAAAGTTTTAAACTTTTTAAAAAAAAAAAGAAAAAAGGAGGTTTCCAAAGGTATGAAAGGTTTGTGGGAACAGATTCCAGTTTCGTCCTAGTTCAGTTTTTTACACCAAGGAATAGTAGCATCAGTAGCTTAGGTCAGGGGTTCACTTTAAAGTGTTTGAAGCTTGTAGGAATTTATTTAGATATATGGATTATGAAGCTGTTCTGCATTGTTAAGCATGAAATCAGCTTCACTCAGAAAGCATGGGAATATGGCGAAAGTCAAATCGGCTTATGCAGTGTGAAAACAGAATTAAAGTCAAAATTCTGCTTAGAGTCTATTTCCATAGACTCTAATCTGAACAGCTGTTACAATGAGAGTATTTGTACTATCTCTTTTTTCAGACTGGAACAACATTCTGAGGAAACAGAGAAGTGTCAGTACATCATACATTTCTTTAGCACTGATAATTGCCATTTAGAAAACTACTGCTTTTCAAAGTCATATCATGTACGGTTTTCTTATCGACATATTAATATTTCTTTTCAAGTGATGGTATTTTTTTCATAAGAGGCATAGGACGAAGAAAACAGTGCTAAAGAAGCATGATGACTCTAAGAAGAGTTTGATCTTGTTTTCACAGGGAAAACCCTGAAGCCAGTTTCATAAACTTAATGACATTGTAAAATCATTTAGCTTTTCCTTCTTTATTTTTCCCAGAAGTCTTTCATTAAAAATCCCATTTTTGTCCAAATAAATTCTTATCTTTAAGATAAAAGGCAGAACGTATTCTTTGAAGATCTTTGTCTGTAAGATGATTTTTTGCACAACTTCAATTGCTGCCCAGCTGGGCTATAATACAGCATAGAAACAATTAATAGAAGGATAAATCTGAAAAATCATTGAAGTATTTTTGAGGTGATTAAGTATTCCTATGATCACGAATTTAGAGTATTGATTCAAAAGGGATTAAAGTAGGAATGTTTACTTCCTAGAGTATAAAAATTTTAGCTGTCAGTGAATCTGATCATATAAAGGCATACATACTGGTTTATTTAAAAGTAAAATTTGGTTAGATAAGATTTAGAGAATAACAGGTGGCTGCTAAAACATGCTACAGACCTTCTAACCAATTCTCCTTTTTAAGAGAATATGCATTAAATCCACATGCTTTTTAATATGCATTAAATGCAAATGTTTTTAGTCTTTTGGCAGACCACTGAGTAATTGAATGTATATTATGTTGAAAAGAATTAAAACAAATAGCAGAAAACAGTAAGAAATATAAGATATGTTTAAATGAGAGCTAGCTAAGCAAATCAAACTGCAGTTTAATATTTAGACTCAAAGGAAAAGTATACTCTTCTGAAAAAAACACCATTGATGGTCTAAGCACCATCGAGAGTAAGGTGCTTACCATAGCAAGATATAGCACACTTACTTTGATCTGAAAGGACATAATTGCTTCATCCATTGCATAAAAGGAGAACTGAGAGAAAAAGGGGAAACAGGAGCAACAAGTGTTCTATTTATATATTAGAGTTGTTCAAACCTATGAGAGATGTATGTTATGGACATAAAATGTGTACATGCAATGTGCACATTCTCTGTAGCAATACCTTTGTTCTAATGAAATACCATATGTTCCATATGAAAATAGAACTAATTTTATGTTTCTGAAAGTAAGGACTTTACATTTATTGATATTGTATTCTATCATTCATGGACCGAGAACTGAATCTGTAGGAGTATTACATTTTTATTACACTTTTAATGAGATTTTATTTTAAGTAAGGTGCTTTAGTTTAATAAAAATTAACTAAAAGAGGAAATTGCATAGGAATACCTGAGAGCACTCAGGATTTTAGTTTATACCCAGTACTTCAATGATTCTAGGTGGTAGAAGAGCAAAGCATACAGAGTAGCTGGAAACCATAGGTTAAATGGAAATGGCAGATAAGAAAAGAGAGTAAGAAAATAAAAGATATTAAATTACTTAATGATAGAAGTAAATCCAATGTTGGAAAGCCTTTTCCTCTGAAAGATCTAAAGACACACTAAAAATGCTAAGTATTTGGCAGAACTAACTATTTGAAGAGTCTGCCTGCAGGTAACATGTAGGCAGACTCTTCAAATTTCAGATTTCAGATTTCATTGGCATTAAGCATTTATTCTAAGATATTTCTTTTATGGCTGGCCCTGTTTATGACAGAAGATCCTTTGATGTCTGGTATATCTATATTTGTACTGGCCTGGAATTCAAAGGTTGCGTAGCAGTAGAAGACAGTTTATTAAAATGCTTTTCAACTGAAACGGAGTTACTAAACAAAAGAGCTTCCTTCCCTGGAAAATCTCTAGGGAAGTAAAGAGTGAGGACAAATGAAAATGAAGACTGTTTAGCAGTATGTTAATTTCTTTTTGGTAAAAAAGAGTTCACCATTTAAGGCAGCATCCTCAGTGTCACGAGGTATGTGATGTGAAGATCACTTACAAGGTCTGCTTCGGGGCTACACATTACAGGAGGAAACACACAGAAACAATTAATCAGCCTGATTAGCAAGAACAACCCATTGACCTGGAAATTTGTGTGACACATCTGACAGCAAGCAGACAGCAAACAAATACTTTCTATAACCTGCATTCAGTCAGGTTGCATTTTTAATCGTAGGATTTTATCAGCAAATATGATTATATAGTATTAGTTGACTCATATGTAGTTAATACACTAGGGTGGTAAACAAAACACATCTAGGCATTAGGAGATTACACTTTCAGATACTGAGTTTGGCTGTTGTTTGTGAGTTGAAAATTAATCTCACTGGGATTATGATGCAATTAGTGTTATTGCAATATAGCTAGTTTATGTGTATTGTGGAATACCATTAAGAGAAATTAATGGCTACTTTTAATTACATAAACTTATTCCCATTTATGTAAAAGCCTATTATTTCTATTTGAAACTCTGAGATGTCTCATCTCTAGCATGAATAAAACATACGCTTGAATTTTGTTTACCCTAGCATTCCCTCTTAATATTTAAAATACATCAGTTATTATTCAGACCATTCTCTGATAATGAAGATTATCTATAGGACAATTCTTGTCTTACATTAGTGGGGCACTTGTGTTAAAAAAACTGTGGACCTAAAGATTCTTGTTAAAGATTTATTCAGGTGTGCAGGATCAAACAGTCTGAATGCAAATCCAGCATGGGCAAGGCCATGAGTTGGAGTTTCAGAGACAAGTTAAAGTACCTTTGGAACATATAAAATGTTCAGTGAGTGCTCTCACAGTGCCTGCAGAGTTTTTCCTTAATTAAGCTAGCTTTAAAAATCATGGGGTTGGATGAACGGGAAGGATGAGCGACCAGCCCCTGCACTGGTAAAGATAATAATATCCATTTTACTCAGGCCTTTGATTCGTTTGATAACACAAGGATCTAGCTACACTACATAAAAGGCCAGTTTCATGATTGTTGCTGGGCACAAACAGGATCAATCACTAAACCGTAAAATGACTCGGGTTGGAAGGGACCTTAAATAAAACCTTAACCAAGATTCTCTAGGAAACTATTGACAGGGATCCATCCCTGCCACACTTACCCAGACCTGTTTCTTTTGCTGTAAAAAAAAAAAAAAATTAAAATACTGTTTTAGGCCTTTTCACTTGACGACAGTATTTTCTGATGTCACTGTTTGCAACATACTTCTCAGAAATAAAGTTGTAGGCTTCAGAATAGCTTTAGGGAAGAGCCAAGTTGGGGTTCATAAGGCTGTGCTTGGGTGCACATGGGCTGCAGAGCATAACAACTTAGAGCTCAGCCCTCTATCCTCACCATTTTCAGGTACAATCAGTACTGGGTTTTATGCCTTAAAATTGTTGCCCTAGTTTAGGACATTATGGCTTCTCTAACTCTTTCTTTGCCTTTAGTGGACATCTAAAATCAATGTTTTGCCTCTGCTGAGTGAAGCAGTAAGAAATTTCTGTGGAGCTTTTTTGGTGTGCTTCTCTCATATCAGCTACCAACCTGATTTTGTGAAAAAGCTGCATGTGTTTAGTGCCCCTTTTAACATAAGATCTTTTCAAAAAAATCTTATTTCTTTTGAGAATTGCTGCCTGGAATATATTTAACATTTATGGAAGCAGACATGGGAAAACAAGTTCTTAATGGGAAGGAAGCAGTTCAGTGCCTCTCAGTCCTGTGGATAGTCTGTGAAATACATTTATTAAAAATTGATGAAACGGAGTCTTAACTGTTTTGACCATTCTCTGTAATTTTAATTCTGCATATAGATTTATGATGACAATTCTATGTAATAGATATTCAGGCTCGATGTGGTGTGAATTTTAATTGATCAGGTTGTTAGAAGAGGGAATATTACGGGTTTGATTTTTTTCTGCTTGCCAAGCCAGTAGTGTAGAACAGGGTGTTTTAGTGAATTTAGGATCTGGAACTATGCACGAGCTCTCTTGCTCGTATTATTTTCATTTTTGGAGTACCAGAATCAATTGCAAATATTCCTGTAGCTTTTTGAAACCCTTAAGAACATGATCAGTAGCATTTGTTAGATATGTGGAGCCAAACTGGCGTTTGTTGTGAAGAGCTGAAGTCCTGCTCTTACATGGAATGTTTGTAGTTTTAAAGCATTTGAGCCTCCCTAATGAAAAGAGATGATGCTGCAAAGACTTTGATAATTAGTTTCTGTTAAAAAAAAAAAAAGTAAAGATAGATTAATTTGATCAAAGCAGTTTCAACACCAAGAACATGAATGTTAGTTTGGATCAATTTATGTGGGAATTTCTAGATTCCCTGGAAACGCAAGTATAAAGGAAGACTCCAGGCATGGATTTAAGCAACAAATTAGATCACGTAAATAGCCTTACCAAATTTCAGAACTTACAAGGGCACTATCCGTAGAATATCTGAGTGCTTCTTCACCTTCAGTGTACTTAAATGAGTTACTACATTATTAACACACCAATTAAAATTATTAATTTATATAGAAAATTAAAGAAATATGTCAAAATTATTCCATTATTCTACTGTGTTTTGCAGGTCCTAAAATGGTAGAATTCCACAGTCAGCAATTTCAGATCAACTCAAAGGATGGAAAGCCACTTTTTACAGTGGATGAAAATGAAGTTGTAATTGGCACAGATAAGCTTCGAGTCACAGGTTTGTAATGGTTTAAGAAATGCTCAGATAATAGCCAAATGAAAGGCACAATAAAAAGGGCATTTTTAAATATGTTATTATGCGTTAAGTTCTTGTTTTACCTCATTAGGAAACAGAAATATGAAGATAATCTGACCATTTTCAATAAATAATCAGAATTTCAAACACAAAATTATTTTTTATATACATATATATATGTTTATATAAAATGTGTAAATATTTCTCTCTGTATGTGTTTTATTTTGAAGCCATTAGTAACTAGAACTGTAATGGTGCAACTTTTTATGAATTATTTAATGATTCCAGTGCACGCTGTCCAAAGTTGAAAAAATTCTAGATATTCCACTCTGAGTAGTGACGAGTCTGATCTGTGAAAGCTTTAGGGAGAGAAATATCTCTCTGATATTTTTATATGGTTTTGTCTTTCAAAGCTACTGTATTTCTGTTCTGTGAGTAGCACATATGTCACAGGAAGATATTTGTAGTATATCTTAAATGTCACCTGTCAAGAGAAAAGTTTGACTTAGGCTTTTTCTTCAAATCACTGAAGTACTCATTTACAAAGTAATATGTCAAAGTTATCACATGAAAAGCTACTTCCTTTCATACAACCTGATAAAGTCAACCTTCATTTTTTAGGTGTAAGTTTGCATTAAAATAGATACATCAAGGTGTGATTTTTCTTTGCGCAGAAGAATCCATCAAATGAAATATTGAAATTATTCTGTAATTTCTTTTCAATTAATTTTTTTTTTTTTTACCTGATTGCAACTGTCATGTTTGACCTTCACTAATTACTGGTCCTCTGAAATCTTGAGGTCTTCATTTTCATGAATAGATTCATATTATTTCACTGTCAAAACTATAAATATAGTAGTAACTATACAATTAGTGTTTCAAAGCCAAAGTTAAGTTATAATAATTGTGTTAATAAATTTTGTTTACGCCTGAGGGTCTTATCTTAAGGTTTTTTACTTTTTAACCTAATTGAAATTACAACTTTGTTTAACCAGGAAACCATATCAAATAATTATTGTTTGCCCAAGGGATGCTAAACTTTAATAGAAAAGTGTGTTTAACAAAGATATGAAAAACTGCATAATTGTTAACTGATTTGGAAAAGGTCTGTCTCTGCTCAAAGTAAGTAAAAATCATTCATACACGAGTTGAAATTGTTATGCTAATATTAATGACTCACTCATCCAATATTAATCTTTACAGTGCATTGATAATTATTTACTTCAGATATTGTACTAAGACACATTGCCTGTTTCATTTTTTTCCCCTGTAGTAGAATTCAAAAGGAAATACATTAAAGCCAGTGAGGTTATTTCAGTGTAAAATTAATGTAAATGAGAGGAGATTCATGCCTACTTTGCTTCAAATTAATTTATTAAAATTGTGATTTAAATGATACTATTAGCATGAAGGATAAATTATTGTGATTTAAATGATACTATTAGCATGAAGGATAAATTAATACACTAATATATACTGAGACTATTTCTAAACATTTTAGATAGAGCACAAGATCAATGTGAAATAAATTTTGAAAAGTTCATACCATAAAAAACAGATAAGCCTTGGCTTAAAATACACAAAGAACATTTCACAGTTTTTTATGTACAGTGTAGTGAACTATTTGATTTTACTTCTCCTTATTTATGTCAATAATGAAAAGCTCAGTAATGATTTTTAGAAAACCTGACAGAGAGCAAATGTGTATGATTTATGATATTTCAAGAAAAAAGAAAATGTCTAAGAGTAATAGAATCCAATCCAACTCCTCAAGAATTGTCATTTTCCTACAATTAGTATGTTTCAACTGATACTGTTTCAGTCAGACTTTCTCTGGCCTGTGTAGAACAGAACAGTGCAGATCAAAGGAGGGCAGATGCCTGAGGAAAGCATCAGCCAGGATCGTGCCCCCAATACCCCGCAGGGTCACTGGCAGGTCTGGGCAGTCACATTTCCCTGGAGCACGGAAGATGCCGGCGGGCAGAGCTCTTGTGCCCACCAAATGCTCTTCTCTGCTTTGGGGAGGGCTCCGGGGCTTGTCTCTGCCTTGGCTGTACTGGATAGGGGCTGAGCTCAGGTGCTCAAACACTGACATCCAGCTGTGTGTGAAACTCCCTGGGCTGTGTGAGGCACCACATGGTATGGCTTTGTCTCCAAGAGATGCTTCCAGTGATCGTGGCAGCTGCAGGCCAAGCAGGATGCACAAGGGTGTCCCAGATGACAGTAAAGACATAGGAGAAGGCAAAGAAACACTGCCTCTGGCTCATCTGTGGCATCTACATCACAGACACATCTCAGTGCATATGAAACTGAAGCTGGCCTTAACCCTTTGTGAAAATTACTGCTCCTGAAGGAGCATGGACAAAAACTGCACCCTCTTCAATATTATTTCAGTAAGGACCCGTGTTTTGCAGGCATTTATTATGTTGCTGTGGCAGTATTGAGCATCCGTGTTTTGTTCTGGGAAGGTTTTGTACATTCAGCTGGCACTGGTGACAGTGAAACCACCTTGTAACAGTATTGGCTGGCTTTATAATGTCATCTTGGCAGGCTCATAGAAACAGAGAACTGTAAAGGTTAGAGATCTCTAAGAAAACATCCAACCATAAACCTAACACTTCTATGTTCACCTCTAAATCACATCCCTTAGTGCCACACCTACATTTCTTTTTTCCTTGAAGGAAAGCTGGTAGGGCAGAGAGGATCAGGTTTTTTTTAATGGAGAAGAATATTTATATCACCCTTTTTCCAGTTTACTACTTGCCCTTCTGCTTGTTTGTCTTTTATAAAAATCCCCTAGGGTATTTACTCTGTTCTGTGCAAAGGTTTTCAGTTTGCGTAGCTAATGCTGAAGTGCAATGTGACAGTGTGTGTTTAATTTAAACACTTCTGCTCAGAAGGCAAGTTAAGTAGGAGGCAATCTGAGGGTATGAGTAAACATTCTGTTAGTCTGTGAGGAGGCAAATGGTCCTTGCCTGATAGGGTGCGTGGGGTGTTAATGAATCTTGCTGAACTTCAGTCCTTAATATCTTGTTCTTGTGTATTTTAGGAATAAATTACAATATCTTAATAAACAGTAGCCTATAAAATAGTAAATACTGTAATAGTCATACCTCAGTTAAACTAGGAAATGAAGACAGGAAATGAATTTAAGGCCATTTTCCAAAAAAGGTTGCCCTGGGATGTTTTCTTTTAGTGGCATACTGTTAAAACTTAATGCTGTTTGATGAAGAAGTTTTACTCACATTAAAGGCAAGGTTTTATTCTTGCTTAGAGGTGACAGCTCTAGAATATGCTTTTCATTCCATTTTACACCATCTGCCCACCACCCAGAGCATTAAAACATGATGATTAACACGTGAAACTGATACTAACTCTGTAACCACTTACTTGTGTTTATAGAATCATGGGGTCATAGAATCACTTAGGTTGGAAAAGAACTCTTAAGATCACCAAGCTGAACCATTAGCCCAGCACTGCTAAGTCTGCCACTAAATCATGTCCCCAGGTGTCACATCTGCACTTTTAACATATCAGGGTATCCCTGAAAAATATCTTAGTTGTACCAAATCAGCATTTTCTGACAAATATTTTTAATTCCTTAAGCTGCAGAATAATCTTAATGTTAATGAAAATTAAATTAAATGTTAATAAAGTAGGGTTAAAGCTCTGATTTAATAAATTTTCTATTTTCCAGTATTTTATTCATACCAGTTTGTAATTTACAGAAAGATTAATCTATTTAAATTTATGAGAAGAGCATCAACAGCTAAATAAAATTTAAATTCAAGCTTAGTAAATCAATGATTGCTCAAAGTGCTGAAGTGATTTAATATGGCAATTTTTGTATCTTGTGTTCTTCTCTCGCATCCAAGGAGATTTCATTCTAAGGAATCAGGATTTCAGCTAAAACTCTTCTCAAAAAGCATCACATTTCATGCCTTCTCAGGACATCCTGAGAATTTTCCTGCAGTCCTTATGAAGTGACAGTCTTCCTATCATTTGTTTCAGCAATGTTCTCATTTCATTTGTTTTTTCTTGATTTCACTTATTTTCCTTTCACCATGCTCTCTGAGTTTTCCCCAACCAACTTTTAATTCTCTTTTTCCCTTTATATCACATTTAATACAATCTAATATCACATTGATGCAATCTACACTGCACTGCCATTCGCTGTCTAAACAGAGCCCAACATCTAGACGTAGGGATTTTTACAGCCCAGAATTCTTTCCAGAGGGTGGTGGCATAAAGAGCAGCCAGACAAGCCACCTTGACTAATATCCTAACAATTAAAATATATTGTCTTGCTACATACTCACCTGGAAAGCGCTCAGGTATGTGAATCCTCAAAACCAGAGAACGTCTCTCAACCTGAGACCTCTCCAATTTTTTATTCACAAAAGTGAAGAAAAATGAGTGTGTCCACAAAGGAACAGAAGTTGAGAGGCTCCACCCTTGCTGTAGGTGGTGGTGTTCAGCTGCTTTTTTGAGCTGTCTCTGTTGCTGAGGGGCTTTTGTCCTACATCAGCCAATTTCCTGACCCTAGTGGAGCTTAGGTGGAAGGTGGTCACTGGGCTGCTGATACTGAAATAATGTTAATATTCCAGAGAGCAGAAATTGAGGTCCTTGGAAGATTTTCAGGTCCAACAGGGAGGCTCCTCGTGGGGCTGGGTGCCCACTGTTTCTTCCTCTTTGGAATGAAACTACTCATGTATCAAGATGTAAACTATCTGATCCCATAGCCATTAACATTTTGCATGCAGAAACACCATTTCATATTCATCAAGTCTGCCTATAAATAGGGGAAAATCTTTGATAAAGCTACATGACAGAAGTTGTGATATGCATGAAGTCTAAAATAAGTATGATTATTTAGGACTGTAGTATTTGCAAAGATTTTAGATGGTTTTAATTCTCTCTATTAACTGTATTGAAAGTTACATTGTATAAATCTTATTTAAGTATTTTATTTTTGCAAGTAGTTTAAAATTTATCTATCTTCAGACCATTTTAAGAATTTACAGCTGTACATTTACATTATTTCTATATTGTATTTGTCCAAGCAATGGTGCAATGGTAGTAACATAGCTATATTTCAATTGTTTTATAATTCTTAGCATGTTCTCTTATCTTGATGTCCAACATCGAAGTGACCATATTAAAAAAAAATAACACTCTTGCTATTTTTCTGTTATATTTGAACTGTTACATTACAGTGTTTTGCTTCTTTTCTTTTTTTTTTTTTTTTTTTGCAGGGCCTGAAGGGGCACTTTTTGAACATTCTGTAGAAACACCACTTGTTAAAGCAGAAGCTTTTAAACAGCTTAGGTAAGAATTTATACATAAATCTAATAAGTAAATGTTATTTTCTAAAATATTCACTTTGTTTTTTGAACACATGATTTTCAACACAGAATTGCTAAGAACTTTCTTCTGGTTTATGTGACAAGTTATTATTTCGAAGGAAAATCATATATATTGTTCTGCAATTTTGAAATATACTATGAATTCTTTGTGGCTGGTGGTGAATATATTTAAAACCTCTGTGGAAAAATTTTCTGTAAGCTTCTATTTTACATTTTTGAAAGACTTTGAAATATTACTTTTTCTACTTTGTTACAATACAAGTTGCTTGTCTGCAGTAGGGCATCAACCTGTAATTAGTCAAGGTTCTTTGAAAACTAGTATCTGAGGAAGCAGACTAAGACGAAAAGTTTGGAAATGTATGAAGAGAATTAAAAAATGGTTGGGGCTACCTCAGAGAAGATGGTAAAAAGAAAAGAAGTGAAATCAAGAAAAAACCATTAAAAATTACTAAAAAGCAGTTTGGGCTGAGAAAATCACTATTAAGTACTTTGTATGTTTCAGAGCTCCTTAATTCAGGGATAGCATTTCTTTGTGCATTATTCTATTTAATTCTGAATAACCCAAATTAGTTTATAATATGCTGGTTATGATGAGGTAATAAACTCAAATTATATTCTCTTCATGAACATGTTATCTTTCATTTTATATGCCAGTTCAAAGAAAGATTTGAAATGAAAGAGGATCTCTTTAATGATTGTATTTTCTGTCCTTTCATACCTTGGCAGTTTGCTACTTTTTTGTCATAATTTCTCTTTTTAGTTTTCCTCTCCAATAGGGATAACTACTAAAGAGTAGTGGAGGCTGATGAAAGCTTTTAAAACACTGTCTGTATCTTGCTCATTGAATTTTCAAATTGAGAATGACAAATGAGAGAGAGACTGTTAAGATAATTATTTTGATTTTCTCATTTATATTTAAGATTTACTTTACATTGTGCTTGCAAGTGAAGACAGTATGAGCTCAAGGCATTAATTTAGCATATTGATGTTCACTTTTAAAAATGTGTTTATTCTGTTATGGTAGAATGTGAGAGACTTTGACCAATATTCTGCATTAAAAGTGTACATTATCTGGTTTTTAGGGAGTGGGTTCATTATGTTGTAAATTTGACATTTTCTGTGAATATCTCGACTTCAGTGAAGTAAGAAAACTAATTTCTTAATTGCAAAATCAAGAAGCTCTGCAAATTTTGATTGGATATGTATCTGTTATTTTCTATGGTTGTTACATTGCTTCAAATGCATAAACAATTAATATTTTAACAGGGTTAATATAGTTTTATTCTACATGTGTTATGCAGTGTCACATTTCAAGTTCTCACGTGCACTTTTGTTTAACAACAGTTACAATGTTCCTGACTATATACAACTATTGTTAGTATAATTTTTTTGCCTATTTTTCAAATAGGATAGCAGTAGGAAGGAAAAGACTGAGCTTAATTCAAAGTATTCCTAAGTTCTCCTCCATGAACGAGTTTACATCACAGCTTACCTTTAGTGATTTTTACCATGTCAACTATAAACACACGTTTTAATCTAGAATGTTGCTATTTGTTAGCAGAGCTCAAATGTAATACATAAAAACCCACTCAGTTCTGTCTTCAATTAACTTAAAATAGTGGGAAGTACAGACTTCTCCAGAATTAACAGAATATATACACCACTCACTTGTGCCAGCATAGAATAGCTTGGGCTGGAAGGGGTCTTAAAGATCATCAAGGTCCAACCCTTCCTGCCATGGGCACCTCCCAGCAGAGCAGGTTGCTCAGAGTCCCACCCAGCCTGGCCTTGGACACCTCCACTATCCACAGCTTCTCTGGGCATCCTGTTCAGTGCCCTACTATCCTCACAGCAAAGAATTTTTTCCCAGCATCTAATCGGAATTTTTCCTCCTTGCTCTGTCACTACATGTCCTTGTAAACATCCCTCTTTTCTCTACTGTCCTGGTAAGCCTTTACCCCGAGCAGTTCAGGATGTCTCAGTCAGTTTCTTTTTCTGTCATAATCAGTGTCAATGAAAGCAGAGATGGCAATGATTTCATTTTTTCATGAAGGGCTTCTGGGAAGGTTTAAGAAGGAAATGCACTGGTCTGCAGTGCAGATGGTAAATGAAGATGCAGGCAGAGAAGACCCTTTTGTCGAGCTGGAAAAAGGTTACTTTCAAGGGTAATCTTAAATGTCAGCATAAGCAAAATTCATGCATTCTGTTGTGAAGGAGTTCAGACAAATTTACCAAAAAATTTCTATTTTGTAATGCTTCATAAATATTCTGTTTCATTCCACGTGGTTAAATGCAGGAACCTACCCACTGAAAAGCACTTCAGTATGAAAATTTAAAATGTAATTTTAAGTATGGGTTTCCTATTTTAGATTTGAAAATGCTTCCTTTCCAGATTAGGTTAGTGAGCACAGAGTTACAGTTAATATAACATATTTTCTTGCCTTGAGCCTTATCTCCACACTTTCACTATCTATTAATCTTCTGATATTTTTCTTTTATTTTTCCTTCAGTGGTTGTGCTGTGCCATGTGGATGTGATATGCTGGATGAATGTGTTATAAAATGTCATGGTCTGCAGCATTAAATGTGGAGAACAGTGTTTTGAGAAACTCCATCCACTACAAATGGAGATGCAGGTTTCAAGGAGCTGATTGGAAAGCTGTTAAGGCTCGTAATTTTTCAGCTCGTGTCATATGAACAAGGGCCACATTCTTTCTCTGTCATTCAGATTTAGAGCAGGATTTCAAACAAAGCTGACACAAATGGCCTCTGAATTATACATTCTGCTGGCTTTCTTGTCCAAAAGCCAAATTTCAAGATAGACTGCTTTTTTGGAAACAAAGAGATGTGTGTGTTAGAACGTGTCTTTTTATAGCTAACTTATTGAGACAGCAATGCAATTATACTGCGGTCAGTAATTGTCTTTTCATTTGTAATTTGAAGGAAAATTATAGAGTCCTTTTCAGTCTAAAAGATCAAATTTTGACTCACTCATCAAAAAAAGGAAATATGCTCGCACTTGCTTCCAACTGGTAGGAAGAATTAAAACAACATCTACATTTCAAGATTATAGCTTTTCTAAGTTTAAAATAACATTGCCTACTTTTTAATTCCTTTAATGGACTTTTCATATCTAAACAAGATACATCATTTTCATTTACAAAATATGTTAAAACTTTAGGACCAGGTGGACACCTAAAAATGGGGCCATACATGTAAGAAGTATCCAACTGACATCTCAAATACAGGTAGAGAGTCACTAGGGAGGTTTGGAAATATGCAGGAAATATCCTTCCCATACAAATACCATTGAGGAGACACCTGGTTGAAAACAGCTGATTGTCATAGTGAGAGCAGAAATATGTCAGTGATTGCCAAGATCCAGCTCTATATTCCTGCCAGGCTATTCTGTAGCTTTTTCTGTGGTTCTTCCTGAGGCCTTGGACTTTATGTATTTTGGCATCTTGAGAACATGCCTCAGTCAGGTCTCCTGGGGCTTCCCAAGAATTTATTTAGCTGATTCCTATAACTGGATCGCAGCAAAGATTTAATGGAAAACAGGTTTCTTTGCTTCCCAGAAAAACCTGACTTTAAACAGAATTAGGAAAGCTCATGTTCAGACACATACTTTGTGACCCAAAATGTAGGTCAGAAATCTGTAACAGCAACTACTGGAACTAGATGATGTAGACAGAGACATTTATAACAGTTCCCTAAAAGCCATCTTTTCCCCAGGTTCCATGTTAAGCACTGAAAGTAGCTTCTTCTGATGTTATCCAGAGTTTCATGCCAGCACACATACCTTTTTATATCCCCTGTTATCAAATAACATCCTCTATGAAAACTGGGTGTCTAAGTTTAGACATTTTTCCAGTCTGATGCTAACATATTTTTCTGATAACTTATGACAGCTTAGAATATTATTTAGCCTATTCCTGTATTCCTCCTAAATTCTGTATCCTTGAATAACATGGAGTTCATACATAGTTTTGTCATTTTGATACTGTTCGCTTCTTGTGGTCTACATGGCTTGTGGTTTTCCAAGGGAAAACAGTGGATCAGCAAAACTCTTTAAAAAATCTCAAAACAATGTTTCTGAGCTGAGCATTTGAATTTCCCAAACTTACAAAATGATTACAAATGTGGCACTTTTCCATTTATCAACTAACTGTATACTATGAATAATGAATATAACGCTTGTGAATTAGTACTGTCTTTGTTCTCATATTTGCCATGTATGTATGGCAATCTGACTGCCAACAACTGTTTCTTCTGAGCAAAAATCCTGGGAAATCACTTTTAGTACACTCATCTTATGGTATTCAGACTGTCTTTTAACTGAGGGTTTTGCATCCAAGTTCAGAATGATTCACATAATTCCACTATTCTTGATTTTGGAAAGCTCTATAGCAGGAATGGTATCACTGTTCCAGAGAGTCAACTTTTGTCCAAGTATGATTATAAATTTATAGAGAGATGTATGTTACCAGAATATGAGTACATTTAATGGTTTATGGGTATATACTGAAAAGATTTCAGTATTCCCCAGGGAAACGGATGTATTCTAAACAAATGTTTATATTAAATAAAACTTTAAATGTGTCATTTAAGAAGCATTATTTTATATTTAAGTGAAATATCTGTCCAACACTTAAAAGCATAAAAATATATATTTACTGATATGTGACTGACATGTTACAGAATATTGATAATTTGAAGGCCAATTGTATGGTTTCTAGGTGTCTATATATTCAAAATTGACATATATCCTTTAATTCTGTGGCATCCAGTTACTCTACTGATGGAGTTACAGATTCTTTCTGAAGTCGTATTTTTATCCTTTCCAGTCCCCATTGATATTATTTTTTCTTTTTGCACTTGAAGTATTTGCTATGGTTAAACTGTGTAATAAGACAGAGAGAAAGCTAGAAACTGAATTTCTGGAATTTTATGGCTGTATGAGTGAGAATTATGAAGGAAATCTATTGAAATGTATAGAAGCCAACCAGGGGAAAAACGTTTGCCAAATAATTGTTTAATCATATTTGTAATACTAATGCTTACATGCTAATTGCCTAAAAATACCATCTAACCAATTGAAGTACATTCATTTTGATTTGCATTCATTATGTAAATCAAAAGCCCAGTCAGTCAGAAGAGAATTAATTCTATAATGGAAAGTAAGACTAAGGTTATGATTCAGTGTTTGCAAGGCACCTCTGTTCCCTGACTAGTGAGATATTTCTACTGCCGTGTAATTTTATGAGCCCTGGCCTTAATTTGCTAGATACAAACTTACATTTATATACTTTTCATAATCAGGTTAACTACCACCATAAAAGACTTCATTTGGAAGCTTTAAAGAATTTATTTCCATTCATCTGATGCACTCAAATGTGTAAAAAGGCATAGTTCAGAAGATTTGGATAGTACAGGGCATCATGTTGATCATCTTTTCAGAAGCATGACTTGGATATTTTAAAGAAACTCTTTCAGCAAAGTCTTGTGTATTACATCACATCTGGCTGTCTTGTAAGCAGTGATTTTACATGTAAATTATGGACCTAAAGTGAAAAGAACTTCTCAAGCACTGTCATAAATGACTTTCACTTGCTCCAGTCACATGACTGATGTTTTTCCTAAGCCTCAATTTTTCAGAGATGTCACTTAACACATTAAAACAAATAAAAGCTGTTTCTGCTGCTTGTATGGGACAGTCGTTTAAGTATTTTCCGTGGCTGCTTGTGTCAGTAACACAAAGAGCAAAGCTGTAATGATGAATGCACCTGTTGAGCTGGGTCCCTGACAATGTCAGTGAGTTTGCTAAAGTGAACTTGTCATCAGTGATTACAGCATATTCCTCCAGAGCACAAGCCACCATGAAAACTTCGTTAGAGATTGTCACATATTTAGACACCACCTTTCAGGTAACCACCTGGAGCCCTGTTTATAAGCCTGATTGTGTTGTCACTGATCCAAGCTGTTGAGCTGAGCAGATCATGCCTTACATTATCTTTCACCTATATGCATATCTGCATATATATCAAGAGAACTGAGGAGGAGGCAGGAAACAGGAGGACACCCACCAAAAGGATGTGGGTGTAGCAAACTCTGGAAAAAGAAAAGGGAGTGTTTCCTGCTAAGAGTAGGTTTTCCAAGATGTATTGCACATGTACACCATCACTACTCACTCTATCCCCTCTCCTCAGGCTCTGTGCACACTTGTGATACTTGACTTGTGAGGAATCTGATGACAGTGTGGCACGTTCAACCACTGTACTAACAATCACATAAAGGAAGTGTTATGATCTGCTTTTCAGCAAAACCTCTTCACCTGAGTGTTTGTTTTCATGGAGAACATATGGACACTGAACAGCATGTACTGAAGAACTCCAGTTACTTGAAATCTTGCTATGTTTCAGCATATTACATTAAAAATTGCTTGAGATACATATAAAAGAAAGGCATAGTGGCATGGCAAATTTCAACCTGGAAGGTAATTTTATTAAACTACTCATAAGGAAAATGCTAACCCCATATTTTACAACAATGATGCAAGTGCTGTTATTATATGAGATTAAAATTTTATAATACAAGGCATTATTTTATAATATTATTAAAGTAATTTGAAAAATATAGCTATGCTGGAAACATCTGTGATGTGCCAGATTTAATCACATTCACTGGGACCTTGGTCATTTTTAATTACCTGGAGAGTCAATGCATCATAAAATTGAGGTCATCACAGAGACCTCTTTTGAATTAGCTCTTAGCACTCTTCATCAGAACTGTCAGTCTTGAGAGAGGCTTCTATTTTAATCATATCTTAGTCTTATCTTTAGTCTTCATTCCTTCAGCAACACTGCATTGACTGACAGTGGGCAAACAGGAAAAAACACCTCAATATTTAAAAACTATGGAGAACTAGTAAACAAATAAGTACACTGTGATAACCATATCTGCTATGTCTTGAAATATGTTATAAATGTTGTTTTAAATTGCTTTTAGAGTCTTTTCAAAGTGCCATTAAAACTGGGAGCTCTTTTTTTAAGAGAACACATAAACGAATTTGTCCTAGAACCTTGAACACTTCCTTTATGTGGCTTACATACAAAAAAAATTCTGTTAACCAAAACCTTGGGATCTGGAAACATCTGTTATTCAAATCTGGCTTTGTAATTGTGCTTGTGCACAGAGATCCCCCCTAAGCCATAAGCAGTGTTAGTGCCTGCTGTGCTTATGCTGAACAATTCCCTTAAATCCAGAATCACATAACTGAGCTTTACTGGAATCATCTGCTGCCATGCATTTCAGATTTACAGCATAAATACAGAAATAACTTGAAACACAGGCTATTTCAAGAAAGGAAACTATACTAAGAATTTTTTATTTAAATTAAAGAAAAAGATGTTGAAGAAAACAGCAGCTGACACCTTCAAGAGTGGCAGATACACCCAATATTTAAGAATGGCACCCAAAAAGAATGTAGTGCCTTAGTGTTCTGCCTTTTATCATTATCCTTGATCATTTTTAGCAGAAGGCAAAATGAGCTTTAAAGCCCAGTAGATTTATTTATTTAAAAATCAACTGTGTTTCCTGTGCATATGGAGTAGGGCTAAAAAGTGAAAACATGCAAAATCCCCTTCATCTGCATGTGCCCAACATTTTTGCTGATTCTAAATGATTTCTTCATTGTTCATAAATGTGATTTAGCTGATGGTTCAGCACACTCTCCTGGTTACCATTAATCTCTTACATATTTAGGCTGCATTCATGCAACTGAGTCCAAAGCTAGAGGACCTTTGTGTGCCCAGAATAAGGAGATGCATCTCAGATGTCCATCCAGGTTTAGAATACTCCTCTCCCTGCAAGCAAAATCATTCATTCATTAAATCATTAATTAATTCATTCATTCATTCATTTACTGAAATGGAAAGGGATCCTCCCACAAGCCACCCACACAGAAACTAATATTCCTGCATCATGGCCCCAGAGGTTTAAAACTGTTTGAGCAGATGTTCAAGTGGAGTTGATTCAATTTATATGGACATCTAGGTGCAGATATCTGTACTGCATCTCATCACTTTTGGTAGAATGCTACAGGTAATGTGAGGGCATTTTACAGAGATATCTAAAACAGAGCAGATAATTTATGCTCTAGCACTAGTTCTATTAATTTTGAAGGATGAATGGGGGATCAACAGCATTTCTTTAGGAATTGTGCACTTGCCAGCTACACCATGCTTGGTTAAGGTCTGAGGAAATAAAAATTCATCATAAGAAATGAGGCACTATGCTGGGAAATGTTCAAATTGCAGAATAAAGGCTTTCCACTTGGTACCTAGTGTTTCATAAGTTCATCTAAACTGCTAGTCATAGTTTATATAACCATGTGACTAGGATTAGAAATGGCTGCCAGTTACTGGTTCTTGTTTGATAACAGCCATGAGGAAATGAGTCTTCCCAAGCTAATAATTAGCTTGGAATGCTATGACTTTTTCTTTTCAGGAAAGTCATGACACGATCATATTTACCTAAAAGAACTATCCTTTTTTAGCTGGTAAAAATCTATGGTTGTCTTATACTAAGGACTTAGAGAATTTCAAATACAGTCTAAGTGTTTTCCTTGCTATCAAGTTTCTGAATCTCTTCTTGGTTCAAAATCATCTCTATATCTTCTGCATCAAATCCAGATTTTTTTTTTATACCACTCTTGATAATTGTGCATCCCATGTATTCACATTTATATTTATTATCTCATACAGTTCTTTGAGAACATTTTTCTGGTTTTCTACCCTACACTGCACACTCATCTCCAATGGCCTCCTGTAACTGACTTATTTCTTAAAGTTATGAATATTCAAATATGTATTAGAAAAATAGCACAGTCTCCCTTTTCTTCTAATGTGAGGTCATCAGATTGCCCACAGCCTGAAGCACAACAGAGTATGGAACCCTTATACTGTTAGTGCTTTTCTGTCGTGGAGTACTTAGCACAGACATCATCAGAGGAGCACAGTTTCTTAGGTCCTGCATCTCTAATGTTGGAATATGTAAAAGTTAGACACTCTGATGCAGCACTAGGGCACATAACAGACTTCACTCCAAATCCAAGATCTTGGAGCTATAAGCTAGTATTAAGTGTGTGGATAAAATTATTTAAATATAGGCATAAATAAGGATAAACGGATTAATTTATATACAGAAAATTAAAATTACAATAGAATCTGATTAATTATAATTTTATTATCATGGAATGATTTTCTTTGAGTAAAAAGCATAAAGAGTCTAAGATCCATTACTGCCGTGCCTCAATATTCCAAAAGGTCATTACAAGATTGTTTAGCTTTAGAAAATGCATTCCCTATAGGTTGCTTATTTGAGCTTAGTGAGTAGTTGTGATCTGATTTCTTGGTTTCTCCATTACATGATTTTATTATTTCACTGTCACTCCCCTTCATCCCAGCCAAGCTCAGTAGGCCCAGCTGTGTTCTGTATGATGAAAACTCCTTCCCAAGAGTTAGAAGAAAGGGAAATATGAAAGTGGTTCAGTGAGATTTTTTTAGCCTCCAGATATGAGAGTCCTGAAATGGCTGAGTAATGAACTGCTTCCAGGCCTTACCAACAGAGACCCCTGGGAGGGGAGTCTAATAAACATGAAAGAAAGGATCCTGCAGCAGTATTATACATGCCATACAGAAGTCCTGTACTGCTGTTAGTAATGACTTGCTTGTGTTTCACACGTTAGGACTGACCGTCTATGTGCATGAACATGATTGTCTGGGAAAAGAAGACTACCTGGAAAAGCAGAGCCTACTACAGCATTGTGTAGTTATTTCAGGGTAGTTCTGCTGTTATGAAAGTATTTGGGATGTTTCAGTGCACTACAAGGTACATTTCTGTGTCTTTTCAGAGGCCAGAGGTGTTACAAGCTGTCAGCAAAGCACACCACATTTTGAGACTTCCCCAAGTGATTGGAGGCAAAAATGATTGACCTTCCAAAATGGCATTTTCATTAATGTATTTAAGCAATAAACAGGAGAATCAAGGAAAAAAAAAAAGGTTACTTTTAAAACAAATTAGAACAGATTGCTCTAATTTGCATCTGATTATGATATGCTGTAATATGCATCTGATTAAAATTACTGCATCATTTTATAGTCTTTTAGTTACAACGTAGGGTCACTGAAGATTTTGTTTAAAAAGCTTCAGGACTCCTGTAAAAAATGAGGTGCTTTATGAACAGCTACTTTTATTCCAGCCAAATAATTTTTCTCTAATGGAGTTCCTGTGTACATACACTTCCCTCTAAACAGATATTTTCATAGTAGGTTTCTCTGAATTCACTTGTTCCCTATGTGTTGTCTTATAGTGTTATCTGACAACTTTTCTCTCTTTTCACAAGAGACTAGTGATCTGTTTTTATTACTGACACAAAAATTTCATTTGAGTTAATAATTTTGGTGTGGTTAAGTTGAAAGCACAGCTTTAATATTAAGCTGTATCTCATGCTACCCTTAAGTTTTCCTGTATTTTTTTCTGCACTGGAAGAGCCAGTTTAACTTGGTAGAAAATTATTAAATGTTCTTTATTTTAATTTTGAGATAATTGCTGTAAAAGTTTAACTCATTGAAAAATATACTGGTTTACATATTACATTTTATTGTGGCATAAATAATAACTTAACTTAGTGTTCAGTGTATAGGAGCTGTAGATACTGACATTGGTCTTACTGAAACAAAATATGCGTCCTAGTTCAGGCAACTCCCAGAGGCAATAGTCCTTGGAAAATGATTTTTTTGAACTAAGCTACAAAAATTGGGAGATAGATTATAACCGTTGACCAACTAATGGGCTTGACAAGGAAAAATGAACACAGTTTTTCAGTCAATTTTTCACATTATGTTTCATTTAGTTTAAGTCAGTGAAGTTCAGACTTAGAATATCCAAGTGAACAAAGGCAATATGGAAGACAATATCATCCAGGTGGGAAGCGATTATTCCACCTCTAAATGAAGGAATTCAATAGGTGTGATGCAAAATTGGACATTTTAAAAAGAAAAATCAGTCAGCATTTGGAAGATTTATATCAAACCAGATTTTTGTGCTAAAGCTTGACTAAGTAACTGCTGTATTTTCATTATGCAGAAACTGACCGGGGAAGAAGATTTAATGAGTCATTAGTATTTTCTACTCTTTGACATTCAGTAAGAGCTATCACAGTTTACTGTTGAATACTGATACTTCCGTGTCCTTAAGATAGACACAGTTGATGGAATATGCTGTGAAACTCATTTTTCCTCTTTGCAAGGAGATGTAATTTTAGGAGCTGTTCCAAAGAAAATGCTTCTACAAAATACAGAAATGAGGCTTATATCAAGACTGAGGTCTCAATCCTGTTCTTTTGTCCTTCTTTGCCTTTGGACCTTCTGGCAAGCAACCAAAACCCATAAGGCAGAACACCAAGATGCTCAAATTTGGGTAATCATATTCTTCTTGATACATCCTGATTTCTCTCCCCACTCACCTGGCCTAAAAACAGCAAGCTGCTGGGAGATAAGTGAATATGGGTGGGGATTGGAGTAGGCACTACTCAATGCCTGCTGCTCACTCTCCACCTCTAGAACTCCAGCCCAGTTTTGCTCAGCTCACATCAACAGGAATCCAGATTCCTCATAAAAAGAGGAAATGGTTTGAAATTGTGTGTACTGCACCATAAATAAATGCTGACAATCTCTTTTTGCTCTGTGACTAGTGCATGCTCTGCCTATGGTTTACTCTCTTACAACATCTAGCTGCATGGCTGGGGAATTAGATTGCTTTCAGACTAATCAAAAAGTCCATATACTCCTATTGCCTTTTAAAGGTTAAGGTGCATTCAAAAAGCAGGGATCAAAGCATATCTCTACAGAGAACCGAGGACAATTAAGCCCACAGAATCCTCTAGGTTGCTTTTTTGCCTTTCAAAACATTCGTTCCTTGACCGGTTAAAGATTTTCCTTTTTCCCCTTTTTCTCTCATGAGTTTTTTTTTTCCTCTTCATTTCTTGCCTTTTCTATTCATCCTTTGCTCCATGACCTCTAGTAATTTTTTAATAAAAAATTACTATAATAATTTCTTGTTTAATTACCATAATTTAATTTCTGTTCCCCTTTAACCTTTACAAAGTCAGATGAATTCTGGGGTAGGTGTTCATGGTAGGATTACTTTTTGCATGCCAAAAGTATATAGAGGGTCTCTTCCTTACCTGATGATGTGAGAAAGTTGTTTTGATTATAGAATAATAGAATGGTTTGGGTTGCAAGGGTCCTTAAAGGTCATCTAGTTCTAACACCTTGTCATGAGCAGGTACACCTTCCACTAGACCAGGTTGCTCAAGGCCCTGTCTAACCTGACCTTGGACACTTCCAGGGATGCACTACAATATTAGAGGCAGTGTTGATCCTGGACCTGTTCAGTCCGGTTACAGTCATCCTGATCTTCCTTAGATAGGCGCTGGGAAGAGTGCATACACATGGGCAACTTCTGTCCAAGGTCATACCACGGAATTCTCTTCCCATTGAATTCAGGAGAGATGATGACTCCTGAGTTGGAAAGGTCAAAAAGGGGTCAGAAGGAAAGGATAAACAATTACCCAAGAGCAAGCTGGTTCCTCTGTCCAGTTTTAAGGCTCAAGCAATTCCAAAGTGCAGTAGGAAATTTGTGGTACTTTTTCTTCAGTGGTAGAACTAGCTTTCTAAAACCTTCTGGTACTTAAAAGATCTGTAAGGTATCCTGACTCCTGCCAGACCAGGATGAAAAAAGAGATCAATATTCCTGCAGCATGCACAGGCAGTGTCATCTGCTTCTTTACAAGAACTGTGGCAGGCTGTCCCTGCCCTCACATCCTCCCTAACAGCCAACTGAGCAATTTCTGGTGATCTGACATCTCCATGAGTTAGCAACATGCTTATAGGAAAAGGGAAATCTCCAAGCCTTTCAGTTGTTGGGATAGTTTCAGATTCAGAGCCTGGATGCTGGTGTTCTGAAGTTCCCTCAGAATATTTTTTCACACAGTCCTTCATTCATTATTTAGCACAGCTCAGCACCAAATTTCTCTGGCTGCCAGACAAGACAGTACAGTTGACTCCTGGAACTCTTACCAACAAGTAAATATTATCTTTGCTGTAATCAATTGCTTTAGTTGCGATGGAGTATGGAGAACCAATATCCAGCAAATGACAGCTGTAACAGTACCAGGGACCACCTATTCCCTCACCCTTCCCTGGCTATCACAGTTTCTCAGGCTGCAGGGATTGGGGTGAAGACAAAGTAACCATTCTGCCAGTGGGCCCAGGTGTAGCTTGCATTGCCTTACAATCTGTGAGTATGTCTACTTGAGTGTCTTAATTCAAATTACAAACATGCTTTGGAGGGAGATTTCCCAATGGCCTGAGCTCTCCACATCTTGATTTTCACTGTGGAACTGTTTGGGGTACATGGGCAGGGTGACATTTCTGTTAAACTAATCTGAAATCTGTGGTCTCTTGGAGAACACCTGATGTGCTCCAACCTTTCTGGGCATCCAGTTAGCAACAGCTAGTCCAGAGTTCTCCTCAGGACACATATAATGGGCTGTCAGGTCCTTGGCATCAAATGTTGTGCTGCCCAGATCAATTTCTCTTGCACCACACCCCTTGCTAATTGACCCTGGCAGCTACCACAGTACCTAGAAGCTACTCATAAGTACAGAATCCATCTTCCCAAGTGAGATAGAGGCTGTGACAGATGGCACATTTAGGACAGCACATTACATAGATTAATTTCCCTAGATGGTAAAGATCATTTCACTTCATTGTCTTAAATATAATTTATGTGTCTGTAAGTTTAAAAAAAAATAAAGTGACTGGGAACAATATATTCCCTCATCATTCTAATGCACAAATTCAAATATTATAAAGTAACCAAAAACTCTAAGACAATTAATTTCTTCCGTCTTACTCTCCAAGCGCCCTCCCCTCCATCATTTGCAGACAAACTGAATTCTTGTTTTGCCAGGACACCTGAGAGATGTACATCAATGTTGGGACTGAGAAGGGACATTCAAAGTTAAGGTTCAGCTTAGGCTGTTTCTACACTAGGTGCCCATTTCCTTGAGTTCATCTGGACTTCAGACACCAAACCTTTGAATACTGTACAAAGAAATGCATCTTTAGTGTTATTGACTCTTGTCTTTGCTAGGATCTCACATATTACAGGTCACATCACTGATTCACCACAGTTTGCATTGCCAGGAAGCTTCAATGACATGCTTAATTAGGCAAATCCAGTCTGAGTTAATCTAGAAATAGGACCTGTATAAACAGCAGAAATTTAGGTTTGTGATTAATATAGCAAATGTAATTCTGCAATGTAATTTAAATTATGTGTATGTCATATCATAAATCTAAGTGCTTCTGAAGTCTGTAGGCTTCGTGCCAGCATTAATTTTTGTAGAAAGTATGAAATATTTCTCTCATGTTTGATTGCTTGTTAAACTCCAGGTCTGATATACTCTCAGAAGTTTGTCTCAGTCTGCTGTCTTGTGATATTTAATGGAGTTTAAAAATAAAAATTTATGCCTACATATAGTTTGCTTATGTATGTGAAATACTTTACAAAATAAAATGAGGTGTTTCAGAGTTTAAAGCTTTTTGTTCAGGCAAACTATGGCAAAGTTATATTTAAGTACTTTGACACTAATTTATGAAAATACATTAAATTTAAAAGATTGCAAATAGAAACTTCTTTAATTTTTCAGTATATAATGCATACAAATGTGCACTGCAAAATATTCCCATGAAGCAGACCTCCCACATTAATCACTCAGGGAAAAACTGATTTTCTATTTCATAGAGGTATAAATTTAGAGATCTAAAGCAAAAATTCATACAAAAGTTGTTAAATTTCAAACACTGATGAATAAAGATTACTAATACTATATTGGTTGTCTCATTCAGAACTCGTTCTCATGACCTGGTACACAGCATGATCATGGCAGAAGTTTGTGCTCAGATTCATGGAATGAGGCATCAAATTATTTTGTGGAAATGGTCTCAATATGGGGCCATTATGCATTTAACCATTATTAGTATTTTATTTATTTATCAATCAAACCAGTTTAAACTAATTGAAGGCGATGAACCCAGGAGATGTCAGGGAGAGGCAGATTATAGAAATGTAAAATCATAGAATGGTTTGGGTTGGAAGGGACCTTTTAAGATCAGAGAAGATATAATCTTCTTCTAACTCTGGCCAGCAGTGATAAGCCAATATTGCTTGAGCTATTTTCAGATTTGAGGATAAAAAATGAAGTTTCAGTGACTGTGCTTAGGTATCATGGATTTAGGTTTTAAGTTATCAGCTGGATTTAACTTCTTCAGAACTCAAAGATACAACTGAACTTTCTTACAAGCACAAACTGTCTCCTTTTATATTCTTGTTTTAATCAAGTAACAGGAAAACAAAAAGAAAATGAAGACTTGAGTCTCAGTAAATTAGACAGCTAATTTCTGCCAATGATTGGCAGTCAGAATCTGGACTCACTACACAATTCCCAGGAAAGCTCTGCTTGGGCACAGCTTCCACTCTCCTGGACTGGCAGCTGTGGAGCACTCGTGGAGCCAGCACAGCATCTACTGGGAGGGCACACACACACACACACACACACACACACACCCCTCTGCATTTCTAGAAAACGCAGTGGGTGAGAACATGCAGGCTTGAGAACAAGTGTGTCTGTGTTCTGCAGTGTGGATGCAACCACACATTCTTTGGTATATGTCCAGAGAATAGGAAAGCCAGCCCATGTAAGCAGGGACCACCAGTTGTCTCACTTTCTCTGGCCTTCATATTCACCTGTTTAGTGTTGGCTGGTGTCATCAGGAAGGGTGAGTGAATATTCATGATCAGAACTTAGTAGGTATCAATTCTGATCCTGCAGTGCCTCCACATGTAGCAGTTCTACTAACAGTCAAGAGAAGCAATATAATCACTAGCCTGTTGCTAGGATTGGGCTTTTTCTTTCCTTCTCATGATTTTTAATTAGTACTTCTACCCCTTAGCATGAAAATTATACCAAAATTCTGAAGAAACAAAGCCTTATCTCTTTGAAAAATAAAAATCATTATTCCTCTACAGCTGATCTAACAAGGTGATTACTCAGATAATACAGTGCCTTCCTGCCATCTTGTGGCACTGCAGGATTTGCAACTCGCTGTTAGTTATACTGTATAATTTTTATTTCAAATTAACAGTTTTTAAGTTTCACATGTCATCTAGTTAAACAACACACACACACAGAGTGAAATCTTGGTCCACCTAATTACAGTGTCAAAAATCTCATTGATTAAAAAAAAGTTGCAGAGTATATTAATTGTATTTATTTCAATGTCTTATTATGTCAAAAATGAAAACAAATTGAAACTAACTAATGTAAAACTGGGTTTCAGGTTAATAGATTAGGTTACTCTTATACTGAAATAATCTGCAGTTATGTATGAAACAATACCTTGCATTTGTATTACGAATTAATCTATATTTTTTTTTTGGGATGCTTTGTTGGTTTTCAAAATAGCTGCCTCCTTTTCCAAGTCTGCCTAAAGAAAAGGGAAAATGCATCTTTTATATGACTTTGGAGCCTGAAGGGCTTGTTCAATGTTTACTTATTTTTCTAAAATAAAGGAACATATGAGACTGTGCTACTGTCCAATTTCCTGCTCCTGCTTTTAGGCTGGAATCACCAACTCGATCTTTGAGCATGGATGCACCACGAGGAATTAATATCAAAGCACAAGCTGGGAATATTGAAGCTCTTTCCCAGATGGATATCAAGCTACACAGCAGTGATGGCGTGGTGAGTTCAAGCCCTTCTTTTCCATAACTGTGGTTGATCTTCTGTGTGACTCTTAACTTCAAGTCTTTTTTTCAAGTTCTGTTAATTAAATTCCTCAGGTTTTAGGTGGCAGGATATTGAAATAAATAGTGCCAATAATAAAACTTTTATTTATGTAAATAATAGTACCAACAGACATAATGTTGTATTAGCTTAGAGAGATGCTTTCTAATAAAACTTGGATACTGCTTAGCTCCCTACTACCACAGTGATTCCCAGGCACCCCAGTGGGGAACCTTGGCTCAGAAGCAGATGCAGCCCCAAAGTGGCAAAATTGAGGGAAGCTCTGCAGACATCATTAACAGCAGGCAACATGCAGCAGCCAATTTATCCCCTCTGCTGTACTGTGCCAGTTCTTCCACAGAGGAGCTACAGACCAACCCACGTCCATCCTTAACCAGCTAGCTCCGTGGTGAGGCCTCAGCACTCAGGCCAGGACAGACCTGGGTCCAGCAGCAGTGCTTGTGTCCTGCCCTTCTGTGCATGGGCAGGGACCCTGTCACTCACCTTAGAAATACAGAGTGAATTGTGCTGGAAGGAACCTTAAACATCATCCAGGTCCAACTTCCCCTACCATGGCCAGGGACACTTTCACTAGACCAGGCTGCTCAGAGCTCAATCCAGTCTGGCCTTGAACACTTCCAGGGATGGGTCATCCACAGTTTCTCTGGGCAACCTGTTCCTGTGCCTCACCACTGAAAGAAATTCTTTTTTATATCTAATCTATCTTCTTTCAATTTAAAGCCACTATCCCTGATAAAAGGTCCCTCCCCAGCTTTTTGTAGGCTCCCTTTAAGTGCTGGAAGGCTGCAATGAGGTCTCCCCAGAGCCTTCTCCTCTCCATGCTGAACAATCCAAATGCTCTCAGCCTTTCCTCATAGGAGAGATGCTCAATCTCTCTGAGGATCTTTGTGTCCCTCCTCTGAACTCACTTCAACAGACCCATTTCTTTATTTTAGGAGCCCCAGAGCTGATGCAGCACTGCAGGTGGGGTCTCACCAGAGCAGAGCAGAGAGGCAAAATCCCCTCCTTGCCCCTGCCCATGCTGCTCTTGTTGCAGCCTGGGATGTGATTGATTTTCTGGGCTGTGAGCATGCATTGCTAGCTCATAAATAGGTTTTCATTTGTCAATACCCCCCACATCTTTCTCATCAGGGCTTCTCTCAATCCATTCATCACTCTGCTTGTATTCATTTTGGGGATTGCCCCAACACAGATGCAGGATATTGCACTTGGCCTTGTTGAAATTCACAAGTTCTCTGCTAAGACGAGGGTGAGCGCCAGCTTATTCCTGTTCTGTTTATATCTGCCAAGAGCCGAAACTTTGTATGTAAAAAGTCCTTTGTAGAAGGCCGTTCTTAAGCCTCTGCCTAGCCAAATTCAACTTATCTCATGGCACATTATTGCTTTACTATCTTTAACAACCCTATTTGTACTGCTTTTTCCCTCACAGCTTTTGCTCGATGCTGAAACTGTGCGACTGCCCAAGCTGCCTGAGGGTGCAAGGGGTGGATCCGGGATATCTCAGGGGCTCTATGAAATCTGTGTGTGTCCAGATGGAAAACTCTACTTGTCAGTGGCCGGCGTGGGCTCCACTTGCCAAGAATACAGCCGAGTCTGCCAGTGAGGCCCCCAAAAGGCCACACACCCTTTGGGCATCTGAGATTTGTATTACTTCTAAAGAGCATTACTGAAAGCATATTTTTCAGCATTTTAAAAACAAAGCACTTACAATTTAGGGAACAAATCTGCATCTCCAGTTCTGGAATACAGGGTGTAAGGGGAAGAAGAGCACAAATGACATTTCCACTTCAGAAGAATAACTTGAATCAAATGTTTTGTCAGTAACACTTGGAAAACAGCCTTACAGAGAGCATAAAAAATAAAACAAATGTTTCCTTGCTGAACTATTATTCAGTCAGATGATTATGTCAGTGTTCATATTTTTGAGATCCGTGGGTTTTTCCTCTCACTACATGTAAACACTTACTGTATTAGTGGGTGAAATTAAATTGAGGGAACTACTTGAATTATTTGTAAGACAAACCATTATTTGGAGAATTCAGAAAGTGCCAGCAAATGGTCTATGCAATTTTGTTCTTGCAATAACACAGGATAGAAAAATGTGGTATTTGTATGAGTTCTGTGTAAAAGATGTTGATTTGCTAATAGCTTTCTATTTTAATTTGGCACACATATGCTGATTTGCTTGTTACTGAGATTCATATAAAAATAACTAATGCAAAAAGCTCCAGAAGTCACAAAGGCCTCTCTGTGTCTCAAATCCATTCACTACACAACAGAGAAGTATGTTTAATAGCAATTATTTGTTCTACTGCCTGTACCATCATATTTATTTAAATCTTTTTTTTTATTTTAGGATATGCTAATTCAACAAAGCAATCTGTTGTGCCAGCTGGACTAGTAAAAAAAAAAAAACTGTGTCTTCAGATTGTCTGACACAAGGAACTATTTGGGCAGTGGGAAAAAATCCTTTTATGCAGCCCACAGATTTCAATTAAGAGGAACATTTCATTCCCATCTGCACCTGTTTACTGGTATTTTTGATCCTGTCAGAGTGGGACTCCATCACAGAGTAAAACAGTTATTATTTTTTACATTAAGACTTTGTATACAAAATAAATGCTCACCAGAGCTGACAAACCGTTTATTGGCCTTGTAACAAAATACAACTGCAGACCCGTTCCCCTGTACAGTGTTGCACTGAACACAAATAAATTGTTTGCACACCTCTGGGTAGCAAGATTTGTATTTAATAGTCTGTTGCATAAACCTCATGGGTTTTTAATTCCTTTGATGCTGTTTTGTATGTACTTTACGATCTTATCCAGGAAGGAGCTATCACATAGTGCCTTGGTGTCTATTTACAGAAGGATTTTTAGTAAACCATGAATATCCACCTTTGGGAAGAAAAATTAATCATCATCTTTAAAACACAAGAATCAGGACAAAATAACTACTAACTTTTTAAAAACTTGCCACTTCAGCTCTGGTGAAAAAAGGGAAGAAAACCAACACTCAGATCCCCAGGTACACACAAAAACCTGAGCTGAGAAAGAGTCCCCCATTAACAGTTTTCGCTATTATTGTGGTACAGCCCAGGGCAGTCCCTGCTTCAAGGGCTGCCTTTGCAATTTCTCTAAGAGTCTGATGTTCAGGACTAAAACTGCCTTTCAGCAGCAGGGTGGAGCCCTCAGCATTAATGCACAGCTTCAGCAGCACAAGTAGGAAACACTTAAGGTGAGCTTAGGCGGGTGAAGCAAGGGTTCACATGTTAGTGCTCCAACGGCTGTTACACTGCCTAAAGGAGAATTAGGAAACCGCATATCTTCCATATCTGAAATTGCATTTTCTTGGGGTTAGAGTCATTTACTTACTCTTGTCTTCAGGTGTGAGTCCAAGGCTGTTGGCCATAAGGAGAGGAATGTTTATCTCCACAACTGTGTATCTTGACATTGTCTGTCTCTAAGGCTAAGCCCTTAGCTGAGGCACACTTTAACAGAAACCTGTCTTCAGTATTCCTTAAAGCCAGTTTAGGTGGTTCCAGCTCCATGCACAAGCTTTTACAAACCAAAATACAAGCAGACTTCATTGATTAGAAAGTTTGAATACTAAAATAAAGGTCAGCAAATACCCTTGCATGTGCCAGATACCTAAAAACTGCTGCTGCGAGTAACTTGGAGAACTGTAATGTCACCAATCTCGTACAGGTGTAGTATTAGCAGCAAAACTGGGACCTGAATCCTTAGAAATTTCAGCCGTTGTTCTGACATCAAGGAACATATGCCCATTTCCACAGAATACCAAACAAACAATTCACTAATCCCACCACTAAATGTTAGCCAAATACTGCAAAATAGTTTAAATCTCTTTGTTCTGCTGGCAATAGAAGCACAGCATTTTAAGTTATACATGTTAAGCTTTTGTTTTGGAGGCACATTTTCAGTGTGATTTGCCAATTAATTCACAGCAAGGGATTGAACTGAGACTTTCCAGGCAAGAATATTCTAACCCCTAAAGACTTAGAAAAATCAGGGTGCAGTCCCCTGGCTGGTAACACTATTAAGCAGGATGGCACTTCATTTAGATACTGCAATAACTACCACCATTCTTGTGGAAATCTTCTGGACTTGCTTCAGTTCATAGGTGGATTCTGAGTAGTACCAAAACCTAAAGAGGTCTGCTGAACTCTCATCACTGCCACCCAAATCACCAGTATGATCCTTTTCATTGCTTAAATTTGATTCTTCTTTTCATTATGCTACAACACTGACATCAGAGGTACTGTTCCAGTATAGAAGTTGTGCACATGTTTTAAAGCATGACTGGCAACATCTTGTCACTATTTTTTCTCTTTTAGGTGTGGTTATAGAGAAACAAAATTTGTGCTAATGTTACCAGAGCATAATCAGCTGATGCTACAATCTGAATTGCTGTTAATCTCAACATAGTTCATACATCACTAAATAACAACTTCTGATATCTCCATGTGGATGTCCATCCCCCCTCTTTAATATTTCAAAATTACTGTTTCTACTTGAATCAAACTTCAGTAAATAGTTAGAGTAACAGAAAATTATGGCACAGGGAAGTGAGAGTATGCAGTTCTCTAGTTTATTTCCAAAAGCATTATCCAAATGGAGAAGAGAAAAAAATCACTACCAGCATAGTGAACTGATTTGTTTGCATATTTACTCCCTCAAAAAGAATTATTTACAGCTGTTCTTGCAACTGGTTTCAATTGTTACACAGTGGAAAAATTATAGAAAAGCTTCATTGGTGATTGTGCAAACACAAGCTTTTTGTTTTTTTTCCATTTCACAGTCATTTAGTATTTGCAGTTGCCTGTCTTTATATAGCTTTATGCAAAAGGAAATTGCAAGAATTGGAAACCAAGTTCTTGAATAAACTTTATACATTTTGAACAGTCTGCTTCTGCTTCTATATTCAAATGAAACACAGCTGAAATGAATGTTTTCATTTTTAAAACAAAATTGTTTTTCCAAGACTAAGAATGTGAAATGTACTTTATTTAAAAACATGAACACAATCCTTGGTCCCAGCTAAAAACATACTTAGCAGAATTTAGGAAATGCTTTACAAGTAGGTTTCATTGGAAATCTGGAATTCCTCTGTCTTAATCAATAGTAGGTGAAAGTAAACGAAGAAATTACAGCAGTGCTACTGAATTAATCATCCAAAAAACAAACCAAATAAAAGATAAACAGTTTTAAAAATTCATTGACAAAACCCTTCATGTGACAAAAAATATGTGTCTTCTTCAAATGAAAACATTTATTTTGGCTGCCAGGTTTAGTTATTTTTGAACTCTTAGTTCTGCCTTTGTCCCCCAAGACCAATCCAGCCTTTCTCAAAGAGTTTAGATCCAGCAACAGAAAATCTCAAAGGTGGTATTACACTCCTCTACTTTAATCGGAGAAATTACAATAGATTTAATTACAGCCTTGTTTAAATCAACCCAAGTATACCAGCACCTGAATGCAATCCTTATGGTAAATTTTAAATCCTATTTCACAAATCATTACAGTAACTTTACTGATAATGATTCGAGTACAAATATTGCAAAACTTAATTTTTTACGCAATAAACCATTTACTCTTCTTCTAGTAGTCAGCTACACAAAAAAAAAAATCTATGCCCTTAACAAACAAACAAAAAAATACAACAGAAAAAAAAAAAAACAGAACAAAACCACAAATGAACAAAAGGTATTTTTCTTGTCACTAATTGCTGAGGCAAGTGTCCTGTGCTTTTTAGAATAGCTGTGTAACACCTCACTGTTTGAGAGGACAGCTTTTAAAGCACAAGATAGTAACCAGCCTATCAAGGCTTATTCCAACTGCAGTTCCTTAGATTTAAGCTGCCCTATATATAGTTGAATCAGCTTCCTATACCACTGACTTCTTGTTAAACTCCTCAACTGTAATTTTGGGAGAGAAGAACTGGAGCTGCTTCTCTTAGATAAACTGCTGGTACCTGTGGAAGGTAGGAGATAGAGCTGAATGAAGAGATACTTTCTCCCACATCAGAACTCATTTAATGTGCAGATTTACTTGTTAAATGCATTTTTGTGGAACCTACATGCTAACATTTACTTATACAAACCCTTACTACAAAATCATCACATCCTAACTGTTCTAAACCTCCATACCTGACTTAGACACATTGCCAAGTCTCCCAGCTGAGCCGAAAGGAAAAATCAATTAAACATTTATTTGTTTTTATTTTTAATCAGGAATTAAATGGCACTTACAAAATCATGTTCTGTCAGAATATGGTTTCCTGGTCTCACAAAGCCTATTTAGGCTAGCTGTTACAGTGAGTTAAGCAAATAAGAAACTAAGAGACTTCCAACTGAGACACCTCACTTATCTGTCCCTCTGCAGCCATATATAAATTTCATTGTTCATTTCAATTCAGGAATAACAGAATTAATCAGTGTTTCTGTGTCATTCAAGTTTTCTTTCTCAACTTGGCTCAGTGTTTAAAATTGCTTCAGACTTTTAGCTTCCTAAGAACTGGAACCGTTTTCTTTCTCAGTGTCAGCACTCAACAAAATATACAAAATAAGCAAAATAAAAATTCTAACAGAATAGTTTAGTGGTTCTTCACAGCCATTTTAACATTTCATAATAATAATACTGGTAAGGCAACATAAGTTGCTTATAAAACACAGTTATACACTTAGAAGATTTTCTTCCTCAAGAGCTCACATAAAAGCAGGAAAGTGTTCGTGGTGCTCCTGTTACACTTTTGCATGCTTCCACTAAATCTTATGCTTCAGCTCCATTTAAAATGAAAAGCATGAGAACCATTTCCTTTTCAAGTATTTTTCTTACCCTGAATACTATTCATGAGACTTAATGCACAAAGAGAAGAACCACAAAGGAATCTATTTTAAAAACACAGGGAATTAACTAAACTGATTTATTTCATGGCACACCAGGATTTGTGTTTTACTTACGTGCTATTTATTGCAAAAAATCAGCAAAATGTACAATTTGTTTGAGAAAACTGCAAACATTTGTCATTGCAAAAAAAAACAAGGCAAGTTTCCTTTTCAATAGTATTTTAATATTTGTACAATTATTTAGAATTAATCAAAAAAAGATTGTGTATTTACCTATATAAAAGCTTCAAATAATAGG
This sequence comes from Chloebia gouldiae, assembly GCA_003676055.1. NCBI lineage: Eukaryota > Metazoa > Chordata > Aves > Passeriformes > Passeridae > Chloebia > Chloebia gouldiae. The sequence goes on from QUSF01000006.1 coordinate 2,450,163, forward strand.
TAAAGATAGCTTACATTATAAAACCAAAACACATCGGACTGTATTACATGTTTGCATTTTTCTTTATTAAATTTATGGCACTTAAATTTAATAGCTGAAATAATAATAATAGGGCTCCACAATCAGAAGCATTTTCATTTTCCAACTGTCACAATTCTTCAAGAACAAGGCCTTTATAATTAAAACTGAGGCAGTTTTGATTGTGATTTTCTGTTTTTGTATTACAACACTATCACAGCTGCCTCACCCTGCAAGCTTGCTGTTGTTTATTTTCCTTTCTGTAAATTAAATTACAGTTTCACTGTGCTGTCAAGTAGACAAGTGTAACAGCATGCCCCTGGAAAATGTTTGACATTTATGTTTAATGTGGCTGATCCAGGAAAAAAATCCTTTTATTTAGCATTATCCTTTTTTATTTTATAAATTTTTTTACAAAAAGCTAATGTTGAACATACTGCATGACATTACCAAAAGTATTACAAACTATAAAAGAAAGAGTGTGAACTAATAATCATATTTCTCAAGGGCTGTAGTGAATAACAAAATAAAACCAGCATTACATTGCAGCACCTTTAAACATGTAACAAAAAACAGTGCTCTGTGTACACCAAAAATGAGTTACTGAATTGTACTATTATGAATGTTTTGGAAAAATATATATATATGTACACACACAAAGGCACACACGCAGGGGAAACAAAATGACCTCAAGCATTTAGGCATCTGAAAACTGAGTTTTGGTGTTCCAAAAAATATCATACAACACCATATGATAATGTTCACAAATTTTAAATCATCCACATGCTTTTTCATTGAACAAAAGATGACAGGCTCTAAAAAAAAGAGTAAATTAAATACTTAATTATTTTATAATAAAGTAAATGCAATCAATGCATGACATGATGTGGCATGTTAAATCAAGTATCATTATTCAGCATTAAAATAACTGTACCAGTTTACATGTATTAAACTATCCTTTAAATGTTTACAGTGTGATGCTTCAGCAAATTTATAATCAGATCCAGCTGATAAGAGTATTACTATGAGTGACATGAATGTCCACAGAATGCAAAAGACTACAGATACGCTTTGGAGCAACATCTCCAAAGTTATTTAATTTCCACCCCATTTCCCATTTCATTGTATGTCCAGTCTTAAGATTAGTACATTGAAAACTGACATTACCCTTTCAGAAACATTACACTAAACGGAATAAATCTAATAAGGAGTTATAATTACAGGCTTCATCTAACAGAAAGCTAAGCTTTGGTTATATAAAGTGCAGTTCAATAATATGCCAATCACAATGTTGTGCATACATCTAATTTTTGCAGCTCAATTTCCTTGCAAATTCTAAAAAATATTCAGGTTTTACAGTTTGATTAACAGCAGGCTCAGTTAAGAAAAAAAATCCCATTTAAGTAAATTTCAGTTCTAAGTACCTCAGTACGATCCACCTTTGTGCACAACACTTCTAAACCGCTTGGCACCATGCAAGCTCTTGGACATTCCATAATCTGCAGAATTGCATATGTATCTCACCACTTGAAACAGCTAATTCTTGACAAAACAGTCCCCTAACCTCTTCAAATAATTTATACCTTTTGTTGTATGAAGTTTTCAAGTTTTATTATGATACAAGCAGTACATTCCATCACTCTCATAGCAACTTCTGAAGTAAACCTATCATTGGGAATCTGTGGAAAAGGAAGTAAGTCAGGATACCTAGTTTTTAAGCTATCTACTCCATAAGCCTCCAATGTCTGAACGTCATTTGAAAGTCCTTCAAGTTGCTGACTGTACTCCTCTATTTTTTGTGCAAGGGCTGCTGGTTTTATGTCTTTGTCTGACTTGCCCTTCACAGCGTAGTCAGCTGCAATCAAGGCTAGTTTAGTAGAAAGGTAGCACTTAAAGCACACCCATTCATTGGCATTTTTATGAAGGTCATTTCGTGCAGCTGAAAAGTTGGCTCGGGCCTGCCTAAGCCACCGACGTGCCTCCACAGGATTGCCAACGGACCTGAATGTAGGTGGGACAAAAAAGCGCTGGGAATAAGATGGCCCTGTGGAGGAGGGACACTTTTCTTTATACTGTTGCCTTTCAGATTTGTGGCTTGTTGCTTCCTGATTCCATGAAGTGTAAAATCTCTGAAATGAAAATTTATCTGACTGAAATCGAGAAGCAGAAGATGAAAATGGTCTCCTTGAGGCTCTGTCCATATTTTGATCCATAAAGGCCTGTTTTTCCATCCTGTTGATCTCATTCTGTAAGTGTTTGAAAACCTCATTAGCTATATCAAGATTCTCTGCATTTTTATCTGGGTGCCATTTAAGATACAGCCTCCTAATAATCTTTTTTCTTTCAGATTCTGGAAGCTTCCAAGCCTGTTCAATCACAGATGTCACTTCTTTTAATATTTCTGGCAACGAGTTTGACTTTATCTTTTTTGGAGAGTGGTGTTTTGAGGACATTGTTTTGTGGCTCTCTCTACCAGTGAAGATAGGTGGAATTGCCCTTGGTCCATGTGCCGGAAACTCTGTAGGACTGGTTGGGGTAGAAGGTGTGCTATCTCTGCCTTGAGAGCTTTCCTCTGGTCTGGAAAATTTGTACAAGTCAAGGGAGCTCACTATTTTATATTCACTATATCCAATATCGATCTGGTAAATCTTCCCCAGAAAACTGGGGCTTTCATCATCTTCTCTTTCTACTTCTTGCACGATGATTGCATAGGTATAAGTAGGCTGATATGATCCATATATATCACCACCCTCAGAATCAACAAGGTAACCAACATATTCACCAGGATAAAATACATTCATTGGATCCATTAGAAGTGTATAGTGAATTTCAGCTGGTATAGGAGTGCCAGGTGTTGGCAGTTCAAGTTTTGATGGCTCAGAAGAGTCATACTTCACTCCTAAGCTGTCAAGCTTCTCACTGATCCGATAAATATCATTACAACCCAGCATAGCAATTAAATATGAGGTATCAGAAATCAGGTTGTCAGTTGCAGATTTTAAGGTCATGGCTAATGCTAAGAGGAAATTTATGTCCTTGCTGTCAGAATGCTGTATGTAAAGCAGTATTACTGCATTTCCATATCTCTTCAAGAAAGCAAATGTTTCACTTTTGCTGTGGGGAATAGGAGCAAACCCTTTAACTCTTAATGTTGTTTGCAACTTCTCAAAACAGGAAACTTTCAAACCTTCTCGCAAAGCTTTGCAAAGTCTTATTGCTTTTTCTTCGTTAGCCAGAAAAGCATTGTCATTTTCATGCTTCATAATCCTAATGAGTCCTGTGATGAATTGCTCCGAAGACAACAGTAACTGTAACCTTCCCTGCAAAGAACATAACGCTCCAAACTGACAAATTTTGGGAGACTCCTCATCTAACTGTTCTTCAAGTATACTGCTAAGTAAGCGAGGCCTCAGTTTCTGAGGGAATAACATTATCAATTTAGTGTGAAAGCCATGGTCTTTGCCTAAGTAACACTGGCTAAGATCAACAAGCATCTGCACACCAATGTTACCTTGGATTCTGCTTTTGTAGTGGGGTGCATCATCAAAAACTAAGATACTAGACTTTACCAACCTACCATCTTGACTAGGAAGGTAAAGGGCAAAATCTCTCATATTCTCAAGGTCATTCCTAACCTTAACAGAATCATTCTGAAGACTTTTGAACAGGCCTGAAACTACTCTTTTAACTGTGCGCATTTCATTAGGATCCAGTTGCTTTCCTTCCGAGCTCTTATATATGCGACCCAGAACTTCAACATACTGCTTTGTTGAAATAATGTCTTCAGTGCCCAAATGTTTAAATAACTGATGGAAAGTACCAAGTTCTAAAGGAAGTTTGTAAAGATAAGGTTTAAAATCAGATTCATACTCAAGGTTTATTACCACCTCCTCAGGCTTAAGGAGCTTCCAACCTTCTTCCACCATTACAAAAGAAACTCCTCGAAGCTGAAAGCGGAATTCCCTCTTCTCTGTACTAAGAAACTCATAAATGCTTCTTAAGACTTTGGCCCTAGTTTTCACCATGTCCTCATCCAAAGTTGTTATATTGCATATGTTCCTGCAGTTATTGATAACTTTGTCCAGAGGAGGGTCCAAATTAACATTCAGCATGGCTAAAACTTGCTCAAGCTGTTCTTGCGCACCAAGACTACTCCCCTCTTGTTCTTTGATGCTTAAAGGTGTTGCTTTCTCAGGAAGAATAGGACATGACGTCCACAGCAACTGCAACACATCGGTCTGCTTGAATTTAGGGTTCACCTGTGCCCCATTGAATCGTATAAGAGGAAGAGTTCCATTAACTTCTTGATACTGAGGATGAAATCTCACAAATTCTGCTGGAGCTCGTTCAGGGCACAGAAAAGGAATTAAAGACAATTCTTTCAGAAAATTTCCTGAAAACAGGTCAGCTCTTTCTTGAAATATATGGTGGAGGAGAACATCAACAGTATTCTGTAGTGTTTCTTTAGACCAGTTTTCTGTATTTGCTCGCATGCTGATTTCCTTAGCAAACTGCAGTAACTGCTGCTGTGAAATGATGAATTTCAATCCGATGTGTCGCAGAAAAGTTACCCATGATGGAAGGAATGCTGCTTGATTTTTTGGTTTTGTAAGTTGCTCCAGCTTCTTAAAAAAATCTTGAGGTATAAAGAATTTTTCAGGCAGCATAACTTCAAAGACTTTTACAGTCCTGTCATAAAAGTACTTTGCAGGTTTTAACCTGTTGCTTGCATCATGAATGATCAAAATGCTTTCAAGCTTTTCAAACAGTTGTTCTTTCATTTCTGAAGTTTCTTCAATGCTAGTTAGCCTATTTTTTAAGTAGATCAAATGTTCTAATTTTGCATCGTAAGACAGACTTTCAATTTTTGGCAAAAGATGTTTCAAGTACACTTCAAGATCATCCACAGAGACACAGCCAAGCATAGTATACAAGTCTTTCAAATGAACCTTCTCCTCAAGAAAAGCCGATGAAGTTGACTGTGTCCATCTGTCTACTTCTACTGATGGGATGCTTTTCGTGAGGACATAACATGTCCCATATTTTGCAATGCTGATGTATCGGCCGCTGATTGATTTGTAACATGGAAGAGACTTTAAAATTTTAATGTCATCTTGAGATGTCAAATGACATAAGTTGCAATTGAAGTACATTAGGAGAGCTTCAAAGTCACTTTCTGCTAACTTTTCAGTCTTAAATGTTGATGTCTGTACCATATATTGTATGGCTTTCAGAATGCTGGAAGGATTATCTATGTTTGCTGTACGTCCTGACAACAAAGGCACTAAAGCACTGTCTTTGGAGCAGATTTTGTTCAATGCCAGCTGAATACAGCCTGTTTTCATTAATGCATGGAAGACTTTATCACTCTGAGCATTTGGAAAGACAGCTATATGCATGATGCTGAGTGGCAGCAAAACATCAGACTCTGGCACAACCAGATGATTGGCTGAGACAGTAAACTTTACACCTGGGAGCAAAGTCCAGTCCTTCAAAGTTTCAATAACACCATCAAATTTTGCTTGTGTATCTTCTTGCTCTTCCTTAATATTTAGAGACTCACTGATAAAATGCCAAGCACTTTTAAGCCAAGATTCACTTGCAAAGTTTTCCTTCCATTTCATACAATTTCTAGTTTTATACTCTCTAGGCAGCACAGATGATAACAATTCAGCAAAACTTCTGATATCAAAGACTTTTGCTACTTCACTGCTAAGCAGAATATTGTTGTATCTCAAATACAATGTGTTCATAAAGAGATCCTTCCGTGACGGAATCAGTTCATGGTATGTTGTCAAGAACTTTGGTCGCTTCGAATCAAAAACTTGCAAAACATTGTCAAGAGTAATGAGAAGTGGCAAACCCTCAATTTGGATTTCATTTTCTTCTGCATCTTTGAAACAGTAGTCAACCAGGAGTTTGAGGCTGTGGAACAGTTTCAAATTTGTCTGCTGAAGACGACAGGGTAACTTTCCAATGTGGCAATTAGAATCTGGAAAAGAAAATGTCATCAAAAACAATCGGACATCAGCGGGTGTCACATAGGTGACAGGAATATCTGCATCTACCAAACAGTGGTAGAGATTTGCAGTCTCATCACAGTTATATACCAAATTAAATCCAATTTCTAAGAGTAAATGCTTTAGTCTGTAAACATTTTCAGCCACTGTCTTCCGTGTTGTGATATTGTATTCTGTATTTTTGAGGTGCTGCAATTCATCTTGTAGCAAATTGTCAAAGAATGGTCTGCCTTTGTTCGCAGTACACATGTTCACCCATGTGATGATAACAGCAGAATGCAAATCAGAACCATCAACATTTGGAGCTCTCATAACAGGTAAAAGACGCTTCAAATCTTCATAAATGCAACTGTAAACTGCTTTCACTAAGCAATACCAGTCTGGTTGGATTTCAAGTCTATTAACTGGGAAAAAGGATAAAAACTTTTTTAAAGTATCTTTCACAGCATGAATAGGTGTGTTTTGCAACACTGATACTGTGGGGTCAGTGCCTGGAAAATACCTCTTCTTCAGCTGAATCAGCAGTTCAACATAGGCTGGTGCTATGAGCGCTGTCATTAGACTACTATTCCAGTCACTTCTTACTCCAACACCGTTATCATCACGCCACAGATTTCTTCTTGCAGAGTCCAGAGCAAAGTGTCCATTCACATGGAAAGGTAATCCAGTTTCTAACGATAAGGGCAAGAAACAGAAAGCTCTGTGGGGTTTTTTGTAATTATGAGTAATGCAAGCTGCTACTCCACCACGAGGGAAAAGAGTAATGTCCTCATTCTTGTGGGCTGAAACCACACTTTTGGATACCTTTTCCATGGCAGAAAAGCCCGACCTGTTACAAATTAACCAGGTGGTGAGATTTCCTTCAGAGTCTTCAGTATCCATTGTGTAAGTAATCTGCTGTACAGGTATTTCACTTAGCTGCTTCTTTTTAGTTACACTGTCAATCACAGATGCATGGAATTGCTTTCGTTTCAGTCTGTCTCCATCAGTGATTTTGCCTTGTACAGAATACAGGACATTCAGCACTCCTGTTGTTTTTTCTACCTCACAAATAGAAATTTTTTCCATATGGTTCAAAAACATTAGGAGTTCTGCTCCATCTGTACGCAGCTTATCCAAAAGATTTTGGACCATTCTATCTGAGCATGGAACTGATGAAATTTCTGATACTTTTGCCATTTCTCCATTTCGAAGAGGAAACCTAAACATTGTACAATTGTCCAGTTTAAAGTGATTTCCTAAGTAGAGATCCAATACATCTGAGAACTGTGTTCTGAAATCTGCATCTAAATCTCTAAACATGCGGCCAGGACTCGTTGACGTTGAACCTGGTGCGTATCTCGCATGAGGATCAAAAATGCAAAGTATATCATTGCCAGACAGGAAAGAAGGGCAATCTGTAATGTGATAAACAGAATTGAAACCTATACCATATTGTCCAGTTTTACAGGGATTTCCTACTTTTGTACCTTTTCCAAGGTTCTGGATTCCCCTAATATCATCTTCTGTAAAAGGCTGATTGTTGTAAACACACAGTGCTGGTCCTTGAAGTGGTGCCCATTTCTCATCAAATATTCTATCAGCTGGATGCTGTCTAGGATCAAACACAAAACAGATCTCTGTAGCTTTTGCATCATCTGCATTCTGAAGGAGCTCTTTCAGCATTTCTTTTTCTGAAGGGTAAGCATTCAGAATGCTTTTAATTCTACTAGTCAATTTTTCTTTCTGGCCAAATTCTGTTCCAAGTGTAGTAAAACAGATATTTGATGCATATCTTTCTAAAGCTTTATGGCGTTTTGGTATTGCTCCAAGCTTCACTGCAACTTCTCTTGGAATATCGCCATGACAATATTTAACAGTTGTGTCTTTAACTTTTATCCAAGGACAGTCATTGTAACACAAAGACTTTGCAGGCAAAAGTGCAAGACGAGTATCTGGCAACAAAATCTCACCATACTTTTTCTCACAAAATTCCTGCTTCTTCTCCCTAATGAGGCCCCATATTCCTTCGCTAATTATTCTCCTGCAGAGCTGGAAGTTTTCTTCTGTTAGTTGTTTGGTCCCTCTCTCCTGATTTATTAATTCTAGAACCACAGCAAAGTCCTCAACTGTGAAAGCCTGTCTTACACCCACACTTTCAAACAGCTCACGGAAACTGTTTTTGTATTTGTTAGGCAATTGATAGAGATAGGGTGCTGCTTCAAAATTCAAATGAAAAGACACTTTTGATGGATCAGCATACACATTCTCAACCAAAATAAAACTACAGTTTGTTAGCTGTTCAATTATCATGGCTTTTGTTGATTCATTCTCTAACATTGCTTCATGCAGGTATTTGTAACAAGCATTAGTGATGTTTTCTTGATACAACGTGATTCCATCAAATGACTTTGCAACTTCTTCTAACTGATTTATGACTAAATCAACAGCTGGTTTCTTAAGTAAACCCAAAAATTCTTTGACGGCTAATGACAAAGTACCACAACCTTTAAAAGAGTGGGAATTTTCATTAAGAATTGGTTGTATGAGGCAAACTATATCTTGATGATCAGCAGTGAAAAGATCATTTGCTGAAAACATCGCTTCAGGCTGAAAATCACTACCTTTCCAGTGCAGTGAGAAGCCTGCTGGTTTGCTAAGGAATGGAAGGAAAGGAATGTTTTGACATTTTGCAGCAAATTCTTTAGCTCTAGGATCCCTAGATTTTAATTTTTCATCAATAAGACTCAATATAATGCTGCTCCTGAGACAAGCTGCGGCATGATCAGTCTTGTTAATTTCAGCTACTGACTCTGCGCGTTCTATCAGATCTTCCCATAAAATATCATCTTTAGCCATTCCCAACTGCACAAGTTTAACCAAAATAACAGGGTTAAGATAATCCTGAGTGGTACCATAAGGAAATCTTCCATCCTCAGCATCATACAGCTTTGCAACTCTTCCTTCAGGATGGATCAGTCTTGATGGTGTAACTAATGAATGTCCATCCAATGAACAGGGAATACATGGAGTAGCATGAAGAATTCCCGAGAACTCCTCAACTTTTTCATTGAGAACATAACGCATCAAAGGATCACGTAGCTCTGCATCAATCTCCTGAATATTAGGGAAAAATACCTCAGAAAAGAACTGTTTCTCAGAGAAAGTGTTCTCCAATAATATGTATTTGCATCCTGCTTCTTCAAATCCTGTCTTTACCCAGGATGGAAGATCTACAGCACACAGATTTTTGGAACCAGTTTTTTTAAGGTACTTCAGAAAGATCTTGAAGGCTGACGGCCCAACATCTGGCCGTTTCAGTATGGAGTCATCTAAAAACCTTACATTCTTCATGGAAACCCAAGATGAACCATCAGAAAACACTTTGATCCCTTCTTTGCTCTTCATATGAGCTATGTCCTCATAAAACCCTTGACAAATAACAGAAAAATCATCGTGAACTGAATCAGGATCTGGCCACACTGCACAGTAACTGTAGTCAACCAGCTCACCATTGATTGCCATGTCACGTAAAACACAAAGGGCTTCTATGTAGGCTTTTACAATAACATGCCTCATGAATACTGTATTCCATCTTCCTTTTGTGTCTGTTTTCCAGATCTCTTTCCGATTTGAAGTAACTGCAAAGCAGCCATTTATGTGAAGAGGTAAGCCTGTTTTTATTCGCAGAGGTAAATAGCAGAATACTTCACCTATGTTGTTACAATTAGGTTTCACAATCCATTTTTGATCCTGGGTTTCAGACAGCAGCACTCCTACACCACCACAGGGGACTAGGCCTAATCTGCGTCCACTTTCATGCAAAGAAAATTTCAAAGCATCTCCAACATCCATGCAAGAACATATAAGCCACGTTGTTGAATCTACCGTTTTCTGTGGCAATTCATCACCTGATCTTTTCGTCTGTCCTGATTTAGCCATTTCAAAGAAAGCAGCTGGATCATCTTCAGTGCCTCTAAAAAGTGGAGACTGTAAATCAGCAATCCGCCTAAACACATGGTGAAATTCTTCTACTACTATCTGCAGGATACATGATGACTTTGGTGTTTCAGTGGGAAGCTTTTTAGTACTGCTGCTGCACACTTTCATGAGTTTAGCTGCTTCCTTTAAAACACTCACATTTGGTGCAGCCAAGGCTTTGGAAGAACACAGATTTTTTCTGATAGTGACAACATCTTGTGCCACACCGGGATCATCTGCTTCAATTTTCAAGTATTTCAAAACCATTGAATTTACACTTTGAGCAAATATTATCAGTCTATGACCGCAAATGCTAAATTCATCCACAAGAGAGTAAATGTCTGCTGTATTGTAGGATGCACTGCTGACTTCACTCACTTTAGCTTCCTGCTGAGTCCTAAAGGACAACCTGAAAAGCGTTCCTTTGTAGCTATAGGGAGATTCTACTGTCAGTGGTAGCTGGCAACCAAAAACTCCTATAAATGGCTTAAACTGGTTTGGAAATTTTCGTAGTCTCTTCTGTTGCTTACTCCAGTTGATTTTGATGCCAGGGTTAGATTTATCTCTGATATGCTTACTTATATGGTTGACATTTGGATCAAACATAATCATGAACTCCCGGCTCAAAATAATAGGAACATCAGTGATATGATAAACAGAATTAAATCCCAGCCCAAATTTTCCTACTTTGTCAACTTCACTCCTTTTTAGAGACTCTCCTAATCGAGTTATATTTAGGAAATCAGAGTCAGAAAACTCTGAATTATTGAATGACCACAAAGCTGGACCATGACATGCTGCCATTCCTGGATCCAGAAGGTTCTCTCTTATATCCATATTTCTTCTCATGTCAATTAGGAAATTACATTCTGTTGCATTAGCATCATCAGCATTTTGAAGAAGCTCCTTAAAGATATCTGAAATGGAAGGGTATTCTTCCAATATGTTTTTAATTCTCACAGTCAGAGGCTCTCTTTGCCCAGATTGCTCAAACCCCATATTTTCTGGATTAATCAGTCTTGTGCTAAGGCATGGGACATTTAACCACTCAGCAGTTTTCATTGGTATGTCTTCATGCACCAAAATTATGGGTTCAACAGAATCCTCAAGCAGATCATTTAAGTCATCAACTTTGATGTCACAGTAGCAGCACTCATGAATTGGCTTCATTGCAAGTTTATAAGGAAGTTTGCCACTGTACAGCGGCATGGGCGTATGCAGACTCGCGGGGATTTGATTACTGTACAACCATCTTATGATACTCAACATAATGTGAAGGCTTTGCTTGCTCTCTTGTTCCGAAAGAGACTGCTCACTCTTCAGATATATTTTCTGAATGACCATAGAAACATGGTCTGGTGTTAATTCCTCAATTGAACCACAACATTTAAACAACTGGTGAAACTTCGCCATAGTTTTTGGAACATAATGTAGATAAGGCTGGAGATCAAGATCAGGAACTGATTTTATAACTGCTTGTGCGAGGGAACAAAATGTTTTACCTGTCCAAACCCAGGGAAATTTGAGGGATTTAAAAGCTTCTTTGCCTTCTTCTAGATGATCATGCATAAATCCATAAATCTCAAGCAAGATATGCTGAAATTGATAGTAGTCCTCATCACTGAAGGTTTTAGAACTATGCCAGTCAACTACCACCTTGAAATGTTTCAAGACTGCTTTTATGCTGGGCTTGGTGGGGATGCCAAGTGCTTTCTCTATATCCAACACTACATTTTCCACAAGAGGAACTGAGGAACCAACTAAAATTGCATGTGATATATCACACATTTCTGGTGGTGAACACAGATTACAGTGATCTCCCTTCCAAACCAAGGACCCTGGATAATTTGGAGGCCTTTCCTTACTTGCAGGAATCCATTTTATCTTTTTCATCGCAGCTTTTGTTTCAGATGAATGAAGCAGCATGTGGTTTTTGTTCAAAATCATCAAGAGAGTTCTAGCTTTTCTTAACAGCAAATCATGACTGGTGTTAGAGTCAGCGTGCAAACTTTCAATTTTTTTTGCCACCCTCAAGATATCATTTTCCTCAAGATTGGCTTCATTTTTTAAGCCTATTTGTCTCAGTGAATGAAGAATATCTGAGGATGTAAAAATAACAGGGGGGAAGCAACTTTCCTCCTCAGCATAAAACAAATGTTGCAGAAGTTCTACCTCAGGATCAAACAGTTCGTTTGCTGACACTATCTTTTCTGGTGAGATCTGAATAAACTTTAGCGGTGTCAGCCAATCTATCACATCTGTATTCTCATTTTTCAGAAAAGTCAGATTTTCAAGAACCCATTGCATTATCTGTGTTGTTTCATCATATGAATAAAAATCACTTCTTATGTCTTCTATAACAAACTTCAAGCAGTCTGTGCTCTTTAGCTGTTCTATTTTCAGCAAATTAGCTAAGCGAATAGTTGCTTCATCACTGCTGTCAATTATTGGAACAGAAAACCTTAGACCAGGAGGAATTTTGGCAGTGTGGTGTAATACCTTACTACCTTTTAGCCCAGTAAAAACAGGGACACTTTCATCAGATGATTTTTCAATTTTTTTAAATATTAGCAATTCCTGAATAATTCTCTTCTCTTTTTCATTTGCATCTGTTAAACTAGCTAAGAATGCCCTAAGAGCATCTTTATGTGTCGGTGGGAATGACGCAACCTGATTGCATAGTTTCTGTAAGGACATTTTTTCCATTATTTGCAAAACAGCACTTGGCAATGGTGGATGCACATACTTTTTTATAAGTGGATGTTGGATAGAAAGATCCAGTTTCTTAAGTATAACTCCGCCAATTTTCTGAATAATATCAGCTAAATATTCTGGGAGCTGAGTCTCAGATTCATCTTCCAAAATGATGGGTGATGGATTCCTAAATCTAACCAGTTCCACTGATGTTTGATTTTCCTCCAGCAGCGTCCTGGGGATAAGAGGCATTTCATCAAACACACTCAAGTCATCAGAAAAATGTATATATAGATTCTTCCAGACCATCTTGAGCCAGGAAACTGATGGGTGCTTTTTTTCTTCCAAGCCTGGATACCATTGTACAACCACATCTCTCCCAGGCCACACACTGTTCATAACTTCTTTAATGAGCCGGGCAAACCTTTCTGGGTTCAGGAGCTGCAGCTGAGTGCATGGCCTCCCTGAAATTACAGCAAAAGGGAAAAGCTGTGAAAATCACAGAGTTAGTTAGCAAATGGCTTCAAGGGGCAAGGAAAAAGGAAAACAAGGAAAAAAAAGCCTAATCTGTGCTGTCTTTTTCTGGGCGAAAAAAAAAAGTTTGTTAACCAGGACTACAGAAACCAGTTTCCTTTGTTTTCAGAAGTTAATGAAAAGCAAATACATTCCATATTAGTATGAAAGTATAAACAAATTGAAAATTATCAGTACGTTATTATTACATTTGTTAGTTTAACACAAAAGTTCTCAGGCATACATAGCAACTAGAGATTTAGAATTGAACTACAAAGTTTTTTTTTACCCAACTTATTTGCCTAGTGGTAAATAAAAATCTAATCCTTTATTGCTCTATAATTGCAAATGTTCAAACAGATTTGAAAGATTATTTATTAGATATAGCAAAGTGGTTCAGGAGCAGCTGCTCTTACAACTAAAACTGACAATAAACTAGACTCAGACAGAAAGTGCTGAAACTAAGTCTATATGTTTTTACTCTTATTATTGAAGTTCTCACTAAAATAAGTATCTCTTTACACTCATGTCTTAATTATCATTAGGAAAATCTATACTTAAAAACTACAAAACTTCAGAATAAAAACATACCACTACTTCCCAACACATCAGAAATAATGACAGAAGTGAAAGTAAGATATCCATTTGAATTTCACATCTTTCATCACACATCTGGATAACATTGCCATTTTCTTGAAGGCAACAGTCCAAATAAAGATTAAGAGCATTTATAGACATCCTTCAGAAAAAATATTTTTTCTTTCACTTCATGCCTACAGAGCTACAGACTCTGATAGTTCTATTGAACAGAAAAACAGGTAAACACATCAGCCTTGTAAAAGTGAGGAAAACTTGCAAAAGGATTCCACGGAAGATAAAAATCTACTTAAAAGCTAAACTTAAATCCCATTTTTGTAATTTGAGAACAAAAGTTAAAAAGACTGCTTTTAAAACTATACAGATAATCTTACAGTACTGGAAATCTTCCTGCATGTAAAATTATTAAATATATACAAATAAACCAATGAAAATACTGATAATTTCTATGTAACATAATTACAAGGTTTTCTTCATCAACATATATTTTCCCCTCAGCTATATTTAGAAATCTTTTCCTAATTATGTTAGGTTGCTATCTCTTGGTAGCACTATTTGGCAAGTTTTTTTACAAGAAAGATGGGGCAATAGGAAAAGCTAATCACCAAATTCACACAAATATCAAGCTTCAATCCAAACCAGTACATCTTCAATTAATAACCATACCTGAAAATCCCCAGAGAAGCTGTTGGGCTAGAATATAATCAAATCCATTTTTAGAAAACATCCTGTGAACTACATACACTAAGGAAAGAAATAGTTACTAACTAGACAAATACAGTTCACATTTTAGGAGAGTAAAAGTAAGATCTGTTTGTCTTTGAATAACACAATAAAAACAATTGCACCCAAAGAAACAATATAAAACGTTCCTATTTCTGCAACTGTATTAGAAATCGCTCTGATGGAATTTCTACAGCTATATAAATAAAATTCTTGACATATTAAGATTTCTAAACCTGTTAAAACCCCCTTTAATACTTATGATTTATAGTAACATACAACTTTTATGGTAGTGCAGTTCTAGAGTTATGCAGAATCATTGAGTGAAGAATAATTTAGGAGGAGATAGAATGAAAAGTAGGACACTTGAATCTTGTAAAGGATTATCTAATAGCATTTAATAATTCTCAGAACATTTAGAAGAATACTCGCCATATTTATCTACAAGAATATGTTATTTTAATGAATGAGAGGCATAGTACCAAGAACAAGTCCCTAGAAAAACATCATTCAAAGAATCTGCCAGAATAAAAGAGAGACAAAAGCAAGATTTCAATGTGACCTAAAATCTCCCCAGTAATTAGAAGGACTAGAAATACTTCATTGCAGTTATGAGACCAAGCCTGCAAGGGAAGGAATGTCCTAGAACTCAGCAAGGGACTGGTTTAATAGCATACAGGGGTTTTTCTATTTCTGTCACCTCTGTGTTTTCTGTTTAAGATGTATTCAGGCATATACTGTATTTCATTTTGGTTGTTTTGCTCTGTTTTTTAATTTAAGCCTGCTTTTAGATTGCTGTGTGACATTGACTCGGAGGAAATTGTCTAGGAAAGTACATCTCAAACATCAGCTCAAGGTTTCATCACACAGAACAGGCATTTTTTCAATACTAACATTGCTGTCTTACATAAAATCTTCACCTATCTAACCTCACTGTTGTTGTCTTCATGGCTATATATAAACATTCCTCAAAAAGTACTATTAAACAGTAGCTCCTTAGGATTCTGTTCTAGATTACAAATATTCCCTGTCTGGATACACAATTTAAAGTAGTCATTACTTTCAACACTTAGCATTCTGTTTAAACACAGTACTGCGGGAACTACAGTACAGTAGAGAAAAAAATTTAAGCATATTCTACTGCATTAACAGACATAGCATCCATCATCTAATTTGCTGATAGGATTTTGAAAATTCTGCTTTTTAAAATAAAGGGCTTTTTTGTAATAATTTCAAACTTGATGTCCTTCATATTGACTTAAAGTCACAGATTTAATATATTCAATACATTTTATGTTTAATATGTAGATGTTTTACTCTATGCAAAAAGTCACTTGGTTATTTTTATTTTTTCATAGATGCTTTGCTATAGTTTAAAAATTTATCATCTTGCCTCAGAATTACCTTATTTTTCTTTTGTTTTCGATAATGAAGGAATGATCAAAACATGGAGAAAGGAGGAGTTTTAGAACTCAACAGAAAGAACAATAAAGAGGAAAGATTTAAAGGATTGAAGAGGGAAAAAGGTAAAAACTCAGAAGAAACAGACTAAATGACTGAAGGCCATGATAAAGGATACAAAGAAAAGCAAATCAAGACTGTGAATAACAGTATTTTACATCTAGTTCTAACATCTTCAGTCTGAAAGAATTCTGATGAATCAAGTAACTAAAAAGAAATAGAGATAAGACTCTTTTCCTGAAAAGTACATTTTCTAGACATGGAAGAACAGTTCACTTTTAAATAGTATTAGTATATAATGAACCAAGAAGTGGCTTGGTTTGTGAATTGTGCTTATGTGAAAATATTTCTGAGATTTAGGCTTCAAATTTATTAATCAAATGATAACACAAGGGTGGAAAGGTAAGTGCAGACAAACTCTGAGAAGAATAGATACCAGAAAAAAATTAATTGTGAAGACAGTTAAACATAGAGGTATCGATAAAACAAACTCCTTCACTATGCCTTTTGACCATGACTGGGAGTATTTCAGTAGGTCCACACTGACACAACCATAAACCACGAATTAAGAATCAGGAAACACATTATAAAATTATTTGATCTACAGTATGCCTGAGGCTAGATACTTAAACGGATTTAAAACAAATGTTTTGGTTAAACAAATGTACTGAAGTGATTACCTGCAACTGTGAGTTAAAAGATGATCCACAGTACTAAAACCATGACACAGCTATTGCATATGCAAATATTATAAATATAAAACAAAATTAAGACTGTCTTAGGTGGAAGAATAGTATTTGAATAAAATTCTTCATCCTTGAATACATTTTACTAAATTTTATCACAAATTTTCATCCTTCTTCCTTTGCCTTTTTCTTTATTTATAATTTTCATTTGTGTCAATTCAAAGAACTCTATCATATCTTAATGGTTTGGTTTTTTTTAGATTACTGTCTTATTTATGGGAACTCAGCTTCAAGAGACATTACTTTAAACTTGGGTTTAGAGCTAGTCTGTTTGAACCACTTAAAGTTCTGTAAGAAAATACAAAAGATACATTACCTCGGCTTTTGGCAGCTTCTTTCAAAGCTGCAAGGACCTCAGGCTTCAGGTCATCAGAAAGTAACCTTCCCTCCAGGCCAGGAAAGAGTGATCTAGCACAACATGAAAAAAGAGAAAAACAAAATCAAAAAGGTCCCCACACTTTAGCAAACCCTCATTTATTTGTTTTACTGTATAGACATCACCAGCATGGTAATCATCATGGTAGAACAGAGTAGCATGCAAAGCAGTCATGTGCATATGCAGACTAGGGCTTTCAGTGGGTATTTTCTGGCAAATAAAAAAGCTATACATTTAGAAGCAGAGAGCAGTAAGAAAGTAATCTTTCCAACTGCTCTTCTTTTCAATGCAGGCATAAGCAAGTTTTCTTTGACAGAAAAACTGGGATTAAAAAACTATTTTCACCTATTTGTACTCTAACCAAAAAAAAGTTAGAATACCATTCTATGTCTCTTAGAATTCTGCTTGAAAAGTTTACATAAAATACAACACATAATCCTAGAAAGTCACACAGATCTGTGGATTTAAAAAGATCTAAAGATTTCAGAAGATCTGCAGTCAATACTTAAAATTATTGTGCCAAGAGTCAGTCTCATCCTCCACTTCTCTTACTTTAACAGTTAAAACTAAATTAGTTTTCAGGGCTTTGGTTTTTGTGAAATCAAAAATAAATATCCAGTTTAATTCTGATCACGGGTATGTTCATTAGACATAAATCAATACAGAATCTTGTCCTTCCACAGTTAGCAGGAAGAAAATTTCTAAGAGCTGATTTTACCTTCTTAGCAGGCTCCAAATTTCAATAAGAGCCAAGGTCCTAAATTGAAAAGGTTTTGAAACATCTAGCATACATAATTTATCATACTTAAAACATTAGAATTAAAGATACTTCATGCAGACAAGAATAGAGGCAAAGAAAGCATTACATTTCAAACTCCTGTTCCATCACAGTAGAAATGATATTTATGCCTATTAAAATATGCTTTTGTAGTCATTTTATAAGACTAATCAAACCAGGTCCATTACCAATGGAACATGAACTGAATTAAGAAATACTGGTATCCTTAAGTTTCAAAAAAAGTACGTTATGACTAGTTGGAAGGAGGGCTCTTAATTTGTTAGTCTCATCAAGGGAATGTTTTCTTTGTTAGTAAACAACAAAAGATAAATCATCTCACAGTAGATGCTAAAAAACTTTTTTTTTTTTTTTTTTTTTTTTAGAAAAAGACACCAGAACCATAGGCCCCAAGTACCTTTAATCTCCTGATAAATAACCTGAATTGTTTAGAGCAAGGAAGCAAGAAAAGATTATGAGTTTTTGATTATGGGTTTAAATTTATGGAGCTCCTGGAATGGGTACAGCACAGGGCTACTACATTCTTCTCTCTCTCAAGATTTTTTCATAGAGGAGCACAGAGAGAAGAAAGAGAAAACAATTTCTATTTCTACTCCTGTTTTTCTCATGTAGAATGTATTTGGAGAATTGTTTACTTGGGGTGATTACTTTATTGGATTCTGGTGAGGATTGTTTGAGCTTGACAGCTAATCAAATCTACCTGTGTCTAGACTCGAGAGAGAGTCATGAGTTGGTTAGATGGATACAGTTAGTTAGATATAGTAGTTAGAAAAAGCAGGTATATAGTTTTAGTATCTCCTTTAAATATTAATATTAATTAACATTATTAATATTTAATATTGCTTATTAATATTTATTAAATATTAATGATTTAATATTTTGTGTTCCGTATTAATTATTAATCTGTAATATTAGTGTATTATAGTATAGCTTTCTGAACTAGAATCAGACATCATAATTTCTTCCCACCAAGTTCACCTGCATTTACAACAGGTTACAGAGATGATTAAGGCATTGGAGCACCTCTCTTACGAGGAAAGGCTGAGGGAGCTGTGCCCCATTAGCCTCAAGAGGAGACAGCTCAGAGGGGACCTCATCCATGTCTATATGTACCCAGAGGGAGGGTGTCATGATGGTGGAGCCAGGCTCTTTCTCGTGGTGCCAAGGATTCAGGCAATACAACAAGAGGCAATGGGCAGAAACTGATGCACAGGAAGTTCCAGCTGCATATGGGAAAAACCTCTGCATTGTGCAATGACCTAGTACTGGAATGAGTACTGATTGTTCATAGAGGCTGTGGAGGAACTCCCTCATTAGAGATACTCAAGAACCATGTGGACACAACCCTGCGCCATGTGCTCTGAGACAGCTCTGCTTGAGCAGGGAGGTTGGACCAGATGACCCCCTGCAGTCCTTTCTAACCTCAGCCATGCCATGATTCTGTTTAGAAAATAGCAGAAAAACAATAACAGCAGGCTTGAAGATATGCAAATTGTTTTCAAGAAACATGGGAAGAAAAGTTACTTGCATTCAACTGCTTTTCTTTAAGATTGGCTGTCTATATGTATAGTCAAAACACAATTTACATAAGGACCTCACCTGAAGCACTTTTTACCTTAATACCACCTATATGGGCACATTCCAACCTACCTCAACTTCCCTTTTAAACAGTCCGCAGAGCAGTAAAAGCAACAAAACAAATGTGCTAAGTGTCACATTCTTTCAAACTGAGGGTCTGGAAATCAGTAGAACTCAGAGGCAAAGGAGAAGGAGGGCTCATTGTAACCATGCACAGAAGTAGCACTTTTTAAGAGGAAACATCTGGTATGTCTGAGTGACTTCAAGCCTCCTGTCTTTAGACAGGAGAAATGGTCCAGATTCAACAAGTATTAAATACAGGCAAAATCCAGTACAGACGTAAAAAGCAGTAGTCATGCTTTCTGCCCAGTGACCCAAGCCCGTTCATTCCAGCTAGCCTGCTATTTGCTATCCCCTCCCCAGTGTCAGTGCAAGTGCTTTTGGCTGGTGAAATGAGAACCAAATTGGAGTGCTGATGCAGCTGAGAAATAAGCAAGGAAAAAAACTAATTGGAGAGGGACTGGAGAGAACAAAGGGAGAGCAGATGCAAAAGACAGCCTGTCATATCTGCTTATTTCCTGAAACCAGTTTTTAGTACTACCTCTCTGAAATTAAGTGTTGTGATAAAAAAAAAAAAAAGCCAGATGTAATCTCAAACCTTCAGTTTAATAAAAGCCCTTTGCATTACCCAATTTAATAAACTTCCTAGTATGTGTGTTTCTAATCTTCTCGTATTTGTAATTCCAAGAAGAAAATTAACTGGAAATGTATCCTGAGGTATTCTCTTAAAGCATAGATCACACAATTCTTTTATACACAGTTAATGACAAATGGGTGTCAAACTTCAAATGAGACATATGCACAGACATATACATATATACAGAAAATTTAGTTCTATCTATGCCTTATTTCATCACCATACAGGCTGCTGCATACCTTGTTTGTTGACAAGCAAAGAACAGTCTGAATCTCTGTTTCAACATATAAATAAAAAAACAAAAAAATCAGAAAAACCTAAAAAAACCCTCCCCTCCCTAAATATTAAGCATACCTGGGATATTCTTCTGAGGTTATGTAAACTATGTCTTGTTCTGACACAGATGAGGAAAAAGGAATAAAATTCTCATTCTGTAAAGGCAAAAGCTCCAATCCAATCAGTTCACTGTAGACTCCATCAGAAAGCACAAATTCTAAAAGATGAAGCTTTTCTTCAGCAGGTCCACTGTGCCCAGATTTCCTCAGGACCTGCCGCACTACAGCAGGAGTCACTTTTTTCACAGCTTTAGCAGTAGAAATAGTAAGATGCACTGCATTAGCAATATTTGCTGGTACCTTAGCAATCTGCTTCCCTGAATTCTGGAGGTAGTTGAGAACAGACTGTGTGTACTCCAAACTCTCATCCATTTCAGAAAAGTACACCTGTTCCACTTTTATCCACTGATTACTCACTGAGTAAATAACTGTATGCTGGAGCAGATCTTTAAAGAGAGGTACTACAATTGGTTTCCAGGGTACCCTGATTTTGTTCTCATCAGGCCATAACCTATAAATTCTTTCAGGTGACAATGGAAAATCTGAATTCTTCTCAGTCTCCATTCGTTTGATAGCTTCCAAAATAAGGGTGGTATATGCCTTAGGTACTATATTTACCACAAGAAGATCATTCCACAAAGCCGCTGGATCTCTCCACTGATCCAACTCTCGCCATTTGATACTCCTCCTGTTGTCTGTGAGACCAAAGAAACCACTAACATGAACTGGAAGTCCAGTTTTGCTTTCTTCACCTGGAGGCAAAGGCAGAAAACAGAAAGCTCTTCCTGAAAAGTCTGCTACAGCTCCATTTTCCTCTTCATTAGTTGCTAAAGACATGGCTATTCCAATAGTAGGAACAAATTTCAAGTCATCAGCTAAACAATCCAGTTCTGTGCACATTCCTCGACCACCCACACAATTACACACTAACCAAGATGTTTTCTGTGCGTCCTTAACACTCTCATCTTCTACAACTATATTTACATGGTATGTCACACATGTTATGCTATTGCTTGGAACTCCCTTACAATACTGACTTATTGCAGTTCCTAGGATTTTGATAGAATTGGGTCTTTCGTGTTTCAAGGCCTTGTTCTCGCTGGCAGTTACTCTAAACACCAGCCTCTCTGTTCCGTCGGCTTCCCGAACGTGCAATGAAACATCCTGAACACTCTTCAGGAAAAGCAATACAGTGTCTGCATCTGCTCTGAAGGATTCAAACAGCTCCAAAATCTTCTGCTTGTCGTAAACATTGCTGCTCAGTTGGGAAGGCTGCAGACGAAGTGGGAAACGAAAAAATGTACCAGGAAAGTTTCCACTCTTAAAGGTTTCCTTAGTGCTGCCAAATACACCAATGTAAGGTGCAAATTGGTCCGTAAGTTCATTTATTTCCTTGCTATCTTCTTTTAGATTCCAACACTGGCCTGACTCATGAGGTCCAAAGAGGGTTTGATGGGGATCAAGCATTCCAATCTGGTCACCGCTGAAGATGCTAGGGACATCTGTATCCATAAAAACCAACAATTATTAATAACTCTAAAACAACATACTTTAAAAATACAGTGTTAAGAAACTAATTTTAAAAAGGCAAGAATAAAATATTCTAAAACTGTGATGAACTGAGTAAAATTCTCCAGGGAAATGGTTGAGTCACCATCCCTGAAGGCATTTAAAAGACATGCAGATGTGACCCTTAGGGACATGGCTTAGTGGACTTGGTACTATTAGGCTTATGGCTGGTCTTTTCCAACCTACCTGATTCTATGATTCTGATAACATAATTCAGTGCTTGATAACAGAGAAGAAACAAGCATACACCTATTCTGCAGCTGAATATATAAATAGTCATTCAACCACTTGAGTTCTAGCAGACAGTGAGCAACAGAAAGTACAATTTCTTTCAACTACATACTTTTATGTTTCCAGTATTTTCAAGAAAAAAAAAATGACAAATTAATTTACTACATGTGTGTACTACTAGATTCATACTTCACAGATCTTGAAGGCTGGCAGACAGGAATTCTGTACATTTAAAAGACCAAATTCACAGAATTATCAAACAACTGAATGTATTAATTTAATTCATGTTCAGCTAGGTAAAATATTGTTAAAAATATAATGTGTCTTAGAAATTCTCTTCAAAAGGTAAAAATTTTTATTTTGGCAAAAATTTGCCTCTTATCCAGCACTATTATAACCGTGAAGACTGTAAGCATTATTTATGCTTCTGTACCACAGTAAAACATTCTGGGAGAAAAACAGATTTCAAGACTGAATATTAAGAGCTTGCAAAACAGCATGGAGTATCTTCTTTCAAGTGTAAATATGAATATCCCTCTATTACATAATATATTTTTTAGCAATAAATAAAAATCACTACTTATTATACAAAGAACCTGCAGAAGACGTTTTAGTCTACAAAGAACCTGCAGAAGACTTTCAGTCTAGTGAGTAGAACTTTCACACTTCTACTTGGATACCTAACCTATATTATGAGCCTTTAAAAAATTAACAGCAATGTGTAATTGAAACAGCAGTGTAAAGGAATGTTTATTTCAATGTAAAGGACTAAGTACATAATGATATTAATAGAACAATCTTCTTCAAACACCTTCAAAATCAAATAGATACCTTATAGGATTAAAGAAAAACAGGAATGCTTTGTAATAATATCTAGCTATTAACTATTTTTAAAACACACTAGAGATAAAATATTACATTTTTATGAATATCTAAAGTAATTTAACTATTCTAAACGTCAACATTTTATTTTTAAAATAACTAACTACTAAGATTACCTGTTATATGATAAACTGAATTAAAGCCAATTCCAAATCTTCCAACTTTCAGGGGATCATCCTTCTTCCTGCTTCTTGCTATTTCCTGTATACCATGCCAGTCCTCAGGGGTGAAAACTGCATCATTGTATGCATAAAATGCTGGCCCTATAATAAACAGCCGAAAGTTAAAAAGACAACAGAAGAAGAAAACTATTTAGTGTTTAAAATTTTTAGGAAATGAACTCACAGACCTAAGAATGCATTTCTTTGAAGTATATGCATGTGCAAATTTAATGGGGAAGCTATGACTCTAAGCTGACATCAAGTTATGCCTGGTAATGAAAAAAAAAATAAAAAAGCAAAATGCAAAAGCAAGGAGATGAATTTACCTCCATAAAAGGTACTTAGATTTATATTCTGATGTGTTATTTAATTCTTGCATCCATACTTTAAAAGAATTATTCTGAAAAACTGAACAAAAAGCAGAAAACAACTTCTGAAAGAAATGTCATGTGGCACAAAGCTTAAACTCAATCTGTTCAGACTATCAAAAAAAAGTTTGAAAAATGTACTAGTCACAGTCTGAAGATAGCTCCACTGGAAGGGAGTATAAGGCAAGATAAAACAATAATCTGTGTCTGGAAAGCAAGACAGACAAATTCATATTAGAAGACATAATAAGGCTATTAACAACTGAAAAAAAGCCAGAAGAAAGAAGTAGTGGATCATTCATCACTGAAACTTCAAATCACAGCTGAATGCCTTTTGGGATGACTATGCAAAATAATTTTTAAAATAATATTAATAATAATAATAATTTTTAAATACATAATTTACATTTATCTCATAAAGCCATAATAAATGATGCAAAAACCTTAAAGTTTCAAGAAACTGGATTTGCAGTGTACAGACAACATTAAGCAAAGTTGGGTGTAAGGTCAAGAGAAAAGGGGATGAGGAAGAAAACTGAACTGCCTAGAGAATGCTGAAATGTAAAGGGCAAAGGTCCTCTTTACATTAAAAACTGGTGTAATGACCTGGGCTTCATGGTAGCTGGGGCTGTGTTTTGGATTTTTGCTGGAAACAGCAACAATAACAGAGGGCTGTTTTAGTTATCACTGAGCAGGGCTTAAGCAGAGCCAAGGCCTTTTCTGCTTCTCATGTGGCCCAAACAGCGAGTGGGCTGGGGCTGCTAAGGAGCTCAGAGGAGACATAGCCAGGACAGCTAACCCCAAACAACATGCATATTGAAAAATAATGGCCAAATTTAATAAAACTTATACTTACCTTGATATTGTGCCATGTCCTTTGACCATAACGTTTCTGTTCCATACTGAGTTTCATCATATAGAAACCTAACCTCCGTGGCACCAGCATCTTCTGCATTCTGTATCAGTTCCTGAAGCAGACAAATCAAAATATAATGCAGTAATACATATTCTAGCAATGGCTTTTGAACTTAAACAGTAGAAAATAACAAGCAAATTTCTCAAGTATAACTGTTTTTGTACATTTCAAGCAGAATGGCTTTATCCAGTTTACCTGCATGAGAATAGGTAACCTTATAAACAAATATTCAGACAAACACTATAAATATTATTTGAATTTGGAGCTCAAATACCACACAAAAGCAGTCAGAAAGTTGAGAAATAAGCTACTAAACTGCTACTACTATATTATCATAAGAATCAGAGCTGTAAAAGTCTCAAAACAAAGCAAATGTAAGAAGAGGAAAAAAAGAATTTTATATTTATCGAAGTGTATTAGGTAAGTCCTTATAAACAGCTGCACAACAACAGTGATGCAACCATTCACAAAAGAGTAATGCACAGCACTCTTCTTTACATCAACTAAAGCAGGTTAAAGTTAACATTTTACAGGATGGACCAACCACTCCTGGGCCATGGTGCTCACATTTCTAACACCCCTGCAGCAAAGGGCTGCAAAACAGTACTGACCAGTAGCCCCCTAAGTCACAAACCAACAGAGCAGCAACCCACAGACTGGAAAGAGGCTTATATGAAGCTTGAGTATTTGTTAAATGGCAGTATCAGTGGTGAGAGCTACAGAAAACTCAAATGTCAGTAAACTAGTTCTGTAAACACAACCATTAATCAAATACGCCCATCCAGTCCTGTTTTCATCAACAGTAGACACGTAAGCTTGATTATAAATACCTACAGGATTACAGCCTCACACAATGGTCTATTTACACTGAATCACCACAGTGTATCAGGGTTCCAGACACATAAACATGTGTGTCTGTTATGTGGGAGTGTGCAAGTTTGGCATAAGCAAGTATTTGAAAAGCAATATAGATATATAATATGCAATGTAGTCACACATTTTGATTTCATCCAGTTATACATAAAAGACTTGATAGCAAGATGAACCTGTACTTAAAAAATGCATCAACTAGCAGCAAGTATTTCAGATTAGGTTGCATTCAATACTATTGAGACTATACTATAAGCTCACTGTTATCAAATATCTGGTTCCAAAATTTTAACTCATTTATTTTACAGTTTTTTATAGTATGTTCAGTCTATAATGCATATTATATTGTCACTTCTACACAGTTCTGAAGTATTATGAGATAGCAGAAAATATACCCACAGTTAAGGATAAACAACAAATGTTTAAAGAATCTTTACAAGATATTTATATGCAGTTCTTCTTCTAAAAGAACAATCATGACATTCATTCAAAAAGAAACAGTAAGATAGCCCAAAGTTTCCAGAAATATTAAATACTAAGTATGGCAATCACCATGAAGTCAGACTTTCATTCATGCTGTGGCACACGAGGTAACTGCTACATTCAGCTGTAACACTATTGTATCTGAAGAATCAAAACACTGAAATAAATTGTAAGGTATCAGCAAAATTCCTGGTAGCAATCTCTAACAATGTGTTAAGCCTAAACTGGAAACTAAGAAAATAGCATCATTTCTACTTTTAAATTTACCTATCTGATTTATAAGGACCTTTCCTTATGTCTTCATGTTGGAATGAAAGTTTGGGTTAAAAATATTGAGGAGATTTGAACCCTTCTTAATTCAAATGCATTTTACAGATGCAAATAGCACTGAGAAATAATAAAAATGTAAGCACCCCTCCTACATACACACACTGCTCAGAACATACTCAGGAGGAAATTTGCCAAAACAGTTGAAAATATGCTTATCTTGGGCATTCCCACTAAGCACAATCAGCTTCTAGTTCCATGGTTGCAAACAAGACAACAGACATAAGGAACTGTCATCATCTATCAACATTTGTATGTGAGTGTTTTGAATGCATGCATGTATAGACAGATAAGATATAATCTGTATCAAATCCCATTTGTTAGAACCTAGTATTCCCATATACTAAGAAAATTAAGTTCCTACCACCCATGTGATGAAGTGTGCTGGATGAGAAGTTTCACATCCAACTAATCACCCCAGATGCTCTTAAGAAAAAATCAAACCATCATTTTCAGACATTAGCATAGGAAGCTATGATAAACCACACAATTCATCTTCTGCTGAGCAAAGTCAGAAACTTTAAAAGAAATAAAAACAAAAAACCACACGAAGTACACAACTCATTTTGCCTTGTCCAGAGAAATGGACACACACATCTTCTGTAGTACAGTGAATATAAGATAAAACAGATTTGCTGGGAAGTGTTAAATTTTGGCATTATGTCATGCATATTAAATGACTGTTAAAAATATTACTTATTGTCTACCTTAAGAATCTGTCCTCCCTCTGGGTATCTTCTTAATATATCCTTTAAAAAATCAACAAGTGGTGGAGTTGTTTGTCCAAAACGACCTAAAAACAAATAAATAAATAAGCTGTGTATTATGCTACTATGCACTTAATTTGAGATTTAAAAAAAAATACTAAACAATTACTGGAAACAATAATTTCTTAAAATTAACTCAGGGCCTATTATTGTAAAATCTTGAATTTCCAGAATCAGCTGTGACAATCCTATATTATAAATCTTTTAATTAAAGAAGGTGAAAAAGCAATCTTGCTGTTGAAGTCAACAAGCTGTTTCATACCTAGATTAAATAAATTTGGGGGCTAAGTCTTTACAACTGTTATACCACAATTCCAACTACTTGATGTTCAAAAGCAGCAGTTTCTAAAGGACTACTACTTTTTAAGTAGCAGGACAGTATTCCAGGGCAGCAGTGGCTCTAACTCTTTTACAGCCAGTGATGATCCCTACTGACAGCTACACACACAGGCACAGAGGGTTCTGGATCTAGACATACTCTGGGCATGGACCTGGTGCCAGCCTTGGTTTTGCCAGGGCCTAACACTGGAGGGAAAAGAGTCTCAGCATTATGAACATCTGCTCCAAGAGAAAAAGCCTATCACAAAATGAAAGGTGAAATACTCTTAATTTCAAACTCCAGTCTGAGACCAAAGGGCAGCTCCCTAAATCAAACCTCTAAAACACATGCTTCAAACATATAACAATAATGCAAACCTCACAAGCAAAACAGACCCTAATGATGCCCCATCTAATGCTTCCTTTTAAAATTGTTAACAAGTAATTATTCTCTCCCTCTCTTCTGCATATACACGTTTATGAAGCACACAGATTCAAACCTGCATATTATGTATATTCCGGAATAGAACACTAGGATAAAAAAGCAAAGTGGAAAAAAGGGGACAAATAAGAGTTCTATTTGCTGAGAAAGCATCAAGTAAAAACATCAAATATTTTGTCTTTAAAATTTTCTTGAATCACTTTATTTACGGTAACTTAATAGCATCAATGAAAAAATGAGCAAGAAATTGCAAAGGACAGATGAATGTGTAAAGTATTTCATAACTTCTGTTATTTTTACAGTATACAGAAGTACATGAAAGTCAATATGCAATATGCATATCTCCAAAATAAGCTGAACTGATCAACAGACATTACCTAAAATGAAGAAACTGATCTTCTCTAAGTTGGACAGGCAGGTGGAAGTGTTTAAACAACACATTTCATTCACCATGGGAACCACCACAAAAACAGACAAGTAACTATTAAGTGATAGGAATGAAGACAGACTTTGTTCTCTTTAAGAGCAGAGCTCTATGTATGTCACAACAATTACTCTAGCTATTGTTCATTATTTACTTTCCTAAGAAAGGCTAAACTGGTTTTTCTTCAGTATTAGAGCTGGTCATATTTAACACAAAATTGGTACCACAAATTTAGCAGAGAAACTTGTTCTACTGTAAGAGCAGTCAAGCACTTAGGAGCCCAGAAACTCTGTGCAATCTCCCTCCTCTTTCCAAGCTCAACCAGATCAACCCTCAAGTGATCCAGACTGACCTCAGAGCTGCCCACACTCTGAGCAGCAGGGTGGAGTAAAAACCTCATGTCCCTTCCAACATGAATTATTTTGTGATCATATGAAAAGATTATGCCTTATTTGACAGACACCAGCAATGAACAAACACAAAGGAGACATGGATAATCCTCAGAGCACTTCAGCAACCCATATGCCTGGTCCTACTGACCACACACTTCCAAGTTAGAAATTCAGGGCACTTCTTGATTCACCTGCTGTAAGGAAAAAATCTCTGAACTGGAAGGATCCAAAATGAACACAAAAGGCTGATACTGAAACCTTCAGATGTTTTAGATTGACTTACATCAGAACTGTGGGCCAGGAAACGTTAAGCACTTTATCTAGACCTAGATTGCTTACAGTGGCACCTCTAAGAAAATCTCGAATCCTAGGCACAAAAATATAGCAACAGTTTTTCTTTCCCATGAAGGATTTCTTAGGGCCACTACACTCTATGTAGCTGCGTGGTAGAAAATAAGACTTTTTATTTAGTCTACCACAGCCTACACACAGCAAAACAGTCAAGAATGACAGAAAGAAAAATGTTTGATGCCAGAAGCATTAGGTCGTAGAAATGAGGTCCATTTTCATAGGTATTTTCCAATCACTTCAGGTTCTAGAGAATGTGAACGTGAACTTCTGGCTAATATACAAACTCTTCCCTCTGTCACTAAAAATCCATAATCCAGTATATACATGCCTCAAACAGGATAAGAAATAAAATATTTTTTGAGGTCAAATAAAATATCTCCATGAAAAAGAGGGGTTTTCTTCTTCATCATGACATCTGATTAGCATTTATTTCATTGCCTTACAATAAAGCTATTGTGAGAAGAATATTAATGCTAGCAGCCAAAAAAATAATCATGACAGATTTTAATTAGAAGATATTCAGTTAGCAAGATATGATATGAAAAGATATATCTTCAGTTTTTTTTTAATAAAAATGTAAATAACAGACAGAATTAAAAGAAAACCAAGCTATCAAAGAAAAAAAACTAAAAACAACAGAAGAAATCCAGAAATTTTCACTAGTGTTATAGTTTTTTTACATGGTGGTTACTGAAAAGATATCCTTTGAGTATCTGAATTGTTTTCAAGTATCCAGATTATTTTATATGAGACAAAGCAGCTACAACACTACTGAAAGGCAAGTCTTACTGACTCCAACGGACAGCAATAACCTAAATTCTACATATTATAAAACATGAAAAAATAAACACCAAGGAATTTAAAAAGAGAAGTTTCATTTTTCTACAGCAGAATGAAAAGAACAAGTGACAAACCTAAGACTTATATGAAAAATAATTGCTTCCCATTTAAAAAAGATAAAAATTTCAATTAACTCCATATTGCATCAGAAAACGTTTGGAACTTCCAGTATATAAACAGAGACAAATATTTTCCATACCTCCTCCTTTCAACCCTTTTGACTGAAGCTCTAGAAAAACTTGATTTTGAGACTTCTGAAGATCCCCAATCTTGATATCATCAGACAACTGAAGGAAAAAATAAGACAGATCTTGGTCAGAAGTTTCAGTTTGATAATAACAGGACCAAAACATATCAGGTGGAAAAAATGCCTATAGAAGCATACTAAAGGCAAGCCATGGCCTCTTGTTTCTACAACTGAAAAAGTTTTGTATTCAGGGAAGTTCTGGAAGCACAAAAATAAAGCAGTTATTGTTCTAAGGTGCATGTCCACAAAAAAAAATGAATATATACAGGAAGTACATAGTCTGTATACTCCACAAGTACATCTGGGTATGCAATTTCATAGGAAGCTTGAACTAAGTAATAGCAGCTCAAAGCAGCTGGCAAGCCACTGTGTAGAGACAAAAGTGTGTCAGAGAAACCTCCTTGAAGAATTTGACAGCCTCATCCCCCATTACCTCTACATGCAGACCCATCACTGCATGATGAAGGTTGAAGGGGCCACTGAAAGCCACCAAATCCAACCTCCAGTGCCTCACCAGGAACATCATAGAGAAACTGAGGCAAACTATGCAACACATTCCTTAGCAGCCATTGGGAAAACTATTATGTAATCATAGCACAAAAAGCTTTTGTTGCAATTCCAGTTTCATGTAATGTGTTTCACATTCATATACCAAGTGCTGCTAAAAGACTCATATGTGACCCATGCTATCCTGCACACAACAACAAATGCAGATTTAGAAGGCCACCGTACTAATTGGAAACAAGATTAAAATATTACGACATTTTATATTACATTATTCTCAGTTTAGAGTAGACTTTGGGACTACTTCCTTACTCTGATAGGTAAAAACAAATCACTAGAAAGTAGTTGGTGTTTACACAGACATAGATGTTTACAATTTAACTACACTTAATAAAAGACAGCCCTAGTCCAGAGTACATAATAATGATTTAACATCATTAGTAATACAAAAACTTACATTCTTTTTTACTTTTACCAGTCTTATACAGTTAGTAAAACAGCAGTTAGTTTATCATAAAACTGCAGAAATACTGTTCTTGAGTTTAACTTTCTGAAGACATAAAATTGACTATAACTACTCTGAAATCACTAAAATATAAAGCAATCCACAGAATGGTGGAAGCCATCACCAAGCATTAAAGGAATAAAGTAACTGAATATTCTAAGGTACAATTTTTGTACCAAGACACCACTAGAAACCTGGACATTGAATAGATCCAAATCAATAGTTTAATCCAGTAAGGAACTATGAGAGAAAAAGACACTGGACTTTACTTAACATCTGTAAATTGCACATAACAATTCTAATGGAAAAAAATTATTGATCATATTCATCATTATGGATGAATATTCTACTACTCAAAAAATTAAAAAATAATTTGATCCAAATAAACAGGAGTTCAAAAGTTTATAAACCATTTTCAAATTTGCTACAGTACAGAACAAATATTTCCATATATATTCTAGTTCATTATATTAATAAAAAAACCAAACAGAAAAGCAATTACAGTCTGCTTACTGACTGTTCCCTGCAAAAGATAAGTTTTCTGTGGCAGTCAGATCTTTGCTTCCAGGCAAATTTTAGAAAGTGATACAGAGTTTGTCCTCCAAAAAAGGAAGGCCTGGTGAAAACAAAATCAAGGACACACAAAAAAAAGATAAACTACACAGGCAGTTTACTTCAAACCTAAGTCCTCAAAGCCAGCTTGTGTTGCCAAGGTTCTTATAAGCTTCCTAAGCAATACAACCGACAGGTGTATCTTGTCTCATAGAATGGTTTGGGTTGGAGTGGGACCTTTGAAGGCCATGTAGTTAACTCCAGCTCCTAACATCACCATGAACGAACAGGAACTAGATCATGCCTCTCAAAGCTCTATCCAACCTGGTTATCAACACTACCAGTCATGGGGAATCCACAACTTCTCTGGGCAACTTGTTTCAGTATCTTATCACCCTCATCCTAAAGAATTTCTTCCGTGTGCCAAATCTAAACTTACCCTCTTTTGGTTTAAAGCTATTGTCCCTTGGCCTATCACTTCAGGCCTTGGCAGAAAGTATCTTTCCATCTTTCTTATAAGTCCCCATTATATTTAGAAAGGCCACAACAAGGTTTCCCTAGAGCCCTCTCTTCTCTACACCTTTGCACATCCCCTTGCCCTATTTAACACTAACTTCCAACCTCCTCTCTCTCGCCTTCCTGCCTCTACTCATCCCACCCCACCAGGTTCCCATTTCCCAAGAGCACAGCTAGAAGCACAGGAAGCAGTACAGAAAAACTGACACGGGGCATGATGCTTTCAACAGAACAAGGTCATTCATTCATTCATTCATTCGACTCCCTCCTGTGCCCAGACCTCCATCTTCAACTTGTCACTTTTATCTCACTGTGATATCAACTCTGCTCTTGAAACTGGCGAGAATGGTAGGAGGGCAGAACACATCAGCACTCTCCGATGAATTTCTGCTCTCCCCAACAACTCCCCAGAGAAATCAGGATAAAACACATGGAGAACTTCAGGGAAAGAACTAAAGAAAAAAAGAAAAAGACACAAAAGCTCGGATGTTAGGAGCTGGCACCATCGAGAGCGGTATGAGGCTCGGAGGAACAGCTAAGGACGCGCACGGCGCGCTGCCCACGCGTGACCCGGAGCAGCCGGGCGGGGTCTGCCCCGCCCCGCCGGCCCTCACCTCTCTGCCGCGGTGCCACAGGCGCTGCTCGGCGGCGGGCGGCCCGGCCTCCGCCTCGATCCGCCTCTTCGCGTCCCGCACGGCCGCGGACGGCGGCAGCTCGAAGGTCCTGCAGCCCAGGCAGTCATGGAGGACGGTCACCCGGGCCAGCCTGCGGCAACACGACAGACACCAGATGAGAAAAGGCTCGCCGCGCCGCCGCCCGCTCGCTTCCCCCGCGGGCACCGCGGAGGCCCGAGACGGGAGCCGCAGCCTGCGGGGCGCAGCGCTGTCCGTCCCGCTCTCCGAGGGGCAGCGGCGAAGTCGATGCCGCAGCCTCCCCGCCCGGCCCGCACTCACATCCCGCCGCCGCACACAAAGGGCCGCTGCTCGCCGCGCCGGCGGCGCTCCCCGCGCGGGGCAGGGCCGGGGCCGCGCCGCGGAGGAGGCGGAGGAGGAGGCGGGAGCGGCGGAGGTGCCGCCCCAGGAGCGGCGGCCGCGGCTGCGGAGGTGCGGCGGGGCCCGGGCGGCTCCTCTGCCCCGGCGCACGGAGGCGTTTCCCGGCTCCCCAAGGCCCGCAGGGCCTCCATGAGAGAGAGCCCGGTCGCCGGGGACGAGGCAGAGGCTGCAGCTTCGCATGTACGGCGTGAGCCGTGAGTGAGGGTGAGATCTGGAGATGGTACCGCAGGCACATCCCTCCTTCGGCAGGGAAGCACGCTAGTGTTTCACTTAATTCACAACATATAGACACACATGGAGCACATATAGTTACAGCTGATAAACTTCATGCTTTCTCAAGGATGCAAAACACAGAAGGAAACATACCTTTCCTGCTCTCTGTCGGAGAGCCCGTCAAAGGTCATACCTCCTGCCCTATCTCAAAAGGGTGTATGTTAGGTCCTCATACCATTCAAGACTTAAAAAAAGTGCTCTCGCTCCTAAAAGGCTGAGACTTTGCTTGCCTGTGATTTCAATGGGTTGAAGGGGCACTTTGAGAAACTTGTGGAGGGGGCCAGCAGAAAGGCCACTGTTCATCGTGTACAAAGCTCTGCGCCCAGGACCGTGGGCTGTGCCGGCAGCTGGACAGCAGCCCTGCTCCAAAGGAGCTGGGGGATACCAGGCTTCCCAGATCGAGGAAAGGGAGTCTGCTCAGTGCTGGTGAAGCTACTGTGACCAGAACATAGCAGTGTTTTGGGCTTGCTTTGTTCCCGGGCAGAGGATTACTGACATGGTCAGGGGCTCAAAGCACATGACCTACAAGGAGTATATGAGAGGAGTTGGGCTGTTCAGTCTGAGGATGAGGAGACGCGGGGTGCAGTATGGTAACATCCTGCCTATACCTGAAGGGCAGTTTCTAAAAGCCATGGAGCTGAGCTCTTAGTAATGCAACACTAACAAAGGTGCAATGGCAACAAATTGTATCTTGGGAGGATCACACCAAACAGCAGGGAAAATCCTATCACTAGGAGAGGAGCTGTTTAAAGGTACACGACTGACCTGAACCAATACTGATCCTTCTGCTTTGAGCAAAAATACGGACTACAGACCTCCAGCTAACAGTTCCACTTCATTCCAACAGGTCCTCAATTCCAATCCATGACCAAACTAAAAATATTTAAGACCTTACTCAGTGACAGGGAGCTAAAACTGATGCTTGACAGCCAAAGGCAACAGAGTTTCTGTGGAAGGGGAAAAAGACACAATGAACCTTTGCAGAAAGTGTGTCAAGCTAAAAAAAAAAAAAAAAAAAAAAAAAAAAAAAGTGTTGAAAATATTGTGGATCTGATCATGCTTTCAGCAGAAATAATACAAAAATGATTTTGACATAAACAAGATATCTCTGTTTGCTTTGGTTTAGGACTTTGTTCATTTTTCTATCATTTTCTATCATTTTGTCCTTTTAAATTCCCATTTTGTTACGTCTCCTTCAGAGTTCATCATGACAGATTTTTTCCTATGTGTCCAAAAGAATGAGAAAACTGCTTTCTAATCTCTTAATGTTTATCTTTTTATGTCTTAATGCTTGCAGAAGGGACACAAATGAGGGTGGTAGGGCAAAATGGAAGGAGTTGAAACCCAATGCAGTTCCATCCACATTAGCTACAAAAATACTCTCCAGACCTTGTTGAACCACCAAGCTGCATTTGCAAAATCTAATTATTCTTCTTTTCTAAGGATCGTGGCAGTGATTTAGCATCATCTGAAGTATGCACAATTGTTTGAATGGGACCCTGGAGAAGAACAAAGCTATCAAGTAACACCCATCTCTCCTTGTGAGTGGGACACATACAGGGCCGTGGACCATCCTCCTATCAGTGCCAGGCTGAAGTTCCCCAACTTATGCCACATCACATGACAAGACAATACTCATAAATTATGTCCTGTGATGATTTAACATTGGTATTAGAGAAAAAGCACTTTGTGTACCACAGATTCTCTCTAGTATGTGGCCTCTTAGTAGAAGGGAAGGGTTGGGAAGAACTGGTAATACAGAAATTGAACCTTTCAAGGTTCTGGACAAAGGAGTTAGACTCTTGAGCTATTGGAAATTAGCCATGCCTGTTCTCAAAAATCTGATCCCCTTACTTTTTCTTCATGTCTAAATAAAAATATCCTAGAAATTGATGATACAGAAATCACAGTGACTGCCTACAAAAAATTAAAGAGTAGATGTTCCAACTTGCAGATTTTTGCAACAACAACAAGAAAAATAAATTTTAAAATTCGATCCATTTGAAAAGAGAACTTGGAAGCTGGGTTATCCAAGAAATTTCAAGGTATCATGTACCAATTTGTTGTGCAGAACTATTAAAAGTTATTTTACATGACAATGTTAAAAAATATCATATGACTTTAACAACAGCAAGGAATTTTTTGACTACCCATGGTAACTAAAAAAAAAAAAAAAAAAAACCAACCAAAAAACCACACAACTTTTAGATATAAAAGGGTTGGGTCTGATTTGAGAGTTTTTAAATATTATATATAGAATTTCCTATGCTAACAATTTTACAACCACTTATCCAAGCAGAACAGCACTTAAATTTAAAAATGCATGTGGAAAATTCTCCTGTGGCTATAAATAAATTATATGTGGTTCAGAATTAAGTCATATAAGTTCAGAATAAGTCATACCAGAAGGGGCATGCAATAAAAAAAATTAACAATCTCTGCAACATTAAATTATTTTTATAAAATGAAGGCCATTTTCAAAGTAACACTTTCTTGAAGACAGAAAATTCTGCATTGCAGGATCACCTCATATTTCCAATTATTTAAAATAAGACTGCAGTAGCAGGAAAAAGATTGATGGGAGTCCCTTCCATCCTGTCAGTGTGATTAGAAAGATGGAGTCTACAAAAGGGGTGTATGGTGTGATAAGAAACAGGCATGTCTAGGTCACTCCTGCCAGAGGAAAAACCACTGCAGCACGGTGACTTCCAGCACAGCAAGGAACATTCTGCAGTGCTGGCAGGCAAGGAGCAGTGACTCAACAACTTCATCTGGGTTTGAGACAGTGCCCACCAAACTTACAACAAAGCTTTCTATGACACAGCAAGCACTGACCTTCATTCTTAAATCAGCTCCTTAAAAGTTACCAA
Organism: Chloebia gouldiae; assembly: GCA_003676055.1. Taxonomy (NCBI): domain Eukaryota; kingdom Metazoa; phylum Chordata; class Aves; order Passeriformes; family Passeridae; genus Chloebia; species Chloebia gouldiae. The sequence continues at coordinate 2,486,537 of QUSF01000006.1, forward strand.
CAGATGTTTTACACATTGCACTGTATGTATTTCCCAGCAGTCATTACAGATTGCACTGGTCTATTGTCCTGCCAGGAACTTGCTATACCCTTGCTTACTAATGCCTTTTCAAGAAGTTTGAAAATAAGCCTACCATTTGTTGATGACACATGTGCTAGTCATTGGCAAGCCACCCCTTACTGTAGGGTTCTGTTTCATTTGAATAGCTCCACTAACAGAAAACATCTGATCTTTCTCCAGCTAGAGTTCTATCTAGTAGAAACGGACAAAACTATGGCATGTGAAGTGTTTGATTCAAACAAATGTCTCATTTTTCCTCCGATCTGTTAAACAAGTTGGATATTTTGATGAAACTATTTATTTTAGATTGGTGCAGTGAGTTTAAAGAATACTCCTACTTTGCACCCCTTATGTGAAACCATTATTAGCAGCTTCTAAGCAAAATATCTACGTGATCATAGCTTAGTCAAACATTGAAGAACTGAAGTATTATCTTATCCGTTTTTCAAGCTGATATGTTTCTAAAAGTCAAATATCAACAGAACAGGATACTTTTGAATAGCAAAAATGAGCAAAACCTTTAAGTGCACAGAGACCAGAAACAGACACTAATCCAATCTAATGATTTTGATCTCTCTGTGATTTACTTTAGTGTTCAAGTGAGTTCTTTGACAGCATTAAGCAAATTCTAATGGAAAATAGTTTAAAAACCTATAAAATTTGTTTCAGTTTATTCTTTGCAAATAAGCTGCAAAGCAAGAAGGCAAAAATAAGTTTTTAAAACTAAATTTAAGTTTTCAAAATCCCTAGTGCTGAAGTAAAATTTCCTCTTTGATCCACCTTTTAAAAAATACTACTTTAAGCTAAGTTCTTGAGGAGACAACTCAACTATAGAGCAGTAACCATTACTCCATAAATTTGAATTGCTGAGAATCACAGAGTTTTTGATTCCAGATGGTACAAATAACAAAATACCAGTACAAAATATTTGACATTTTAAATTATGTAAAAGATTAAACCAAATGATAAAAATAAACTCCTCAATTGCTCTTTAGGGATTGCAATAGGAGGAACTACAGTGTTGCAAGAGCTGCTGTTGGCATACATTTTTTAATAAGCAATATGTTAAATTACTGGTGGTATTTTCTTTTGGCCTTTGGTGCCAATAAAAGGGCCAGATTTAGAACATCCACTTTAACCTTGAAACACCAAAAGAGCAGAGCCTAAATTTGTAAATTGATTTCAGAACCTCATGTAGGCTCCTAAACACATTCATTAATGCAGGCCTAGGTTTTTTTCCTCCATTTAGGACGCAGATTCATCAGGTTATCAAAGCTGGGGTCTTCCCATACTACCTTAAGACATTTTTCCTATTTTAATTTCAGAGTTAATGAAGCTACTATCTTTCCACTGAGGAAAATCAACTCTGTAACTGAAATGGTCCAGATTACACATGCATTAAACATTTTGAGTAGTATTTACTGATCCCTATTTTTGCTGAATACTGCATCTAATCATGCTGCAAAGTTTCATACCATTTTCTAGACACAAGTCAACAGAGTCCTTTGTATTTTGAGAAAACCAGAATATAAAACAGAAGGAGATACAAGACAAGTAGTTTTAACAATTCTGAAAAATCACAACTTCAAGCACTTCTGCAATTGTCTCTTCATCAGATAGTGGATGATATCCAGCAATATCCTTCCAGATAATCCTAGGTCTTTTCCACCTCTGTATCAGTTCTGTCTCACTCATAACATAATTGCATAGAAAAATACAAGCTACAACTTATGCTTCAGGAAACAGAAGGACAGGTGGCACAAAAGAAGAAACATGAGTCACATGTAAGGCTAGTAAGAGGAAGGGAGGAAAAGCAGAAGAAAGCACACAGGTCATCCTCTTCTGGTTAAACACAGAGAAGTGAAAAATCCTCAGAGATGCCCAGATGTATAAGTTTTACATTAGAAGGGACTAGTTAACTAACCTACAAAAACAGAGAGAGATTCAAACCCCCAAATTTTCTATCCCACAGTCACCTGACAATGAAAATATATAACTTTCATGAATTTTCACAGAATTACCCAGGGAGCCAGTGGAACAGACCCTGAAAGAGTCAGCAGTTGCTAACAACCATGGTCTAAGAATGCAAAGCCCACCTTCTGAAGACACAGGAAAAAGCAGAGGCTGTACATTAAAGAACTGCACATCAAGGGGGATTCTGCAGATTGCAAGTCTGAGAGTGGAAGCTGTCTTCTTCCTGCATGCCCACTGACAGCAAATAAGAACATTTCTAATTAAAACTTTATGTTTTGTAACTTACAACAAGTAGACACTTATTAACTTTTTTTTTTAGACACTATTGACACAAAGAACTTTGCATTTTAGCTGTTGGCAAGATTATACATTCATTGCAGTGAAACAATATTTGAATTCAGTTAGGCAAGCACAGGAAGGAAACTTTCACTTGTTTCAAAAAGCGCTATAGTGAATGGAGACTGTAAATTGAAAGTTAGACTATGAACCCTTTAATCACTGGAGTTTTTTATGCAATTCTCATAAATTTCACGGAGACAATTCATAAGTAAATGCAGCAAAACCTGGCACCTATATAATATTTTGTAATTTAAGAAATTCATTTCACTTTTAAAAATAGCAATTTTGTAAAAACACTAGCCAAGTTTCAGACTTCTTTAAATTACCGATTATGGATGTTTGAGCAAGAGCATGACAGCCTAACAGTAAATTTTTTCAGAAGATTTTTTTGCTTAGTTGGTGTTTTTTTACCTGTTCTTATCCTTGATCTCCATTGTCTCTTTTTCTTTGATATTTTCTTGATAGGAACATGAAGCAGATATTGGATTTATAAATTAGAAAGTTATTTTTTAATCCTTTTTGCTTATCATCTCTTCAGTGGACACCAGAAAGCCCAAGCATATGAAAGTCAATTCAGTATTCACTCCATCCCTTTTCTGCCCAAAATGTCTCTGTCCATCACCATTTGCTACTTCTCCAGTTTTCTTTTAAAGCCACTTGCTTAATTGTTCACAGAAGCTCATTCTCTTATAATCAAGAACAGATAGAAGAAAGCAAGGAGGTCTTCTTCAGTTTCCTTAATATAGCCTGAATTCAGGCTATATTCTTGTGCAATTGATTTCTGTTTTTCTTCTAGAAAAGGCTTGGAATTCTGGAAGCTGCTGTTTCTGCTTTGTCTTCCTTTTTTTTTCTGGAAGCAGGCACAGCTGGAAGAGTATTAGTGCAGCCCAAAGTCTGACATGTCTTCTCAGTCACACCTGCTAGAAGATACTTCTTAACATCAGCTCAGGAGTTCTGTAAGAAGGGACACAAGGGAAAAGGGGAGGGCCATTAATAGAGAACAGCGTTGAACCGAAGGGTATGAAAAAGCCATTTCCTTTGAGGGCATAGTTGCAGTTACCAGTAGGGAGTGAGTCATGATACTAATTATAAACTGCCTTGTGCGTTGCTTGTAGGCACACGGAGGGAGAGCTGACACAGAGCAGTGAGGTTTCCTGCTGCACCTCCAGTTTAATACCATATAGTCAGCACAGTGACAAACAGGCAGAGCTGTGAGTATGCTGACTGAATGGGTGTCATGGTTTAATGCCAGCTGGCAACTAAGCACCCAGCAGCTTCTCACTTGCTCCACAGTGGGATGGGGAACAGAATCAGGGAAAAATGTAAAATCTGTGCGTTGAGATAAGAGCAGCTTAACAATTGAAAATATTATTGTAATTAATATTAATATCAATGAAGTAATGTTAATGCAAAGAAATACAACAAAAAGAGAGATGGAAATAATACCCAAGAAAGAAAATTGATGCACAAAACAATTGCTTACCACCCACTAACCAATGCCCAGCCCATCCCTGAGCAAAGATCCATCCCTCATGGTCAATACATCCCAGTTTATATAGTCAGCCTGACATTCTGTCATCTGGAACATCCCTTCAGCCCCTTTGGGCTTTGCTGTCCTGGCCCTGTTCCCTCCCAGTTTCTTGTACAGCTCCTTGCTGTCAAAGCACAGAAAACTGAAAAACCTCAATTTAAAGTAAGCACTACTGAGCAACAATGGCAACATCAGCAAGTTATCAACATTTTTCTCATACTAAATTCAAAACCACGGTTCTGTACCAGCTGCTAGGAAGAAAATTAACTCTATCCCAGCCAAAACTGGTACAAATGGCAACTGTTCTAGGATAATATTCCTCTACACTAAGTATTACAGCCTGGATATAAAACTATGCCATCAAGGAAAGCAACAGGCTGGGCAGAACATTCATGGAGAAGGACTTTGCCATTCTATTTAAATGGCTTGCAGCTAGGTTAACTAGAGGTTAACTAGCTTGCAATGACTTTCCACTGGGAGGATTCAAACTCTTCCCAGCTAATCCCCACTCCCAACATGTATAGGTCAACATCTACCCTTTGGGAACTATTTCCACTGAATTTCTGTAGCACCAGAACAGTGTACAAGTGAAGAAAGATGTGTGCTGTCAAGCTGCAGGAAACAACATACAACATTAAGTTATTACCCAAGGAAGATAAGTTGAAGAGAGCAGGGAGTACTGACAGCAGTGTTCCATTATTGTTCTGCATCTGTGCAAATGTAAATCCTTCTCTGAGCTTCTGACAGTGTTGGCAAGTCATTTCATAATGTGCAGTTGTATATGTCCCTCTTCAAACATCAATGCACAGATACTCCTTCCTGACCCAGAAAGGAAAACAACTGTGGCTAAATTGCAAAAGATGAATTAGATGTAAGCATAATCCTGAAATACAAATGGCATGAAAGAAAGGGAAGTGGAATCTGTAGCTTGAATACTGGGGGTTTTTTAATAGGTAAGGATTTTACCTACTCAGTAAAAAAAAAAAAATTGAAATGTATGAATCCTGAATGCATGTTTACTGTGATAATCATTATGAAGAATTTAAGTTATCATAATATGTTGCTAAGTGGATTTAATATTTTTCTTTCTCTGCATACTGAGATATAAATCTACCTTATAATCAAAAGAAAATCCACCTTTAAGTCATACTTAAGTAATAACGACTGAAGGAAAGGGCCTTGCAAATCCAGCCCCGTTTTCTCAGATGTGAATGATTTCAAAAAGAGCAAAACTATTGCAGCCCAGCTGCATAACGGGTTACAGTTGGAGGGGAGTGCTAAGGGAAGGCTTTTGGGCTGCAGTGGAAAGCCAGGCTCAAAAGGCCCAGGCACTGTGTGTGCAGCCATGGCTGGAAGATAAGGGTAGCTTATACCAGTTCCTGTAAAATGCCATTAGAAAAATCACACTTGAAAAGTATTTCAAGTTAGTTGAGCAGCTTCAATTGCCTTGAGGAATGATAAAGGAAAAATTTATTATAATAGAAAGTAATAGAAAGCTAATTATGACTTTAGGAGACAGCCTCTCCATAATTAGTGAGTGACACACTTTCTCAGACTCCATTCTATTTCTACACTTGGTCTCTCAAAGATTGTCCTTTATTATGTTGCCCCCCTTGATATGTTACTTTTCTTGGTACTGACACATGCTAGGAAAACAGAAATATCTTCTAGGATTTTTTACAATGACACCTTGATCAGAAAATTGAGAGGTCCAAATTACCTAAAAACAGCCTAAAATTATTGATACAATAAATAGTTTGCTTAGCAGGAAAGCACAGTGTGAACTGACATCTCTACCCCAGTAAATAATTCCAATAGTCCTCAAAGGTGCTTGGTCTTGCCAGCATAGATGTGATCAAAAGTTTGGTACCAGATCACATTACAATCCTAGAAAGATTTCAACAGTCATGTCTTATGTTGTCTCCCATGGAAAGAAAGAGAGCCAACTTGGCTGTCAGATACCAGGTACAGATTTATCCTGGCACACTTAACTTACTGACCTTAGAATTCCCTGGTGCCTGAGCTGGTCATACAGGTTACCTTATACTTTTATATGATACTGAGCTGCAGCATCTGAGAACATTCTCTAATTGAATTTATTGCTATAGCCAACCATAAATCTCCCCTGGAGGAAAAAAAAAGCCACTTACAATCAATGCCTATGCCAATTTTCTGCTGTGAAATTTATTACCTTTTAGCATAAAACACTCTTGCTGGAGGATATCAATTTAAATGAAATACACTGAGTTTTTTTACACAATGATAATGCCTAAACCAGAATTTTACGTCCATCCAGCAGCATGGGAAAAAATACAAGAACCATCAGAATTACTGAACACTATCCAAAATTTTGAGGAGGAAATCTGTGGACAAAGTACTGCAGTAGTTAATGCTTAATATATATTTTAGACAGCCTAAAAGCACAAATTGTTCCTGTCAACACACAGCTTACACTAGCTGAGTTCAAAATGCATTCTTATCACAACAAATTTGAGGCCATCACACAACTGCAGGTACCACACAAATGTAAAGACTTGCTTCTCAGAGATACCTGTTCTGCAGAAATTTGAGACAGACCTGATATAGTGAAATACAGTGATGTGACAGCAAGCTATAAATGCTGGAAATAAAGTAGATATGTCCTTAGTATGTTAATTGTCTAGACAGTTTTGGTGTAGCAGCTTCAACTGAAATGAGTAGTCCACACCATCAGCAGATAGAAATCAGTGCCATCAGTAAAATATATATGTCTCTGCATTTTTATTGTTATGAATTACAGGAGCTTTTATGCTTTATCACAAGGAATTTTAAGATTAAAAATATACTGAAAATATTTCAAAATGCCAATTCTTTGATAATAATTATAGATTTGATAATAGTAATGCTACAAATTCTATATCATTAATGGTATTCATAATAAAATCAATTAAAATGCTGTATCCTTGTTGATTTTTATATAGAAAAGAGAGTGATTGCAGCTGCAACAAAGTGATTCTTTTTCTAGAGTGTAATGATTTTGATGCATTTGCACAGTAGGAATTATTGCTTTTTGATGAAACACCACAAACATAAATACAAGGATAAAAATATTTAAGAGATGAAAATCAGAACAAATGCAGCAGTCAGTGCTATATTTGCACAAGAAAGTATTGCTTGTGCCTACCCTTTCCAAGGCCACACCAGCACCATGCAGACCAGCAGTTATTCCTCTTAGGATGGCTCTCACAGCCCAGAAAGCCAAACGTGTCCTGTGCTGCATCCACAGGTGGGCAGCAGGGCCAGGGAGGGGATTCTGCCCCTCTGCTCTGCTCAGACCCCACCTGCAGCGCTGCCTCAGCTCTGGGGTCCTGCTGGAGTGAGTACAGAGGAGGCCATCAAGATGATTAGGGATGGTGCACCTCCTTGCAAGGAAAGGCTGAGAGAATTGGGATTGCTCAGCCTGGAAGAGGGAAGGCTGCATGGTGTCCTAATCGTGGCCTGAAGGAAGCTGACAAGAAAGGTGGAGAGAGGCTTTTACAAGAGCCTGTGGAGACAGGACAAGAGTGAATGGATTCAAACTGAAAGGTAGCTTAGATAAGAACTTCTGCAGAGATTTCTTCACTGTGAGGATAGTGAGGCACAGAAACAGGCTGCCCATGGAAACCATGGATCCTCCATCTCTGAATGCCTTCAAGGTAAAATTGAATGGGGTTCTGAGCAACTTGGTCTAGTGGAAGGTGTCCCTCACCATGGAAGGAGGTTGGAACTGTATGATCTTAAAGGTCCCTTTCAACCCAGCAAATTCTGTGATTCTATGACCTTCAGCAAGGTTTTGTAGCTCCCTCAAGATGAGTGAAGACCCTTTCCTGCTCTCTGCCTCACAGCATGGCAGTCATCTGACCATCACTGAAATTTATTCATAAATAATTGTTAAAACTTCTTTATTATTAAAGGAAAGAGCGTAGCCTCCAGCACCAATCAGTGAAAGCATAAAGGTAAGAAGTAGTTCTGGTGTGGATGCATTTGCAGCACATGCTGGAATTTCCAAGTTGCCTGAGCAAGCAGAGCAGCCACTAGCAATCCAGCACTGCAGCAAGCAGAGATGACAGCCCAGTTGTTCTCAAGATTAATCCATCATCTCTTCACAGCTCAGTGCTGCCTGGATACATCAGCTGAACATTATCTTAAGCCATGGAGTTGAGGAAATTTTTCTCAGACATAAAAGAACAAATTAACTGAAACAAAAAATAGGTCTCATATCAACTTTATCTGTTTCTTTCTTAGGGGAACAAAAGCAACACAATTCTTAAAATGTAAATGTGTTTAACACAAGACCTGCCATACTTCACTTATGGAAAAGGTGATTCAAGAAGTATGATTACATACAACATCACGAAAACTCTAAAAATTATTTGGAATAGTATGTTTGATTCAAACTTGGAATACGTTTTATTCTATGGTATTCAAATGACCTCACAGTAACCATCTGGGACTGTGTAGTCAAATTATGCATAAAGAATCCTTTCATCAAATCCTGATGAAGTAAACTCAGATACCAAATGAAAATGTCTCAAAGTCATTTCTCAACAATGCATAGCAACTGGAGGAAAAGTCTTAAAAAAACCCACAAAACTTGGAGAAAGAGACATGTGGTTAAGACCTTACTGCTGTTCTCTAGAAATGTGGAGATTTTAAGACCTTTTCTCTGAAATTTAAATGCTTACCACAAAAAAAAAAAAAAAGGGACAAGCAGAAGGAGAACTATTTGTGCTCAGTGTTGGTTCTGAATCTTTTAATGGGCTTTCCAATGAAATGGGAAACTGACACTGCCTATTAATCACAATACAGAGGCCTAAAGAGCATTGCAGTCACAAAGCTATGAACAATGGGCTATTAAGCTGAGGAAAAAATAGCGTATGAATTACGACTTGACTGCAGATTATGATGCCTTTAGAGAAACACAGCTTAATAGATAAGCTTTTCTTGCTCTAAAGCAGGGTACATTAAGTCTGAACTGAACACTAATTTCTAGTGTCTGAAACAGTCTTGACCATCCATCGTAGCAATACAATGTTCTGTGCAGACTGGCCAGTGCAAGAGTTTATGTATTTTCTATCAGCAGGGTGTCAGTCTCAAAACCCCTGATGAGAAACCAGGTGAAGAACAAGATAAGAACTGAGCCCTTATACAGAAAATACTAGAAGTTCAGAATAATTGCATAGTTTTTGTTAAACTCAGTCTCTGTAAGTGATACAGGGCTGGAAGGAAAAGTAGTTGGTCAAGTGCTCTGAAAATACAATTCCACAGGAAGGAAGGGAACTGAGTACTTTTGCAGATTTCCTTGTCTCTCTCTTTTTTTTTTTTTTTTTAATATAGATTTTGTTTGGATTTAGCTAAAATAAATCTCCTTCAAACACTTTTCTTCAAGAGTAACCAGGAAAAGTTACACCTTACTTATTGTTTTGCAACATTACTAGTGGCTGAAATATCCGGAAAACCAAACACCCTTCTTGGATACTTAACGGCTCTGTACTGTGCTGCACTCAGAAAACCATTATAACAGGTACATGAAGACTCAGAGTATATCTGAAGTACACTTTGCAGATAAACACTTCAATTGAAACAGTAACTGAACATATTCCAAGGATGAACTCATAACAGTTATATACTATAAGGTCAGTTATGCCCTAAAGCTGAATATCCAGTCTTGGTATCCAAATTCCTTATGCATTGCTTCCTGCACTATAAGCTAACAGGTGGTTCAGGCTTAGGTATAATGAACTATACCAAATAAGAATACTTTATTTACTTTGTTTAGATGTACAAACATAGCTCTTTTTTTTACATTCAAGTGTTTAAAGCAGAAACAAAATACACTAAGGAAATTTTCTTACCTATTGAATAAGTCAAACTCCAAGTAATTATAACAAGTAATACACATATATGGTAAGTTATCCCTTCACACATTATGTCTAAAATTATTTTTATTTTTACCCTTAAGTGAAGGGTTTAGCTATGTCCAAACACTGTTACTGATCTAACTTCGCCATTTCATTGAAAGGTAGATGGGTTCAGATCTTGAAAAAATTTATCTTCAATGAAGAAAATTAATTGAAGTTTGGCTTTGGCATTAGTGCTCCCTGAATGCTATTAATATGATAGGTGGCCTCACTGCTTTCTTTGGCCTAGGGTCTTCCCCGTTGGTCACTTTGCAGCACAGATGGTCAGGAAGTAAGTATGCCTGATGATAAGAGTAGTTGTGTTTTTAGTGGAATTTTCTGTCTTCTAAGGACAGTTCAGTGTCTTTTTTCTTTTTTTTTTTTTTTTTTCTGCTTTCACCAAATGAGTATTTGTTATCATATGGAAGTTCCTCCTTTTGTTTACAGTTATTTGAATTCAGGGAAGATTGATAACCACAAAACACTAACCTGTATCAGATACACATAAATGTGATTGATTGATTGATTGATTGCATGAATGTGTTTTGCAGTATCTCATTCATTAAAGTTTGAGTTAATGGAAATTCTTAGACTACAGCTCAGAAATCTGCATCTGACAGACAAAAGCCTGACAAGAGAATTTCAAGTCTACAGTTACAGTATATTCCAAATACTTGCATGGAGGGGAAAATATTAACAACTCTCAAAGGAGCATTTATGAAGGCAAACCTTCTCCTAATACTTCTCCTGCCCTCAATTATTCTTGTGAATAAAGCCTTTCTTCACACTGGGTTACTGGAAAGCTTATGATGAGGTAATCTTGATGACATCATGAGCCTGCTTAGTCAGTCTGTCCTTCGGGAGGGATAAGAGATGCAGACAGCCCCAGTTTGAGAGATCTCCAGGTGAGACAAGCATGCATTGCTGACATAAATACATCTGACAGAACTGAGCTCTGAGTCATCTCGTCAGGACAGCAGTTTTGGACTGCAGGCTGTGTGCAGTGCACTGGTTCACTGAACGATGCATTCCCTACCCTGCAATAGCTTCCAAATTATTTCCAAGTTCAATTTGAGATATGGCCTTTTTACTTAGAAAACCTCATTCACAAACCATTATAGAGTAAGGTAGAAAAGGCAAGTAGCATTCCCTGATATTTTTCGCATTCAACATGGGACCCAAGATGATATGGCTAATAGGAAAAAAGGTGCAGAAACTGAAATTCCCTAACTGAGGTAGAAATAAAAGTTAATTCACTCTAATTGGAAGTAATTAGATAAATTCTGAAATTGCCATTTTTGTAGGAAATATTTTTAATGAATCAGAGATAAGTACTATATACTGGGAAAAAGTGTTCTGAGCAGTCACAGATCCTTTGTGCATCATGAGTAGTGCACTCATGCATCTCAGATCTTCTAAATGTAGGCTATAAGCCAAAAATTAATGGATACATTAAGGACAAAATGCCTTAGTGTGCTCTCCTGAAACAGAAACTCACTGTTGTTCAGTCAGCTGCAGAGAATTTCAATGTTGATGTTGGTGATTTTGTTCTGTTTGCTTGTATCCGAGCATACCACAAGACTGTTCAGCTAAAGGCAGAAGAGCAAATCACATCAGTTTTGCCTTGCACCCAGACTTACCACAGGACTCTCTGAGTAAGGCTAGGGAGCAAAATATTTTGTAACAACTGTTTTTTTGATACAGTAACACTGTAGTATCAAATTTAGAATAAAGGCCCCCGGTCTGCAGCTATTAGAGGGAATCACATAATTCGGTACCTACAGATACATCACAGCAACCTGAACAAATAGACCAGACCTGTGCAGAGAGGAGAGAAAACAAAACATTACTTTGGATCAGGCTGATCCTGACCTATGGAAAAGTGTATAAATACTCCCTTTTTTGCTCATCTGGTGATGGTGTTTGATGCACCCTGGGATGGGGTTTGCCTTCCTGGCTGCCAGGGCTCACTGCTGACTCCCACTGAGCTGCTGCCAACCATGAACCCCAGTCCCTCTCTGCTGGGCTGCTCTCCAGCTTCTCCTCTCAGGATTTGTGTATGTGCCTGGCATTACTTGGTCCTGGGTGCAGAAACTGGCATATCAGATACACACAATGCCCAAGGTCAGAACCAGGCTAGATCTGGGCCATGCATCCAGTAGGTAGTCCTGCTCCCAGGTCTCTGTGCCCCCTATGATATCCCAGTGATCTTGAGAGAATTGCAGGAACTTTGAAGAAACAAGGTTTGGTTTAGGTCAAAAGACCTGAAATAGTGATGGTTACATTGTTCCTATCACGGACTTACCCCTGCATGTGTCCATGACTGGTGTTAAGTAGAGAGGGAGGTCCATGAATAAAAAGTGGGGAATATTTTGCAGGCTATATTCTTTCTCCAAAACAAGTCCACATGGTAACCAGCCAAATTTCCCTGCAAAGGACAGGGAGCTGTATCAGAAACAGACACAAGAGTGAGATCAGCTCTGATGGGTTCTGTTCATATACCTGGTAAATAGTATTCAGACCAACAGAAATATTTCTGAGGTGTTTGGTGCATGGCTATTTTTTTTTTTAGTAACTGATGTTAATTTTTAAAAATAATTTTTCTCTTAATTTCCTCCAATTTTTAAATTTAAAAAAAAAAAAAGCAAGAAGATATTTTTATGACCACTATGTACTCGTACAAGTATGCTTAGAGTTTGACAGACATGACCAGAAGTGGTTTTTTTCTCTATGTCATTTGTCAGCCACAATTGATGACAAATGGCATGGCATTTTCTGTCTATGACTAGTATGCTTTTAAGCAGAGAATGCATCTGTATTAATTTCTACTTCTTAAGTGGGGGGAGCTTGTCTCTACACTGGGACACATTATGCTGAAAACTTTCAACTAGGAATGCCAAATGTTGCTGTGGCAAGGAGGTGAACACAGATCTGGCTTGATACAGCATACCAAGAGAGTGAAGAGGAAATATTTTAAAAGCTGAGACTACCCAAATAATTTACAGATGCTGCCAAGTGTTAAAAGTGCTAAAATGTCACCTGTTTACGTAGCAGGTGTCATTCATGACAGCAACTGCTGTTGAAAAACATCCTTAGAACTCTGCCAAGATTTGCTGTACCCATGATTTGACATCACATCCCTCTCTTCCATTACTTCACAACATAACCAATTCTACATAGTACTTTCTAGAGGGACATTTTAATATCCTTTTTTCTTCTCCCAATCTAAAATATTAAAAAGGTGGCCTAACACTGAAAGAAAATGACTGATGGTCTGAACATGAATTTTTCAACACATCAAACAGCTATAGCATTATTCATAGAGAGCTATATTAAGCATCAGGTGCTGCATAAATAAATAAAGCTGCATTCATGAGTGTATGCAGAGTGTTTTGAACTACTTGATTAAAGTGCACCTTATTAGTGAAAATTATGATTAATGATGAGCTTATAACAACAAAGCTCTCTTTGCAAGCACTACAATAAAAAGAAAGAAATGAGAAGTACACTTTAGATTGCAGTTGCTATGCTAATAATTCATAAATGAAGCCATGCTGAAAGGGTATGTGAAAGATTTTTATATTATAGAGTTTAGGTTGCCCAAAAAAACACGGCAGGTTGTTCTATTATTTTTGGCATTTTTTTAGAAAACAGTAAGACTTCATTGCTACTTGGATTTTACAACATGATGAGAGAGATGCCAAAGATCAAGATAAAGGGTCAGGCAGGAGGCCCTGGGATAAATATACTTAAGGGAGCCTAAGCAATTTCATTGCTCCATTATGGTCCACAAATTAAGCTGGTGGCTTTTCCATCCAACTATAACATTAATCCATCGCTGAAGATGAGACAGTGTCCTTCTCATTTATTATTTATAAGACAGGGCATGCACAACTTATCTGACATCATCCTTATCTGACATCACAGCTAATGAGAAACTGCAATAAATCCATCTTTATGAATCTGTCACAGAAGATATGAAAAATCTCATATCTAATGATCCATTTTTCGGTGGTAGGGAAGGGCTTGCTAACCTACACAACTAAATAGATTATTGTATGATTGTGTATGTCCCAAAGGGATGAGCTTTCCACACCACTGAAGCTGTTTCAGGGATGTCCCTGTGTCCATATATGTACATTGCATAAACATCAAATAACAAGCATGAGTGAAAGCGATGTTTTTACAGGAGTACAAAAATAAACCAGAAATCAATTTAAACAATTTAAGTTCTTCAGTTCTTAAATCTACTTTACTGTGGGGAGTCAACAGCATTAGGCTGAGATTCTAACTGGCACAGGGTGGGGAAATACAAGACAATGCAGGGAAATATTTTCAACACCAGTACAATATGAGCATGAAAGTAGTGAGCTTAAAAATGCTGGCACCTGGAATGAGGTTCTACATCACTCTATAGTGCAAAATCATCCTGCAGTGCACATCTTGCACTCTCTCTTACCCATGGAGAGACAGAGAGACTAGACAGAGAGCCTGGCTCATAACATGCAGGCAGGAGCTTGGCTGCACCTCTGAGCACAGAGAGCTAAGGACTTGAGCAGTATTTAGTTCCCTACCTCTTATTTAGCAGTGCATCTGTGGCCTGGAGAGTTGGAGAAATGCAAGGTACTGCCAGAGGATTAGGGCAGGCTGGGACTGGCACTGCTGTTACAAAAAAACATCATGGCAGCTGGTCAGAAGTGATGATTTGTGTAGGAATTGTCCTGGTATGGAGAAAAAGAACAATATGGAGAGAGAAATTTGAGAAGGAAGGGGAAGGTTTACAGGAGACATTTTGTGGGGAAAGTGCAGGTACAAACAAGGATTGAGGGCACAATCCTGAAGTTCCCCTTCTCTCCCACCAGGTTTTCAGACATTGGACATTAGCAATTTCTTTCATAGTGTGAATGATTTTATGGGACAGGATTTGGCAACAGCTGATGTTATCTTGTAAAGCACATCAGACCACTCTGAAGCAACTACCACCATTCCCCAAGATCTCAGCTTACATCATTTAAAATCAGACAATAACTTGGCTGTTACCTCTGCAGATCTCCACATTGCACCATATATAACTAACAAAGAGATAAGTAAATCAGCCTGTCTTAAAATGAAAAAAAAAAAAATACAGGCTGATCCTTTTGCTTCACCGAAGCTAAAACTCTTTTGTGATTTAATTCCAGCCAGCAGCTAAGCACCACTCAGATGCTTTGCTCACCCATCTTCCCCCAGTGGGATGAGGAGGAGAATCAGAAAGAGGTGAAACCCATTGGTTGAGATGAGAATAGGTTAGAAAATGTAATTAAACAAAAATGACAATAATAATTGTCATGCAAAGGAATGCAACGAAAAAGAGAGACAGAAACCCAAGTGATACGAGTAACACACAGCACAGTCGCTGACCAATGCCCAGCCCATCCCTGGGCAGCAGCCAGCCCCTCCCACCAGCTTATATACTGCACATGACATTCTATGGTATGGAATACCCTTTGGCTAGTTTGGCTCAGCTGTCCTTGCTGTGCTGCCTTCCAGCTTCCAGTGTCCCTCCTTGTTGGCAGAGCAAGGGAAACTGAAATGTCCTTGATCTAGAGCAGGCACTACTTAGCAACAACTACATCAGTGTGTTATCAACTGGGTTATTCTCTTACTAAATCCAAAACACAGCACTGTGTCAGCTGCCAGGAAGAAAATCAACTCTATCCCTGACAAAACAGCAATTTAAATGCTAACACTGTTGTTTCTTTCCTCATGGGAGACCAGAATGCTAAAGCTCTGACCTTTGCTATTTTCCACCAGCTGTCATATCTGAAATAGGTGGTGATTGGTATATGCAGCCAATATGTAACACTCTCCTGTAAGAACAGAGAAACCAAACCTCACCACTGAGAGGGGCCTGAGGCACATTCATGCCCTCCTGTGAGGTCACCAGAGGAGATCAAAATACCTGCCCCATCCTCTCATGAGTGTCACCATTACCTATCAGAAATAATGCCTTATTTTGGTAGTCTGATCTTCATAGCTGCACTATTTTTTTTTGCACATAAACACATTTAGATCTTCATGGACAATGTGAAACCTTACTTTCTCCCAGTTCTGGTGTACCACCATCACAACAGCTTGCTAAAGGTTCCAAACAATGACCATCTTCTGCTAAGCTGATCAAAAAGACGACAAAAAATGCTAATTAACTACATCACTCCATTTATAGATTTAGCTCAAGACTGCTAAGTGCAAATACATCTATTAAATACACACTTAGAAAAATGTCAACCTACTGTACCAAATAATTGTGTGAGTTGTTATATTTCTTAGCTGAGGCAGAAATAATTGCTAAATAATTGTGTGTATAACAAAAAATATTGCTGAGTTAATTAACACTTTTTTCAAAAAGGAGTAAATCTTCCAAAAGATCAAATATTTCAAAATCTGACATGCGTGCTTTCAATTCTGTGGTATTCCAATAGTTATTGTATACTGAACAACTAGACACTGTTTAAATTCTTCAATAAAATGCTCTTTTGCCTTACAAAGCCTACATTTTTGTATATTTTAACATAAAAACTAATACAGTATTTTAGAAACTCCACTTTTGAGAGTAAGATCCAAGGGCCCCCAAAAATTTGAAGTCAGTGACCATGGGCTAGTTTTAGGTATGTGATATATCAATTTTTTTCTGGAAGTGCTGCTGTGCTTCCATTAATGGAGAAAAAATATGGTCCAAACCTGAGCATCTTAAGTCCTCTGTATTACACTTTATAAATCTGTGCCTATTGCCTTGGAGGTCATAAAAAATCACATCTAAGAAACAGGAAAGCAGTCAAGAAAGAAGGACAGAGAAACAAAATGTTTTTGAGTTGGACCCAGAAACACCAAATTCACTCCAGTGTACTTCTGCTGAAAACAATGGAAGTACACAGGAGCTGATTTTTTCCCACTGTCTTTACAGAACAGTAAGCAGCCTGTAAAACTATTTTATCCAATAGTCCTGCATTTTTCAGTAGGTGAACAGACCTTTGCTATGTGGGACTGAGGAGTTTTTAAATATTTTTGAATTCTTGCAAATGATTACTTTCTTAATCTTTGGAAACCCTGTTTCCAACCAGAAATTCTGCTCAGTGTTGAGAGGGTGACAATCCTGACACAGGGGAGGAAGGGACAAGGATGAACACTGACAATACCAAGCCTCAGCATTCACAACCACTGAGGGCAACTTCCAAAGCAATGATGGTAAAAACTTCCCTGTAGGCTCCTTGGTGTGGGGAAAGATCTGCCTTACATCCCCACGGAGGAGATCAGTGTGATGGGGCAGAAATGCCCTTGCAACCCTCAGCATCAGGAGCTGCAGCTCTGCCAGGTCCCAAAAGAGATGCACAAAAGGAGGCTCCTCCTTGCAACAACTGCCCAGCCTCCTTAACAGGCCCACACAGGCTGCTTGTCACCATTGTCACCTCCACGACACCAAGGGAGATCTCCCAGTGGCTTCTGCAGGAGCTACATTAAGCACCAAGGTGCAGCCATAGAGGACATCAAATAGATTATATTGTCTGGCTTAGAGCAAACCACTAGAGCTTTATGCAGTACTTAGACAGATGAAAGCAAAACTAATATTCTCATTAAATAACAAAGAAATACTCACTACTTGTGTTTTTTTCACTCTGCTGATAGGTGTAGTTTTAGCTACAATAAAAGATTTTGTCTGATTACCAAAAGAATTTGCTGAGAAATGCAGTGCAGTAAACTTGCCCTAACTCTGCTTTTTTATTGAAGCCAGATCATTACTAGATCATTAGGGCATATGTGGAATAAAAAGCAGCAAATCATTTGCCAAAGAGAACAGATTGGATTTCTGTAAGAAAAACGCTTACATTTACAAATATATACATCTACTTCAGCTAGCAACAGCCCAAAGATAGGAAAGTGTACATTCCTTCGAGTAATAAATCATACTTGGCAGTCTCTTTGGGAGAGCTATGTTAAGAACTAGTCTCCTGACAGTAACACATGAAGCCATTGAAATTTCATAGGCTTTCTACAGCTGCATACATGAGAAAAAAATTAAAATAAAACACTTGGCATGAAGTAAGTTTGTATAACAAATCATTCTAGAGAGTGGGAAAAAATGCATTGTGCATCCCTGTGCTTGAAGGCAGAGCTGAAATTCAGTAAGAAGCCTTTGCAGAGGGAGGGTGGTGCTGCAGCAATCTGCTAGCACATCTATAGAGCAGAGTCCAGATAAGCCATCAGGAAAGAAGAATAAGCTCATGTACACAATCCTACTCTTAGCCCACCCTACCAACACACTGCAGACTGTGAGTCACTCAAAAATCCTGTAGAGACAGACACAATAGAGTTATATTGCTTAAATACACTATGAAACGAGTCACAGTTAATGCTTTCTCCAGCTGTAAGTGCTAAAAATCTTCAGGATAGCCATAAAACATCTCCCACAAACAACTGCAGTGACCACGGGATCTGCTGTTGAGCTCGTACTTACATTGCAGCATCAGCTGGGACAAAGCTCGGCATTTAACTATTTCTTCGTAAGCCGCTTCCCCATGCTTGTCTGCTCATTGTGCCATTCCTTCCATTGATTGCTTGTGTTTGGCAGCATCTGGACTGCAAAATGATCCTTTTCCCCCTCTTTTGCAAAACCAGCAGGCTGCGGAGGGATGCGTGACCGCTACTGCAGCCGATGTATCCGAACAGCCCAATGCTGCAGAGGCTTTAGCTCCCCCCTCCCAGCCTGGGTTTTTTTCTTTCTTTGTCTGTGTGGGGTTTTTTTTAAAGAGATATGGTCCTGACTAACCTCAGGTTTCAGGAGCACAATACAAGCCCAAGCATGGGCCAGTCAAACAGATGGGGAAGGATACCAAGACAGAAGGCCAAAATAATACAATTTTAAGAGTTGTTACTCAAGGTGTAACATGTTTTACATTGTTTCCTGTAATAAATCAAATTTTTTGATTTGTTCTCTTTAAATCAAAATTTTTATTGACATTTTGCTGCTTTATTTCTTCACTTTAAATTTTATTCTTCACTTTAAATTTTTTTTCAGCTTATACAATAGAAATAATAGGTTTTTGGTTAATTATTTCACCCTTCAACCCTCTTTCCGTGTCAAAGAATGTTTACATTTAAATGTGCACAATTTGAAGAAGTCCTCTGTTAAAACTTCTGTCTGTATAGCAGCTTTAGCAAATATTTTTTCTGTTCTGCCTCTGTTTTGCTAGCACAGTATGCTCACACTCTTTAGAACTTCCTTAAATTAATTTTGTCAGTGATGATTACATCAAAAGTGAGAAGTCTGTGGGCTACCAGTAGCATCCCAGTAGCTTGGTTTCATTTTTTAAGCTGGCACAGGTAGCTGTTAGCACTTCCACATTTTTAAACTCATCTCCTTATTGATTTTACATTCTTATTCCTGTTCATGTGATCAACTGCATAAAGCAGATCTCAGCATTTATGTAGTTTCTAAGATTTTTCATTCTCTCCCATTGGTCATTCATGTTAACTTGTCAGGTTGGCCTCCAGGAAAACCAAGAAACCTTCCCTTTGAGATCCTTTCTAATCTTGCCAGTTGTGTTTCTTTGAATTCCACATGCAAGTGTAGAATACAGTCCCTCCCCTTGATCCAGTAGCCTACTGGCAGAAACACATCATTCCAACCTGTCAGTCTTAATTTAAAATGCTCAACTAACACAGCACTTCACAAGAGCTTCAGGACTGGCTGAAAGGATGAGATTAGGGATTTCTCCTGAGTCTGGCGCTCTCTTTTCCCTCTGCAGTCCTGAAATGCACAGGTGATGGACTAGAAATTGCTGCTCTACAGGGTAATGTCAGCAGAGGGAGAAAAAACAGAGTACTAATTCAGCTTTGTACAGACAGAGGACTACTCCTTATACAGCTCCTGAACTTTACTACACCTCTGCTGCTTTTGGTTAGAAAAGCCTGTTTTCCTGCCAAGGAGCTGAGGCTGGCTTCTGTCATGTTGAAGGTTAAAATAACATTGCAAATACGAAGAGACTACTGCTACACTTTATAAAAGAAAATATTACTCCTCCAAGGAAAAGAAGTCTGTTCCATATTAAAGTACATTTGATAGTAAATGAAATTATTTGTGTTATCAGAAGCAATTTACCAGAAGAGGACAACATCCTTGTATTTGGAATCCTGATCATGAAAGGTCAGAGGAACTGAGCGTAAATAAACAACAACACTGTCCCTACAATATTGCTTTTTGTTGCATAGAGATCAATGAAAACACATTTTTCTGGTCATCACATCCTAGCTTTAACCATAGAAACAGTAACAAATCCTATCGGAGTTCAAGTAAACAAAAGGACATTGTAACCAGGCAGAGCAGACTGTTTAGCCAGGAAAACATGTAGTGCCAGTCTCCAAAACATTGCCCCACTAGATAAGCTCCCACAGCACAACGATCTCACACAGCTGTCATGTTGCTCCTAAGTGTCACTGACAAAAGGGTTGCCCCCAATGCAGTGTCACTCTGAGAATGACCTTCTGAGCAGGCCAGTAGCATGGCATCAGCCCTGTTCATCAACATCACATTCTGAATGCAGGAAAAAATCCATATTGGGGGTGGTGAGAATGAAGCCACAGATGACACAGGAAGCATCACAAGGATAGGAGGCAACGGGGGAGAGGACATCGAAATAAAAATGCTTTAAAAGCACTGTCTCACAAATTGCCCAAATCCTTTTTAAGCAGCAGGCATAAAGAGCCCTCCTTTGAAATTCCATCCCTAGAGTGAAAATAGATTATGATTGCATTATTCGCAATCTTCTTATAGAAGAATGTCAGCTGAGGGCAGCCCTCAGTTTTCAGTGTCTGAAAACTGAGCCTGAAAAAGCAGCTGGGCTTCCCACATGGGAAGCAGGTGAAGGACAAATTTCCCCTCCAGGGACATTTTAAAACAAAGGCAAAAATAAGTATTTGATTAATGCATTCAGCATCCCAGCTGTGAAAATCAAGTAAAATTAGAAGGCTCATTTCTGCTGCTGCTAAGTTTGGTATGACTTTTACTGGTGCTGACATGGGTGAAGTGCAGCCAGCTAGCTACTCAAATTGTTGGCCTGTGAAGCTGATACCTTTTAAAGTTCACCTGCCTCCTCTTCCAGACAGACACATTTTTCTTATTTCTCTTCCTCTTTAATTTCACTTCCCTCCTCCTCAAATGGGACACCTCATCTTACACAGCCCCCTCAGCATCATCAGCTTCTCTATGTTGTCCATGAAGGGAGAGGCACAAAGTCACATCCCCTGATGCCTCTTGGGCATTCACTGTGGCAGAATGGGGAGAGCTGGGTTCCTACTGGGAAGCACTGGGCTGGAGGCAGCCAAAAACACATCACTCACCCTGCCACATACAGGGCCACTGTCCCATTCCAGTACAAGCAAGTGGTTTCATCATCCAGATGAAGCCCAGAGCCACCTCTGTAATGAGGGGAGCTGAAATCTTCCTCAAGTGGCAGTGCATTGCATCTAGGTAACACATCCAGAAGGTACAAGAGTGCTCTGACTGCTTTAACTGTGGAAAATCCCATAAAAGCTAACCCAACCACTCTGAGAAATAAAAAAACAGATGAAAAAGCTTAATAAAAATTATTTTTATATTGAGCTCTATTTCCTCCACAATTTTATTGAATTTTCCCAGGCATTGCAAGATCACACTCCTCAGCTGTATGAGGAGGACTGGCAATATTCTGTTTAATTCTTCTCCCCAGCCACAGCATAGCCAGCCTCCAATTCAAGGGACTAAAAATGAAATTTAGCCATAAATTCTTCCTTCAAAATCCATGCTTAAGAGACCTGCACAATGGGATAGCAAAGAGTAAGTGGAGTCTTTGAAGTTGGTGAATATACAACAGATAACTAATCAGTGACATTTGAAGGTAATCTGAATTGTTGACAATATGAAATAACTTTTTTAATGTCAACAATAATGACAGAGTTTTAATTATCTAAGGTTAAATATATGGAACTACATTAGCTGGATCTTGTAGTAAGATCACTGTAATATTTGGAGCAGCAACTCTTCAGCACAACCTGCTTCAGCTGTCTTAAGTGACTCACATGTGGTTTAAAGATGCTGCAAGGAAAAAGAAAAAGACTAAATATGAGGAAGAGGTGACCTAACTGAAAATTCTCCAGTACTGTAGTGCCAAGACACCTGATTTTCTTCTGTACTAGGTTGAAATTGTGATTTCTGCATTTTATAACCAATCATATCTGCAGTAGACCTCTTGTTAACCTAGATAAAATACAAAAATCTTATAAATTAACATTTCTAGGCTGTGATCCAGGATGATTAAAATACCATCTTGCCCAGGCTATTAGTGCCATAACAATTTTAATGCCAGCAAGGCCAGGCAATTAGCATTTGTGTGATTAAAATACCAGCCTGGTCTTCTAGAGACAGAGTGATTAGTATGTTGCCAGTCCTAGCTATTAGTGTTAGCAGCACCAATGGTGTGGAATTTTATATTCCTTTGAGAATCAATGTAGGCTCATATTAGCTTGACATGATGCCTTTTCTTTACCTATACTTTACCTCATTGAAATATACATATGCATATTTCAAATATATACATAATCATAAGAAAATAAATTTTTTTTTGTTTGTACCACCGTGATAATGGAAAATCTAACATGTTGTCTGTGTAGGAGGAGTCATGAAAAGGCTGGATTATCAAGTAGGAATTCCAAGCAGGGAAATTAAAACAATGATGAAATTTGTTCACCCTCTGACTAAAACTTAAATGCCAGCTCAGTCAGTCCATGGCACGCAGCCAGAGCCGTGCAGCCTGACTGACCCCGTTTGTCCAGGGCAGTGGATTCATTAACCACTGCAGTCCAGGGCAGCCCTCTCTGCATCCCAAGGTAGGTGCAAAACATGTGGATGGGCCCATGGAGAGATTTGGCTTTGAGATCAAGTGTTCAAATTCAGGAGATGGGCTTTTTCTATGATAAATACTAGCAACACAAACGAGGAGCAAAATTCAACACTAGGGGCAAAAATGTCATGGCAGAGCCTGGGCTTAGGCTGTCTAGGAAAAGTGGGCCCATGAAGAATCACCTTTGTAGAAGCAGATACCTACAGAAGGCTGAAACCATGTCACAGCACATTGTTGGGCTGTAGCACTCAGACCATCAGTGTTCAACTTAGAATTGCACCTACACTGCATTTCAGGACCTGTGTAGCATTTGTATATATGTATATCTATATACACTCTCTGTACTTTCTATATAATCATATATGCATATTGACCATTTTCTGCAACTCTGAATTTTCTATTATTTAATCAGCTCTCCAGATATCCATGCAGTCTTATTCTGTGGCCACTTTGAATTCCTAAAAATTTTTGGCAGTGGACTCAGATGACTTTGGAACTCTAGGTAGACAGTAATTCCTCTATCTCTTTAGGCTGTTTCTCTCCGCTGAAGTGAGTATGTGAGGTGTGATTTGCACTCACATAATTCATGTTGACTTTTGCTCAGTGTCATACTTATTCATGTGTCCTCTAATTTTATTCTTTATTATAAATCTTGTGGAAGTGTCCTGTAGAGATAATGAAAATTCCGATCTGTAGTTAGTTAGATCACTGTTGGAACCCTTTTTGAAAAATGGTCCCATCAATTGCTTTCCAGCACTGTGAGAAGCAAAGGGTTTTGAAGGAGAAGTTGCAAAGTTGGACAGCCATTCAGGTACTTAAATTAACTGATTTTTGAAAATGTCAAGGTCCTGGCAATTTGTTATTCTTCATTTTCTCTACCATTCTACGTACATTTCACTCCAACGCAGCAACTCTGTGTAGTTTCTGTCTGGAATGATGCCAGCATGGAGACTTTCTTGTGCTTTATTGTGGTGAACAATGATACAAATAATTGAATCAGCTTTTCCTGTGATGGGCTTATGTGTTTTTTTTACCATGGAAGAATTTGAAAAACTAGGTAGAATTAGTTTTGCACTTTTGCAGGTTGCTCATCAGCAATCACCTCAGAGCTGTGTCACTTCCAGTCTCTGTTTATTTATTAATACATCTCTTCTAAATGAGAAGATGTTTCACATGAGCACTGGTAGCTAATACCTTCTTCAACATGATAGCACAGGGAGTGAAAGGTAGGCATAAGCTAGCATGAGCCATTGTGTTCAACAATCAGGAAGAGCCATGTTCAACACATTATTTTCCACACATTATTATCTAAATACCAAAGGAATTTATGCAGGAGAGTAGGATGAAGACCCATACATAACCATTTGCAGACCCCCAATGGAAGTAAGTAAAGTTTTGGAAAATGTTTTAGGGATGTCTCCTCTTTCTCTCTTGTACCTGCTCACTGGACATCATGACAGGACAGAAGAGCAGGCTGTGTGCAATGAGGGGTAGCATGAGTCAGATTGCAGTGTCAACACTCTGCACCCTGACTCCATCCAGCAGCTGGATGGAGTCATAATTAATTATTGTAGTAAGTAATAGTAAAAGTACTATTCAGAATACAGATATATTTTATGTGTATATTCAGTAGGTAAATATACAAAGGAATTTTTATGTGTTTATTTCTGTTTCTTTTCAAAAAACTACAAACTGATTTGATAATCTTAATAATTATTATAAAAGTTGCCGATAACCATTATCTTCTGGCATAGTGCAGCCATGAAGAACAAAAGTGTGATATACAGGGGACAGAAAATGGTTAGTTACAAATGAGTGAGAGCTAATTGCAAGATTCTGTCTGATTCTGATTTAGTCCCAGTTAAGCAAAATGCCAAGAACACATGGAGAACCGATTCAGAGAAGCCCTAGCAATACAGTTAGAGAAACAGTATTCACCTTAAAAAGAGGAGATTAAATCTGCTTAATTTGTTTATCAAAAGAAGGTGAAAAAAATATGACTGATCACCAGCAAGAGCCATAGCTAGCCAGGAAGCTGAATGTATTTTTAACCAACTGGACAGTATGCGTTTCTTATTCACAGATGATCTTCTCATTTTTTTCATGCATTTTCTTTTCCTTTTTTTTTGTGTGTCTGTTCCACATTTCACAATTTTTTAGCAAAACTTATCCTTGAGCATAATGTATTTCCTTCCCAAACAACCTTCCTAAATCAGCTTTCACAAACTTGTTGATAACCAGCTCTGCCTTTTACCTTCCAAGGGCATGAAGTGACAGGACAAGGGCCAGTGGATTTAAAATTAAAGAGGGCAGGTTCAGATTAGATATTGGGAAGAATATCTGCTATAGCAGTGGTGAGACACTGGAACAGGATGTCCAGAGAAGTTGTGGATGCCCTGTCCTCAGAAGTGTTCTTCAAGACCAGGTTGGACAGGGGCTTGTGAGCAAGCTGGTCTAGTGGAATGTGACCCTGCCCACAATAGAAGAGTCAGAACTGAATGGTCTTTAAAGTTCCTTCCAACCCAAACCATTCTGTGATTCTGTGAGAATTGTTCCAGTGAGACATACCAAGCCCATGAGGCACAAGATCAGCACTGTCAGTGCAGAGACATTTGGTCAGAGCTCTAGGTTACATGCCTGGCTCTCTCAGGTGCAGTCCCTGAAGGGTCTGGCACCTCTATGATGAGCCAAAAGAAAATAGATCCTGGTAGTGGCACCAAGTGTCCGCTGTCAAGAGAAACTGAACTGCTTTTACAGTGCTGATACTCACAAGGCTTTCAGTCACCTGCAAGAGGAATGGGTCAGATTGCCCCTCTCTGAGCCACCTTGAGTCCATGAAGTCAGGAAATCTGCCTACAGTGGTGGCACAAGAGTTCAGATATTTTTTTTCTGGGTATCTTTGTCAAAATAAATTTTGTTTGCTTTTTTGTCCATTCTGTGGACAAGACTTTAAATGGTGCTAGGATCTTAGGGGGCAAAACTGGAGACTGGAGACTATAGCAAATGAACCACATCACTGCATCCATCAATTCAGAGCCTTCACAGTAGAGCTGTGGCTTCTGAGAATCCAGAACACTAAAACAGAGCAAATACTGACTATTTAGCTGTGATTAGCATAATCTTGATCCCAAGCTATTAAACTCTGCTGAGGATGGGCAGAGGTCAGGCAGGATGCCACATAAACACTTGGAGCAGGAAAGGAGTGAGCAGATGCTAGTCTACAAAAAATCATGTAGCCATATCATTTGCTTATATGCATGGATCTACTTCTAATCAAATTTTGCAGATGATACCTATTTGGGGGGAAATTAGTGAATACACTTAACTACAAGCCATTCAGAAGGCAGGATGGAAGAATGGTCCAGACTTGTGAAATTCAAGGACGGGTGTAAAGCCTTGCTCCTGGAAAGGAAGAGCCTCTGGCACCTGTGCAGGCTGATCCTGCCTGACCTGTGGCAGCTCTGTAGAGAAGCAAGATGAGCATGAGCCAGCAATGCCCTGGCACTAAAGAAGGCCAGATAATGTGCTGGGGCAGAGCCAGAGATCAAAGGATGAGATTATTCCCCTCTACTCTGCACTTACTATATTACTGCCAGGCCCTGAATACAGGACAAGCATTGACTGTAACTGGATCAAGTTCAGCAGAGGCACCCCTTTGGTGGGGGCTGGAGCACTGGCCCAATAAGGAAATGCTGGAGCAGTGGGATTGCTCAGCCTGAGCCAAGATGGCTTGAGGAGACCTATCAGCTCTTGGTGCCAACAGGAGGTCACTGAGGGGAGCTGGGTTCTTCACAGCAATGAAGGACAGGAAGATGGGAACCAGCAAGTATATTTTGAAAGAATAAAATTTTTAAATGGTGTGCTGGTTTGGGTTGGAATAGAGTTAATTTTCTTCACAGCAGCTGGTAGTGGCTGTGTTTTGGACTTGTGCTGGAAAGAGTGTTGATATCACATTTTTCAGCTTTCCTTACTGCTGAGCAGGGCTTGCATGGAGCCAAGACCTTTTCTTCCTCTTACCCCATGCCACCGTCAAGGAGGCTGAGGGTGCAAAAGGAGTTGGGAAGGGACACAGCCAGGATATCTGACTTCAACTGGCCAAAAGAATATTCCAGACCATATGGCATCATGCTCACCAATAAAACAATGAATGGAGGCTGGCAGGGAGGCAGGTGCTCAGGGACTTGACTGTGCATTGATCTGTGGGTGATGAGCAACTCTTTTTATTTCCATACATATTTTTTTTGTGTGTATGGGTTTTATTTTGCTTTCTCTTTGGTGTTTTGGTGTCCAAAGAGGTGATGCACTCTCCATCTTTGAGATTTTTCAAGCCCTGACTGACTAAAGCCCTTATCAGCCTGGTCTGACTTCGGAACTGACTGTTGGGAGAGGAAGTTGGACCAGAGGTCCCCCCTGCTTATATTAAAGTCCTGTGATCCTTTGAATCCATCTCCTTGAAAATGTGCCCCTCTACTCCATTAAAATTCTGGGCAGACATCACAGGAACAGCTCCACTTCTACCCTGGAAGCACGTGTGGAGTCACCTCTTGCTGTATGTAATACCTCAGATTGGACCTCAGACTTGCCTGAGGTCCAATCTCAGCACTGCAGCTGCACTTCAGCAAGTTGGCTGAAACAGATTTCTTGGGTCACTGAGTGGGAGAAGCTTATTCATCCCTCCTTATCCCATCCCTTTTTTTTGGTTAAAAAAAATCCTGAACAAATAAAGAAATAAAAAAACCACTGCACCTTTGTCTTACTTTCATTCATGCAAACAGGTAAAAAAATTATTGATGAGAGCCCCTTTATCTCTCCATTAAGAAGCTTAAATGGGAATCTGGGCTATCTGCCTTGAAGTGACATGTTTACATTAGATACTTTAGGTACATTTACATTAGATACTTCAGAAGGTAATAAAAATCCCACTTGTGAGAAATATGTGAGTTTAGATTTGTATCTGATTCTGTTCTCAGTTTGTCTCGTGCATAGTTCAAGTTGTGGCTAAAGGGTTTCATTCCCAGACCAACTGCATTGTTCATCATTTTTTAATGAAACTAGAATCTTCAAATTTCTTCAGACTCACAGTTTAGGTATTTTTGATTTTTAAAAATTCCAGAATGCATTTAAAAAGAAGAAATATTGAATTATATAAGCATTCCCTGGCATTTCTTTAATTCCACAAAATGAATGGTACAGGAACAGATAAAAATTTGCAACATTACTGCTGGAGGAAGGATGAAAGCATGTCCCTCAAACAGGAATGCTAAAACTCTTGTGTTGGGGCAGTGTGTCACTGAAAGGACTGAAAATTACATCTGCACAATGAATGCACTAATTATTCATAAAACCGTGAACTTTCATGCTACATGTTTTTAAAATATAGGCAAGTGCTCATGTTTGCACCAGCACTGGCATTGAGTAATAGTCATAGAATCATAGACACAGAATCATAGTCAGAGAAAGCAAACCATTCCTTGGAGTCATAGAAAGCCAGTCATTCCTGCATCAGAAGTGTGGCCAGCAGTCCAAGGGAGATGATGCTGCCCCTCTACTCCTCTCTCATAAGACCCCAGCTTAGATGCTGTGTCCAGTTCTGTGGCTCCCAATATGAGAAGGACATGGACCTGTTGGAGCAAGTCCAGAGGAGGGCCATGAAGATGATTAAAGGACTGGAGCACCTCTCCTGTGAAAACAGGCTGAGAGAGTTGGGGTTGTTCTTTACACTTAGAAAAGAGAAGCTTCTGGATAGACCTTAGAGCAGCCTTGAAGTACCTAAAGGGAGCCTACAGGAAAGACAGGGAGGGACTGTTTATCAAGGAGTGTAGTGATAGAACAAGACCAAATGGTTTTCAACTGAAAGAGAGTTGTTCTAGATTAGAGTTAGAGAGAAATTCTTCCACTGGTGAGGCAGTGGAACAGGTTTCACTGAGTTGTTGCCCATCCCTGGAAATGTTCAAGGCCAGGTTGGATGAGGCTTTGACCAGACTGCCTCTGCTCATGACAGAGGGTTTGGAATGACATGAACATAAAGGTACCTTCCAGCTCGAGCTGTTCTACGGTTCTGTGACAATCATAGAATCATGAAATTGTTAGATTGGAGAAGATCATTATGTCCAAGCTCAGCCAAGAACTGCCAAGTCCACCAAAACAAGGTGTGCCTAAGTGCCACATCCACAAATTCGAACACTTCTAAAGGTGATTTCACCATATCTCTGGCCAGTATCTTCCAATGCACTACCACCCTTTCAGTGAAGAAATTCTTCCTAATATCCAGAGTAAACATTCCCTGATATAACTTGAGGCAATTTCCTCTCATCCTGTCACTTGTTACTTCGGAGAAGAGATCAGCCCCCACCTGGCTAGAACCTTCTTTCAGAGAGGGACAAGGATTCCCCATGAGCCTTCCTTTCTCCAGGCTGAGGAGCCCAGTTCCCTCAGCTGCTCCTCACGGGAACTGCGTCCCAGACACTGCTCCAGTTTTGCTGCTTTGCTTCGAGCACACTCCAGCACCTCAACTTGCGGTCAGAGCGGTGTTTAATTTCTTCTCGTTAATTTGCGCTTGCATTCCCTTTTTGACCTCCAGCCGGCTTCCCTGGCGAGCGCAGCTTTGCAGAGGGTGTCCGGGAGCGGAGAACCGCGGGCTGCTCCCTCCGAGGCCGCCACGAGAGGTCCCCCCAGCCCCGCGGCCGCGGCCGGAGCGGGGCCGAGCGGAGCC
>QUSF01000006.1:2523169-2557585 GCA_003676055.1 Chloebia gouldiae
TTTCTTTCTTTCTTTCTTTCTTTCTTTCTTTCTTTCTTTCTTTCTTTTTTTCTTCATTATACCCTGATGTTACATAGACTTACCCATTTTGAGGTGTCTGTTCCAATTCTTTTTTTAGGAATATGTCAAGGTGAGAAGCCAAATGCAGCTTCTGACAAGAATAATTCAGCAAGACTGTTCTCACAGAGAGACCCTTAGATGGGTTCATTATTTCATCCTAAGCAAAATTTGCAGCTGTTAGGTGCTGACTGAAGACCTTCCAAATTTTTCCTTTTTGTTGTGGATCTTTAGATATCATTAGTTTTGTATATGTCTGCCCAACATGTCTTGACAGCTACTTCATCTCATATTATCTGATAAGAAAATGTAGAATAATTTACTGTTATTAATTATAAACTCTCTTAAGTGCTACTTTGCAAACACAGAAGAAACAAAGCGTACTCACAGAAAATGAGCAACATATGAGTATGCCCTGACAAGTTTTGCCTTTATTCCCAGCAAAACCTCTTTTCCTTATGACTTCACTCCAGCTGGTTCTGGGGAAGGAAAGATAAAAGGGTGCTGGGGTCTGCTGCACATGCTCTGCTCAGCCACAGGCACCTCTCTGAGCTCCCTCAAACCGTGCAGGGAACCCAGCTGTGGAGATGCCAAAGGCTCTCTCTGCCTCCTGGTGTCAGGCGTCCCAGCACCCACAGGGCTGGGAGCATCCTGGTCTAGGAATACAGCTGCAATAATAAAAGGGGTGGAATAAAATTTAAAATACAAGAAGCTATGCAAAAAATCAAAAGAAAGCCACGTTTGCCACTCTTTCTACAGCTGCACAGAGGTTTGTGGGCACATCTCTGTGCTTTGCTACCAGTGGATCACATCTGCCAAACCCATCTCCCAAGCCTGGCAAACCTTCAAGGCATCTGTATTAACAGAGTTCTGAGTTTAAGGGAAAAAATTTATCTGAGAAGAATTAAGTATCTCATGCTACACTAGCATCTTTGCATGGATGTCAGTCCCGAGCTGGCCCTTGTCTGGCAGGTTCAAAATGCAAGTGCCCACGCCTGCCCATACAGACAAAGCACAAAGGTCTGTATTTTTCTGCTCTCCATATATATTTTTTTCTGCTCTCCATATGTACATATATATGCAGATACATTCCTTCCCAGTCCCTCAGAACTCTTTTTCCAATTAATTTAACATCACTTGCTATAAGATAAAGCCTTCACTTTTTTCTTTTCCATTAAACCAAATTCTCTCATGATGACTATGGATATAAACCTGCAAACCATTATTTCCTTTTCTAGTCTTTATGGGTGAAATTCAGCTCTGGCACAGATGGCTGTATATATCATCTTGTCCTAGATGAAAAGATTGCAGAAAAAGAGACTGCAGGATTTTCTATACAAAGTAGCTCAAATTCCTAGGAGAAAAGTCTCAGCTCCACTGCTTAGTTGCTGCATAGTGCTACAGCCTCCAGCAGAGAGTTTTGGGGGTGTGTTGCTGTGAAGTCAGGGATCCCCACAGCGATGCAGTTTGCCTGACAGCAAGATGTGAAGGTCTAAGTTTGCAAAAGATAAACCACAGGCTGCTATCTCCTAAACTCTCTGTGCTGTACCTCTAATACTGCTGCAGGAATATTTGTGATCCATCTGCTCCTGGCACATTGATCTTTAGACTTAAGTAATAGTACCCACAAGAGCCTGTGAGCCCACAAAAAAAAAAAAAACCACAAAAAAAAACCCCAACCCAATTATCAAGAGCTTTTATGATCTAATATTTCAATCTGTTCATGGATTAAGCTAACTAAATGGAAGTAAAAAGTGTTTTTGCTGCAATGCCAGTTCAGCTGTGAGATTCCTGCAATTCAGCATGATGGAGTTTTATCAAATCTCTGCTAATACACTACAGTACTGAGTCCTAAGCTAAGACTGATGGAATGAGATAACATTTGATTATAGAGCAGACTTTCAAATGAAGACATAAGTGCTAATTCTTTGCCTTGAGATTATATCTGAACATTTTTTTACACGTCTCAATCCCTCTGAACTTTAAAACTTTACAATAGCATAATTGATTTTAATATTTCCTAAGCACCTATCTGATATATGAAACTAGATACTTTATATTGTGATTCAGCCCTCAGGCCTTAATCTGTAGATACAGTTACCGTGAAAAATTAAATGTAAAATCAAAAATTGTATCTCTAATGAAAGTGTTAGATTTCTCAGTTTGTTGTTTTAATGCTGTGATTAATGTACAGCCTTAGTGCTTGATGCAAAAGGAGCCCACAATTGTGAGAATTTTTGCCCAGTGTATTGCCCAAACCAATATTAATAATTGGCTTCACTGAAATACATTATCAAGGACACTAACTCAGCTATGCAGCAATGTTTGTATCAGGATTTACAGAATAATGTTTAGGATCTTTAGCACTTCTGCCATGACTATGTCATTTTAACGTCCAGCAATGTCAGACTCCACAAATGAGTTAAATGCTTGGAGCACTGCTGTGGACTGAGGCTGCATGAACATCTAGGTGATGGGGCAAAAATCAAATTCATAACCCAAATTAGATGTTGAGGTGTCCACACTACCTGCTGGAGTCTGAAGCATCTAGAAATAAGATATTTACAGGAGAGCACAATGACTGTGTAGCCAGATACATGGACCAGTAGAAAATGGGGAGAGAAGGGTAAATTCCAATGTCTTCCTGTGCCCTGAGGGTGCAGCACCCTGCTGCCAGATCTGCTTGCAGCCAACTCCAACCAAAAATGTGTATGGATGCCTTTTGATTAAAAAATGGTTGTTCGAATTGCATAAGGATTTTGGATTAGATTATCCCATCTTTCAAGCAAACTGATTAAAAGGTGGATTTGTTGTATTCAGCCAGACTCACTGTTTCATCTACCATCAGTGAAGCAGAGCAGGACAGTTTAGTAAACTACTTGCAGCCTTTGGATTGTCTACCTAAATTTAGCCTGCTTATACTTGCCCTCACCAAAAAACAACCATTGCTCATGAGATTCCCTACAATGTCTGGACTGGCAATGACAAGGGCAGAAGTGGAGTGGCTGGAAAGCGAGAGGCTTAGCCCTTCCATCAGTCTTTGTGCATGGAGGAATATTAAGGAGCTTTCACCAAATGCAGCTGCTCCACTCATCCAGAACTTGTGAAGGCAGTTGGGGCAGTCAGGTGAATCCCTCCAGGGCTCACTTGGCCAATGCTGGCACAAGTAGGTGTAATTCTGATATCAGGGGTCAGCAGAGGTGAAGTAGTGAATGGATGTCTCTCCTGCTTTTAGGGCAGGAAAATCATAAATTATAAACTGAATGTAACATCTACAAAATGTTAACTTGAGTGTCTTCACATGATTTATGTGTTGGTGACCTTAAAATTCTGCCTTAATACTGATTGAAAATGGGGGTGATGTATGCTTCATAAGAAAGCAATGGGAGCCAAACTTTGAAAACACACTGAAACATTTATTTATTTGTTTTCTCAGTGTTTTTCTTTTTTCCTAGATTACTCACTTTATGGCTACACCACAAGGTGCCAGTCAAGAGTGGGATGAAAGGAGACAAAAATGAAGCTGAAGTCTGTGCATTTGAGGACCCAGGTGCTACTGTAACATAAGATGTTGTATTCTGATTACAAAGCATCTCACAGGGTTTAGGACACAGAAAATAAGGACAAAGTGCAAACACTATCTAGACTAATTTTAGCCCTTAGCTTCTTATTTCACTGTCTTGAACTGGAACAGAAACTGCAGGAAAAAAAAAAATCCTGAAAGCTTAATCTCCATCTTGGATACATGGATATTTCTCTATGTTATATGTTCTGAACCCGTCATGTTCTGCTATCACTTGAAACACACTTAACATAGCTTGTTAACAAGGTGGTGAAAAGGAATTGAATATTTTCCCAGAATGGTATTTACACATTTTAATAAAGATAAATATCTTGATCATTTTAAGGCCATATAAAATAGCACAGAAAAATAGCCTTCTTTGACAAATGGAAACAAGTTCATTTCCTAGAAGGTGAAATTTCATGCAGAAATTACTTTAACCAAAATTAGGCTGACCCTTGACAGGAACAAAACACATGCCACAGATTTTTTCATAATTTTATAGTTATTATTAATGTATTAGAAATAATATTGTAGGAAAAACACTGTAAAATCTAGACAAAGCTCAGGCTGGAGAAGAATAAACTACTGTGCCTTTGATGCAGATTTCTATATGCATTGCATAAATTCTGAGGAGAAATCAATTTATTATTTTTACAATACTCATATATTTTCATCATGCTTTTGGGAAACTGCCCCAAATTATATATTCAATTATTAGATATATATAATGTGGATTACTGAAGAAGGTAAATTTGGTATGTCTTGGTGAATTAATGCAGATCTAAGTCCTGCCACCATGTATAGAAACTTAAGAAAGATGTAATTAATAAAAAACCTGTGAAGTAAAGTGAGAAAAATACAAGTTTTAATGAAAAATATAATGGATGTTAACTTCATCTCTGCAGTCCGGGTATGAAAATATAACCTTAAAAATGCATCTATAACAGACTAAGTCCGAAGCCCTGAGTTAGAAGAAATTTTGCATCTGTGCCAGCATCAGCTGAATCAAAGCTCACATTGAAATGAGGTTTCCCTCTTTCAAGTGTTCAGTTTTCTTTGTTTTTTCAGCCTTCCTTTCTCCTGCACCTATCAGCATACAGACTCTTTTTTCCTGTTTGTTGCCAGAAAGAAGAAAATTTCTTTAAGCATTTTTTCCCAGCCCTATCTGAGGAAAAACATCAAACTAAGTGAGATGCAAATAAAAATGCCATCTGTTTTCTCATCTTTTAAAGTGTCTGACTTTTTTGTTTATAATTTCTAGAATTACTTAACTTAAAACCTCAGACTTTAAATTATATCTTCATTATGCCATGAAAACTAGAAAAAGAGCAAAGAATGAAGAAAACAGGTTTTAAATGAACATTTTCTCTTTCCCTGACAAGCTTTAACAGAAGCAGCTGCAAGAGTGAAATAGCTGTATGATATTTAACCCTTTGGATGCCAGCTTTGATCTACATTTTTTAAAGAAATCAATATGTTTTGTATGCTTGCCTTACTTACTTCCCAAGGTAAACTTTCGAGATAAGTGCATTCTCCTCTCCTCAGCTGACCACCGAAATGAAAGCTCCATGCTCCACTTTTGCATGTGTTTTGCTACTAGTGGCACTGCTGTCCCAGAAGAATAACTGAGAGAAGACCACTGAGTGTTTGGCACTGCTGTGCCCAAAAATGCAATATTTGTGAGAAAATAAATTGCTGAGATACTATCTGCATGTACAACAGGGACTATGAGAAATAAATAAAGAAAAAACAAGCAAGCAAACAAACAAACAAAAGCCCCCAAGGTTTTGTGGGTCGTGTCTGTAACATTCCCATAAGTCCATTCTTGAGATGATGTGTATCTGTAAGTGTATAAAACTAGGCTGTACAATGATCACATTTGGTGGAGAGGAGATACAGGTATAGAAAGTGAGTATCAGCCACTTTTCCAGTCCCTTTATCCCAGGCTTCTTGACAGCCAAATTAACCCCTAGTACCACATGTGAGTAAGTCTAATTCTACAGAGTTAGAGCAAAATCACAATGGGAGGTGCTACTCAATGTCCTTGGGAACCCTGTCCCAATGGGCACACATTTCTTTGTGCTATGGAGGTCCCCAGATTTTTTTTTTTTTTTGAGCACCACATGCAACCTGCTAGCACACAAAGGCTGAAGTAAAGACAAAGGAATTGACCTGATTTGGGTGAACATCACTCAGGCTCCCAGCTGATTTCTTTAAGAGAAGGAAACTGCAGGTGCCTTGAGGCAGAGCAGGGCTTGGGCACAAAGAAGAAAGTAGCAGTGACAAGCAGCCACAAGCCTCCCAAGGTGACACCTCCTTGCAGAGATGTCACAGCTGCAGGAGCCACAGGCTGCTCTTGGAGCTCCAGCCACTGCTGCTGCATGGAGATCTCATGGTAAAAAAAGAAAAGCCACTCGCCCTTAGTTAAGAGGCATTCTGTCATCTCCTGGGGCTATGCTTCCTGCTGCAGTGCGGTGCAACCTGCAGGGCTGCTTGTCATGCAGAGACATAATTTGCTCTTCTTTGCAAAGCAGAAGTGCCTTTGATCCACACCCTGGATTAAAATTCAGCTTTGAAGGTTTTATAAGTGGTGCTACATTTAAAACTTTCCTATAAATTAGTTTTAAGACCCAACAATTATCTTAGAAAAAGGACTTCCAAGCTCCACAGCTGTATTGCTGTGACCTTCTTTCACAGAAGCTTGGGTTGGAGTAGGATATCCTTTCCAAATACAGCATCCCCCAATCCACATTTTACCTTGGGAACATCAGATAGGTACCAATATACAAGCTGAAACATGGATGGCATCCATGAGTTCCCTCACACAAGCCTGGTGCCACTGACATGGGCTAATCCCACTTCTCTGTGAGCATGAAATGTAGCCCAGGGTCCTATGCAGCTCTTTTACAGAAAAAGGAATTAGCCAGTTGTATGAGAAATTGGATCCTTTGTACTACATTGAGGTAATATTTTTTGTGCTAGTTATGGCAGTCTGTTTGGTTAAAGACACTAAACAGATTAGGCTAACAGATTAGGCTGCCTGATTTCATTACTGCACTAGCACTGTATATCCTTGCTGGCTGAAAGCTGCTACATTAATGGCAATCACTGGGAAGCAACCTGCCAAATTAGAATAAGGTCATTACAATTTACACCAAAAAAGGAAAAAATATATTAAAATAAGTTCCCAGGAAAACACATAATTAAATGGATGGCACACAAGATAGCATAACCTTACAATCTAGCCAAGTAGATAACCACTAAAAAAAAAATATTTGCTGATCATCTAAGGAACCATTCGGGAATTTCAGCAGCTCTTTAAAGCATGTTACTGTTTTCTGTTAGTCCTCAGTAAACACCATTTGCATCATTTTATACACATCAGTGACTTGTGCCAAGCAAAAGATCACTGCTGCTCCAACATGTATCATTTAGTACTTTATGTGTTTCAACACTAGTGCAACTAATTTGCACTTCATTCTGAAAGAAACTGTGACTTCTTCCCCATTGCTGCATAACATAAACAATCTCTGACCAAGCTATCTTTCTGTGTCTTCTATTTATTCTCTTCCTTCCACTCATTTCATATAAGCATGTGGGAAAACATGTTGGGTGGTTTGGGGGTTTTTTGTTTGTCTATTTGTGGGGGTCTTGGGTTTTTTGTTTGCTTTGGTGGGGGTGGGGGTTTGGTGGGTTTTTTGTTTGTTTGTTGGTTGGGTCTTTGGTTATTGTTTAGTTGGTTTTTTTTTTATTTTGTTGTTGTTGTTTTCTTTTTTTCCAGAAGATAAACACTTTTCATTGTTTTTCATTTATTTGGCTTGTTTTACTATCCTGGTTCCTTTTACATCTTTAAGTGTTTGTCTTCCAAGATCCCTATCCACCTGCCCAGCTTGTGCTCCATCTCTGAGGCTACGTTTTTTCTGAAATAGTTTGTGATGCTCTGTTTGTTTCAGATGATAGCTAATTCTCCCTATTCTATGTAGACAAAGTGGGGTTTGTTAGATTAGTATTTAACCAGGCCAGTAACAACTGAGATCATCTAACATAACTCTCTGAACAATACTGGCCACAGAACTGCTTTGAATTAACTTCCCTCTCAACTGGAGGAGACCTCTAGAAACACATATGAACTTGATTTAAATTATTCCAGTGATGGTAAATCCACCACAACCCATGATGAACTCTTCCAGGGTTTAATTAACATCTCTATTAAAAATGTGTGCTTTATTTGCAGTTTGAATTTATCTGCTTCATCTTGCACCAACTGGAGGCTATTAAAGCCTAGTTTGTCTTAGAGTTCAAAAAGCCTTTTCATGGTGAGTTTCTGGTTTTCATATAGGTACTTTAACATTCATTGAGTCTCACCCCGAGGCTAGTTTTTTGAGGGCTCTTGTCATTACTACAGCCCTTCACCGTCTTGACATGTAGTCATGAGACCCTGGGACGATGTTTTTCTCTCTGAGTTTTGTGACCATCTAATGCCAAAAACAGTATTTGAAGTTGAATATTCAGTCTATATTCCACTGTTTGCACATGCAAGGAAAGAAAGTTTCTTTTTCAACAAAGCATCATGTTCAAATGACAATTGTCTTGAAAATTTCCTGCACACGAGGCTGAGACAGGGAGACAAACATCACAGCCAACACCTATCAGAACACCATTTATGAATTTAACTGTTGCTACTAGTGGCATCAAGCTGTTCTTACCAATGGCAGGTAATGCTACTCTCAAGTACCATTACCATCTGAGACACAGATGATCCTGCATTTACAATCTGTCTTTTTCATAATTTACTTCTTCCCAAGCATCTCAATATCAGAACAAAGTTTCATATAAGAGCACTGAGAATAATTTTACAGTATCTTTCACACAGATCATTTTGACAGGCATATTAAAATATGTATGTATGTTTTAGTATTTAAAGAGAATTTTTTGATTTTAAATTTTCTTCCTTCCCCCAAAAGAACTTGAAGTGAGCTTTACCTATTCTGAGTCCATTACAGGTATTTAATCACCATATATCTTCATGTACTATGATAATAATGCATGGAAAATAAATCACATTTTTTCTACAGCTCCTTGGAACTAGAAACTTTGACATTTGAAATATAACAAAATTGTCTTAAACAGTATATCATGGGTTTCTGAACTGAAAAATGTCACTCACTCATAATGTGCTCTGTAGAATATTTTTATTTTATTCTTTCATATCTGTACGTCAAAACCAAATTGAATTTAGAAACAAGAACATAAATACCCCAAGCAGTAACTTTCTGCTACTTCCATGACTTGTAAGCATTTTAGACAGGAACAAGTTAAGACAAACCAATTGCAGATCCTCAAAATCTGCTGAAATCAGCAATAGAACTACCCCAAACTTCAGTGTCTATGAGCCAGTCCCTTAACACTAGGACTGGAATGCTTCATTCACAGGTTTTGAAAAAAAAATAAAATTATTGAAAAAATAATTCACTGTTGTATAAATCATCTACTTTTCCCAATGATCAAAACTTGTTAGTCTTAAAAAAAATAAACCAAACCAAAACAGAACAGCTAAGTTCGGAAACAGAGACTATGGATACTCTTCTTAGAGAGTGCAGACTCCCCAATCCACAGATCAGAATTGACTTTACCATTAAACCTCTACTGCTCACCTTAATACACCAAACTTTTCTTATATAACTTCTTCCATATGTGCACATGTTTGAAATCAAACTATTTACTTCACTGAGGTGGAAAAGAATTTAATATTTCTGGAGTTTTGTGATGCCGATATAATATAAATTCTACATCGTGAGGCACTCGAGCAATGTTTGTGCTGATTGCCCCTGTAGGACTGAGTCACCTTTGCCTAGAGAAATTCCCACGTGAGTCTTAGGAGGACATAAGGCTCTTAGGCAGAGCTGGAGCAGTTTGGGTTTGAGTGTGGGTAGTTTTACCCAGTAGGACAGTCTTCCTAGCAAGGCCTCAAGTGTGATGTGCAGCTTCTTTTGGAGTTTTAGTGTGCACTGCAGAAAACTGGGTATTATTTCTTTTTTCAGGAAAAATCCCAAATTTTGCAGTACATGAGAGAAAATTGCCAGAAATCTGTGACTTCAAGGAGCCTTCAATTTTTTTAAATTTTCAAGAATTTTTAAGTTTTAGTCTGATAATGAAGCATCCATTCTATAATCATGCTTCTGTGGTATATGACAGTAAGTTGTTTTTATTTCATCTTTCTGTCTAGATTTCATCTTTACTATGCTGTGGACCTGCCTTTTTAAGTTTAGACAAACCTGGTACAAGGCAGATCCCATCTCTCAGCTGTATTATTTCTGGCTTCCTCTGTGACCTCTGGAAGGCAAATCTATTTCCTTACAACCGTACAAATAAACTCACATAGTTTCTCAAACTTCAGGGCCAGAAATATTTTAAAACTGGGACTAGGAATTTCTCTGGAAATTTACCAACTTATTCTGGAATCATTACAAAAAATTCCAGAATTAATTCAATAAATTCCAGTAGCTTCACAAGTGTGGGCACACCCTCGAAATGGAAACACCAATTCTGCAGTAAGGGGTAAATTCCACAACAAATCCTCTCCATAAATTACTGCCTCAGCGAGGATATAACAATTCCTCTACTTCTACACATCTGGTCTTGTTTTTAATATCTGCCAAAATATTTCAAATGGATATATTTTATATGAGGTGATTTTGTCCTCCTTTGTTGTTGTTACGGTAATAATTCTGACCTATTCCTTTTTAAAACTACTTGAGAATCTTCACCTAGAAGGGTTCACCAATTCAAGATATTATTATCATAATTACTCTTGTATTAATTGGAAATGTATTTGCTGTTTTCATTACAGTAAGAATAAACTGACTCTCTTTGCTATTTTTACACCAAGAGTGTACCCTTGTTCTACAGTAATTATTTTATTTTTCAATACTTCTATTACTTTGGAAGTGGTTTAGCTGTCTTTTGTGTAACTGGTTGCATTCCATGCCCAGTATGCTCACCTATCATAGCATTCATTTCTGGACTCCTTGATGTTTTTCTAAGCCTTTTCAGGAGATAAATAGTATTAAAATATACCCAATTTTTTCTTCCTGAAATTGTCCTAAACATATTTAAACATAACAATGTGATGAGTATGCAGTGAAATAAATGCTAGCAAAATTTTGGCACATGGTGTCTGTCTGCAAGCATGCACATATCTGTATGTGCACGTGCATTTGTCAGTGTAAACACTGGCAATTATGACATTTTACCATCCCAAACATTAGTTTAAAGGCACTTGCACACAGAATGTCTCAAGAACATTTTCCTTTGATCAAAGTTGATATTTCAGTCAACCACTGAACCAAATGAAAATCATTTACACAGGGAATGACTTAGAGCAGTGGAAAAAGTGAGAAGAGCTGGTAGTCATTTTAAGAAAACAAGGTGAAATAGCTTTTAATTACTTTACCTAAAAGCACTTTAGAGACTTGCCATTAGGGTCCCCATTTTTCTTCTGTAAGCACTCAGAATCTTCACAGGATCAAAGGCCAAATGTCACATACTATATACCCTGAGATCTGAAGGACACAGGAAACTCCAGGCATATGTCAGGGGATGAGGGTGGTGATAGTGCAGTGGGAACCCCTCTACCCTGCAGTAATTTGGGGAAGTGCAGAGCATGGAGCTTGGTGTTACATTTCATGATGTTGTTGGGTCCCCCTGCCTCCTGCTTGCTTGCCCCCTCCTGCAGCCAGAAGCTACAGCACTGCTGACAGCCTTGCACTGAGGTCTTATCATGAGAATTGCATCTGAATTACCTGCAAGTCACAGCTGAAAGGCTACAAGCTTGCTCACCCCAGGCTATGAGATGTATGGAAGTGTTTAAGCAAAGCTGATTTCAAAGGCCAGAGTAATTTTTGGTCCTGATCCTTTTGGCCTTAGTGCAGCTCCAGAGAGCTGAGTAGTCGTAAAGCACAAGCAGTATAATGCATTTTGTATATCTTATCCAGTTTACCACTTAAAGCAGTAGAATTAAAAAGCAATCAAGCAAAAAGTAGTTCTTAATCACTACTCCTTGGTAGGGTGGGAAAGGGCAAGAGGAATGAAAACCACTATGAATATCAAACTAGCCAAGATCTCATTAAGTGAATATGATCTTCTACAGTGCTTAAACTACTGGCCTGCCTCAGTGCCTTCAGGGAGCTCCTCACATGTGACTCTCATCACTCCACCCCCAAATCTGCCTCCCCTGGAAAAAAAAAGACATTTGAGGGTTTGTCTGCCACTAACCCCTCTGTCAGGCACCTCCAGGAGAACCTGTGGCAGGTGGTAGAAGGCAGGCCTTGCACAGCCAAAGTCATGACTAAGAATCACACTGGGCTTCCTCCAAAGGCCATGAAGCATTCCCCAAGAAAAATGTGGAAGAGCTGCAGGTCATTCTCCTTTGCACAGAGTTGGGATGTCCTCAGAGAACAGTGCACCACCAGGCTGACACATGCAAAGGAGATAACCTGTCTTGCTTACAGAGAACTTCTTTGGACCCCCAATAGCAACTTTGCACAGTGCTAAGTCCAGGATAATTTGTTCTTCACCATGCTGTTCATTCAAACTGCTTCTCACCCTTGGCTTAGCCATACATTTCTGCAATTACCTTAGGATGAGCACTTGGCTGGACCCTGGAATAAACACAAGTGGTAGGAACTGACATAATTCCTGATGAACCAGGGAGGATATGGAATATCTGCCCAGCTTTAGAGCGAGTCTCTGGGCTTACAGAATGGCAAAGTATTATTTCCCTTAAAATACCTTTACAGGAGATTTTCACACACATTCCCAAACCAAGAGTATATCACATAAATTTTACCATGGGAAGGGGAAACCTGTGGAATTCTGATAACCCAGAAAAACCTGTTTAAAACTTCTGAGCTTAGGTCATCTGCATACAAAATATTCGTAAAAGGTGGGTGTATGCATGGAATAACTACATCAGATTATACACACTTTCACCTCCTACAAAATTACATATGCAAAAGAGGGAGGATACATTTAAAAGAGAGAATTACAATTTCATCAAGATAGAC
Organism: Chloebia gouldiae; assembly: GCA_003676055.1. Classification (NCBI taxonomy): domain Eukaryota; kingdom Metazoa; phylum Chordata; class Aves; order Passeriformes; family Passeridae; genus Chloebia; species Chloebia gouldiae. The sequence goes on from QUSF01000006.1 coordinate 2,535,857, forward strand.
AAAGTTTCAGGAAATTACTTTGGCACGGGACTTGGAATACTAAATTGAAATACAATGATAAAGCACAGAACCATGACACAGTTCAGATAAGACTGCACAGCATAAAACTGTAGAACGCTGTTTTTACGCCATGGCAGGTGGCTACAGATTCCTGCCAGACAAATGACAGCTAAGAGACAGCAGCACTTAGAGAACATAAATCACACTAACCAATTATAATATTCAGAAATTCTAACTAGTAAGAGCTCAAGTTACTCTATGGGTGGGCAGAATGAAAGACATTGAAATCCACCAGGAAGTACAAGACTTAAAATATGGGAACAGGACTGATTTTTCATACTAATTGAAGGGCCCTCTAATTCTGCTCACGGTATCTTCTATCTTGCCCTCCTACTGAAAGGAGCAGCTACTTATTGGGAAACATGAAAATGTGCTTCAGCATGCTGTACATATGATACGTTGAAGTTAAAATTTACATTAGGAAGTCTTCAATTTAAAGTAGATAAAATGCTTCTTTCTAGTAAAGTGAATAGTGCTGTTTACTTCAACTAGCAGATATGGCAAGCAACAAAAAATAAAACCAAAAATTCCTTGTGTTTTCCTTTTGTAACTGAAATACTTTCAAATGTCCTAAGTAATTAAATTTAAAACATTTATGTATTTTAATTTTAAGTATCTGTGTTGCTTGTTCAGTGATTGTCACCAAAAATTTTGTCACCCATCATAAACATAAGAATCTTCATTTTGTTTTACTGTCAGTCTGTGTCCCTTGTGCATGAAAATAAGTTCATAAGTCAAATAAGAATTTGATGCATTTTAATAATTTTAATACATTTTCTGGAGAAAGAAAAAGGAAAGACTAAATTAAAACGACGGATCACAATTAACTCAGAATTTATGGCATACTGTATCTTTTGCTTGAGCAAGCACATTTTTACAAAAGAAGCACCAGATATAATTCCTTCATTTAAAAATATGTAGAGATTCTATCTTAGGCAGAACCCACTTCTTTATCTATGGACTATGAAACTGTTAGGATGTCAAGCACAAATCAAGTTATGGCTTTCAGGAATATTTGTGAGGATTTTATGTGCTGGGATTTTTTTCCCTATGATCTGTTACAGGAATTTGTGTTTTATTTTGAAACATCTTTTGATGCTTTAGGCTGAGCCACCTCATCTGGACTTTGTATAACATCAGGACATATGAAGAGCAATCCAATGAGAAAGGAAATGTCAGATTGGTAAAAATTTGGGCTTGCTCTAGTTATCACCCATTTACACTCCCAGGGTAGTAAAAAAGTCAGGGAAAGAACCTTTTCAAAGAAAACTTAGTAGGGACAGTGGGGACTTCACAGTGTGATTTGTAGGAAATGTAGAAAAATAAGTTCTCCAGCAAAATCAAACAAGTCCAGATTTGTCAAAACTTGTGTTTATTTTTGCAGTTAATGTAGTTTCTAAATATTATAATTTTTCCCAAGTAAAAAGGTCAGAAATGATAGGAGGGCAAATAGAAGAGCTATTTTTTAAATTTAATTATCCTTTATATGAGTCCTTATATCTCCACATTCTATGCTATTTGTAAAAATAACAAAATCATTATCATCCAAGGAAACTCCTTTGTTTCCTTCTTCCCTATTGTACTGAAAATCATTTCCAGGTATCAAAAAATTAGTATACTTTATATTAGTATCAACAGGAAGTTCTTACATATTACTATACCTACTAGCTAGTTTTGACAGTTGTCCATTTTTGGGAGCTAAAGAATTTATTTAGTAGAACTGAGGATTTCCTTGATACAAAAATTGGGCAAAGTCTCCATTCCCTGGCACAGCATAATTCAATGGGAAGTAGAGCAGCAAATTCTGCACCAGTTAACCCTTAACCTGAAAGTTTTTTTACCACATCTTTTTCTACAGTGCTGGACCATAGCAGCCTTTATTCTGTTCTTTCTGCTGCTTATTTTAGAGTTTCTTCAGTATTTCTATTGTAGTGATCATCAAAACATACATCCTCCTGTACATCCCCAGTGTTTTTCATAGTGACAAACATCTGTAAGATGCTTTTGATTCTTCCAGACAGCTAACTCAAAGAAGTTTATTTTCTTCTTCTGTTTACCTTGAAAGAAGGATCTCATTGCACTAGGGGTTGAGAAAGGAGAGAAGTTGCTGTGTCTCAGCTAAGCTGTGGTAGCTGCTTATGCCAGTTCTAAATGCAAACTTCAACAGAACAAAATAATCTAAGTCCAAGTAAGCAGTAATGCTATAATTTAGCAACATACACAGGGAAAATAATTCTGTTTCAACTGTTAATAAGATGAAAAGTCCTAGCTACTGGTTTCAAATGGATTTAACACATTACTCCATTCAAATGGATTTTAACCGATACTACAGGTGCCGCTGTTATGTGAACTGTAGCAGAAGGCCATTAAATGTGATTAACAGTCACCAAGCATTTGTAACAGTTACCAGGACCAGTTAGCAGTATATCTGAAGTTACTCAGAGGAAATGCCACAAGCATTAAATAGAAATAGCTGCCCTTTACACAGGAGACATTGTGGCAATTAAAGCCAGTCCCACCCTCAGCACATCTGCTTGCAGCAGTCTCCTCTCTATGGGCTGAAGTCGTTCAGCTGGACAGGAGTGGAAAACCCTGGTGAGCTGCATCCATCAGATATTTCAGGGCACTTCTGTCCACTGCAGCAGTTCCCTGGGATACACCTAAAGCTCTTTGCAACTGCCGGAAAGGGAAGAGATGGGCTTTTGCTTCAGACCTCTGCGAGGTACCATTGACTAACAGCACCATCTAAGGCCAACGCAGACATCAAAAAGTCTGTTAGCCAGATGAAAGTCATCTCACCATGGCCACACACCCTGCAATCACACCTGCCAATGGCACCCTGTGGATAACCTCACATGTTACGTTACTAAAGATGCTTTTATTTTGTAAAAGCACTTTTACAAAAGGGGTTGTTACTGCTTGCAGTAGCAGTAACTCACTTGGTACTACTTAAGGTGAAGTCTGTCTGTACTGAGGATGGCAGAGCAATGGTGTGGCCTCACAGGAGTACCCAAAACCTTTGTAGGTGATTATGCTGCGGCAAATCCACATCAAGGGAGAGGATCTGGTCTTTTCAGAGCAAGTGTTATTTATGTTTCTTTGCCCTCTCGAATCCGTCCAGAGTCAGCATGCAATTGTACTTTTCTCATCCCTTGTATTCAAGAAACTTTAAGAATGTAGGGAATTAGGACTAATAGCCCCATATGCCCTGCCTGAAAGCATTTACAAAGGACCGGTCACATCTGTCAAAAATGTTTAAATATCAAACCAGACAATATTACAAGTATTAATTTAAATGTGATCTCAGCTGTAAAATTTATTCTAAAGTAGCTGTAGATAAAACATTACTGTAACATAGTTTTTTAAAGATTCTCAATGTCTCACAAAGCATATTTTACAAATTTTTACAAAATAAATGATCATGTCTTCCAAACTCAATGAACGTTATAGAGTCTTCAGTCCATCCCACAGGTTCAGCAAGCAACATTTAACCCACACAGTCAGAACAGACTGATTTAGGTCAATTCTTTACAGCTGAGTTAAGGACTTTCTTTTCTTTCATTCTTGTGTTGTCTCCCACATATGTCAGCATACTTCAAATGTAAAAAGAATTCTTTCAAGATGGATTGACTCCCACATGAGATTATTATTAATACATACACATATGAAGCATTAAAGAGATGAAATAGCAGAAAACTAAAAAATACCAGTTCAGATTTATCCTCCTCCAACTAGGTAGGGAAGGAAAGTCATCCCCCATGAACTGTTTTATGGGCTGGAATTTAAAACCTCCAGAGGTACATAAAGTAAGTATACTGCTGAGCATTCATAGTTTGAAACAACAGGAATGGCCAATGTAGATTTTTCATTAATATGGTAGAAGGATATATTGAATTTTCAAATAGTGATAGCTGTGAATTTTCAAATAGTGAGAGTGAGAGTGGCCCTCACTATCACTATTTCTTCCCTTTTATAAAGACACAATTAGCGCAGATGCAGGAAAAATTCTTAATGCTTGAATATCAGATATAAAACAATCTTTTCAAGAAATATTCAGCCTTGAAAAAACACAAAATATTTTCACATAAACTCATTTGTCTATAGTAGATATTGTTTCTAATCATGAGGATGCAAAGATGCCATTCACCAGCGCTCCATTCTGCTTAGGAGTGCTGACAAAGCACTTCCAGTGCACATTGCTGGTGGCTTAGCAAAACTAGGAGCTCCAACTGTCTCTTCCACTTCTTTGGAAGAAGAGTCCTTCAAGGGGGATCTAAAACAAAGCCTCTGCCACTTTCGAGGCATGTCTAGTATTTTGATGACCCCTTTTTATGCACAGCTTAAATCAAATGAAAGAAGCTGTGTCTAGAGAGGTTTAGAGTGGGTATTAAAGAAAGGTTCTTCACCCAGGGGGTGGTTGGGCACTGGCACAGGCTCCCCAGAGAAGTGGTCACAGCACCAGCCTGACAGAGCTCAAGAACTGCTTGCACAATGTGCTGAGGCACATGGTGTAGTTCTTGGGCTGTTGGACTCAGTGATCCCTGTGGATCCCTTCCAGCTCAGGATGAGCTATGATTCTATGCTGTGCTCCTGCTGTTCTCCATTGGAAGAACACAAGCAGTTATCTGGGAATGGTGTGGTGACCTCTTGGAGATGAGTCTCAAGATTTGTGTGAGCTCATCTGTGTGGTTTTCAGTGCTACCCCTCTTCTTTTGCATCCAGTGAGTCCTCAACTTTTACCAACTTACTGCATTTTGTTTACATACCAAATTTCCTGGGGGTTGTTATCTTTGTTCTCCATGCCAGAAGAGAGAAGGAAAAAAAGAACCTTTGGCTATTTTTGCTGCCCTCCTTTCTAGAACTCCTTGGTCATGAAACATTTAAACTTTTCCCCACAAGGTATCAAACAACATTATCATTATCTTTAATTACAAACTAACCTGGTGTATTTTTATAATTAAAGGGAAGTAAATAACATTTAGAATTTAACTGTGAGCTTCTGTGGAAGGCAGTGGTTAAGTTAAATCACTTATTGGAAATGCAAAATACTATTCACAAAAGATGAAGGTGAAATGTACATAATGACAGACAAATTGAATCATATCAACAGTACCTTCTATTTCAACAGAAGTTTCTGTATGAAGAGAAAGAGCTTAGCTCTGAAAGGTATTTGGGGCAACTATACCATGACACTAAAATACAGCTTTGAACAGAACTACATTTCTTGTGAAATAGGGATGAAAATCACTGTTGGCACATCCTTAATTAAAAGGTAGCTATCAAAGCCTTTTAAACCAGAGAGATTACCAGTTCCCAAAATGTAAACCTTATACTCTCCTCCTTCTATACATTCTTCCAACATGCATGTCTGTTTTCAAAGTGTCTATGCTGAGGAAGAGGCACATGAAAGCTATGGCTATCAAAATGGCAAGACACATATTAACATGATTTTCAAAGGATTAAAGATCCAGTAAGCAGTACAATTATTTATACTGATTCAGTCCATTTCAAAGTGGTGTGACATGCTGCTCCCTACATGTCAGACAGAAGGAATCAAGGAGCACATGGTGTGCTGCACGCTGCCTTTCCCACAGGATGGCAGGCAGCATCTGCTCCCTGGCTCAGAGTGGATCACTGCCCCAGCAGAGAGCCCGAGCCAAGGCAGCCAGCAATCACTGAGCAGAGACCCAGGGGCAGCATCCGTCCCTGCAGGCAGGGCCCCAGGGAGCCTGCACGGGCTGTGCCTGGGGACAGGAGGATGAAGGGCTTTCTGCTGAGGAGAATAGGCAGGCAAGCTGCTTTTCAGTAAAGGAGTCAACACCCCACAAAACCTTTGTGTGATCTGAGCCAGGCAACAGTAAGCTTTGGCCAGGCAGAACCAGCAGGGCTGAAGGAAGAGCAGATGTGCGGAGCTGACCTACACAACGTGTTGGTACTGCCCCAAACCGCTGGCAATTTAGTCACTTTCCCATAGATGGCTAAAAAATAAACTTTTAATAGTGAGAAAATATTGTAGTAAATCATAGTGCCAGTAACATACACAAACATATTTACGCCACTAAAAAAGGATCCTAAAAGGTTCTTACATCAGAACCTTTCATTTTATGTTGCTAAAGATAGGGTCTTTATTATAACACTTGCTATTTGTAATTCTGCCTTTGAGTTACTGTAACATTATGCAAGGTCCCATATTTTTCAAGGTTGCTGTTCTGCAAATCTTGCCTGAAAATGTAGCACTTATCTGTAAATCTCTGTGCATTTTCATAAATACCACAGCAAACCTCTTAATTGCAGATTATCGTCTTAATGCAAATTTTAACACATTTTCATCTGTGCTCACCTGCTACTCTGCCCACTGACTTACTCTGTGCTAGAGATCTTTTCCAGTGATTTAGCATATTACACTGGCTTTCATTCTTAAAGTGATGTGTGGGCCATCATCAGGAAACGACAGCTTTCGTGAATTTAAACTCTCTGTGCAATGGGATTTGGCCTGTGTCTGCACACTCCTATCAGCATAATGAGTCTAGGAAATAAATGCATTTGAAATCACACCACAATGCCTCAAATGACCAGTATTTGATACATCCAGATAGTAGTGGTGTTCTGAGGGTTCTGAAGCCACACCTATCATCAAGTGTATCCTGAACCCACTGCTGGCTAAAGTTTTTTCCTGGCAGCATGAATAGCATGAACAGTACTGGGCATTTCACTATTCAGACAAGTTTACAGAACAAAAGGCTCTTGTTTTCAAACAGCCAAAATTCTACCACCACCAAGCACCAAGTCTTTGAGTAATGAGATCTTCCACCAGGTACAGTGTACAGCTTTGTGATGCAGGGCACTAGAAACAGGTTGGGCTCTCTGAATGAACAATGAACAGTTGTCCTGTACATTTATTGGGAGGTAGTAAGATCCCTCCCTGTCCCTTAGATATATGAGTCTCAGAGATATCAGATGTCCCATCACTGCATCATTACCAGTGTTTGTCCATTCTTTTTTCTGTGGCTAATGAAGAGGTATAAAATGAAATAATTCTTTATTTTTTAATTATTTCTGTATATTTACCCAGTGGAGATATGAAATTAAATAAAGAGCACACATATTAAAAGGATTGTTCTAGCTGTTCCCTTATCCCAGTAAGGTGCTTGTTGTTCATCAATGCTGCTCATGTGGGTTGGATAAATCACAGGAATAATTTCCTCACAAATGCCCAGCAACAAAAATTTTGTTTCTCCAACCAGAATATCTCCAGGTAGTACTTGACAGAAGTCCTTGTTGCTCAGGATGACAGAACTTATGTCAGCCTGCCTGTAGCCTGACAACATGTAGTATCAGTCAACCTGCTTCCAATCAATGTTTAGCTCAGAAGATGACACAACTAATTAAAATCAGCACACTGTGTGCATATAAAGTTCATAGGTAAATCCGCATTTTGTCCCAGTAGCCCCTCACTGAATCCTCAGAGGGGAAGCCAAAGCTTGATGGCCTTTCTGCCTACTACAAAAGGAGACACTGCATTAAAGTGCTACTCTTTGGCTATGGCTGTAACTCAGGTCATAGAGTGAAGTAAGACTGCGCATTGCCTTATATGTTTTATTGAATTTGAGTTGTTGGCATGTTACAAACACTTTCCAGCATGTGAAAGGGAAGGCCAAACAGGTTCTTCCATTAGACTCTCAGTAAAGAAATTTGAATACTGGCACAATTTTGTTTGGCACAAAAGATACCTCTGTAGGAAGCCCAGTGCTCAACCAAGGCTGGAGAAGTCAGTATAGCTGCAGTTTATCAGAATGTGAGCACATCACATAGCTGTGATGAACAGCTACTTACAGCTGATTTGAATTATTTATTTTTCCTTATCTGAACAAATAAAATACTGGGGGCAGACATACAGAAGCTGATGAAATAACAAGTTTTATTCGCTTTAAATAAGCAAATACAGCAAAGATCATGAAAGATTGGGAAATAAGAGTAAAACATTCTCAGTAATCTTTTCCTACATGGTTTTCCTGTAGTAGTGATGAGTAATACTTTGTAAACCTTCCACTGATACCAATACTAAATAAGTATCATGAAGTCGTGTTTTAGTCTTATTAAAATCTTCTGCAGAAACAGCCAGTGCCATTCCAGAACTGTCACTTTTGTACCATGGAGGATACAGGATATCTTCTAAAATACTGTGTTCAGTTTTGATTCCCACTACACAATAAAAGATGTTGGAGATAGGTTGGAGAAGAGCCACACAGGTGAGGAAAATCTGCCGTTTGAGGAAGGACTGAGAGAACAGGGCTTGTTCAGCCTTGAGAAACAAAGGCTTAGGGGAGACCTTATCATCTTGTTCCATTATTTAAAGCATGCCTACAAAGAAAATGGAGACTGCTTTTTTACAAGGACTAACATGGAAAAGATAGGAGGTAATGGGTACAAGTTACTCCTGGGGAGATTCCAATCAAACACAAGAGGAATATTTTTCTCAATGAGAAAAATGAATCACTGGAATCATATCTCCAGGGAAGTGGTGGATTATCCAACATAGGACAATTTTATGATTTGGCTGAACAAGATGCTGGGCCATCTTTTCTAGGCCATGATTTTGCCAGGAAAGTTTGGACCAGATGATCCTTGAAGTCCCTTCTAACCTGGTATTTTATGATTGACTTGGTGATTGAAAACAACTTCTGACAGTGGGTGCCACAGGGCAGGCTGGTTCTCAGAGGCCCGAGGTCTTCTCTGTGTTCACCTCTCCTGTCTCACAGGACCCACTTTGTCATCCTCTTCTTCTAGGACATACGGATTCTCTTCTGAATACTCCAGTCTGCTCTGAGGCAGGAGTTTCAAAAGACAGTGAAAACAATGTGAAAACACAGAGTTCAAAGCTGTGCACCTTCTTTTCTAGAGAAGGGACCCTCTGCAAGTAACATCTGTTCTGGCTTGCAGGAGAACAGTGGGGCAGTGTACAGCCAGAGGCTGCAGGTTCAGGAGGAACAGAATAAAAGATCTGTATTGTGATCACTGCAAACTGTTACACAGACATAGCAGCAGCACCTAAAATTTCCAAAAACACTTGGTACTGATGATGGTGAGTAAATAACCCAGAATTACCTTATAGATTTACTCTCATTCTGCAGCTTATTGTAGACTGCATCTTCACATAGATCCTGCTTTCAAAAGGAGTCCAACAAGACAGAGGGCTTAGTCTAGACATTTGCTGTGATCTTGTGGAACATATAGGAATCCATTACCTCATAGATCATGGCACCCTTCAATTGCTAGCTATTACTACTAAAACTTAAAACAAAATCCCAAGTCTTGGTATGGAACAAATTTTCCCTGTTTATTTCAGTGTAAGAACTTGTGAATATAAAATAAAACAAGTCACGAGATCCAAAATAAACAAATGAAGGAATTGCTTCATCTAGCATGATGTTAAGCTGCAGAACAATGGGGGCATTGTCATTGGTTTTGGCTGTGCTATGAAGTTCATTCCTTGATAAAAGTGTGTGTTTAATAAACAAGTGCATGGAATAGGTCGAAAGCTGGGATATATCACATAAATAATGGATCCATGTTTCTATAGCTCAATGTTTTGAGAGTGAGCAAGTACATCACCCAAAAATGAATCAAGAAATAAACCACTTTGTTATGCAAGGACATGTTCCACAGAATAAATAGGCTTCTAAGAAATTACTTTTCTGTGGAAATTCTGCAAGGAATTAAAAAAAAGTTGCCCTCTCATCACTTATAGTATGACTTTGAAGATATTATTAGAACTTAGGATTTCTGTTCCTGAGTCATCTCCACCTAGTGTTTATAGTCTCTTGTTTTTCCATTGTTTTCAAATATTTTTTCATAGAGCACAAAGACCTTTACGGTAAGGAAGAGTGTAAAAATGCATATAGGGAAAATATACTGAAACTTTGCAAATCATGAGCTAGGAAATGTGTTAAAATAGATACAGAACTCCAGACTGAAAACAGATGAATGTCAGAAGAAGAACATCTGCTTTGAAAAAAGCTGGCAGCAGATCAGCTGAGGCTAATGTCTTTTATAGCCTCTGCTCATTTGTTTATATTTTTCCTTATTTGTTTGGTATTTTTATGGCTGTAGCTAATATGGAAGATTTCTTAAGGACAGCAGGATAAAGCTGTGAATATTTCATACAGGAAAAGTATAGTTTATCATCTATAACCAGGAAATGGGGGGGGAGGGGGAAAGAAAATTAGTAAATCTATCAAGTCTTTCAAAGTAGAATATATGAAAAAATATGTATTGCAACTGGGACTGCAGAAAATTGCTTAGATTAGATCTAGTTAATATTTCTTCTGAGACTGATTCTGTTCAGATGTCTTCTTAATGATAGTGCTATTTATCAAAGCCATCTATTTAAGAGTGGTGACAATCTGTATATCTTCTTGCCTTTAGTTTCTTCAAATAAACCTCCTCTTCTCTGGGAGGTGAAACTCAGCCAAAAATTACACTAATGCTGCTCTATGAGTCAGTTACTATATGTCATCATCTGTGGACAGCTTCTTTATGTCTAAATATCCAAAAATCACATGCAGGCTAGACCTCAGTTCAGAAATACCATTTATTTATGTCTTATTGACCGTCTCCTGCTTAAAGATACGGATATTTAAGTGCTTTGCTATACAGATATATGGACAGAATTAAAGAAATCTCAACTCTCTCCCCCTTTTGAATATGATTATAAGTTTTTTAGTGACTAAGATTAGGCTTTTGACTGCAGAGGGAGTGAGTGACCACAGTTTGCAGTCATTCCATAAGGAACTGGAATTGCTCAACATGGAAACTTGGATTTTTGTTTGCAATATGTGTACTTTGGAATATAAGATTTAGGCAGTACAGGATTTTTCATTTGAACTACTGAAGTGAGCTCCCAGATGCCAAAGTAATGACAAACAAGGGAAACTAGAATTGTGTCATTAAGGTCTGTACTAATAAGATTCACAGGAAACTACAAGTATTATTTGAGCATCTTGACTGCTGCATTCCTACAGGCTTTAACTAAATAGGTACTGAATCAAAGATCTGGTATTTTAGAAAACAATTTCAAATAAAGCACTGACAAAAAAAAACCCGATTTCAAGTAAAACACTGACCAAAAAGAAGTCATTAAACTTGTTCTTAGTTTGTCCTTGATTACCTGTGGGGAAAATAAAGACAGAGTGAAAGGGCTAATTCTGCTTAAGATTAGTAGAAAAAAGGGAAGAGGAAGGGAAAAGTAGCACAAGATGTGTAAAATAGACTGAGAGTGTTTTATTTAAATATGGAAATTCTGAATGATCAAGTGAGAAAAAAGAAAAAAACTGAAAAGAAAAAACGGAAAAAATGCTTGAAGATAGAATCATGGTGATGTGATTGCAGTGTCTCTATGATCAGACATATGTATTTATAAACAACATTTTGTCTAAAATAAGAACATTCTTTCTAATTGCAACTAACTTCATGATCTTTTAGAAATTATTTTGCTAGAGTTTCCTTAGGGGAATGCTTTTGAAACTCTGTGTTTTGACAACAACTAGGCAGGTGGCTAACTAGGATCTCTACTCCAGACCACTGAATTGCACACCTCAGATTTGTTTCTCCATACCCTTTCTTTCCACTTAGCCTGACTTCATTGCATCTTCTATAGTGCAGTTAGAATTGGATTTAGAGTTCTGGGGCATTTATGTAATTTTCTGCAAAACATGTCATCTCATGGGTAAAACCTCAGTATGTTTTAAGACTAAAGGTTAGGTAAGTGCTTTGAAGAAAAGGTTGTGCTACAAGGTACATAATTTTTCTTTAAAGTAGGATGAGAATACAGTGCTTCAAAAATACCTGCTGGCTTCTGAAATACAAATTACAAAATCATTGGATCTCCCATTTCAGCTACATGAGCAATACTTCTAATCAAGCTTCAGCAGCCTTAGGGAAGTCAATTCACTGACACAACTCCACCAGCACCTGTGGAAAGAGTCCTAGGTTATTAAAGTTTGCAGGCTGGTGCAGAACTTCACCCACCCTAACAGGCAGAAAATCTCAGTGGACCATTACAGTACAAGTGAAAAACTACACAGAGGAGGGAAGAAACTTTGTGCTTTCATTTAATGAAATGATAAAGAATGAAGACATGACAGAAGCATCTTCACTTCTTGGTTGTGTGTAAGGACAGGTAAGAACTGTGAAACTTCAGTACAGAGTAAAGTAAGAAGCACACTATTGCCCTAGGATGCATGTTATTCTTCTTAATCTTCAAGAACACTTTCAATACAGAAACTTTTGAACCAGATTATTTTGGGTTAAAATTCATGCAGAATTTCTTTGCATTATTTCAGGTATAATTATTTTTACATTATTCTAAAGGGATAGAAAAACATACTGAGGGGAACTGAGGGAAACTGGATGGCCATACAGCATATACTGACACTATACCTTTGATTTCATTTTACCTAAAACTTACACAACTGAGGATCTAACTCAGTGAGAAAAAGTAATTTGCCTCCAGTCACAGCTGTGTAATAGAACCAGGAATAAAACCACAATTTCTGACTCCCAATCACAGGTAAATTAGCTATTACTTCCTACAGCATGCATCTACATTATCCTTGAGGACAACCTCAAAGCCAAATTCAAAACTTTCCACATTATCTAAGATGTGGCAATGCCCGTGAGGCTTCCCTTAGAGCGAGCCACCTGGTGAGCCAAGAAATAAAAATCTCCATTTTGCTTAGATCTTAAGGTACTCATAAGGGAACAAGTCAAAGCTGTCTCCTATGAAGACCGGTGGGGGAAAAATCCCACAGGCAAACTGCAATAAAAATTCAGGACCAAAGACAGGCAAAAAAAAGCTGTTTTCTCCACCCAAGTCATGAGGTCAAATGCTATTTGCAAAACACATAAATGGAAGACAGAATTTTTCTCCCTGAAAATCAAAAATTGATGGAACTATAACTAAAGCTAATATTAACTAGGGCAAGTTGCACTGCAATTGACTGTGCAGAGTCTTGCAGATTAGGGTGAGTCTGATGACACACTAGGTGATAAGAGTGAGCCAGTTTTTCAGGATATGCCAAAGGGTCTTGATTTTTCTGCCTAAAGGGGCTGTATCTGATGTTCTTACACATTATGACTCTCAAGGATCTTGCAAGTGCTGAAGCAGGAAGTGGGAGTGGGTATCAGCAGCACCTGGCCTAACAGCAGCCGTGCGATAGAGCAGAAACAGGATGTTAGCTTTTATCGGGATGGCAATGCAGATAATGCAGCTGGTTGGATTTGGGTATTCTAAAGCATCTCTCCTGACCACAGGACTGACTTGCCTCATGGAACAATATCCCCCTAATGCTTTAGGAGAGCAATGATCAGCACTTCTGACATCAGCTGGGACCAGGATAGATAAGCATTGCTTCAGAGATAGAGCTGATCTGCCGTAAAGGGTTCTGAAAATGGTCTTCCACGTCTGTAAATCAGTATCTCACCACTTACCATCAGGAGACAACAGCCACAGTAGATACGCACGATGAAAACTTGTAACTGCACCAGTGCTGCTTGTGTGGTATTTGTAATAGGATATCCACCGTTTATGCCACACTTAGAAAGGCTGCAGCTAGCACAAACAGTGGCTGCATGGCCAGTGAGTGGGCTGTAACAATGGCACTGCTTTTCCTGTGATGGCTCCTGATGATAGCTCTCCTCTCTGAATGTCTGTTGGAGCTCCTATGCACGGAGGGAAAGCAAGGGGAAGAGGTGCAATGAAGAGGGGTAGACAGCTCATGTATAAAGCAACATGATGAATAATTTGATGTATACGATACAAGCATATAAGGCATGGCTTGAATATTAGATATGTTAAGAATGGAGCAGGGGAACAAATCCCTTTATTTGGCTTGATTGTTTCTTCCACAAATAATTTTTCCCAAGATTTAGTCATATTTAAGAAACATCTCCAGAAAGTTCTTATTTCTATCAACTGACAATCTTTTATGGCTTTGACCCAGTTAAGCACTGGCTATGAATAGCAGCCCTGGACTTTGTTCTGTTTCTCTAAAAATTCTTAGAGACAAATCTAGGAGCCTGAGATCCTCATGTGGTAAAAAGAGAAGGATAAACCCACTAAATGTTCCTCAAGGAAGATTCTTTCTAAATTTAGAAAAATTTAAGCAATTAATTAGGAAGAGATCATCTCTCTCTGTAGGACTTCAGAGACAGCTCTCTGGTTTCGCACAGGAATCACAAGCACTTCTTCCAGAAAAGCTTTTTAGATACCTAGAGAGTGAGTAAAATTTGAGTCTCCAGTTTCAGTAATTTCTATTTCTACCCCAGTAATTTCAGATCCTAATGAATTTCAGACCACTTGTGCTTGAATGCCTTGCTAGGTTAGTAACTACAAGAGAAAGCATAAGCTGATGATCAAAAAGTGTAAAAGTGAAATATCATCTTAGGTAGGTTCTGCTTTTGGCTCTAGTCTGTTATATACAAAATCATATACAAATCATAATATTGTCCTCATTTTATGTAAGAAGGAAAAATCATTATCAGCTTTTGGAAAAATATTGAATTATAGCAGAAACTGTTGTTATCATTACACACATCCGGCCAAATTTTGAGAAACCATAGAACAGGAAATAGCAGATAGTTCAAGCTGACAGACTCCACAGTGAAAAGTAGTAGCATAAATGCAAAATGCAAAGCCTAAGCTTTAGAATGTTAGATCAGCAATAATTTACCTTACTTCTCTTTTTCATATGTATGAAAGAAAGATCAAAGACCTCTAATAAACCATCAAGACTTGCTTTTGCTTAAAATCCGGAGAAATAAGAGGTGCTTTCTGTGAAGAGCTTTGTTCTTAAAGCACCATTGAAATTGAAGGGGTTATTTTAGTTCAGCACAGCCCACCCATAAATTTTATTTCAATATATGCATTTCCAGTTTTACCACAAAAGCTACAAATGGAGTCTCGTAAAAAAACTTTCTGGTGATAGAGTGATGTATTTCAGAAGAATGCAAATTAATGTTGAAAAAAATGTAAGCAGCTTGGGTAATTTTCTTTTTTTTACAATAGGTGGAAGTGGAAATTAGAGAAAGAGAGAAATATATGGTTTGTTCATGGGGATTTTTTTCCCAGCAGTGTATACCTGAAAGTCAATTCATTATCTGCACCATACTCCGTACGTGCATCAGCTCTTCTCCATCTCAGTTACCACAACGTCCCTCCAAGGCCCGCCTGGATAGATGACCCAAACCAATAATTAAACTCCGTCCAGCTAGCAACAGAATTACATTCCGCAGCACCTTTTGTAAGGTTCTCGAGTCTTTCTGGAACTGTTCCTCGCCATCTCCGGGAAGCAGCGCGCTCCTTGCCTGCCCACGGTGCGCCGTCCCGCCAGCAGAAGGCTCCCTATCCCGCCGGGTGCCGCGGAGCATCATCCCCGGACGAGAGCGGGCAGGGAGGCGGCTGCAGCCGCACACGAGGAGCAGAACGGGGGATCTCCCCCGGACCCTCTGTGGCTCCCGCTCTCGGCTGGCCAGAGCCCATTATCGGCCGATTGTTTGCTTTTGTTGTAACGCTAAAGGCAAGTGGGTCTGGCATATTGCCTCTTTGTACTTTTGCCTTTTAAATGAATTCTCGGTTACTCGGTGTGTAAATATTTGCATACGTCTGCCGGTTGACAGGCTCGTATCTCTTTCATCTGCACATGTGGTATTGCCCAAAGTATGGGGTATGCGTGGATGGGAGCTTCAGTGACATTTTCAATATGGCTGATTATCCTAAAATCTATCCTGCCTGATATTTGTATGTTTTATTAGCAGCTGAAGTACAGAGGGCTGAATCAACGTCTGTGCCAAAAGCTAACTTAGCCTCATATCACTGAATATGAGATTCAGTAATACATTTCTTCTGCCTTTCCTCTGCACTGACAAGACGGAAAATCACAGCAGCCTTGAGGATTCCCCTGCTCACCAGGGCGATACAGGACCCTCCAGCAATCCTCAGAGCTATGACCTGCAGCAGCACAGAGAATGTCTGTCCATATTCTTTCATGACCCCAAAAGCCTCCTTCTGCCGAAGCACAATGGTGACAATTTCAAATCTACTCTAGCTAAAAAATGCCTCTGCACTGAAAAACACTTCTGTGCCTTACTTACGGTTGCTTCACAGCTCATTTATGTAAAGGAATCATGAGCCACAGATGAATCAGGCTCAAATAAAATGATTTGCAAAAGGCCACACAGTAAGCAGCAGGGAGGACGTGAGCCAGGGACTGAGAGCATGCTCTATTGTGCCTGGTTTTGCCAGTGCAAAAATCCAATGCCAGCATGCAAAATGCACCATTTTCTCTGCTCCAAATCTCAACAAAGAGGTGAACAAAAGTAGTTTTCTCTCGTGTATTACAGCTGCCTAGCAAACTGACCTACATGTCTGACTTTCAGAACTTTATGGAAGATTGTAACTTCCTTTTGCAGACAAAATTATAAAGCATCTTTTAAAGAAAACTTTCTAGCTACACTCTTCTCCCTTCTCGAGAGGAAACTTAAACACAGTGAAGACTTTGAAGTGAGCCTTGGGTTTGTTACAATGGACTAACCTGATTAGAAATCATGCAAACTCTTGCTGCTCTTTAGCTGCATTCCCCCACAGGCTGTATTACAGCTCTCTAACCAGTCCCACAGCATTGAATGATGTCATGGGATCTGCAGCTCAGCGAGATGAAAGGGATAAAGCGGAACCCGCTGGCACTGGGGAAAGCTTCCAACACACAATCCACAACACAGCTTGGGAACTCAAAAGCTACAGATCCAGCCACTCAAGCCCAAGCATTTCAGAATCGTGTGCATTCTCCCAGCACAAGCAAGGAAAAGGGGAAAAGAGCCAGTGCGGAGCACTGAAAGGCAGAGTTTGAGTGCAGCTACCTGCTGGAAAAGGAGCTCTTTTTCCTCGCCAAAGCACTGCCTTTGATGTACGGCAACTGATCACTGATCAGATTACAGGCATTTGGTCTCAGTGCTCGTCTGCCTTTGATCTGCATGGTTAATTTTATTTTCCCGGATTTGGAGTTTCGTCTGGGCTTGTGCTGACATACTTTTTTTTCCTTCTTCTTCTTTTTTTTTCTTTTTTTTTTCTTTTCTTTTTTTTTTTTTAAGGCGGTAAAAGCATTTAATACAGAAGCTCCGGCAGTGTGAAATTAAGCTGCAGAACTCTGGCACTGGAAAACTTCATCAGATAACAGGTACTGAATTTTGGGGTTGTTTTTCAGTTCTGTGTTGCAAGAATTTAAGGAATTATAAAGTTCACATAACCAATAATACTACACATCATGGTGTGTACAAAGTTCAAAAGATTGTTTGTAATTTATGCAGCATTTTGTTTGCAGCTCTCGGACAGAATTTTATAGAGGACAGACTATCTAGAATAATAGACAGAAAAACTGAAGCAAACCCAGTATTTTTCAATGCTTTGGAGGTACCTAAGCTTTTGAGTTGCCCTGCTTACTCATACCATCTATGGTTTTGTAAATTTATATTTGAATACTCAGGGGAGTACTTGTTTTCTAAGGAAAGACCAAGCATATCTCCTACACACGGTAATACTTTGTTTGCTCTCAGTGCATTTATTAAACTGTGTCTTCTTCAAACAACATTTTAAGCCTAATAGTTCCATACTTGAGATGAAAAAGTCTCCACTTCCACAACTCATTGGAACTAAATTTATAAGCATAACATCCTTACACACAAAAGGAAATGGTTTTATTTTAAGATTGAAGAGATTATAGTTCAGCTGTACCATATGAAATCTTGAAAATAAAAGTAATCTTCTAACCTGATGATAGAAGTTTCTTCTAAGGCATTTTAATAAATATATTAAAGAAATCAACAATTAGTTTTGCTGAACTTTGTAGAAGTTTTGCTGCATTTTAGTGATGCAATTTCCACTCACAGTGTTTTGTATTCTGTTCCTCAAACTCATATTTGTGAAAAGTATTATGTTGAAGAAATTTTAAGACATCTAGTCTAGAAATTCATTATAAGGGAACAATCTTTTGAAAGTTTAGGATTATTCACACATTTGCAGTTTTAAAGGGCCAGATCTTTGTGTGATTTTGGGCCAAAACCATGAGTGTTCTATGCCTGCAGCTGGAGTCAGATTGTTAAAATAAGGCTCAAATTCCTTCTGTAGTATTTAAATATAATGTAGATTTTTAGAAGAACTTAGAACCCATAATTGGGACTTGCAAACATTCCAGACACCGAGGTCTTTGAAGATCCAGTCTTAATGGTGGTTAGTAATACTGACTTACATAGTCTTAAGTCTAAATTTAAGTGTATAAATATATTAAATACATTTATTAACAAATTGCAACTGAAAGTCAGCATAAATCATAGCTGTCAAGCATCATCTTAACACTATTCTTTGAGATGTCTACCTTGTCTCCACAAGACCTTCAAGATATTCATATTTCAGTTTGCACTATAGTGCAACATGCAAACCCAAATTTTCACAGTCTGCTTGCATCTGAGTAAGATCAAGTTATCAACACTTCCAGATAAATGTAGATAGCTTTCATTAGTCAGTCTGCAAAGTTTCTTCTAATTAAAACAATATTTGTAAATATAAAACTTCAATTTACTGAATATCAAGAGTAATATGCCAGACACAGATTAACTAGGCCTGACTTAGAATCACTTGGTTTTTTATACCACCAATTAATTCATATTCTTACTTAACAAGTCAATTATATTATAAGTAAAGTAATTAGCACTGTATGAATAATATGTGTATAGCTGTCAAGAAAGAATATCATTTAAGTAGTAGCCAAAGCAAAATTTAGTATTTCTCCCCAAGTAACAATGATGTACTAAAATACATTCCTGTAACCCTGAAAACATGGCTTTGTTTATCAATTCTATGCTTTGCTGATGAGCATCTCTTCCTTCCCAGTCCCCTCTTGCTTGTTGCTTGTTTTCCAATATGTACATTTATTTTCTGAGGAAAATTATTTCTAAACTTTACCTCTGCTTGGTGTAAAGTAGAAAGGGAAGTAAATTTTAAAAAATAGCAGGAGTCTTTTTTCTCAGAAGTCAAAATATCTGTGCAAGTCTAATGCAATTAAATTATCACTATAAGGGTCTGACCTATCACACAAATGGGTGAAGTTGCACACAGAAGGAACCCTGGTTAATCAGATAGATTACACTGTTGAGTAGGATTTGTATATATAATTATTCTCAACATTTAAGCCCTGAAAATGCATTTAAGAAACAAAGTTTTTTTAATTTTGTAAGAAGTCCCTAGGGTTTTAGGTAATCTCCCCAGATATTTAAACAAAGATGGGCGTCAACCCAATTAAGCTGAAATATATCTTTGCTTGTCTGTATGTAAGTGCAGCTGAAATGAAAGAACATTTGAACACATTCAAGCATGGTGGGAAAAGAATTTTCAGCAATTTTATTGTTTTAAATAGCAGTTCTCTGACAATCTAGCCTGTCACTGATCTGACTTTTAAAGATTAAACAGTAATAATTCTTGGCACTAGTAACTTTGCTTTTACTAAGAGCTGTATAAACATTAATTAATCCTCAGGCTTAAGCCTTCAGAAACAAAAAGTTCACAATGCTTTTTCAAGTTGATCTGACTAGGAAACTCCCAAGTATATAATTTATTTATTAAAATAGCTTGAGCAATTTCTGATTATAAATAGAGCCATTTTCAAACAGTGTGCCTTAGATAACATCATAAACATATTTTAAGGTTTGTAATAGTTAAGACTATCAAAAGACATTGCACAGTTATACTGACATCAGTTTCCAACAGCTGTCATAACAAGAGTAGATCTATCTCACAGTTGACTGGGGGAACTGTGTTAGCATTTGAGATATGGAGATAACAACTTCCTATTGCTGTACAATTTCTGCTTCCACATCAGATATGTCATGCAACTTAGTCTTATCAAAGGGGTCAGCTGAAACTGCTTTCCAAGTATTTCTTTTTTGCTTTCTCTGTTGTAGTGAGAATCTCTGTACTAGTTGTAACAATTCACTTCTTCAATTTCCTGAGAAACATCATGATTTAAAACAAAGTAAACACTACAATTTTCAACACCTTTCAATGATGAATGGAACTAATTCATCCATTTTACATTCAGAGGAAAGATTTTACATGCTACAACAAGGACTTAAGCGTTTACATTTCAGTGTTACGGACCACACGTTGCTCTGAGTTCATTAGCATAGTAACCCACTGCCTGATGAAAGCCTTAATGTTTCTTTATATGGTAATCCTGAGTGTTTAGTCAACACTTCAAGAACTCTGGGATATTTTAATAACTTTGTCTAACTATACTGCTTTAAAACAAGTATCTGAAACATACATAACGATTCTACTAAGAAAAACTCACGCAATTGTTTCACTGGTGGCTCCAGAAAACAGATAAGATACAACAGATTGTCTGTAAATAGTGAGACTGTGTACAATGCTCAGTGCTCTGCAGCAGCTGCTATTCACAACAGATGCGCTGCTGTTACACTGCAGTATGCCATTCCTCACTGAAATT
The DNA here is from genome assembly GCA_003676055.1 of Chloebia gouldiae. Lineage (NCBI taxonomy): Eukaryota > Metazoa > Chordata > Aves > Passeriformes > Passeridae > Chloebia > Chloebia gouldiae. The sequence goes on from QUSF01000006.1 coordinate 2,556,469, forward strand.
CCAGCCTCTTGCAGAGCTCCTCCTGGCAAGGGTCCTGAAGCAAAGCTTTGCTTTGACGGCCCTTTAGAAGAGAATTACATGGAAATCCCTGTTCATTCTGAGTTGTTTGGGTTTTATAATTAAAAAAAAAAAAACCAACTAGTTTTGCAGCAATAATCTCTCTCTTTTCATACAACTTGCTGGATTTCAATAAGCACTCCTTGTTTTTAGAGAAGCCCTTTGGCTGATGATATTCAAACTTTTGTTGGTAAGGAGCTCCAAAAATTCTGTTTATTTGAAAATGCTTTACTTCCCAGTATAATAATTTGTTCATTTTTTCAGAGCCTAACCCAGTTCCTTGTGTGTCTCTACAGTTGTCTAGACTGTAAGTGGATCATTAACTTTATCATTAGAAGTAAAAGTAATGACCTGAAATCCCTGCAGCAGCAGTACTTTTACCAAGGTCTCCAAGATTAGTTTCCCCAATCTTGGAGCATCACTAACTTCAGAAAACCTCTTAATTTGTGTCACAGTAAGTCTCAGTAACACCCAACTTAACAACTATGAAAAATTTACTATGTGTAAAGGGCTGGATTTCTCTGTTTCTCCATGGATACTTTCTTTTGGTATAGACACTGTGCTTACAGCTGGGTAACTTATTACCTGCAGAATGGATAAAATATTTCAGGCTTTGAGTTAGCAGGGGGAAAAAGCTACTCAAGTACTTTTGGAAAGGAGGGCTGGCAGAAAGGAGAATTTGCAGTGTGTTGTCAGAAAGCCACTGACATGTTTTTTGGGCAGGAGAGGTGGAAAGGGCTTTGCTGAATTACAAGGACTCATTGTACTCTCACCTGAAGAGTGGCCAAGGGCCAGTACCTTTAGAACAGCCCAGCAACCACAAGCCTGAGCTCTGAGATGGATCAGCAATGCCAAGGCTGCAGTCCCAGTGCCGGGCAGCATCTGGAAGCAGAGGTGGGCACAGGAGTGCCCTGCTATCCTGTCCTTCTGGTGGGATAAAAGGGACACCAGCCCCTCACTTGTGATTCACACTGGCTTCGCACCAGTGGTAGCAGGCACACACCCCCACTACGCCATCCATCCATCCATCCATCCATCCATCCATCCATCCATCCATCCA
>QUSF01000006.1:2557985-2640179 GCA_003676055.1 Chloebia gouldiae
GCTGCTGCTGGTGGGTTCTGCAGGTCTCGACAGCCCTGGAGTGGCTGCTCCACGCCCCGGAGCGCGGCGAACAAAAAGCCCTTGAAAGCCGGGCTTTCATGTTCACAAGCGCTTCTCGTGCCTGCTGCGTGCTTCAAACAATATTAGAGCTGGGGTTGAAGGAATAGGAGCTCCCAACTTTTTCTCTTGGCTGGTAAGAGGTTTTAAAGCTCCAATTACAGTTCGGTTTATTGAAAAGGTTTTGATTGTTTGACTTCCTTTCCTGAGGGTTGTCCCCATTTAATCTGACTTTGGACAGAAAGCTTTACCTGATGTTTGTGAAAAGTCTAAATACTTATTTACCACCTTTATATTTACAACTGCTTTAGATGGATGCTTTTGTCAAGTGTATAAAGTGATCCAGTAGCATTTAATATGAGTAAGTGGCAAACTGATTCAATCTGTAGTAGGTTTCTTAGCTACTGCATGATCTCTTTCAAGCACACCTTCACCATCACTTAAAAACGAGTTACTTAGGTATGTTACCTGGGAGCTTGTTGCCATAAGAGCAAAGGATTGGGTTTTTTTGAGTGGGTTTTTTTTTTGTTGTTGTTGTTGTTGCTGTTCTTGGTTGGTTGGTTGGTTTGTTGGGGTGTTTTTCATTTCTTTTAGACCTAGAAGTGAGCTTCTTTATTAGTTTACTAGTAAGATGCTTAAAATGTCAGTTAAGGAGGTAATAAGTCACTTTTTCTCACTTTCAACAACTTGCAATCCTAGTAAAAGAGAATGGTGAATGAAAGTAGCTCATGTCTGTGGTTTTTAAGACATTGCATGCAATCCAGCACTGCTCGAGGCTGGCTGGATAGATGTAACATATGGGCATTGCACCATTGAAAAGTGTATTAACTGTATTAACTACCCCAATGCTTTATAGTTCACGATCCCTAAAAATTACTTTGAAAACGAACTAATAGTATATTTTGGTGTAAATGAAGTATTACTGTAATACTGACATTCTCAATGTATTACTTATTCACATATCTGAGTACAAAAATACAAACGCATCTTGACACTGAGCTTTCATCTAGCAAACCAGTGTCTCCTAGAACTTGAGATGGGTGAGATATATCAAACAGAAGGAGGAACATTTTTTTTACCACGGTTTTGATGTTGTGTGAGTAGGCTCATCAGCTTTGGTGAGAGTGGGAGTTCTTGTGTGAATCACAGGCTCTGATCCTCTAAAAAGCTTTGTTTATGTGTAGGAAAAATGTTGCCACATTGCACCTTTGTTACAATATTTCACTCTAATATCTAATTAATGATAAGCTGGATATGTTGAAGAATACAAACTATAAGCTGCTTTATCACCATTATTCCTGTAAAGACAAGTACTTCAATTAACATAGCTTGAAGTGTGTGGTACTCAGAAGCAGCACAAATATTTCCTGGCCGTGTCTTGTGGCCTTGTCTTCTTCTAATCCCCCCCAGCCCCTAAAATACATCTAAATGTTTTAAATCACCACCAAGGTTCTAACTTTAACCTGCTACCTCTGTCTTTACAAAATTAGAAATAAATCCATAGCGACCTAATGTTGTACATTTCACGTTTGGCAGGTTGGTAAAATACAGATCTTTTCTACGTGATATTTAATGTGATGAATGTGATGCCCTAGCTGACAGTAGAGTTTTTTTTCCCCACATTTCTTAGAAAAGTTGGAGCAAATGTTGTCAGACAAGACGTCATATACTTCACAAAGGGGAAGACTACAAGGGTTGTGGGCAGGGTGTAAAGGGAAGGTGTTCTAGACCCGTGAGACAGAAATAACAATGTGCAGTGCTGTAGTGGAAGTTCTTGTCTCTAACTTGCTCTTGCTTTGTCTTTGTCATTGCAGCAGCATAAGTCCTTTCCCTTCTCTTGTTTCTTGCCCCTGGGGCATTGACTCTGCTAAAGCCATCTGCCACTCCTAGTTTTATTGCCTGCAGTTGACAGCTGCGAGTGGGAAGTAGGTGGTTAGAAAGGAGCCGAGACCCTGTTTGTTGGATACCAGAGACCTCTGTTGACAAGATAAGATGGTTCTATTTTCATCCCTCTTTCTTACCCAGAACTTCTCAGAGTACTGTGCCAATGTTATAGAGTGTGTGAAAAGGGTCATCAAGTAAAAGTATCAAATAAGAGAAATTTCTAAGACCTGGTTGTAAATTAACTGGGAATTCACTACATTAAGTTAAGTTAATGTGAAGCTGGGACTCCTCACCATTTCTGAAGTTTACCTTAGAAGATGGATGATGTTGACTTCAAAGTTTTGATGCTTCTGTGTCTGAGAAACCTGCTAGTCAGCCATAATTAGTCATGCTGCTTTGATTCTTGAGGTGGCGTGCCTTTCACAGTGCAACTTGAAGTTTTTTGGAGAGAAAAGAAAGAAATATTTTACTGATATGACCTTTGAAATAAAATTATGACTACTATTCAAGCAAGCTGGTAAATGTAAGAGTAAATTTTAGAGGGCCATGGATTCTAGAACTGTAAAAGGCTGGAAGTTCTTACTTCCACAATACATTTATTACATGCTTCTAATTTATTGTTTGATATTGCTCTCTTTATGCATATGCTTAGTAGGCCTCAGATGACCTTAAAATTATGCAACTGCATTTCCTAATGCAAGTTCCCTATTCTGAGTTCAGTACATTACCAGTAATGATGCCTTTTCCTTGAGTATTTTAGGCAACCATATTACTGTTAGCCTAATAGGATGTATTTGGAATCATTTAGTGACCTCAAAAAACTCTGTCCACAGGTTTCTTTCTTCTAATAAATTTGAGTGTAACTGAACTCAGCATTTTAAATAACAGTATCTGGACAAGAGTAAATAGTCTTTATGGAACCTCTGTTTACTCGCACATGTTTTAGAGGCAAAAAGCTTCTAATAACTTCTTGCTTGAAAGCATGGCTTTCAAGGTGAATGGCTGGTGTCCAACAGACATCAGTGTAATGCCACTTGATATCATGAGAGAAGAAATTTGCCCAATGGCAACCTATTACTAAGTGCTGCAGTCTCTGCTTTTTAAGCAGGACTTTTTGCCAAACTGGAGATTGAAACAGGAAACATGCAGCTGACACAGTTATCTCTCCTTTGGGACTTGCATTCAATACAATGAGTTATTAAGGTGCCTTTCAATTATTTTCATCAAAATGCTGTCATGAAAGAAACATCTTATTTTATTTGTCCTCTTAACAGTTGTTATTTCTTGTACACTGGCTCATTTCTTTCTCACACATTAGTCAGTATGGAGTCTTTGGTGTTGTTTTGGCAGGAGTGGTGACAATGGGCACAATGATGGCATGATAGAGTACCACAGGCTGCTGAAATTATTTAAATGTGTTTTGATGTTGCTGAAATGCTCTGAAGTTTGAGGTCCATAGACCTGCAAGCTTCTTTTCGAATCTTTGTTGATTATAGAAGACTTATTATATAAAAGATATATCATAGGCCTAAAGCTATAAGATCTCATGAAACTTGTAATGATCAGTCAAAAAACTGAACCTTAGTCAAGTGTAGGATAAGTTGGAGAAGTCCTTGATAGTTTGACGCCAGTTATAAAACACTTCATTTTGAAAATTCACTCTGGGTTGTGGAACTCCTGGTGATTGGACTTGACAAGACTGTTATAAAGGCAGTAGATTTTCAGCTGCAATCAAATTTCACACCTAAGTGAACAAAATGTACTGTGGTACAGGATGGTTTGCCATGTGCTTTTTATGTTCTAAAAGTCTTTGAGGTACTTGCTATAAGAAAATCATCTTATAACAGGGCAATTCCAAAACTGAAATACAAGATGTCAGCATGACCAGCAAGATTTTTAATACTGCTTTTTGTTCTGTACTGGCATTTGATTTTTGTTCCATTGTGACTCCAGAATACTAAAAGGTGAAAATATATAATCAGCTTTGTTTTATTATTGATTTTGACAAGTTGTGTATATACTGATTTTTTAACAATATTCAATCTTCAAGTTATTACATATTGGAGAAAAGGTATAGGGGTCAATATACCTGAATTAAATTATGCTAATATAGTTTTATTGCAAATAATTAGTCTGAAGGGCAGTTAATTTGGCTGTTCTTAATTACCTTAATTTTTTCCGTGCTTCAGGTAGCTTGCACATCAAAAATAGACTTCTTAGATTACATTACAGCTCCATATTTTAGATCATTAGGCTTATTACAGCTCGCTGGTATTTTTGGTATTGAAAAGTCTATGTGAAACTCGACACAAAAATATACAATTATTACACTCGTCAGTGTCTTTTTGATATGGTACACATCTATTTTCAAAAGCAAAAGTAAATATTGAAACTTAAAATGAAACTTACTTTTAACCTCAGGAAGAATCCTGGTTTTGAAGTTTTTGGTAGTATTCTATAGATGGTCATAATTGCATTAGAACTGTATTATGATTTAGCTATTTTTTAATTAATAAGGAATATATATGATTTGGCATAATCACTTGGCATTCAAATATAAGAAATTCAATTATATTTACACCTTTATTTCCCTTTCACACTTCTGTAAAGTTTTAAGTCTTATAGCAATCAAGAAAGCACATTAAGTGTTTATTTTTTTCTATTAAACAGTATTACATGAAATAAAAAAGTTAATGGGGATTTTTCTCCCAAATCCCATTAATTTCATCATGATTCTTTAAATCAATATTTAACAAGTTTATTTAATTTAACTCTTAGACTTTTAGCTTTACTATCTTGTCTTCTCTGAATCAAGTGAAGTCAATCTTGTTTTACAGAACTGCTTTTCTGTAATTAATTTCTCTATATATTATTCTTGAATTTCTGTAGCATTCCAAACGGAATGAAGAGCAAAATTGAACAGAATCAAAATTAAGATTTTCTTGATACTTATTTCAAGGTTACTGAGGTGCAAAGTCTCACAATTTGTCTCTTATCTAATCTGGTTTTACTTAGAAGATATTTGGTTACCTGTTGGCCAGAAGATATAATAGTATTTACCCATTTTGTATGTTTCTGAAAACAGGTGAGAAATGGTTTTTTAAATTTCTGAGTTTCCTTAACAGTATTTTTACTGTGTCTGTCCACTGTTTGCTCTTTGCTATTACTATAAATTGTTTTGTTCGTGCATACCTATTTTTTTTTCAGCATTAGAATTGTCAGCTTCTCATGACTTCAGAACTTGTAATATTTGTTGACTCTCCTTTTTCATTTTTCTAGTTGTTCCACTGTACTTTTTACATGAAGTTGTGTATTGGTCATCCAGAATTATTTCTGAGATTTTTCCATTTAATATTTCTTGCCTTAATTTTTTTTTCCCTCAGACTTAAAAAAGAAAACTATGTCAAATACTATATCTGTATTTGTATTCCTTGAGAATGTCTTCTTTTTTACTCATGTTGACATGCATTTAATCTGGTAATTGTCATTGACCCATAGACTATTACCATCACTAAGTGAGAAATAACCATAAAAATGTCATCTTGGCTTTCCCATGGAGTGCTGTCTGACACATCTCTACCTGCTATGTTCTTTCTAGTAGACTTTTGCTCTTTTTATACTTCAAAACACAGCTTATCTTAAAAAATATCTATAGTGACACTGAAGTATACTTTATCCTTATCTATTAGAATTTATTAACTAGGGTATTCATGAAATGAAACGTGAAATTGTGTGTTAATTATAGTTTATGTTCATTCTGGTTGTATTTCTTGAAAGCATATTATGCTTGCAGTAGTTCCACATTGGAAAGCATTTTGCAACTGTTCTTAATGTTTTTCTCAGATGTTTTCCTTTTGTTTTCGGTTCCATCCTTTCATTTGTCAGTTTCTACTCTTAAATGATAAAAAAATGTGTATTTGAAGAAATTAATTTTTGTCTGTTGATCATGTACTTAGTTGAGTGTTTAACAAGCAGGAAACATATGTTAGGGATATTAGATTAATAAATGCTGATATTCTCTAATCTGGACTGACAGCCATCTCTTCGTTTGAGATTTAAAACTATAGAAACTTAGTGTTTATTGTCTTGTCTTCAAAAGGTGTATGATTTTTAAAGCATATGTTTTGTTGTTGAGTATCTTTCAGGAATCCTTTTGAAAATGTTAATGGCATTGACCGATTCTATTTTGACATGCCAAGTGTCATGAAGTACAATGGGCACGTGACTTCTGCAATTTAAACAATGTTAATATAATGATTTTTTTTCTTTTATATTTTTCTAGGGAGAAAAGCTTAATCACAAGAAATGGACGCTAAAGGATTACAAAGAGGTGATAAACTGAAGGTGCTTGTCATTTTACTAGCATATTTGGTAAGTTAAAGATTAATATTTTCCCCCCATGTTGAAAAAATTGTTCTGAACGCAGAAACTGTGTCTTTTGTTTTACACATTACTGCTAGCACTAAAGGTCTTCAAATGCTGTACACAGACAATGCTTACACATTTTATTGATTTGAGAGTAAGTTTTGTCCACTGATTCATATAATTTCTGGCTGCTCCTCATACCTTGTGAGCCTCTTCATGGATGTAGGATTGGACTAGAACAGAAAATACAGGTGAATATAGTGCTGTAGAGGTGATGCTGCTTCACTTCAGAGGTGGCCATCTCTTACTCCAGTGTGCTGTGTACATAGTTTAGGTGCTTGGAGTATTTGGTTTATGGACAGAATGTAGCACAGCACACAATTACATTGCCTGCTCAGGGTACTTAACTCTGGCTTGCTGTAGAACTAAGGATAATTAATTATTCAGAAAGTTATTTTAAACATGGATTTATTTCTCAGATTTAATATATTTTGATTAATTTGCTTTTTTTTTTTTGTATTTTTGGTTTAGCTAAGTAAGGTAATTTGTGAGACTGGAGACTGCAGAGAGCAAGAATTTAGGGACCAGACTGGAAACTGTATCCTCTGCAAACAATGTGGGCCTGGAATGGAACTCTCAAAGGTAAGGAAATCATCCTTTTTTGAATTTACTTTACTTCTGATAAGAGCATTTATGTATTTGATCTAAAATTAGGGTAATCTGTACCTGAAAATATGTACTGTTTTGGCATTTGAGCCTTCTGCAATGGCTCCATGTTATCTGATTCATATTATATAAAACGCTCAGTTCAGAAAATGATGATGCCAGTAATAAAGTAGGCAGTACATCTGGATGGGCTCTCAAATGATTGTTTTAAAGATGAATTAGGGCAACAAAGGAGGGGAAAAACTACAGTGGGGGGGAAAACTACAGGGAGTTAAGACTTCATAACCTTACTCTGTCAAAGAGAATGTGAAAAATTAATTAAAAACCATTGATTGATACAGACTGCTGACATGGAGGGGCTTAATTTTTGCAGTGCTGACATTCACAATTGGTTCTGGATTTTGGTGACAAAGTGTAAATATTTTGTATATGAATTCTTGTCTTAACAGAATGGTTTATAATAAAAAGGTCGTAAGTACATAAATACAGAATAAGATTCAAATGAGAGCTAATACATTTCCTTAGAACAGAAGGGAGATAGGTGATTGTTCTGTTTTCACTAGGTCTGTGGTTGGAGCACTTCAGGAAGTCAGATTCAAATCAGGCTCAATTTCTTTGTTTTACAATTCATTAAAAATGATATAAACCTAATTCTTATCTTTGTCATGTAAAGGAATTGAAAAAGTTGAGGCCAGAAAAATACATGATAATATTTAGAAAGCTTGTAAAAAGTTATTTTGATATCACGGAGAAGGAAATATTGTTGTGAATCTTACATAATTGCATTTTGCTTTTTTAACAATTGCATCTCTTCTAAAAGAAAATCCCCATAAAAGTTTTTTAATTACAAGGATTTTAGGACGGTGCAAATGAATCAACAGAGATGAATACTGGCTGGGATTCAGTAGAACTAGAAAGTTCACTTGGCAAAATTTTCAAAAAAATTCCAAGTCTGAATGCAAGTCACAAGGGGGATCTTAGTTGTTTTCAGTCCAGAGAAAGTAGGTGCTGTGCATGAGCAGGGATAGAGAACAATGAAGGAAGACATAGCTGGAAGGGAGGAATGTGTTGGGATTCATTAACTCAGTTACTGGAGGTGAAAGAGGCAACAAAATGAGATCTGTGTCTTGGGAGATTGGATGTCTTGAGGAATCAAGTGTGTCCTGCCAGAGATGTGAGGATGGTGAGGCAAAGAAGAGTGCAGGGTGGTGTCAGCAAGGTGAGTAGACCTACCAAGACTCATGCAGGTGTAAAACCCTTTCTTCAGTGCCCAGCTCTAAACCTTCCTCTTGCCCATTGCTGGAGTGTGAAGATGTGACCCTGCCATTACTGTGCAGTCAGATCCATAGCTGAGAGGTGGGGCCAGAAAGAGCACACCCTGTGCATGCAGAAGGGCAAACTCTCTTGTTCTTCTACTGACAGCGTGAAAAGGATGGTGAAGGTAGAATTTAGGGTGTTTAAGGGAATTTGAAATGTTTATTTTGAAAGTTTTTAAACACGAAGCGTTGCTAAGTTTGATGTGTGTTTGCGTTCAAGCTGCAGGGGCTAAAAAGAAGCTTTCAGTTTATGGCTCTGTAGTTCCTATTACACTCAGCTCTGAAAAAAAGCACAAGTTTTATGGCTTGAGTGTGATTTGAAGGGATTTACTGAAACTGAGTGACACCTTTTCTCTATCTCTTGACCCCCTGTGGTGAGTGTTCAGTGCATTAACAGAAATACTTAGTTTCACACTATAGTGGGAATCCCTTTGTATGTTGGGCAGTATTAGTTAAGGCTTAATCACACAAGCAATGCTGTTGAAGCAGAGATTTAGACATGAATTACCATATGGATGTGGTTTAGTTTGGATTTTTTCAGATTGGCCTTAAATTTGAGAACTGAGATGTTCTAGAGGATGTTTTAAATTATAAAGGCACTTGTAAGTATGGCACTTTATAACAGTGGGCCAATACTATGTGCATTTATAAAGTCAGATAATAGACTTGTCTAGCTGGCAAATGAAACCCAAAAGCATGAAAACTAAGGCTGTCAGTAATTACACTCAATTTAATAAAGAAATGCTAAACTAAAACAACAAGACTATAGTTTGCAATAGTACAGTATTGAAATTATGGTCTTGCTTCACCTATTTTTGTTTACGGTCTGATAGTCCTGATTCTTAGGGCTAGTTTGGTGTTTTTGAAAATATCAATGCAAGGCTTGGTTAATTTCACTATGTAAGCAATTACTTGTCACAGACAGTAATAGACTTTCAAAAATACTTTTTCTTCTATACTAGAAATTAAATAACAGATTTTGCTTAAACCTAAATGAGTGGAATAATGTAATTTCCTTTATAAATAGAGGTACAATTCTCTGTGAATCATAGTGAAGGATGTGATGCTGTGTCTGTAACTGAAATGTGGTTGAAAGTAGTCATGTAGAACTACAGCTTGAAGCAACAAATATGTAAAGTCAAAGGTCAGAACACAAAGGGAAGAGGCATTTAATGATACACTTGAAGTAATTTGCAGCTCAGGAGAAGTTTTGTTTGCTTGGTTTTTTTACATACAAGAAAGCAATGATATAATAATGCTATAGTTTAATAACAGTTTCTAAATAATGTGTCAGTTTCCTATTAAGTATTTAGTGCTCATGGATAAAACTAGATATACTTCTGCATGTGTGAGCATGATTGTGTGTCTAAGTGTATATAAAATGCAATGTTAGTGGTGGGGTTTTTGGTTCAGCTCCCCCTGAGTGTTTTAAGCAATTGACAGACAGGTTTCTTTTTTATGTTTGTAACAAAACACATCAGCCTGTATTGTTGAATGCAAAAGCCCAGCTTTTCTCATCTTGTGTATGAGAAATTACTTTATCTCAGTTAAAATCTAAATATGTAGTTTTCTTTCTTGTTATGACTGACTTTACAGAAATACAGGGCAAAAACCCAGCTGTGTACTGCATATATGTATATGTGCGTGTGCGTATACTTATTTTACAACTTCAGTTAGATATATATATCTTTGTTACTATATGAGCACTTCACCTTTCCAAATGAGGGAAATGCTGTTGCCATTTCTCAATTTATACATGAGACTGTAGCATAAACCAACTTGCCTGTGGTAGTGCAGGGATATTTTGGTAGAACAGAGTAGACAGAGGCCACAGAATGGAACAGAAGCTTTCTCTTCATAAGGCACCATATAGACAAGACAAAGAGTGATAGGCACAAATTGTACCAGGAGAATCTTTTTTTTTTTATAGTGAGAACATTCATTCACTGAAACAATTTCCCTAGAGTCCACAACACTGGGAGCTTTTGGGATGCAACTGGACAGGGTGCTAGATCATCTCAGGTCCCTGACTCATGAAAGTTTGATTGAGATGTTTCTTCAAGGTTCTTCTAACCTGGCTGTTCTGTGATTCAGTGGTGAGTCTTTTAATTTTGGTTGCAAACCAGTGCTCAGTCTATTGGATTGACCTTATTGTATAGGTAAGCAACTTCAGACACCTTTGATAGCATGAAATAAAACAAAACCAGCAAAAAAACTGGCCTTATTTCTTGTAACTAATTCTGAATCTAGACCATTCTTTTCAGCTTTTTCTGTCACAGCTTAATGGGGCTCTTTTTTTTCAAAAATATTTTGAAAGTAATTTTTTTTCTTCAAGTAAGAAAGAATTAGTGCCGCCTTCAGCTTTTCCTTTCTGACTGCCTATATACTTTTCTAACAACAATGCTGCAATGTCATATTAGCTTAGAACTAAAATCCATTGATTGCTTATGTTAATTTTGTTTTTATTAAGTACTTTTAATATATTGCCATCAGAAGAAAGGAAGCTTTGTTCTTTTATCAATAGAATCGATGGGGAAGAGAGTGAAAGCTGCTTCCCATGTTTTTTGGCTTATATTTGTTAATTAAAAAAAAATCTCTGTATGGCCTTTTCTCATAATCATGTCTTTGGTAATGTTTGTGAAGCCTTTGAATCACTGAATTAGCTTAATTTTCAGTGTGTGCAGTCTTTGTTTCAGGTTGGTTTTTTTTTCCTTGTTTGAGGGATTTTGTTAGGTTTTTTGGTTTTCTTTTTTTATTAAGCAGTGATTTCTTCTAGGGTGGGAGACTGAAATGGTTGTATTGATTCAGAAGGAAGTGTTTGCTTCATGTGGCTCAGCGTTATTGCATTTCTCATTCATTTAGGAGATAGCAAAGCATCACATAGTTAAGCACAAATAATTTAATATATTTTATTCTTTAAGTGACTTCAGTTTGCCAGTGACTGAATAGTCATTGGTTTGGCTTGATAGTAACAGCCTTTCATCCTATCTTATATATGTTTCTGAAATAAATCAAGCCTTATATATTATTGAAATTTATACAAATCACAATTAATGCAGAAAAAAAATGACATAGTTTGTGTTTCAGCCTTTTTCTTAAAGATGTTCAAGTACAGAAATGAAAGTCCTTCCAGTCCTTTCACCATCATTTTTTTTTTTAAGTTATGAGCTGAGCCTGTGCACTGAGAACAATATATGTCAAGGAAGGAATAGAAACCAAGAGGTGAAAAAGAGAGTGTCTGAAGCCAGCACTGCCATCAAGTAAGCCATGATAAATACTGTCACTGAGAGACGGCTGCTGTACAGGGAGCTGGTGGGACAGAGGCAGCTTGATGGTTGCTGAGGTGGGGCTGTGTATCCCAGCTTGCTTCCTTGTACCAGGTATATGGTGAAGAAAGAGGAGACCTGCATGTTGTCTCAGAAAAAGGAATTGTGAATTAAACGGGCAGGTACTATCTGAAGCTTCTCCTGAATGTGTCAGTCCTCACACAAGAAAGTCAGAGTGCTGTGCTGCAACTGATGTGTTGTCACAGTGAAGCCACCAAGAGCAGCTGCTACCATGTTTAGCAGTCACTCTTAAATTTTCAAAGCAAGAGAGCTGCTTGTGAGGAAGCCTGCCAGATCTCAGCTCAGGAGAGGCCATCATGTGTTTCTGGAAACTGAAGCAGCTGCATGTAGGCATGTCAAATCATCTTCAATGAGAATGAAACTTTTCTGACCCTAGCCATGCACTTTGACACAGCAGCTAAGACTGATGTTTGCAGCATGCTGTTGCAGCCTGTCCTGCTCAGAGACTTCTGCTGGTAGATCCAGCTCATTATTGGATTCTAGATGAAGCTGAGGTACTTTAGGAAATTAAAACTGTGTGCTATTTAAAAAGGCCATGTACTCAAAGGTATTAGGAAAAGCTTCATTTCCCAGCACCAATGTAGTGCCGCAACCTGTTACATGACCTGACACCAATTAAGTCTCTGAATGCCTAGAGGACTTTTCTTGAGAATACCAAATATTCTTGTAATCATCATGGCATAAGTGGAACTGCTTTGGCTGTGTTGTCTAGGGATTTACATAGTTTGTGGATAATCAGTGGAACCAGAAACAATTCTAAAATGTATTTGCAGATTATGATCTTAATGATGCCTGAAAGCATTTTTTTAAATGAAATTTGAGGTTATTTTAATTGAAATAATGTTTAAAATCTAATTTACTTTTCATTTGCTGTCTGTGTTGGATTCAGCATCTAGGGAAAAACCATACCACTTAACTCCAGTACCTTTTATAGTCTGCTCGACTTATGGTTGTTCTGTCTGGATCAGTGTTTGGGTAGTACATAGTGAAAGAAAACTTTAACAGTGGCCTGGTGGTTCTTGAAGAGGTGTCTTCCTTGTTCTGTGCTTTCAATATTTTTACCTAGAAACAAAATTATGAGTTTGATTAACTAGTTTGCTAAAGATTCCTAGGCAGCCTTGACCACTCAGCCCACTTGATACCTCAGTGAAGCACTTCTGAGCAGAGTTGTTCTGGAGAGATGTAAGTTAAAGGTCAAGAGATGGCACATTACTGGGATAGTGAAAGCTGTGTAGATAGCAAGAAAATTGAGATGCATTTGAATTCTGAAGATTTTTTTTGTAATTAACTTGATCAGTTTTCTAAAGAAGTGTTTAAATTTTTATGGCTTGTACTGTGTATTTTTTGAGAGAGAAAATTTTCATTAATTGAAAAGGGAAAGTGAGGAGTGTGTTAACTGTTCTTCACAGAAAGCTTTGCAACAGCAAAAAAAAAAATAAAGACAGCATATGTTTGTCCTCTTTTATTTCTGGCACAAAAATAATTTTTTTTTAAATCTAGCTTATCGATATTAAAAAATGTATTTCTCTTTTCTGCAGTCCTAAGGTCAAATGCCACAAGAGATGAGCTCTCTTTTAAAGTTGAGAGTGGGAGGATGGAGAGGGTGAGGAGGAGTTGGGAACTATTCAGATCTCATCAGCCATATAACTTGACAGCTTTGTAAATCGAACCCAGTGAAAACTGCTGCACATCAGTTTTGCACATGCACTGGTAAAAGATGAACAGTCAATTGTTTGTATCTTTACTGGACCGCTAAATTATAAAGTCCAAGATTCCACAGGGTTCGAATCCATCATCTAAATCATGTCCTTCAGTTTGGGGAATGTGGTTAATTATGAGTACAGATATTTTTGAAATTCTGCCTGGTTTACAAGCTTAAATATTTATTTGCACCTGCCAGGCAGTTACCTCAAATATTATGTGAACATAAAAAGCACATATATAAAGTTTTAGTTGTTTAGAATTTGTATCTGCAGAATTCCTGGCAAGGACTTGGAAACCATCTTTGAAAAGATGGGAGACTGTAAATTCCTTGTGCAGATTTCTTTATGTTGCATCCACCATTTTTATAGCTTTAAAGTAAACCATTCCATGATGCAAAGGATCACTAGGATGTGTCCATACATCCAGCTATAGCAAAGCAGATCTGATCTAGAAACAATTTACTTAGCTTTGGTAGTTTGGACCAGTGATTGAAAGCATTTAATTCTAACTTTTGTTTCTTGCTGGTTTTTTGATCCAAAGCTTCAAAGGTAGTCTGGAAAGGAAAACTTATAATTAAGTTAATTCAAGCCTTATATTTGAAAGTTTGATAGGACTTGGGAGGGACTGATTCCAAGTGATTTATCAAAAGATCCAAATATAAATGGTTTAACTGAGTGGTATAATATATTCCATAATGATACTATTTGGATAAGCTAACTAGAAAGAGTAGGTATTTAGAAAGAGTGTGTTAGAGATTAATGATATTCAATGAAAAAGTGTATGTAGACTTAGAGAGAGCAAAATCTCACACAAATTTGTCTGGTTCCAGTCCCTGGTGGTAATCATGTATCTTTGTATACAGTCTTACAATTGCATAAATGAAATGGATTGTAAAAATTAACACAGGAAGGTACAGCTACAACTGACATTGCTTTGGCATTGATTCCTAGTAGAAACTTGTCAATTTGAAATAAAATGGTATAAAATGTTCTATATCTGAAGTAAGTAAAAAAAAGAAAATAAATATTTTTATATTTTTAAAAACTTTTTGCCTACCAGCTTTAATATGGTTCCGAAATACCACAGGTGGACTGTGCTACACAGTGCATGAAACTGTACAGTGCATGGAACTGTAGGATGTTTGTTTTGTTACTAACTGCAATGATTTACCTGTCTGCTCCTTGATCTGAAAAGTACTCAGTAGTAATAAACTACATTTCAGCTAAAAGAAAGAAAAACAAAAAAATATTGTGTAAGTTAATGGATCTAGAGACAGATGAAGAAGACTATTTTTAGTGTCTTTTTGTAATTGCTTTCATAAATTGTTCATTTTTTGCATACTTGAGGGCTTGTCCTTCAGAGAGTAATTCTTCACATAAAGGAAAACTAAAAATTCTTAGAATGTCCTGTAAAATGCATCTGAAGTTGTTTATTGTTACTTTATCATTTCAGGTTAGAGGCACTATAAAATGCCTATTGGCCAGCTTGATCTCAAAGCTTCTCCCATAGATGATTTCTCAGCACAAAGCCTTGGAGAATCCCAAGTGCGTTGGATCTTGGAGAATCTGAGAGTGTTTCTAAAGTTTAAAAGCTTTTTTTTTTTTTTTTGAAGCAGATTTGGTTAGGTTAGTGACTTTGGGAAAAGTTTTTTATATACATCAAACACATGCATCAAGCATGTTTATATACATCAAACTGGTGGAAACGTCCTCTGAAGTTGCCCTAGTTGAACACTTCCTGCAGGTTTCCCACTGGGAAGATCCCCTATTCTTTCACTGAACATACATACTGGAGGTCCCCATAAGTGCCTTTCCTAATTAGTTCTTTTTGGCAATTTGTTGTATTCCCCTTGCAGTTTTGTAGTGTATCACTAATGCATCAAATCAAGCTTCAAAGTACCGAGCAAAATTGATAGAATATTTGGATGATAAGAGGGAATAGTAGCTCCTAGTAACTTGATAACTCCTAAGAAGTTTATTGATAGTTCTTGGTAATCAGTTCATAGGATTCAGTCCCCAAACTTCTACATATGGCTTGGTGTTTATCTTTGCAGCTTGTCCATTGTATTAGGTGCCCATTTGCAAACAAATGG
The DNA here is from genome assembly GCA_003676055.1 of Chloebia gouldiae. Lineage (NCBI taxonomy): Eukaryota > Metazoa > Chordata > Aves > Passeriformes > Passeridae > Chloebia > Chloebia gouldiae. The sequence continues at coordinate 2,573,417 of QUSF01000006.1, forward strand.
AATAATGCCTTTAAACTTCTGAATTTGGCAGAAATAACCAACCATAACAATATTACTTGTATAGTAAAACATTGTGCCTCCCTGTGGTCTGCAGATCCAGTAAACTTTTCCAACAGTTTGAGAACTGTTTGAACTGTAGTGGGTCGAGTTTTTGAGATTCTTAGTGGCTAAGCAACATTTTGTGCCTAGCTGACAGTCATTAACTAGCTCTGGTTTATTTGGTAACAGAAGTCCTAAACTTTTGATGATCAGTGCACTCTTTTGGCTATTAACTTTGTTCACCTTAGCTATGAACCTTAGTATCAAAGTGCTTCTTTGCTGTTTTTGTAACTGAGTAAGTGCCTTCATACTTCACTTGTCCCAATTTCTTCGCTTTCACATGACTGACCTAATTAAAAAACAGACAGCTCAATAATTCTACCATAAGCTAGTAATAATGAAACTGTGGGAGTCCTTGAAGCCCTTTATCATTCAAATACACAGTGGTTTCATGAATAAAGTGGATGACTAAGTATTACTTATAGAAGTAAGGGAGATTATTAGCAGTGGAAGACACATTTGAACTTGCTGAAAGGCTGGCTTTTGTCTCGGGAAAGACCTACTCTCAGTAATAATTACACCAGGTCTTCATTTTATCCCAGCATTCTCTTCTTGTTCACGCTTTCAGTGACTGAATAGCTTGCTATTGCTTGTTAATCCCTGCAGGAATGCGGCTTTGGATACGGGGAGGATGCACAGTGCATGACATGCAGGCCAAACAGATTCAAGGAAGACTGGGGCTTTCAGAAGTGCAAGCCTTGTCTGGATTGTGCTTTGGTTAACCGGTTTCAGAAGGCCAACTGTTCTGCCACCAGCAATGCACTATGTGGGGACTGTTTGCCAGGGTAAGACCATTTCTGAAGATGAGACTTGAACAAATTCTAACCTAATTTACATTAAAATTGCTTTTCATGTTTTCTGGATAAATGTTGGTGCCCTTTGTGTATGTATGAAGGTCCTGTGTTCTAATCTTGACCTTACTGTACTATCTGAGCACATAATTTCTGAATTACAGTAATAATTATCCACAAAAATGGTTTGATAATTACCTACTTGGTCTATGAGAATATTGTCTGTACAGCACCTGAGCAAAATACCTTAAACAGTGTTACTGGTGACTTAGTTCATTGTTATAAACATTTAAACATTTGAAAACATAGACTGCTATCTTCTTCAAAAATTATCACATTTTTTGCCTGCATTTTTCCCCTCCTTAGGTCGATGCCTAATAATTCTCATGCACATATATTCTGATGTCAAAAGTGGTGATTGTGGTTTACTGTCTGAAATTTCTTTCACCTTTCTTTTCTTCAAAATTCACAAAGCATGATCCTAGCTGAGAATCATAAATTAATCTGAAAGAATTGTTTCTGAAACTGCTGTTACAAATCAAGAGCTGTGCTTTGTTTGTTGTCCTGTCATCCCAAAACTCTGTTGCCAATTTTCTTTGTTTGTAGTATTAAATCTTAAGATCTCTAAAAAGCTATTCTTTACATTGTTGCCAAGTTCTGATATTATAAACACCTGCCATGAATTTGTAAAAAGACATTTTTGTTGCTTTTTTGAACTGGTAATTTAACTGACATGAGTAGAATATGAGAACTGATTTGCAATTGTAACAGCCTTTGTATTTTTAGAGTATATATTTCAGACATGCTTAAAAGTTCATACATCTGTTTAGTATCTATATTTCAGCTGTTTTATTATTTTGTGTATATATATATATATTTTTAATACCAACTGTCAAATGCCTGAACACTGTTGAAGTTTCTGCCATTATTCCTTGTCAAGCCAGAGGTGAAATCTCATCATTTAAAAGCACTTAGTAAAGGTTTGGTAACTAATCTTAGCTTAAGTCACTGTACAAGAACGTTCAGCCCCAGGCATTATAGATGTTACTCAAAACAACTTTTACTACTACTTGTAGCCACATGGTAAATTGATTTTTGCTCTTATAGCATACTAATAAATATGTATTGTAGAGGCTACTTGGTTGTCAGCAATGAGAAGATTTTCTTATTCTGTAAACAATATAAGCTGAATTTTGGAAGATGGGAAAATTTAAAAAAAAAAAGGCACATTAGGACATGAATTAAAGGTAAAGCTAAACTGGAGGGCTTGGGAATTCTTCTCAGTATTCCAGTCTAGAATGCATCCTGGACAGGTGTGTTGAGTATGTTTTAAAATGAGAGCTGCTTCCACAACCTGAGTTTTCTGGCAGCAAAGCTGGAAACAGGAGGAGGGAGGGAGTAATGGCCATGGCAAGGGTAATCATGGGACACCTGGTCTGGATGTTTTGTGTAACAGAACTTTAAAACACACCACCACTCATACCTGTCCTTTAGTTTAGATGCTGCCCAAACAAGTGGAGGATATAGCTAGCCTAACCAAATAGCTTAACTGATGTTTTACCTCTCAGCAGTCTTATTTATTTCTTTTTTGCATGGGTTTCCAACATGCCATTCTCTGTTGTTCATCTCCAAAACACTACAGTGAGAATGTCAGCTAAAAACAAATATTAACACATTCTGTCCAGTGTAAGTGATCACAGTGACCCTTCAGTCTTGCAGCCTGATCTGTTTCTGTTCACATTGTTAAAGCAGGAGCTTCTTGAGCAGTTGGAAAACTGTTTGCTTTAGCTGATAAAGGCTTCATATTTTAATGGCATTTGCAGTGTTAGGAATATAACATCAGTAGAGTTAGTGCCTTTTATTTCATGTGCCACTACCACTGCAGAAAAAATTCATATATTGAAAAGGCCACTGCTGCTGATTCTGACTTAGTACTAATGAATGGTTGAAAGACAGACAGACCTATTTGACTAGGAGCTGTGAGTAAGATCTTTTGAGGATTTCATACATAAAAATTTGAAATACAGCATTCTCAGGTTCTGCTTTTTCTTTGGTGCTACTCTTGTTCCCTGATTGGGAATGTAGGGTTTTGCCAGTCACTATAGGCAGAAAGCTAAGGAATAAAGTTCTTGAAGGGTCTTTAAATAAAATGTCACTGATATCCAGCCTGCTATATATTTTTAGAGGTGATAATTACCTTGTAATATATAAATCAATCACTTAACTTTTATTTTTTAGACATGTAACTAAGCTTGCATAAGGTAAGTTCTTAATGCGTGTCGTGTGTGTTGTGATCTGTGTGGAAAATGGGATATTGATTTCTGTCCAGAATCTCCAGAACTGTTTATTTCTTCTGTGAATATAAGATTACAGTGACCATGCATTTGGACTAACAGATCTAGATGTTTTCCTCAATTTATTTTCAATTTCTTTTGTACTATTAATTAATAGCTACTATATTTTTATTTACTTTTATTTTCTATTGTTTGCATTGAGACACAGATTGGCAAAACTTGCAACTATAGAAGATATTGTTAAAAACCTGAATTATTTTGTGAGGAATAATAACTGGTTTTGATTAACTATATTTGCGCATTTTTTTATCTTCTAGATTTTATAGGAAGACTAAGCTTGGAGGCTTTCAAGACATGGAATGTGTTCCTTGTGGTGATCCTCCTCCTCCCTATGAGCCTCACTGTAAGTGCTTTTTTTCCTTTAGAGTGTTTTCTCTTTTAACTTTAGAGTCTGGCAAAAAAAAAAAAAAAAAAAGACAGTCACAGTTACAAACTCTTTTTAAAACTCATTTTCTTATGTTAGTAAATGATTTTGTTCATACATTTCAGCAGGTCCAGTACTATTATTTAGAAGTTCCCATGAATAACCAGTCCCTTGCAGATAAACATTCCTATCACACCACATGATCAGGGAGTCGTGACTCCACTTCTGATCTTGTCTTATAATTTTTTAATTTCTCTGTAAATGCCAAAAGAAAAGCAATCTCCCCAAACCCTCTGACAACTATCAGGAAGGGTCGTATCTTTTTGTGACACCCAAAAAGGTATTTGTTGATACTTTTAAAAATAACTTTTATACTAAGGTTAGAGTGAGAGAGAACAATATAGATAACAACTTTATATTCTTGTATACTGTTAAAAGGAAGTAAGTAATTGGTTTCTCTATTTGTTTTTTGCCAATGAGAGAATTAACATCTCTTCATAAAGGAGAGAACTTTATTCTGTAGCAGAAGTCTTGTTACCACTTCTTCCAAGACTGTTGGTGGTCTACATTGCATCATGATTTTAATTCAATGAAAATAGTGAACTATTCTTTTTGTGTTTACTGCTGTCTACTTTATAAAATAAAAAATACATGCGATTCAAGATAATTATGTGGAAAATCTTGGGTTTACTTCTTTGTTTTTGCGACTGGGAAGTTATGTTTTAGGAGTTTTTCCCCCCTAGTTCAAATGGGAACATTTTTTTAATAGAAAGAATAAATTATCAGGCTACTGAAATACTTTATGCTACTTTAATAAATACAGAGTTTCTTATAAATATTTTTTTAATTGTGTAAAATTAGAATAGAACCAAGAGTATACTATTGTGCATTAAACCCATACCTTTTAATGCTTTTATATTAACTTCAATGAAATAATTCTTCTTCAGCATTTCATATATTGCTTAGATTTTTTTTTTCAAATAAACCAAACTTTCTTCTTTTGTTTACATCCTAGTTTTAGTGCCTTTTGGGTAATAAACTTCTAAAACCAGATTTTCAAACATTTTCTACATCTATAAAAACTTCTACTTTTTTAAGTACTTCAACACTCAAAGCTGGTAAATCAGAGAATAAGTCAAATAAGTTCAAATGTTTGCATCAGTAACTCATGCCCATGTATAACATAAGCCTAGAAAGTAAATTCAAAAATGTTCAACTATTTTTGTAGTCTAGACAATATCCTAGAGTGTTTTGAAAGAATGTTCTTCATATCAAACACTGTCGGATTTGATGCCAAGAATGAAATGCTGATCTCAACTTACTGAAGTAAATCACTCATATTCAATGAGTTGCAGAAGTTATTTCTAGACAGAGTATAGACAGGCCATTTCATATATGTATGTATTTTAATTCCTTCAACGGGGCAAATTCAGTATTACCCCCTTTAACTGTTTTTACTCTTTTTTATCTACAAAGAAAAAAAAAGTTAGTGCTATGTCATAATCTCCTTTTACGTGTTTTTTTTTCCTCTTTTCTTGTTTGTTCCCTTCTAAGAAAGTGTGATCTTCAAACATGAATTCTGTTCTCTAGCATAATTGAAGACCGGGAAGAAGAAATTATCTCCCTTATCATTTGGCTTTGACTGTAATTAGTGACTTGTGTATTTCATATTTTTCAAAATCACAAATTAATATTTTGGAACAGTGATGAAAGAACAGTTGCCAAGTCTTCTGAAATAACTCAGATTTGTTTAGTTTATAGTGATTTGGCTTTTGTAATTGAGCCTGAGCTTAGATCCTAAATTGAACCATTAGGAAGCTATTATTCATTTTAAATGGACAACAGGCAACCCCATGGAAAAGAGCATTTTCTCTGGCACAAGCTGAAGTGGTAAATCCAGATTAGACACATTTTCATTCCCTACTCTCATGGCTGGCACACCACCTTTGGCTCTATTACAGAAGTGGTAACAGCAAATTTGTGAAAATTGGCAAGTATTTCTAGCTTTTACAGAAGCAATAATAAAAGGTATGAAATCATTGAAACATTTGCTATTTGCATAGTAACTGCCCATTAAAATCCTAAATGACAGAAATCCTACATGAAGTACAGTTGCCATATGTTGCTGTGGTTTTCAGAAGGCTTTTGTTCAGAATTTGTGTTGATTCTTTAGGTTCTGACAGCAGCTGCCTCAGTTTTGGAAAGTGTATATGCCTTCCTCAAGCAGCCCAATAAGCTTTTCCTACAACAGTAGCTAAATGAACTGAAGTACTTTTGGGTTTTACTTAGCATCAAACTGGGAAAAATTTAGGTCCAAGTAAAAAAATATGATTCTGTAAGGATACATAAATAATGTGTGGAACATTTTCCATATAATGCTGAAAATGTAAGTGGTCTATTTCAATAATGGATATATTTAGATAGTTAAGACTGCATTACTTAAAGCTAAGTGGAGACCGACCATTAAATGTGTGGGACAAGCTCTCAGTGATCAGAGAACTGAGTTCTAATTCTCTGCCTTTCTTATCCTTCTCTCTTTCCACTGTGAAACAGAAAGTCAAATATTAGTGCAGTTAGCTCTTATGTTACAGATGAAAAGGAAAAGTTTAAATGTCCTGTTTCAATGAATTAATTGTCCTCCAAGGTGTGTGGCAATCTTTTGTTTGCTTAAGAACATTACCATAAGGGCACAAAGGCTCACAGCCCCCTACCTGGACTACAGGTTCATGTTAAAGCTGAGACATGGATCAAATTCTTTCTAGTAGCAGTTGATTATTACCCAGTTAGCTATAAATCTAAATACTTGCTTTTATCTCCTTTCTGTAGACATTTTAAAACAGATCTGGTTTAAATATTTACTCATGAAAAAATGAGTTTGTGAATTGCTGGAGGCAAAGTTGAAAGGATTCTATAATGAACAGGTAAAGAGAGTATTAGAGACCAGGAGAATTGCTATCACCTTTGTGCAAACTTTAAAGGGGTACACAATGACTTATGTGTGTTTTTAAAATGTCAGAAAATTAAATACACAATTATATAGGTATATTTTAATTTACTTAGTTCAGGTAAATAAACTGTACAGACCAATCTTATGTATTTGGCCAGCATCTAAACATTAGAAATTAAAGCATGTTTTTAAAATTGTGATTTATGCTCACTTTGTAAACTGAAGATGTTTTTCCTCACCTGAAGACTTTTTTTCTCATCTGAATGACAGAATATTCTTTGAATTTGGAAGTAGACTGGAATTAGAATTTATCAAATATGTAAATTCTGAAATAGAAGGTAATATAGACTGTCCAAAAGTGTTAAAACAGTAACATTGATATGGTTCAATTATTCTTTTTTCTTAGTACCAATTTAGATTTGCAGAGTTCACTCTCCTGTCTGCTCAGGCCACTGTTGTGCTTTCCCCAGGGTTATGCTTAAACTTTTACTGAAACTTCTCAGTAAGCTAGACTGTGAATCTGTCTGTGATAGAAAAAGAATTAAAATAACTCCCTTCTTAAGGTTATTTTTAAATCTAATGAGCTTGTGGACCTCACAACACTTGTGGTGGCACAAGTTAAGGAGAGATGTGGGAATGGTTCAGGTACTGAGCACATTTTCCAAAGATGCCATTGCTTTCTGGAACAACCGTTATGTTTTCAGCTAGTCTGTCTTAGCAAATGAACAAAAAAACCCCACCATTAGAAATCATACTTAGTGTCTTTCAGTCATAAGAAGATGGTAGATTAAAATTGAAGAAAGAGAATTATTATGTCTGATATTCTTATAAGTGGTTCATTTTGTATTGTTCAGCTCAAAATGCAGAAAAGCCCTAGAGTCACAAGAATCCTCTAGTTTCTGGACAGGCTTTCTACTAAGCAGAAGAGCCTGTGGCATGGAACTTTTTTTGAGATGTATTACAAAAATAGTTCCTAGAACTTTCACATTAATGTTCTTTTCTGTATCAATCTAAAATCTGTGATGTTCCCCTTTTATGTGAAAATTTAATGTAGAATTTGTCTGTACAAACAGTTAATTTGGAATAAATTGAGAGAGTCAAGGCAATGAAAAAATTAACACCTAGGAGATTAATACAAGGGAGTATTTTACAGCCAATCGGCCACCAAAAGAACAGACTTTTTCTTCTAGTAACCATACTGTTACATTTATAAAAATACTGATTTTTTACATCATGAAAAATTGCACAGATTGTCCAGCCAAATTCATTCTTCCTTCTCCATGTTTATTTCTGCTCGTCTTCATGGCATAGATCAAGGAACATGGGAATCTGGGGGGGACAGGCTGGGGGAGGGATACCATTCTGTGTGGAGCTTGGGAAACTAGCCTCTACATGTTCCAGGAAATAAACACATTCTTTGCTTCAATGAAGCAGAAATGTTTTGTTGAGTAAGTCACAGCAGTGGACATATCTGCAGTTTGATTGTAACATCATGTGCATTTGAAATAAACTGGCAATCAGGTCTAAAATTGCTACTTTTTTCACCATGAACCGTATTGACTTCAATTATAAACAGTGTCTCAAAGTAGAAAAGAAACAGTTTTTTATGAAGGTGAGGAATAAAAGTAGAGACTATGGCTTGTTGAGACAGAACACATAAAGTTCATTAAATGTGAAAACATTACATTTTCATGAGCCATCCATACCTTAACTACTTTAAATTTTGTTCCTTTAAGGAACCCCTATGACATTTTGACTGCCTTAACTAAGACTGATCACAAAGCTCCCTTTACAGTTTTCTTGTGTAGATTTTTTTATTAGTTATTTTCTGTAGGTTTACAGTATTGTTTTTTCTGGGAACTAAATATAAGGGTCCTGGAGCTAAGTGTCACTCTTCAAATTGACAAGGTATATTGTTTCACTAGTGAAAAGTACTATAGAAGGAACAAAATCTGGTATTATTTCCTTCTTGCTGGTGTTAAAAGTAGATGGTGTAGGAAAAGTAAGATTTCATGTAGATCTTCTTATTTACATTAACAAGATTAGGATCTGTGACTTTGTAAACTTTCATGTGAGTGTAATGGGTATTGGAGTATGCAAGGACTAAACATCAGAACAAAGAAGACAAAAAGCTAGAAATTTCAGTCTGCAGGGTTATAACTTATATTGTTTTGTAAGGGGGGAGCTGGAAGCTTGCTGGCTACACGTGTATTCTGTAAAATACTTTCACTAATGGTAAAATAGAAAAAATCCCACTCTCTCAGCTTTGCTGAAACTTTCTGTTATTTCATTAAACATAAATACATTAATTTTTAACTTGAGAGTAATTTTTGGATGACATTCAATTCCACATTAGCTCCACTGTTTATATAGTGGATTTTTAATTTATTTGTGTCACTTTCTTCTTTCTGTTTACAGAATTTTGTGATTTTAAAGCTGTCAGACTCCAGATAATGTTTTTCCATCAATTCAGTCTTTCTGTAATTTTATTTGGTTGTTTTGTACAGTAAACTTTGTATTACTAATGCAAATCAGCCTTTCAAGGAAGGCTCCTTATGTGCATGAGGCTAATGGCATCTGAACGCATATAGCAAGTGAAATTATTCTTAATTATTTGGTTCTGTTCCAACATATATCCCCTTCTTCTTTCAGTATTTGTTCTGATTTGAGGTTGCCTAACAACATCTCTCATAGTCCTCTTTGTCATTTTGAACACTGATAGAAAGCAGCTGGAATATTGCATAAACCTATCACAACATTCATAAGTAGTGACAGCTCATTTAAGTACAGATAATAGCATCATTAGCTTATAAATATCAATACTGTTTTATTACAGAGACATTGCCTTCCCATTATTTCAAAACTGAAATGGAGACTTTTGTAAAAATAAGTAAGTCAGTCTAATATTTTCCATATGTGACCTGATGATAGAGTAACTTATCTTCAGGAAGTCTGAAACGAATTCCACGAGGTGTTTAAGAGAGATGAGAATTGCTATTCATGTCTTAAAAAGTTTTATTACTATTTTATTTCTTTCACTCATCATAAAGAGAGTTAAGCTAGGAAACCTAAATGTTTTTAATCCATTGTCCTTGGTAATTGAATTGGTTCTGACCCATTTTTAATTCATTGTCCTTGGTAATTGAATTGGTTCTGATCCATTTGGGTTCATGTATACCTTGGAGTAAAACAGCTCCTTTTCTTACTGTTCTGAATTTACTTTATATGTTGGGCTCCACTTCTAAAAAAAGTTGTAAAAAAAGAGAGGGCAGATTTTTCTTTATTTTAATAACAGAGGTATTACCACTAAAATGAGTTTAAATAGTTCTGAAGTGTTCCTTAGTGGAGAGGAAATTCAAATACATTGCAGTTTAAACATGTTCTGAAACTTTCCCAACTTTTTCCTTGCATGTACCTCTCATTTCTGTGCCTGTATGTATGGAAGTACTTCATTATGTAGCTTTTTAACACTACATATGTATTATGGTTAGTAGACAGAAAGGGTCGGAATTGTTTCCCTTGTTTCTATCTGATATCCTGCCTATGCCTCTTCCAAAAAAAAAAAAAAACCAAAAAACAAACAAAACAAACAAAAAACCCAAAAAACCCAAAAACAACCAAAAAAATAAAAAACTCCCAAGCTTAAACAAACCAAAAAACGCCACAAATTTTCCATAGAAGAAAATTTAGCTTATAAATTGAAATGACATTGCAAGGAGGTGCATCTCCCAAACCTAACAGGATTTCTGTTAAGCCAGACACTTTATCAAGGAATCAAAATTTGGAAGCTGAAGCTCTCAGGATATCCAATCAGTTTAAACTGTTGAATTGCTTGGAGGACTGCAAGCATATTCTGCCCACTTTGTTGCACTATCTTTAAATGTTTTCTACCATTCAGTTTGTTTTTACAGTGGAAAATTTGTTTTCTCAGAAAGATTTCTAATGACATCTATTACAGCTTAATTCTGTAAAACTGTAGGTGTGAGGGCTCTTCCAATGAATTGATTCACTTACTAGTAACATCTGTAGAACACAAGTGCTCAGTATAGTATGTCTGCTCTATTTGAAAGTCTACAGTAACCTCAAGTAGTGAGTGTTTGAAATTTCTTGATCTTCTTTGATGCTCTTACAATGACAATAAGCAGGGTCCTTATTTTGTGCCTAGTACCTAAAGCCTAACTTAGATTTCTTTGCACTGTGAAATTTCATTTCATGAAGGTGTTTCAAGTAGCTCAGTTCAAGCTAGAAACTGAAAGAACTAGGCTAGTAGCAAATGTTTTAGGGGTATGTCAGTATAGGTAACATTAGCCCTGTCAAGTATCTAGAGGTATGCCACGTGTAAATATTCAAATAGACCCAGGTTTCTGGCTCCAAAACTGCATCATCAGCTGTCCTGCTTGAGCATTACCTAACTGTGCAAACATTTAAAAGCCCAAGAGACCTACAGCATTTCATTTGGTCTCCAGGAGTATTCCACAAATTCTAGGTCCAGGAGGCTTGGACACATTGCAGCTTTAGTTTAGGCCAAAAGGTTTGATTTATCTGCTTTGCTGTGTCTGCCCTGGAAGGAAGTACATATGCATGGACTGGGCAGGATGCTCTAAACAGGTATATAGCTGGACAATACAGACCCCTTTCCCTATCACAGTTGATCCAAGAGGTAATGGAATTGGAATTTAATGAGGCACCTCCAAATTTCTGTGCACCCTTCAGTGGTCATCCAAAAACTTTTTCAACACTGAACAGTTAAGCACAGAGTTGCCACCGAAGCCATGAGGATCTACGAGCTAATTGCTCTGTTGCTCACCTCTGAGCAGTCTGTTCTGTGATGCCTTCTGACAGCAAACTCAGCAGAGCAGGTTGGGATAATGTCTGTGTGTCCTTTTCTTGGTGACTTCTTTGAGTGCAGAATTATTCCCTTACCTTGTGTACTGACTGTGTGTTGCTCTGTGCCGTTACTCTTTGGTTCTTATGTCACCAGTGCGTTCTGTCACAGGTGTGTTCCCAGCACTGAGGATGCAGCCCAGGTGTTGCCTGCTTGGCACTGCAGGGCCTGGGCCTCTTTGTGATCCTGGTTTCATGACTTCTCAAATTAGCAAGTTGCAATACAGCTCAATGGCTCTAAGATCGCTTGCTGAAATAATTACACTGTTTATAATTTTCACATTCTGACTGCACCCCAGTCATGGTTAAACAATAGAATCTAATTTACTACTCACAGCTTTTAAAAATGAGGGGAAAAGCATATCTGCTCTGTTTCCTGTTTGGATATCCTGATGAAAGTATGCCAATAAGACTTCTTTTTTTGACTACAAATTGTTCAAACAGTTAAGAATTTGTGTTGTGTTTTTGAAGTAAAGTTCAGGCTATAAATTAGTGAATTTCCATTTAAATTATTATCTGACTAATCAACTCAACTCTATTCCTTACTTCCTGCTTTATGTGTATAAAGTACAGGGGATTGGGTCAGACTTTCAATTATTCTGCTCTTTAATCTCAAATAGTGGGCACTCCTCTGTTTTGGTTGTTACTACCTTTATATTATTAGATGCATTGAAACTGACCAGAAAGTCATAAAGGAGGTCTGTTGATAATATTCAAGGGAAACTTAAAAAGCTGAATATGACACTGTAGAGGCTTTGCAAATGTTTAATGCATTACTTCATGCACTGTAATGAGTAATCCTCTACATCAGGGAATGAATCTGCACAAAAGCATCACTAGAAGACATTCTTCTGTGTTAACTGGTGTGGGTTTATCCCCTTTTAATTCAGAAATTTATTGTCCTCATGTCTTTCCATCATTAAAGTTGTATTTACGCTTCTGAAATGCAAATGAATAAAAAGACAAAATATCCTTGATACACAAATAAATATTTCTGTGGAGTATGCAAGACCAGGGTATGGTTCAGTAACAGAGTGTGCAGTAGAAGTACAAAGCCAAACACAATTTGGATTTTAATGCATGTGTATTGGTAGTATGTCTTTCTGGAGCCTTTAGAGAACTTGCTTTGAATCCGTCTTTTCTGTGTGTCCATTTCCCAGCAAATTTTTAAACCTTTCCTTTAACTACATATGGTAATTATAATATGTGATTTTTTTTTTGACAAAACATGGTTTGTTAGATTGATTTCACACATGTCTCTATAATTAGGGCTGTGTGAGATGGATTGTAACACATTCTTCTGGATCAAAATATAGGTAAAAATTTCCATTCTGAAGGCCTTCTAAATATGAAAGAATGCTGTAACTTGTGCAACAGAGGAAAAATACCAAACTGGAAAAGCCTAGTTCTTTCCTAGTCCTTTCCTGCTGTTGCTTTGTACAGGCTTGTGATGTAACACAAGTGGGATGCAGCCATAAGGGTTTCTCTTCCAGAATTGCTTGAGCTTGTGTCCCACACTAGTGCTGATTGTCTCTCACAGATACTGCTGCAGTTACAAAAAGCTTTCTTGCTCTGTCACCTCCTTTCATTCTATATCACTCTCATGTAAGTTCTGTTAATAACTGAGCTGGCTTTATTGATTGAACACCTATTAGAGCATTTGGTGGTTATTATTGAGGACGTGAATCATTTCTTTAATGCCTGCATCATGCTAATCTCTGGATCTGTACAAGAATTTTCCTCCCTGCCAGTTTTGTATTCTCTGGGGAAAATTGTTTTTTCCTTCCTTGCCACAGAAGGCTAGATTTCTGAGACCAGGGAATTTGCCTTCTACTGCTTTTAACTATTATGTATTTAAGCATGGCAAATGTTGCCCATGGCCCATAGTTGTCATTTTTGTCTGCTAAAAATAATTTCAGAATTGTAAATTTGAGGTTATTGTAAACTTTTAAAGATATATGGTAAGAATAGAATTGTGGGTTTTTTCAGTTTGCTTTCCTAGGTGAACACAGTGTATCTATATTGTTGTCATTTATCCCTTTTTAATCCTTTTGACCACAATGACTTATTTTCTGTCTGTGCTGGCAGAGTAACAGATCTCAAAGAATTTTCAGATTTTACAAAAACAAATTAATGAGTAGTGAAGAGAGACCCACATTAGTGCACTTACTGAGATGACAAGGTTTTGTCATAAACTCCTGCTACATTTGTTGATGGCAGAAAATGTACAGAAAAGAAAATAATGGAAAACAAATTATAATTTCTGAACCTCTTGAAACTGTTCATTTAATATGATTGGGGGAAAAAACAGAAAAATTTTAATATTAAAGTTTGAAACTTTAAGAAAACCATCTATCTAGTATAAAATCTAGATTAGTATTAGCAGTCCCTACTTAGTAAGGTGTTAGCAATATAAAAAATTATTTCAGAGTGAGCAAATATAATGTAAATGGCTCCAAAATACAGATGGAAGTCTGAATAAATTAGGAATAGAAATGCCTTTTTTTAATATTACTTGTTCATAATGTCTGGAAATGTAATATAAAAAAATATATGTGGTCATAATACAGTAAAACTTAAAGTAGATGAAGTAGACGTGAAGTTTGATCAAGATGAATTTCTCAGAGTGGCCTTGACTGTCCAGTTTCAGCATGAGAATTGCACTAATTATATGTAATCCATTTTATCTACCAAGACATGTCTTAATGTATTTTGGAGAGAGCACAGTATTCCGCAGTGTTCTTTGAAAATACATTCCTTGTTTCATGCTAGAATATGATGGAAAGTGTATATCTTAAAATGAAAGTAGAAATGTCAACATGTGGTTTTTAAAATAAATTGAATCAAATTTCATTTATTTAATGAATTCACATCACAAGCTCATGCAGCTGATAATAGGAGTTCACACAAGCAGTACCCATCTGGCGTTCAGAAGGTTTTATCTGATCAGTTCATGGCAACACATAAGGGCATATTTTGTATCTTTGTTCTAACTCACAGCTGGCAACTCTATCTGCTAATCCCAGTGAAAGTTGCAGCTGGAAATGCAAAATTACTTTAGAACTTGCATATCCTTTCCCAAAGATGTCTGAAGCTTTGGAGATGTGTTTCTTTTATTATTCCTGTTAAATTAGGGAATTGTTGCATTAAGAGTGAAGTCAAGCAATGAATTCTTGAATACCCAATTTAAGACCATGCTTTGTATAAAAAAAGAAAGCTAAGTATTTTGCATGTTTTCATGTAATAAAAACTCACTGTAGAGCTCACTTCTTTATTGCATTTAAAAAATCCTTATTACGGAATGATGAAGTAATCACTATTCACTTCTAGCTTGTTCATCTAAAATATGAACAAGCAGTTTGCAAGCGTATTTAGTTTTCTTTCTTGACACTGTTAAGTACAGTTAGAACATTAAATTCTCAACTGCAGACTGTGAGACTTTCACTGTGTTTTTTCAAAGCAGCTTACCATACTTCAGTTTCTAGTAGTAACTTGTGCAACCTTTCATCTTATGAGTCAATCCTATAATTAGTATCCTTCTTTGCCAGAGGCATACTGCATGTTTGTTTTAGGTACAGAAAGTCTGCAAGAAATTTAACTTAATCATTACTTTTTAATGTAGGAGCTGGTTAGCTCAATTACACTAGATTAAAGTGAGCTTGAAATTCCTGAGTTACAGAGAAGGGGCTAATCTGTGACCTGTAGTGAATAAGTACTATTTCCTATGGTTTTTTTCCTTATGTGCACTTACTAATATGGGTAGTCCTTCAGCCCAGGCTTGCAGTAGCTATAAGCAATTACCTATTTTCTGTATGGAGTGGATTTGCAAGGTTCTTATTTAACTTGGCCATTAGGTTATTCAAAATTATTCTAAGATTGCATGCATTGCAGTAAAGTTGCAAAACATTTATTTCAGTTAACTTTTACTTTATTGTTTTTAGGGGCAATCTGAAAAAAAAGTAGATGTTACAGCTTTTCAGTATTTTTTAGACTATTTCTAATTACAGAAGCATTAGACTGTTTTAATTATATTAATTTTATAACATGCTTTTAAGCTGCATTCAGACTGAAAATACTGGTTCAAATTTATCTCTCATAATCACATAGGGAATGCTTGCATTAGCACCACTTCAGAAGCACTGAGTTTTG
Source organism: Chloebia gouldiae (assembly GCA_003676055.1). Taxonomy (NCBI): domain Eukaryota; kingdom Metazoa; phylum Chordata; class Aves; order Passeriformes; family Passeridae; genus Chloebia; species Chloebia gouldiae. Next base: position 2,589,005 of record QUSF01000006.1, read on the forward strand.
GTACCTCTGGTATAAATCCATGCTGACTGCTGTGACTTTGGGTACAGAGTCCAAGCTGTGACTGGCATGTGAATATAAAATGCTGCTAAAGAAGTGCACAATAGTGCACAATAGGGGCTTTTATTCTACTTGGTGCTGGTAGGTACTTTTTGACTTGATGATCTTGAAGATCCTTCTTAACTTCTAAGGATTCAATGATTCTAAGTTGCTCAGCTCCAAAATTCTTTGGCTGTGTTACACTTAAATTTCTTGTTTTTAAGAAAATACAGAAGAAAACATGGAATCCATCTAGGCTCAAACTTTCCATACTGTCAAGTCTCTATTGAGAAAATCATTGTCAAGCAAAAGAACACTGAAATACCACACCAGAGGACTGGAATTGCCTGGAGGACTGGAATGTATTGGAAATAGGATAAAATGCAATAGCCTTATAACAAGAGTTGTGTGCTGAGGACTTTAGCAATAATGACTCATTATAAACCAACGCCTCATGAGCTGGGAACAGCCTTATAGAAGGGCATAATGCTCCTACAGATCACTTGGATCCTTCAAATTATTGTCCTCTACTTTGCTCACCTTTAATTTTTTGGGTGATAGACCTCACACATTCTCACCCTTACTGGTTCACTTGTGCTAAAGCAGTGTACTGCAAACTCCTCTTTTACAGAGATCATAGAATAATCTCACGTGTTATTTTGGGCAGTGACATGTGCCTTTGAGGTATAGTCCGTGACTATTTCCTAAAAGCATAAGCTCTTTGTTAGAGCTTTTTAAACTAAAGGGTTGTGTCCCCCAGTTTTAGTAAAGTTTCATTTCTGTCCAGTGGTATGATTCTATGTGCATATTACTGAATGTGATTTGTAGTTGCCCTGTCTGCATGTGGAAATTTAACATGGAATTAGTGCACCCTAATTTGGGCATCTAAAAGTTAATGCTTGGCACTGAAGTTGCCAGCCCAAGCTCCCAATTAGGTACCTGGAGAGCTCAGGCAAGCCAGATAAGGTAAGCTTCAGTGACTAACACTAAGCAGTCTTTCAAGCCTTTTCAGAATAAGTGCTTCTCAGGAGATTCTGTTCCTGGCTTTGTTTTATAAAGAGAGCCTAAGGTGACTAGCTGGGTCTAGCTTTGTCTTCAGACCTTCAGACTTCTATAGTTATGAATTTCACCTAGATGCCAATATTAGATTAGATGAAAACTGCAGTTCAATACTGAATAATTGTGTTTGACTCCCTAAAACCTGATGTTACTCTTTTTTTGTTTAATTAATTTTGAGGAAAATTACTTTTTAGTGTAATTTTTTCACTCCTGCTATGTAAGTAAAAACGCAAATGAAAAATTTAGAAAAATATTTTTTTTACTTTTTGATAAAATGTCTCCTACAAACCAAAGCCCATATTCTAAGAGAACTTGCTAAAGTTAGAATATGCCATAATTGAGGCCTACAACCATGAAATTCCCTCATATATAGTTACTCTAATACAGGTTGTATTGACATTGTTGCATATTATTTCCCACTGGGCCTTTGTTCATTTAAAGCACAGGATAGGCAAAACCTAAAATTCTGTAAGTCTCACTTTATTTCCTATACACTCTTATATTCCATGCAGAATGTGAAGTATTAAATAATGCTGGATTTTTCTGGTGTTCTGCTACTGTGAAGTTGTTACAGATTTTGCAGTTGTGACTGACTTTTATCTTTACAATGGAAGAGGTGTAAAAATGTTAAATATCTGCTAACAAACTGAAACAGGAAGTCAAAGGCCCTCAAAACCCTTCACTGATTCTTCACAAAACTAGAGTCGGATGCCACGTTCTTGACTGTATGTATAATGACTACATATGTGAGCTGGTGATCTGAAGTTCACTCTGTATTCAATGTAGAGATCAAGGGTGGTGTTTAAAACAAATCAGACTAATTACACCCTAAAAGAGCCTTTCTCGTACCCACACACTCCTCCAGCCCTCCCCATCCCCTGTAGAGAAAATTCAGGTGATTCCCTCCAAAGCAGATCTTTGCTTTGGTCAGATGAATCTCACTTGCAGAGTTTGACTTTTCAAAGATAACATTTCAGAATATCTTGTGTATTCTATGGCTACTTCCTACTGACTTCTGTTAAAGAGGGAAAATGTAATGTTTCAGATTAAGTAACATAATAAAGGCAAGGATCTGGTATATAGCAGCTTTTTGTTCTGTATAACTTGACTTTATCCCCACATCTTTAAGTGGTAACTTAATAACTGCTTTTCATAAGCTATTGTTATTTCTGGTGTCAAAGCTACAGCTTTTTCATTTGTAATACAGTTTGCATGTGCATGCACAGTGATGCACTGTAGGTAATTTCTTTGCAGTAAATGGCACCATTTATGATTTCTGCAGTAATACAACAAGCTGGGGATGCATGGCCAACTTCTAAAGGTGTTAACCTCTATGTTACAGAATTCTGAAAATTTATATTTAATTCCATGTATTTCATGTTACTTAGCCCCCTAAAAAAGTGGTTTTAAAAGACCTTGGGATTGCAAAGTTAAAAACTTTAAAAATACTAGTAGCATTGGTTATGCAACTCTTAACCTCAATTCAGAATTGTAACTCAGCTCAGCAGAGTGTATTATGATACTGTCTTAATTACATAAACATACTTTTTGTTTTCCCTAGTGCAGACTTATTTCTCTCCCCAACATGTGCCTTGTGTGGATAATTTAAGGTAACTTAGTGATATTTAAACATAATTGTAAACAGGAGAAATATACGTGCTGAGCAAGCCTAAGTCTAGTTTATTTAATTTTGTTCCAGTCTACATATCACGTGACTGTCGGCTGTGCAAAGAGGGGCCCTTACTCCTTCTGCCAAAGCTTTACAACTGGGCAAATTCAACTGGAGAGGAGAAATAAGCTTTTACTTAGCTCAGCTTCTAGCCCAGTGGCTAAAACAATCTCCATGAAGATGGTAGAAGAGTCTTCATTTCATACATTTTGGCAAAGAGCTCTTAAGCTTTCTCAGAAGGCAGAAACTCCATTATGTCCTCTTTCAAAAGTTGCATCTGAAAGGCATTATAAAGCCATGCTTCTAATTTGTCTCTTAATTTAATTTTAAAATAAGATCATAGATTCTTTTGCTCCATAGAGTTTTAAGAGAATTGGAGGATCCTCTCTGCCTCTGAGTAATTTATGGGAAGAGGAAAGTACATGATCCTACTCTAGGTTTCTGTATCTGTATGCTGAGCATGATGACATAAGGAACTGTGTTACTCATATGACAGATATTTCAGATTCTCTTCTGTATTTAACCTTTTCTTCACACTGTATAGGAAGTATGTGACCTAATAGAGGCCTTTAGCTTCCCAGATAGATTTAGATTTTAAAACAACAGATTTTACAGCTTAATTTTTGCATACTTAAGCCTTGTCCCTTTGTCACTTTTCAAAATGGATACCAAAATACAATGGCATCAATATTTTATGTGTATTAATTTTTAGATTACCCTGAATTATTTGCAATCTGAGAGTTGTGAGTCTTCTGGGGTTTTTTTTTCTCATATATTCTCTCAATTTGGAAATAACCTTTATAATTTTAATGTAATAAATAGTCCAGTGTTGAACATGGTTGCACACACATATGTATTTCCAGATCTCTTTTGAGTACAGATTTTTTGTTCATCACATCTAATAACTAGGCTATTTCTGCATGGGATTTCTAATACTTGGAAGAATTTCCTTAGCATTTATATTTTTCATATTTGGTAACAAAAAATATTAGTACATTACAGAGAGTTTGAAGAGTGAAGATGTTTCTAACTGTCAAGATTTCATTTTCCTTTTCCAGTTATTTCAGATTTTAATTTTAGGTCAGGAGGCAACAAGGGAAAGGTACTAAAACTTTACTGAATTTTCTGGTAGCTGCTGTAACATCTAGCTCTCTGGACTAGATAAGTTATTTGGCCCATTCAAGAAGCTGCTTTTTGACCAAAATAAGGAAATTATTCCTGCACCAAATTTCATATTCAATATTTTTCTTAATGTATCATTTATTCATAAATTTGTTTTTGAATATGAAATCACTATTTTCTAAAGCTTTAGCAACTTTATAAATTAATTGTATCACAGTATACTCTGCTATTCTGCTGACAGAACGGCTTGCAAACAGAAGTGATGTAGCTTGAGTGCTGTTACCTTTACAATGCATTTTTAAAGCAAGGACAAAAGCCACAGTTCTTGAAAATGTATTGGACAGACATGTGCAATATATATTGCATAGTGATGCTTATGGAAATTTGTGTCAACAAACTTAGGGCACAGGCTTGCAATCATTATGAAATCTTTTGCTTTACATCCTGGGTGTTACCACAGCTGAACCAGGATAAGGAGGGAGATATCTGGGATAGAAAGTAAAGTGTTAGAAATTATTTCTTGTTGAATCAGAGAGGGACAAAAACTCTTTTATGACTGATTTACATGTAATTTTTTGCTTTACTGGGATTTCTACAAATAAATACATAGATGTATATGGAAGAGCATGTTATGTTCCCTGCCTAGGGGCAGGCTTAGCTGCTCTACCAGCCCTCAGTCCTGGTCACAGGACAGAGCTTTCCACACTAGTATTTCAATCTACTGAAAACCAATCTATGCACCAATCCAACCTCATCACACAGCAGCTTTAAGAGCTTGTTTGAACCTTTTGTAACAGATTTATAACCTGTATGCATGGGATTCACAATGTTCAATTACACTTTTGATTAATGAAAGTGGGTTATTCTCTATTGGCTAAAGAGACAACCTTCAGATATGCTTACTCTTCTGTTTACCATTGTCATTTAACTGTGAATATACAGGAGATTCTAACAGGTTCATGGACCCCTCTCCTCCCTTAGCAAACGGGTGATGGCAGTAGTTGGTCTCATGAACATGATTTGCTTTTTAGCAATGCAAACTCCACTCCACCTCTGCTTATGTGGGCAGTTCTTATCTAAGTGTTTTGGGACTGAGAGCAACAAAGTGTGTACAGAGACTGAATAGAGCAGAAACTGTTATAAACAGACCAAACTGACTCAAATTCTGCACAGGGATGTTTTTGTTTTCTAACTGGATAGTCCTAAAAATTAAATAGGACTGCATATACAGCATACAAAGTACAAAAATACAAAAAGATGCTTCATGCTTTCATTTTCTGTTGAAAAGATGAAACAGCTTTCATAGCCTGTGTGGGATGGATAAATTCTAGAGTTGGATTTGAACAAGAGAATAGCCTAAAATAGCATGTTCTGTTTCACAGAACATATATTGCAAAGAATGTGGTTAAAAGTACAAGTTAGAGGTGATGTAAGAAAATAGATTTTCTGCTGTATCTAGCAATCTCATATGTTCTGACATAAGCTTTATGGGACATTGTTTTAACACATGAAAGCACCTAAAAAAGAAGTTACATTTTCAAGAAAATAGGGGTTGCTCATCCTCAACTGTCAGTGATGTAAAGTTGACTTCTAGAAGCAAAAGGCAGAAAGGAAATTGTTGACACCACCACAGTCATTAACAGCAAGACAGACTTGGTGCCATCAGATCACACTGGGTGTTTCCAGGTGATCGAGGAGAGATCTGTCTTTTCTTATTAATAACCAGTTGTGTTGGGGGGTAGAATGTGTAGTTCAGTGGTGACAGGATTTCATCCCACTTCCTCTGAGTATTTTTTTGCTTACTCTTGGGTGTTTTCAGAGTTTTGAGAGTAGCAGTGGTCTGAGCTGTTACTCTCATGGGCTTTTATATTCATGTGACTAGACAATTCTTGAAGTTGGAAGTTTTGTGTATGAAACAATGTTACTTTTGTGCCTGTACAGTGGCTCGATTTAGATCACCATGGTAATAACAAGATTTCACATCTCTGAATTGCTAAAAGAAAAATGTATAGCAGAGGCTGACTATGCCTTACAGACATTGTGGTGTGTATCCAGTACTGTGGAGTTCACGTATATTTTAAATTCACATGCACAGTGCAATTGTTCTACTATTTTAAACATAAAAGGCTGTCAGCAGCTGGAGTTCGTGAAAATACACAGTGCAAGAGAAATGGTCTTGGAAATGAATAAATCAAATTTCAAAGATTTTAATTTATAAGCATATTTCTCAGAATTTCCAAACAATGGATAAACACTTGAATAGTCATTTTCTCCCCTAGGGCTTTTTGGTACATTTATTAAAAAAATAACAAAACCAGCAAAATAAAACAAACTAAAAGAAAAAAATTATAGTCAGCACTTGGATCACATTTGAAAAATGTGGTTTGACATGATGAACTTTTGGGTGTAGGCCGTGCATGCAAAAGGCTGTCTTTTTACAGATGTTGGGAGACTTTGTCCCCAGTGTTTACCACACCACACTCTCCAACAGTAATGTTTAATAAAGTTTCTTACCTCCTACTTGAAAGATCAGGAGAAGGGAGTCAGTCTGCTGCTTTGTAAAGACTCAAAGATATATTCAGAGAAACTTGCTTTCCATTTATGTTGAGGCTCAGTAGTATATAAAACATACATATTTAATCTATATATACAGATCTTGTACATGTAATATCTGAATTGTTATATAATATATAAGGATGTAGAATACATCCTTTTGCTTATTTGGGGCTAGGTAAACATACTGCCTTCTTGCTTTTACATGAATATAAACAGCTTTACTCTTTTTTTTTTTTTTTTTTTAATGAAGGAATTTCAAAGTGAGCCACATTGCCTTACATTGGCTTGCATTTTCTGTGGATCAAGGGCACACACAGAGACAACCACTGCAGTGCAGCTGACAGGCAGCAACTTGTAAAATTACATAACTTGAGGGTATGTCTGAGCCCTTAATTCTTGTCAAATTAAGGCTGATACCACTGATTTGGGCCATTCAACGTAAAGCTCATGGGAAAACAGTTTTTGTAATAGGCAAATATTCTTTTCCCCTGTTGACCAGGAATACCCATATTCCAGGAATTAAAAGCATTTTAACCTTTGCATTTTACTTCCTATCCTGATAGTAACAGATGGCACTCTGCACAATGTTACCACGTTACTACTCTTAAGTGCACTTTGGATTAGCCTTGTTATTTTGAGTGAACTCTCTTCATGCTGGCATTGACTTGACACTTTAAGAAAGAAACCCAAACATAATATTATACATTTTATTCTCCTCAACTTTACTAGTTAGTATGTTTCCTGTATCCATGGAAGAAACATACAGTGTTGCAAGTTCTGTTTTCACATGGTTGATCTACCACAAAAAGCTTTCTTCTAGGTTTGCTGATTCCAGTAGCGACTGTAATTAATCATGGTTCTGAAAAAGAAAAAAGTTGGAGAAAATAAACATAAAATCAGTGGCAAAGAAAGTCTTTTTACATTTTCCCCTGTCTCATGTTGTTTGGTATAACATGCCGAAAATTCAGCTATTCTGTTTATTGGCAGAAATTTTAGTGATACAGCTGGGATTCATGTGTTGCATATTAGCAGAGTAACTGCTGTTGAACTGTCTTGGATTCACAGAAACTTTACTTGCTTTTAAGGACCACACCTCTGCATAAACTGCCATAATAATGTAATATTGGTAAATTAAGGAAAGAATGTGTATTTAGGTTTACTGCTCAAAATTATGCAGGAGACACTTTGGTATTTGGATAATTCTCCTTCAACATTAGCACATTTTTAGAATATGTTAGAACTAAGTCTTAAAAAAGGAAATCAATTTCTTGAATAAAATATGGATAATATGCACATGCTTTCCACAATCAGAAAACATTGTATACCTCCTCCCTCCTTTCTGAATGTATCCCATCCAGTTCACAAAGTGTTTAATTGCATATTTAAATTTAATCATGTAATTATCTAATAGATGTAAGTACAAGTTTAAATTTAAAATGCAACTCCATGCTTTACTGATGTGGGACCATTAATTCTGTGAAAAGAGTTTATGAAAATGAATACATGTCTGAGTAACACTAAAAGCAGAGTTCAGCAATGCCCAACGGGCCACTTCTACAATAGCAATCCACTTCTGAAATGTTGGTCTCTGCAGGGAAGATCACTATCATTATAATTAGAGCTAGACTACAATGGACTGCTCGGAGTAGCTATTCCAAAAAGTTCTTTGAAGGTGAAGATGAGTGGTAGGCATTCTCAGGAATAGAAAATTGCTTTCACAAGTGAAGAAAAAATCAACAAAATAAATCTTAAATAGCTAGGTAGCTAAAAAAAATTCAGTTTTGCCATACCTATTTTAAATTAAATCACTGTATTTCCAGTTTAAATATTGCTGATGGACGTTAAAGAAATATATATTTTCCTAGAATACATAATATGTAACCATACTTGAAAATAGATGTATTTTGTAAGCAAATGAATAGAGACAAAAATATAGAAGCTTCGTCTTCTGTGCTCTTTTTCTTTTTTCCCTTCAAAATTGACAATTCTTTTTTTTCTGCAAATTGTGAAGAACTGTTTAATGCTCTTGAGTACATTGACACAAATAGATGTATTGATATAAAAAATATTTGAAGATGTTCAGATCAGTTTTTTATTATCTGTTTTTTTAAATACTTGCCCAGTCTATCTTTAACCTTCTAAAGACTAGATAAGGCAGTTAACTAAAATTGGAAACCTGATGCCAAAGCACAGTCGGATCTTCACACTAAAGCCAGCACACCTTGCTATATAGACAGGATTTTATATATATTTACTGCTTCTCACAGATATCCTGGAACTTCATGCGGAAATTTCTTCAGTCTGCTAAAACTATAAACTTAAAATTACAGCTGCAGGAATCCTAGAAACTGAATGAAAGTTTTTTTTTCTGTGGGAGATTGAGGTGCTCCTGCCAAGAGCATTCAAGTTATGACAAAATAATTATGACACTTATGGCATTTTCTTTAAAAGTAACATTGGAGATTTGGAAAAGAGGCCATAGAACTTGGCTATGACTGAGAAAGGAGCATGGCTCTGTCCTCTCTGCACATTCCCTCCAAGGATTTGTACTAACTGTTGAGGTTCCTCTGAGCCTTCTTGAGCTTGAGCCATCCCAGCTCTCTCAAACTTTGATCACAGGAGAGAGAATCTTGTGGCTTCTCTGTTCTACTTTCTCCAGTTGCTCCACTCTGTGCAATCTGGCAAGTTGAAAGCATGTAAAAAAGATCTGCTATGAATTTGCTCTTCAGATTTTGATGTGACAGTGGAACATAATAGTGCAAATTGAAGGTAAATGGAAAAATTTAAGCAGATGTAAATGCAGTAACACTTGTTTCTCTTCATGCTGAAATCAGGAAATGAACCAAATGAACCAAACTTTCTTTCTTCTGTGTAATGGCCATGATCTGATCTCTTCACCTTTTTATATTACCCTATTTACTAGCAACTACATGATACTATAAGCTGCAAAAACTGTTTTTATTTAATACATTTGGTGGGTTATTTCTTTAATTTTCTGGATTCTTTATTTCATAGAATAGTGTTTTCTTTGGCATTAAGTGGTCTAAAGTCTTAGAATTAAGTAGATTTTTCAAAATTCCTAGGTTTTGTCAATCCCTATAGGGATTATAACAAAACAATATGGTATCACAACCTCTTTGGTGCCCATGTTTGATGTGTGTAGGGGAGTAGAGGAAATACCACAACTACTGCAGAAAATTATTCCTGAGTAATACAATTCCACTAGCTAGGCTAGGAGGTTCTCTCCTGACATTATGAAATTGCAGTAATGATATTGCACAATTGTATTTATGTACAATTTGATTAGAGGTTTTAATATACTCTGGCAGACATCTCAAAATTTAGACTTATGACTGCATGGACCATTTCTGAGGTTATTATAGTCTTCAGGTTTTAACCAAATATCTTCTGGGATAAATAGGCACAGTAATTTATTTTTGAAAGTTAGTAAAATATGGTTTGTGGTTTCATAAAATTTTGCTGTCATAGAAGTACTCTATGTTTTATTCATTTTTTTAATTGAATTTAGGAAGACTTCACAGTAGATTGAAATAGATGGGCTGTCAAAATTCATAGGTTGCTTAAAAAATAATTTAATTTTAAAATACATAACTTAAGACAGTTTCAACAGTTGTAGTTAAAATTTTGATCCTTTAAAAGTATTTTTCACTTTTCACTTAAAGGTAAAAACATTTGTAGCTGGAAACGTTGCTTAAGTCTTCACTAATTTGGGTATAAAGTTAATCTATTGAATGTTGACTAGAGGTATTATCTAGTATTAAAAAAAATCACTGAAGAAAAAGAGTTTGCAGAGTTGAAATTCTGGGTTTGATCTTGGAAATGACCATGATATCATATATATGCAACAAAGCAGGATGATAATTTTGATAGCATTTGAACTTCTGTGGGTGTCTCAGTGCCCAAAAGTTTCCTTATTAAGGGAAGTTCATGTATTTGTGCCTCCCTCTAGTGGATCACTCAACTCTGCACTAGGAAATGTTCTCCATATTAAATTCATGTAGCATTAAACATTCAAATGTGTTTGTTTTCATGGTGAGGATCTGATTCCATTCTCATGGACAGTCCGAATGTGTTTGTGTGCATCTTCACTCATTGTGGCACATTTTGCAATATATCTTTTCTAAGATTCCTTTTCATACTGAAGGTGCTGATGCACAAATAAATACATTTTCCTTTTTTCAAAAACCATTCTCTTTTTTTCTTGTGCCGCACACCTCCTTTTCCCAGACTTTCATTTACATGATTATTTTCTGGAAATGTCTGCAGTTTGCCTTAACTATTATTTAATTATATTTCAGGTACTACCAAGGTGAATCTTGTGAAGATCCCTTCAACTGCTTCCAGCCCTCGAGACACTGCTCTGGCAGCTGTTATCTGCAGTGCACTTGCAACAGTGCTCTTGGCTCTTCTCATCCTTTGTGTTATCTATTGCAAGAGGCAGTTCATGGAGAAGAAACCAAGCTGTGAGTTTCGAATTTTTCATGTTTCTTGGAGATATTTATAGAGTGGTGTTAATTTAGCAGATCTCTCTGTAGGTAAAGAAATGAAATATCTACATCTTTTAAGCAAGTTGGGCATTGAGATGGTCAATGTAGCAGAGCCCAGGACTCCATCCAAGTTTGCCAGCTCAGTGTGGGAGTTTAAGCTGCTATTGAAAAAATGCTGTGTAAATGCCCAGAAATAGCCCAATTGCATCAATCCCATGCCATACTCTGCTAGATGCTGCACAGATACATTTGGACTATTCATGATGGGACATTAGAGAATTGCAATGTCAATGTGGAAATACCAGTTTGGTATTTCAGTGCATCAAATGCTATTGTGAAATACAGATTAGGTCATCCAGATAATGAATATGGCCAGTGTAGATGAGAGATTTGTCCTTAACAGTTTGGGTTTTATGGGCATATTCAAGATGAATTAAATGCCTGAGACAGATTTGTAAATTTATTTTAAATCCTTAACAGCTCATCAGTGTAATTTGTTTATAATAAACATTTTTCTGCCTCTTAATTAAAATTAAGAAAGAAGAAAGTGAAAAGCACTCTAATTCCCATTTATAGTTTTATAAAACTTCTATTAAAATATGTTTATAGCATCTAATGAATCCTGGATGCCAAACAAGAGCACTGTCTAGGATGAATTGACCTTACTGCTGCTCTCAGGAAAGCAGAAATTTACAGAAGTTTACAGAGGCATTGTAAGAATTGCTCCTAACCTAGAATTTACTTTAGACATGAGTTTTGAGAAATTCTTACACAGTGAATTCAGACTTCATTTAGTGAAGTGCAGTAACTTGTTTGCCTTGGCCTACAATTACAGAGATTAAAGGTAGTCTGCTGTTAATATAAAGCTAAGATAGTATAAACAAAATCCCAGTGGCTGAAAGCTGACTCTGGAAAATTTCAGATGGGAATCACTGAGAATCATTAAACACTACAAAAATGTAACAGTGAATAAGATATACTCTCAAATGATCAAAATGGGAGCAGATGTCTTCCTAGAAGAGGCTGTAGTTGAACCAGCTGTTCTAGGCTTTGTTGCAAAATCCATGGTTTACATTACTGGAAGCCACATGGTCACTGTGGATCTTTCAACTGGAAAATGTATGGACATACTTTATAGCATGACAATTACACATTTTGTAAAGATAGAGAGCTCTGAGCAGGAAAAAGGGTAACACTGACATAGATTTCTCTTCACTTTGTTCAAAGGGTCTCTGAGATCACAAGACATTCACTACAACGGCTCTGAATTATCGTGTTTTGATAGACCACGGCTAAGTGAATATGACCACAGAACATGTTGCCAGTGCCAAAGAAGTGCATCACAGACATGTGGTATGTTATGTCTACTGAAAGGTGACTTTATTTTATCTAACACTTCAGTTGTAACAATTCAGCTGCAGAGCTAACACTGTCATTGTCCTAGGCTAATTTCTTAATAAGCATAAAGGATTTTTAAGTAGCTATTTGGGGCTTTTTGTTTCTTCCTGTATTCATTTCAGTGACTTCACTTGAAAAAAAAATTAAAATGTCTATCTCATTTATTTCTGATAAAAATAGCACTGCATATGGCTTTGAGAATTAAATTAGTGTGAAGGATTTACCAGAGAGTATCTAAGAATATGGTATGAATGCTAAAGGACATTAACAACCTGGACAATTCAAATCATTGCCATTTTTGAAGTCATATCAGAACAAATGCAGTTATGACATTAAGAAACAATAATAAGAAGAAATAATAAGGCAATAATAAATAATAATAATTAAGAAATACACACTTTAACACAAAAGCACTGGCTTAAATATCATCCCGATAGCTTTACTCAGAATGCTTCCACTTATGTGTATTCAACTGAGAAGAAAATTAATTTTAAAAATAGGTACTCATGACTGGCTTCTATGTTACTACTAGAGGAAAGACTTGGCTTTTATAAAAATTTCAAATTTAAAGGAATAAAGATTTTTTAGAACTGTTTTTACAGCAAGAAATCTCTTGCTGTAAAAACATTTCCTCAATCCATGTTTTATAATGTAACCGGCAAAATAATACTCAATTTTGAAAAAATCAGAGACTATGTTTATACAGAGCTTTGATAGTTTAAACACTACTAAAATTAATTTTCATTCCTTAGGACCAGTTCACTTGATTCCCTCACTGTGCTGTGATGAAACCTGTAGCATGGAGCACAGCAGTCACAGTTGTGCTTTCCACTCACAGACCACGCTCAGTGAAAGGTAACTTAGTTTTGCAAATGTGTATTAAACATGAAGTATTTTTTATGCAATCAAATTAATATTTATACAGAGACAACAGCTGCTTGAAGTGGAATGAGGGATTTTGATGAGCTGTACCCATGTTGTGCAAGAATAGGTCTATGGTGAAAAAATTAAGTATTACTTAGTAAATACTGACTTGATCCATGGGTTTCTCTGAAGAAGTGGCTTCTCTCACAAGCAGATAATGTTCCTTCTACTCTGTGGTACCTTATAGGCTTCGGCCACCCCCTCTTCTGCTAATGGTTATCAAATTGCTGCTTAAACCCATGAATCTGGGGGGATTGAGGTGCAGTTCAAAAGTGGCATGAAGATTTTTTTAAGAAACTCTTTAGGACTTCAAGATTTCAAATATCTATTATTTCTGAATTTCTAGCAGTTTTAACTTTTATTTTCTCCCAATCAGCTGAGTATAAGTATAGTAGTAGTTATTTTTACAGCAGGGTCACGAGCTAAATATATAAAATTTATGGTGTCCTTCAGAGTTTCCTGGTTACAGATTTTAATAGAGGATGTATTTATTTCTTTTAGTTAGAATGATTTCCCATATAAGGTTTAAATTGGTCTTCAGCTGTTTTGTTCTTATGGCCACATGTTACTAAAAATGTAGAGGCAGCTTCTTCGTAAGTATTGTTTGTGTAAGGTGACTTAGCGACCTAAGTACAAATATCTAAATTTTCTATAACAACTTGTTTAAATACCAGCAAGCTTGAGTCACCCTTGTATACCACCAAGGCTGACAAATTGAGAGTTGTGTACTTTTTGAGGAATTTTTTGGTTAAGGCTTTAAAAATAACTGTAATATCAATGCTACGTGGACATCAAAGATCCTGTGGTTCCTTCCAGTAGAAATGGAGCTTGTGCCAATTTCCTTTGCCAGAATAATGTATTTCCTTCAATTGTGGTGCAATGTCCTGACTTTTGGCCTCATCTCTGCAAATTCTTTGTGTGTATATCAAAGCTATTAAAGCATCATGTTTTGGAAATGAGTAAGGCTTCTTAAAAATTGTTCTAGGCATGTTGATATGGGACAAGTTTTGTCACATTGTGTATCAGACTTAATATAGCCTTTGCATTTTTAAAAATCTGTAGAAGATTTTTGGAAGTAAAACATACCAGTGTAACTTCCTGGTTTTGTTAATACTTATTTTGGTGTATATATAGTGAAAAACACTACTGGACTTTCAACAGTGTTTGGCACATGTCACTATTATGATGCACTTTAAATAAACTTGAGGTAGATAATAATAACTTCTAATTTCTTCCATTTTCCATAAAATAAAAATAATGCTTGCTCTTCTTTAACATTATGTCCTTTACATGTAAAAGAGAATAGAAGAAAAACTTTTCACGTTTTGAAGGCTAGACATAACAAACTGAAAAATCTAAAGTGAATGCCTTATCAGGTTTAAAGCAAACATGAGGTTTCAAGAAGCCTTGTTGCCTTGTTCTTCCAGTCTGAAGCCATTTTGCTTTTACTTCCATTAGTTTTTTGTCTATCTACAGTTTGGGGGAAAAGAAAAACCAAACCCCTTCCCCAGGGCTGAAGATGCTACACTGCCCAACCATCTTTGTTGCTGCACTTTAAGCCTGTTACATCTTGTCTTAATACTCCCCTATCAATGCACTGAGAAAAAAAAATCCTTCTTCTTTGTGACAGTGTTTATATCTGAATACTACTATAGTATTTCTGTTATATTTCTGACCCTAAACAGCCCCATCTGTAGTTCATGTTTTGTGGAAACCTGGATTCACTGTCTGAAGTAGTGTTCACCAGAGCTTTTCCAAATTTCCAGAGTAGGAACAACTGTATTCCTTCTCAATAGAATTAGTTTGTACAGGATGTCTCTAGAGTATTAATATAACTCTGTTAAACCTTCTTGAAATAATGATCAGTAATTAAAATACTGGTAATATTTTCTGGAATGCTTTGTAAACCATGTGCCTTTTAATCCTTCTGCAGAGCTTCTGATTCTGTTGGAGAAATGATTCCTGCTTTCCTTGGTTCTCTTTCACACTCTGCTTGTGGAGACATTCCAGATGCTTGGCCTCTTATGCAAAACTCAGCTTGTTGTGACAGCATTTCTATCTGTGAATCATATTCAAAACTGGCTGAAGGATCTGAAAAATCCTGCAGCCCTGAGACTGAAAATGCAGCCGCTGTTGAATTGGGTAATAACCAGGAACCAAGTGAAGTACTTATTTCAGCTAAGTCTCTTGATGGAAATGTTGCAAAGTCCTTTGAAATCTCTGAACACAGAACATGCACAGAAGTTTCATCACTTCAGAACTCGGTGACTGCTGAAGGCCAGCCAAAGACAAAGTGTAATGGAACAACAAATGACTCTACGGACTGATAAAGAGGTAAAAAACATAACTACAAAGGAATGAGAATAAGTGCTCCAGGCATGTAGAGCTAGATAAATATAGAATTGCAAGAAGTTCTAGGGTTATATTTCTCCATAGGTTACACCTAGCTATTGCTGAAATAAATTAAACCTCTATAAGAGATCCAGCAGTTTCATGTTTTTAAACCATTAACTACATTTGAAAGGTGTAATTACGTAAACTGTGGTGTTGAAATATTATTCAGAGTAAGTCTTTACATCAGTCAGCTTTTATCAAGGATAATTTTTTTCATTAAATTTCAAAAGAAAAATTCAGTTTAATAGTCTTGTGACCAAATCGTCATGTGAGGCTAGCCCTTGTTTATGAGTGAGAACTGAGGAATTGGCTTTGCTTATTGCAAATAAAGCATAAAAGACCTACAAGTGTTCATCTAAATATATTTACAAAGCCTTTCTGTAGAGTCATTGCAGTAGTACTAGAAACACAAGAGAATCTCAAATGCCTTATAATGCCATTTATATTCCCATGTCATCAGATAAAACAGAAGTTAGTCTATAAAGTGCAACTTTATCTATAAAAGCTCAGAGAAAATGCAGGTCTGAGATCAAAGTGCAAAGAGGTGATAAACAATT
Organism: Chloebia gouldiae; assembly: GCA_003676055.1. Lineage (NCBI taxonomy): Eukaryota > Metazoa > Chordata > Aves > Passeriformes > Passeridae > Chloebia > Chloebia gouldiae. The sequence continues at coordinate 2,605,228 of QUSF01000006.1, forward strand.
GTCTCAACAATGTAACAATGGAACTGTTGCAAAAAGTCACTGCTGATGCTTCATCATTATATCTTTTTGAATATTAGCTGTGCTCCATATTTTTTAAATGGAATTTTGTACTTTTGGAAGTAATCCAGAGCCTCAAGTAACTAATCTGTGAAAGGATCCCAAATGATGGCCTTTGTTCTGATGGCAAGTGGTGTTGTTACTCCAGGCTTATGCAGGCTGTGGCTGAAAGAAACAGGCTCCTGTGCATGAACTCAGAGGCAGGAACAGTAAGAAGTTGCCGCTAATATTAATAATGCACCAAACTTAATTAAGAAAATTATGCTATCTGTAATTATGAAAATTTTGGGCCATCTGTAGAAGTAAAACTGCATTTGATCCTCTTCCATTTGGTTTGCATTAACACTTCTGTGTTATTCCTAAATATGAAGTAGAAAGTAGTTAGCATTTAGTAAAAACCACACATATTCTGGAAGCATGCAAGAGCAGTAGTTTTTTTGTAAATCCGGCCTTAATTGTTTAGGTGACATTGTCAAGAGGAGGAAAGGGAAGGGAACTGACTGTTAAATCAAGAATAGTTTTGCCATTGACTTCAATGGAACTTGTCACCCTGAATATCTGCTGTGTCACTGACAACATCAGCCTTATCCAGGTGGCACATGTTTCTCTCAATGTATTATTTACAGTGTAAAGTTTTGTCTGTAACAATGCTGGGCACTACCTGCCCATGTGTCAGATAGCAGCACTGACAGTTTTATTTTTGTGTGTGCCCAATATCATTTGGTGACAGTCATATTCTGTAGCTGTCAGATCTCAACACTGCTAGTTCCCAGCAGTTTTAAGAGAATGCATTTCCATATTAACAAGATTTTTAAAATCAGAAATTTGTGGGTGTTTTCCCACCAAACCATGCATCAACTTCAGAGGTATGCAATTAATATCATTTAAGAATTTTCTTAGCTCAAAAGAACCACAGGATTTCAAAATATGACTGCAAAAATTAGCTTTTATTTCACTATACTTGTTATGGTATAAGAGCTGTACATTTTCTTATTGATTCCTATGTGTATGGAGACAGCTTTTCCAGCATCTCAAACTCCTGTATGCTTTGATAGTTCTCTGCTGTCCTCTCTTACTACTGAGATTGGTGTATACATTTTAATAATCAAGGTCTTCAGGAGGGCTAAGTTTTTCTTCATTTTTTCTCCTATGATAGACCCTACTGATTCATTTTTTACAATTTCTCCCCATTCAGGCTTTACAGTGCATCATTATGTGTGCATTTTGGGCAGAGAAATTTCAGTAGTGTTCACAGGACAGGACCAAGACTAGACTTACTTGAGATGTATTTTCAGGATGAACACTGACTCACTGTAAAACTCCAAAACAATTATTTCATCACAGTCTATAGCATTTTTTCCCATCTGCTCTTCATCTTTTCTGTCTTTTTGAAATATTTTGAGGCAAGGATGGTCTTTGTACTGCCTGAGGATGTATTACAGTCTTGCACAGGTCAATGTTTTATTGTTATATTTCAAATGAATAACATAAAATCAAAATATAGCATATTTTATATATGTACACACAAGTCTAAGCTTTTTACTGTGGGTTTTCATACATGTTTAATCTTCAGGTTTAGGTGAATTTTACAGCAGGCAGTAAGTATACCTCTACTCTTTCAGTGTTTAGTCAAATACAGAAGTACATGTAGGTTTCTTATGAATTTATGTAACCACTCTTCTCTCACTTTGTTTTAGGGACTGGAGCTGTTTCTCTCAGCAGTAAAGCTGAATGCTTCTCTTACACTCCCCTGCTGATTCTCATCAAACATAGTCTGGTCTTCAGTGTGGCATGGTTTCCAATCCTGCTGGAAAAAAAAAAATGGCATCATTTCACACCTTCTGAGCAGTTGTGTCTGAGTTGTAACAGCTGTGAAGTTAAACTTAAAGAAGCATCCTGTGAGGACCCTGAAAGTGGATTTATAACCTTTTCAATCTCTATTTTTATTTCCTCAGAGTCTCAAAACATCTAATGGAGTGAGCTTAATAGTATATATAAATACAGTAAGAAGTAAAAATATTTCAGTGTGTTTAAGGGGGGGGTCTCAAATATGGCTACAGATGTGGGACAGCATGGTGCCAGTTACTCAGCCTGCAGATTTGTGCATGCATTAGGATTTTTTTTCTGATGGTTCTAATTTTAAATAGTATTCTTGCTATTGAAGGACATTAAAAAATCCATTTATGTTTATAAAAGGATCACCTATTAATAAACTGAAGCTTTTATTATGTATTACATTATAGTCAATAAGCTAGTTTGGGGAGTTAGAGAATCAGCATGTTACAGTATGTGTGGGTCCCCTCCATCTAATTATTACATTTTTGGGAGGCGGCATTGTTCTGTTAAATCTATCAGGAGATTAGCTTTAAATTAGATTTAGTTTCATGAAGGTCAGACATATAGATAAGGACATTTAATTAGTAGTCTCAGTATTGAAATAAAGCACTTGTTATAGCATATAATTTTGAATGTTGAAATAATTGTAATCAACTGTCAAATCAAAGTGTCAGACTATAGCAGGTATGCCATGAAAGTATTTATACAGTGAGACTGTTACCAAGATTTTTAAATTAATACATTATTCTTAAGGGTCAAGCTTCATGGTGAACTAATTCTGTCTTTTAGGAGTCACTTTGAATCAAGACCCTCTGTTCTTCTTACTGTAGTACTGCATCAATTCAAATTTTCTACACAAAACTTAAGAAGTGGTTTGCTTTATCACATCCCTTAATATTTTTTTTTCAGCATTTTCATCCCTAAAATAGTTTTTGCTTTGTGGATTATGCCAGTAACCTCCACTGATTCATGAAACTCAACAGGCTCATACTTGTCTGTGATGAACTCTAGCAATTATTCCTTAAAGTACCCAATGTGCCTTGACTAAAGCAAAGCAATCAGCAAAACAGATGCCAACAAATTGGCAATAAATATTACTCATCTTTCCACACATGGTTTGTGTGGCAATGGAAATGTTGAGACAGTATTCAGAATCCATTATGGAAAAAGACTTTTGGTTTGAAGCACACAGAAGAAGGTTGGACCTGCACAAAAATAGCTAAAAACAGAACAGGCAGCCATGGCAGAGAGATGCTCCAGCTCTTCACCAGTGAGACAAGTCATTTGTGCAAAAGCCATGAACAACACTTCCCTAATTCAAACCAAATTGAACAAGTTACCCAAGTGATTTTTTTGCTGTTGTTGGGTTTGGTGTTTTAAGTAGTAGATACCACCTTTTGGTCACTGATGGAATAATAAGCAGTTATACAGTACAATTACTCAGATAAATACTTTCACATATATATTTAAATATGAGTAGTTTTGAATAATTTCTTTGTATACTTTCATACATTTAAGAAGTTACAAAACATTATTTTTCACTACATGTGCATGAAGAGATGTGTGCTTCTCTGTATATACTTTGTAAATAGAAAAATAATCCAATGTGCATTTCAGTATATGGCAAAATATTTCCAGAACATATGGAGATTTAACTTTTCACTAGTAACAGTTCTTGAAAAAGCAATGTTCAAAAATTTTGCCAGCATCTGCCACAGTGTGTTTTCTCATTGGAATTTAAACTTGGTATAATTGTTTTTATTCAGCAACCCTAGAGAAAGATTTTTTTTTTAATGAGTGAAAGCTTGATAGCAAATTGGGAGGAAAAAATTCAGAGAGGGTTTTTTAGATGTATGTGTATATTTTGTATATACTTTTTTCCTTAATTTAACCAAATTGGTCTTTTGTTTATTGCCTGTGGCAAGCAATGTTGTACATGCCAATAGAAAACATCCACTATTGCTGCATTTAGACTGCTCACATGTCATGTCTAGGGACTTAACAGTGCTGTTTTAAATAGTCCTTTAACAAATGTAAATTAAAACCTTGTATAAATTGTTTTGTAATGCTTTTTCTACTTGTGAATAAAATGTTACGTGAACCAGTCTTGGTTTGTTGACCTCGAATTAATAATAGCTTTCTGTAAAAATTTAGTGATGAATTCTTCCAATTCTTTTAGAATACCATAGTGGGGAATTATATTAAGGTTATGGTAGAATTTGGTGTGTCTTTGTCTTGAGATGTTTGCAGTTTAGCAGTAACATTATTCTTCAAGCAGGAGGACCCTGAAGAAGCAGTACATTAACATCAATCCTTAAATACATAGTGCTTCAAAACTGTTTAAAAATTCTGCTTCTCAAGAAAGGAGAAGGGGAAAAGAGGTGGGGGGAAAAAAGTCAGATTGCTGTCTTTACAATGTCTTAGAGAAGAGAACCTGGTGCTCCACACTACTAGGTTGTTTCAGACAAGACAAGACAGAAAAGCAAATAATGAGAGGATCTGTATTTTTCAAGCAAGACTGGAGTCATGGCCCCAGTTTAAATGATTAAAAAAGGAATGGCAGAAGACTGAGAAGAAAGAGTGATTTGATAATTGCATAAAATTGGTTCTTATGATAAAGCCATAAGCAGTAACTGGAAACTGAATCCAGATAGGGATTGCAGATAACATAAAACCAGGGTGCTTGTGCTGGAGTGTGTGATTTTTGGGGGGAAATTTGGGGGAGACTCAGAAGCTGCTCTGTCCCTGTCTCTGGTTTAGTTGAGCAAATTTCACATTGGTTCTTCTCAATGTAATGCTGTTATTTCTACATTCTTTGAAGTACATAATTCAGAGTTTAACTGGGGATCTCCTGCCCAGAATAGCAAGGACTCTTTATTACCCCTGTGTCCATGTGCACTCCTGAGCAGTCTTCTACTTCTTTTCTGCTCTGACTGCCACATGCCCAGCCCACCTGAGTGTCCTTGGAGTTCACCTGGAGGTCTGCAAGTCTGCACAGCAGCACATGGCATGTCTGGGAGGTCACTTTGTGCCAAGACAAGGATCTTCATGATTCTCAGCACTGCCAGGATTGCAATGGAGTGCCCCCAACAATTTTTTTTTTTAAATATAATCAATAAACAGGAATTGAAAAACAGATACTTACTCTATCTGGAAACTAAGTACAACTGAGAACACATGACATATATGACCACAAAATCTGAATAATGTTTGCTCATATCAATTACTATATAAATGTCATCAACATATAAATGTCATTAACAAGGCTGCAATTTTCCATCCAAGCTTTCCAGAAGGTCTACAAAAAAATCCACCCATCCCAAAATCTTTTCCCTGCTTACATTCCTATTCAGTACAATAGTATTTCCTGCCTTTTCTACAAGGTAGACAAGCCCTTAATCCAGTCCTCCTCATCCTACCAGGAGTTTGAGATCACATGGCTTTTCCCTTTGTTGTGGGCTCTTTGAGAGCCTTTGGTTTGCATTCCTATGAAGTCCCTCCAAGCAACAACCTCCATGCATTAAATTAATCCTCTCACTGTCTCTGGTGATGGAGGTTTAGATCACTACCTGCAGCACATTCCAGCGCAGACACTGCTGCTTTGTTTTGCCCTTATAAAAAGGGGGGATTGAAGGAGGGTGCAGTGTTTTATCAGGCATGGAGCAATCTGAGGCTGGGCACTGCAAAGCAGAGCCACACAATACACACTTTGTGCTGGCAGGGTGCAATTTAATCCATATTTAGTTTTGGCCTGAGTGATGGCAAAACCCACTTCTCTTCACATAGCAGCACATGAGCCATTTCGATTATGTCCGATAAGGTGGCCCTTTCAATAGGATAAAAATAATTGTGGGTGGATTTGCTGGGGAGCCTGCTGGCTTCCACAACAGCAGTGAATGATGGGATTAGAGGAAATGTTTTCTAATAGCCAACTGAAGGAGAAGGTGGCAGATTGGGGGCACACTGAGGCTTCTACACAGCACCACAGCTTCAACAGCAGGGTCAGCCAAGTGGGACTGAGGGGCTTTTCCCATCATTTGATTTTCTAAATCCTTACCAGAGTTGGATTTTTTTTTTTTTTTGGTTGATCTGACAAAAAGAGATTTGGCTTATTCAAAAGGTTATAAATGACATTTTTCTAAAGCATTGGTGGAAAAGTAGACAAAAAGAAAAAGCAGCTTTTAGAAAGTGCTTCCCCTGACCCTCAGTCTTTGTGGAGTTTTCCATTTCTTTTGCCCAGGTTTCAGTCTCAGTTTATGGATGGATAATTCACATGCTATTTAGCATGCAAAAATTCCCTGAAGTATAGCAGCTAATATATCAAAATCTGATTGTAACCAACAGTTTAAGGGAGAGCACTGATTTACAGCTTAGAAAAAAATATTAAACCATTGGAATTCCAGAGATCATTTTGATTTGCCCCAAATTTGTATCACACAGTTCACTGGAACATGACAATAAACATATATAAATACAGAATGTGTGCAAAATAAGGAACTTGTCACCTTGCACATGACCTGAGGCAGAGCATTGTCCAGGTCAGTTAGTAATTTTATTCCTAAATCCTTAAACTTGAGGAAATTACAGAACACTGTGGACCAATTCAGAGGAGGCCTGCACACACACCACCCAAACACTTATTCCACATGTGGCATAGATTACAAAATGAACTGAGAACATAAAAAAAATACTAAAGATTCTGTTTCAGCTTTTTAAAATGCCTTTCAGCCCAGGCATCCAAGCACCATAGACATTTCACAGGCCAATATGGGAGCCTTAGGCAGGGGAGAAAGTTGCACACAATAGGTGTTCCACAGACCAATATGTAACAAAATGGCAGCAGTAGAGGTTATTTGTTATTAAAATAAGAATGAGAAAAGAATATCTAGCTTTTAGTGCACCAAAAAAGAAAGAAGAGCAAAAGTGGCTATTCCTTTGCAAAACATATTGTAAAAGCCAAAGTAAAGCACTAGTCTTCAGCCACCTTACTTCTCTAGTTTCACATTCACCTAAACACACCTAAATTCTGCAGCAGCCCAAAGCAAAATGAGGCAGATCTGGAATCAGCAGAGTAACAGCATTTACCATGCCAGTTTTGTCCATGCCTTGCACATGTACTTTCTTGCATATTGATCTTTATTCCAGCAAAGCTGAGTTTAATCTGAAGAAATTCAGCAGCAAGTATCAGCTTGGCCATTTGTTTAGCCACTTGTCTCTCTGTTGCAAGAGAAAAAAGAAAGTTTTTGACCAACCTGGTGTTGGTTTATGTTGTTAGATACAACAGTAGTTGTGTTCCTTTATCAGAGTTTCAGCTTTATTAAACCTTTTCCCTAAGGATGTTCAACAACTAAAGCTAAGGGGACACAGCACCAGTGCAAGAATGAGATTATCTTTCTGACTGAAATACCAAAACAGACCCATAATATTCCAGCAAATAACACTTGCATTTTGTCAAAATTCATCACACTTTTTTGATATTTTGGGACTACAAAGAGACAAAAAAATCCTTGATCAAAAAAATTTACACACTTTGACAAAATGCTGTGAAAATTTACATAAGGAAGTTTTCTCTGGGAAGGTTTGTGCAGCTGTTGCTTACTCAAGGAGGACCAATTATTTTTTTATGGTCAAGAACTACCTCAAAGTTATCTTCATACACTGTTTTTAAACTGGCAAAACAGATGGACTCAGGCAGAAGACACTCTAAATCCTTTAGGTGACAAAATGCCTATTGTATTGATGGGTTAATAGAAGCAAGCCCTGTGGCTTCAGCCTTCTCATTAATAAATGAGAGAAGCTGTGGGATCTGCAGGGAAGAGCTCAAGGATGCCATAAATTACATCTCCTGCAGCTTTCAACAACAAATAGACAGCATTGGAGTTTACTCAAGGTGTTGGCAAGTGCTGTAGAAGCAAGTCCTGAAAAATATCTGAGTGACAGATGATGTTTCCTTATACACAGAGTGTCACTGAGGAGGGCTTGTGGCATTTATGGCCCAGATGCTTTCTTTTCCTAGAGAAGAAATCTTTTAGTTGCCTTTCTGCAGCGAGGGGACTCTGGGCAGTGGGGGCAGCAGGAGGCAGGGGAGAACAAGGAGCAGTGCTGGCATTTCCAGTCCACACTCTTGCAGCTGATTTCCCTCTGCAAGTCTAGAGGGGCAGACATAAGCTTTAAAGTACTTGGAAGCCCAAAAATCCCCAAAGATGGAATATTGCACCTTCTGCAGATGTATCAGTGTAGTAACTGCAACAGCTGAGAGAGGTAAGTAAAAAGCAATTATTATCATCTGTTAGCTGAGGAGGTGAACCAAAAACAATTAAAAGTTTTGGACTCAAGGCTTCCTTGGATCTGCTGTCTGATGTTTGCTTTTCATTCAGTCCAAGGTCTAAAGCTGCTACAGCTCCTCTGAGGATACCCCTGTGGTTCTTACCTGATCTCAGGGAAGAGAAGTTGGCCTTCAGTTCAGCCTTGTCACACTCCATGCTGTGAGAGCTGGAGGGTTTAAATGCCTGACAATCTCTGTTCTTTTCCTAATTGCCTCAGGTTTTGGACAAAACAAAACAAAACAACAAAAAAGAGACTGTATTCAGATTTTGCTTAACTTGCATTACATTTTCTCATGAAGGAAAAAAAAAAAATAAAAAAAAAGCAAGGCAGATATCCTAATGCCACCAGAATCCTAATGGCCCTGGAATCAGCTACTGCTTCATGCTGCTGCTGCTGCTCTGTCCTTTGGGCCAGTAACCAGGCCAGGAAAAAAAAGGCAAAACAACCACATCTTTGACCAGATCAACCCCAACCCACACCAACCCATTCTTTAAAAGTCTGCTATTGAACCACTGCCTATGGGTAGTTCAAACAAAAGAAAACAAAAAAGGGGCGGGGGGGGGGAAAGAAACAGGAGAAAAAAAAAAGCATAAAAGTTGTACTGGAGAATCATTCAGCAAAATTCCCACTTGTGTATTAAAAGTTTAGCTAAATAACCCTGGGCTGCATGGGAAAACAAGTAGGAAAGAAAATTCTTGTATTGTCTAGAATTACCCTGCCCCTCAAGCATACCAAACATTTTATCTTCTAAGTCTTCATAAGATATCCATTTTGTGAAGAAGACATGCTGCATTTACCCCTTTTTCTTGACACAGGAGGATTTGTCCTCCCCATCCCCTGCTATTTCTGTGTCAGAAATAGTAACACACTGAAGACTCTTTTCACTCAGGAAAGGAATGTCTCTCTCTCTTATCCCCTCTCCTGTTTTATGGCTGTCTGCCTTATTTATCACTGCTGCAATTGTCAGGTACTTGTTTGCCTGCTTTCCTCCAGACCTGCATTTCCCATTCTCCTCAACTGCCTGGTCTTCCCTTGCCACTGGAAAATAGAATTGAGGGTTTAAATTCATTAATTAGGAAGATGTAACACATGAACAAGGTAAAGCTTGCTTTTACAAAGGCAGAGAGCTCAAATTCAAAGCCAGTCTACCCAAGGATTTATTTGGTTGGATTCCTATCTGTGAACAGCTGCTTCTGAAATGGAAGATAATGGTAAAATGCTTAAAATAGTGATTTTTAAGCGCATGCCCTGATCGGGATTTTTCTGCAAGAACCCTCCATGAAAACTAGAGACAAGAGCTGGTCACAGCAGGGAGATAGAGCCATCCATGACAATATTTTAAAATTGCTGATTAACAGGACTTACCCTCAGGTGCTGCAAAAAAATTATCTGTAGAAAAGATTACACAGGTCAGCAGGGAAGTGTGATGGTTTAAACTGACTAGGAACACAAAGCTGTCCTCTTTTTTTGGCCTGGAACATTCACTTTCTCTTCCCTGAGATAATCTTACCACAAAATACTACAGCAAAACAAATAAGCCTTCATATCAGATCTACTTTGCACACATGGTATTCACCCCAATTTCCTAAATGGGTGAGTCAAAGCAGGTTGGGCTGACCTGTTAGCTGAGACACAGCAGGACATTCCCTCCTGTGCTTTTAGGCTGGTGGAAAACAGCACCAAAGAGCAAAGGAGTTACAGCAGAAAGGATGACACAGTTAAATTAGACTCCTGCTTTAGTCTCCTACTAATTATTAATCAGCCCAAATCACATCCAAGTTTATAGGTTATACTCAGTTAAACAGAAATTATTTTAACACTAATGTTTTAAAACACTTCAAAAACTTAAGAACAGCCAGATGGAAGAAGTGGAAGAAAGAATCCAATCTAATTTTGGCCAAAACAGGCAAGAGTCCTCATGGGCACTGGGAGAGGATGCCTGGGCAGGCAAACACCCACTGCCTGCAGGCTCACTGGCAGCACCCCACTCCCACCTCAAACCCTCATCTCTTCAACCTCCCCAGCTACTGATGGTGAACAAGTACAGTGTAAACTATAAAATTATATATTTTTTATATCATGTTGTTACAATCTTTACACTTCTACAGGAAAGAAAACTACAGGGCCCTAAAATGGGGGCTTTCAGGAGCCCCTTCAGCTGTGGCTGATCCAGTCCCTCTGCAGCTCCTCACCTGCCCCTTGTGAAGGCAGAAGCGATGCCATGGCCATGGCTCACAGCAGCTCCTCTGTCTGTCCCTGCAGCAGGAGCAATCCTGTGTTATCGTGGCATCTGCCCTTCCTTTGCTTTTGCAAAGTGTTTTGTTGTTTGCTCAAAGTCTTCCAGTGGGTGAATGGTTTTTACACAGGAAACGTGTACATATGTACCACTGCCATGTCCTGCCATGCTGCGACATGTGGCCACAAAGGAGTGTTTGCACTTGGCCTACTTGTCTCCAGCTCTTTATTAGGTGATGGAGTGGGAAACTGCAAACTGGCGTCAATGAGTGACCTTTTTCTTAGCATTACTCATGGACCTCCAGCAGCTGAAGAAGGTACTTCTGTCTGCAATTAATCCATCAGTGTGTGGAAGCCCAGATTTAGGACTGTCTGATGTTGCCACTACCATGTGTAAGTTCTTCCAGTGTTCTTCTGGGTGGGGATATTTTGCTCCTGTTTTGCTTTAATTAAGCAAAAGGGAAGTCTCAGGCTGACCTGGACGAGGGAGATTCCAAACAACACAGAGAGATGGCATAGCTGGCAGCCAACTCAGTGCAGCACTGAGGAGTAGAAGCCATGGGAAAGTGACACATATTCATCAGCAGGGCCAAAGGGGAAGAAAATCTAGATGGAAAGCAGGCTGTACAAAACAGATCCTAGAAAAGAGTAAAATTTGTATCATGCCATCTGGGATTGTGTGAAGACAGTGACAGTGGGCTCTCTCTCTATGAACATTCTGAAAGCAGTTTTTAAGTCTGAGTAAGGTATTCAGGTGATTTACATGTTTCCAGTCAAAATAAAAAATCTCAACATTTTCTTGGCAGGCCTCACAGCAAGGTATAATTCCCTCTTTAGAACTTTGTGAGTTCCTTTTTGAATGAGCACAGCTGTGCCATACACATTTCAGTTCAAACCAACCTGTAAGAAGGTGCCTCCTGACCCCAGGGTTCGAGAGTGTGACTTGAGTGCCCGCCTGCAGCAGCTTCACCAGGACCATTATGGCTCCCCTGGGACCAGCTTGCTGAAATGACCTTTAATTACCTCCTCCTTTGCTAGTTGATCCCACCTCATTGGTCTGAGTGTGGAACTCAGCCCTGGAACTGTAATTTAAATATGTAAACTTCCAGCTGAGCACAGCGTGAGCTGAGGGTCACCTTCCCCAGTCCAGATGTTGATAAGAGGTGCACAGCCTCTCTGCTCCAGCCTAAAACCCCAGGTGAATAATGGAAAAGGAAAAGCACAGCTCAAGGCTCCTGTTTGCTCCAGCAAGTCCTGCACTTCTGAAGTGACCTTTTCCATAGGGTGCGGTGACTGGAATCTGCAGTGGTCTCAGCTGGCACAAAGGCTCCCAACAGACAGAGTTCTAAAAATGGGGGGTTGTAGCTTTTACTGACACACTTTAATTTGCAAGTTTTTTTTTTTCAAATCAGGAGAAAAAGCTGGAGTTGAAAGATGGGATGAGAAACAAACATTAATCAGGAAAGAAGAAAAAAAATACAGGCTGTAGCCAGGGAGGCAGAGGTGCCAGACCAGCTGACAGACACTTCTGACAGACCGAGAGAAAGGCATGGGAAATGGGATAGCTCACAAAGGAAAAATTGAATGTCAAATTAGCTATTTCCCTGTACTCAGCCAGCCTACATCATTTTTTCATGTACATTTGAGACTGTCAGAAACAAACAAAAAAAAAAAATAAAAGCTGATTTTCTTGGAAAACAGAGATTACAAACTGAACAGACTATTAAAACCACTTTGTCTTGGGAATTTGGCTTAAACACCAGATTAAATCAAAGATAGCTAATTTGATTAAGTAGAACAAGTTATCTAAATCCCTACTTAGGGAAAACACAGCCAGCAATTCAGCACTGTTTTGCAAAAGACTTTCAATGTTAAAGAGTTTCAACGAGAGTAATACCTACAGACACACGGCACTTCTCCATGAATGAGGGACACGTTTGTTGGGCAGGCTTCAGGGCAAGACAACAAATTAAACTTACAGGAGATAAGAAGAAAATTTGCCACAATGGTGAGGAATCAGGTGTGATCAAAACTTGTCACCGTCACTGAGGTTACAGGCCCCAGTGGCACTGCCTCTTTCTTGCAATGGCACCTCCAGTTCTTGGGGAATTCCTTCCCCAACCTCCCTGTGACAGCACAGGGAGAAAAGGCAATATATTTGTGCAAATGTTAAGAGACAATGAACTGTCACTTCAACTCTGATTTGTAATGAGTAGGATTTACTCTGGCTAGCATGAATCATTTTGATAACGTATATAATTAGTTTTATAGAAGTTTTAGTATGTTATAAAAGCTGCTCTATCTCTTGTATTCCCCCAGGGCTCTCTTATAAAATTATTTTGTTACAACTGTATTCTCCTTGGAAGTGAATTGCAGACAACTGAGCACATCTGTATGTCAGAAGTATTGTAAGCCATGGCATACAAGGCAATTTTAATGCCTTTTTCATTTCCAACACCCACGTGAAGAAATGCAGGCACTTGTGGGCTCCAGCCCTATTAGCTGCCCAAAGCTGGACACCCTCTGCTTCCAGGCTGTCACTCAGCCACCTCCACACAGCCCCTGGCTGCCCACAGCAGATGCTGCAGCTCAGCAACCCACAAGCTGGGATGTTGTCAAATGACCTTAGGGGAAAACATTCTACAGGTATAAATAACACAAGTTTTTAATAACTTCATTTGAGCTACAGAAAGGTATGTTGGATGAGGATTTGTCTCTGTGCAAGGAGCTGCAAGGTGAGTTAACTGGATTCCATTTTTGTGAGGAAGAAGAGTGGGGCTGGTAGGAGAGTGGACTAAGTGGAACCAGAATGCCCTTCTGATCTTATACATGTTTTTTTATTTCATATATATTTTAAATACTGAAAGTAGGCTATGATTGAGCCTTGTGGCTACTTCTGAAGAGCACCATTAATAAACAATTTTCAACAACTGCCCTGCTAATCTGCTGTGAGTGTGCTAGAGGAGCTTGATGAGTTTAAGGGCTACTGCAAACATCAGCCAAACACTGGCTTCTGACCAAGAGACAAGCATTTTCAAACACCTACCTGACAAATTATTCATGAGGAGCAGCTGCCTGCAGTGTATTGAGAGCTGCTGTCCTGTGGCCTGTAACCTAAAGGGGCTCATCCATCCCAACTTGGCACAGCCAGGCAACACTACACCTTCTTAGTGGGTCACATTCAGGGCATTTCCCCAAGGTCCAGCTTTCCCACAGCACAGGGAAGGCAGGTGAGAAATGCTGCAAGAGCACGATACAATCTCCAGGCTGAACGGGCAGCAGCAGCTGTGGACAGGGTGGGAAGAACCTGCCATGCTGCCATTTTGCTTTTTTTCTGACATGAGCACAACCCCTGGGTCAGTCACAGCCCAAAGCATCCCTTGCCTCCTCCTACCATCTGGGTCATGTCCTAGTGCAGCTGTAAGGGCAGGTGGAGAAGGGGGCATCTAGAGGTGCCTAAGGAGTGAAGTGAAAGGGTCGTAAGAAGTCAGAGGGACAATGGCCAAAAGGCACTTCATAGAACCCAAGATGTCCTGAAGATTAATTAAGAGCATCTTATGTGGTTATTTTAGTATTGTACTACGTGATGCTGTTAATGATCAGTGAACTCAGTCATGTATGACAGGCAGCAAAAGTAAACAATGGTGGCATTTGACAATTGAAAAATTGTGACATTAAAAAAAAAAAAAGTCCAGTGCTTTGAGGTGTTCTGAACAGAAACCAGGGTTCCTGACACTTCTATTCCAGCTATCTGTACTCTCTCTCTAGTTACTGGAGCAACAAAAGGCACATAAATGAGCTGGTTCAACCCCATCCTTAGACTGGTAGGATATAGTCCATTTTGAAGATGTCTGTTTCTTCTCACAAAGAATGCTGCCAGAATGGCAAGTTTCAGCCACTTACAAGCTGCCTTAGAAGCTCCTGGCTTTTTGGCAACTGCTAGCAAGCGGCATCCCACTCCCTTCCCTCTGTGCTTTTTAATCTACACAACAGCAGAGCACCAACCAGTCATCCTGTCAGATCTGTATCACCACTTTGCTTCTGGTTTTAGTAGTTTGTCTCTAAGAAATCTTCTGGATACTTCCTCCAAACAAGAAGTCGTAATGATTTCCTACACCCCTGCAGCTCCACATGCCAGCTGTTGAGAAGCAGCCGCAGCGGACTTGAAAATAAACAAATCTCAGCCCAGGGAAGATCAGAAGCACCGACAGACAGCCCTACTGGTGCTGATTTATACTTTCTTATCTTTTATCTCCTTCCCTCTCCTCCCCAAGCACACTAGCTGCTCTCCCACAGTCCTTCCCCATGAAAATCCATGCGCTTGCCTTCTGCTCTTGTGCATCTTCAATTCTCAAGTTCTTTAACTCTTGAATTCTTTCTAATTTTAATGTAATACTCTCCTTTTGGTATACTGCAAACCTGCTGGGGCAAAGTGCCAATTTGAACTTGTTCATCAGAGCACACAGATAAATCCCTGGCTCTGGGAACACAAATTCTCCAATACTTTTGCCCAGAAGCAATCTGAAATAGCAGACACACAGTGCCTCCCACTTCACAGCAAGTAGAGGAGGTGCTTTGGCTGGCACTGCTTTTCCAGCACTCCATGGAAGACAAGGGGAAGGCGCCAGCAGGACAGTTATCCAGCGAGCACGGACCTGCTACCCTTGTAGAAAAACCTCCTTCTAGAGACACTCTGCTCACTCACAGCTTGTTGGACCACAAAAGGTGGCTCTGCCCTGGTGTAGGCTACAGAGCTTCTCTGAATTAGGGCAGGCTTTTCAGAAAACAGTCCAGTTCTGATGTACATTTCTGGTGCTGATCAGTCAACCCCAGCTCTTCTCATGTTGTCCCTGCTGCCAGTATATAAACTAGAAATCAGGTGCAACTTTGTCTTATTTTAGCTACCAGCTCTTGTTAAAAACTTGTTTTCAGATCAATGTTCAATCTTTCAAATTTATGCTTCTGTATCATCATTATATTAATTCTTCTGATAGACTAAGATGCATATTTTCTAAGCCATCAATATTGCTGTTACAATAATCTCTTCATTTCCATCTTAATGCCATCTATAATAGAAAAGTCTCTTACTTTGATAGAAATTAATTTTTTATTTTTGTACAATGATTTAGATTCTGACTCGCTGTACTAGCAGCTATTTAACATCTGTAGAAAAGCTTTTATCAACATATGATATGTATTCTTCCATCTGGCATTCCACTGAACACAAAGCAGAAATATTTTTGAACACCTCTGCCTTTTCTGTTACTGGCAGTGCTGTAATTTCCATTTCAGAGAAAGCTCTTTTTTTTCTCTGCCCAAGCTTTTAATTCAAGAAGTTTTTTTTGCTTCTGTATCAACCCATTACCATGCCTGGTTTCTAATCTATATTCAATTCTTCTCTGCCTGATTTCCCTTCTCTTCCCTGCCTTCTTAACTGCTGTCTTTTCCTCCTGTTATCTTCTTCAGGGTTTAGAAAACTTCATCCAGCACCCACTGTATTTATGTCATCTGAAAGCAATTATTACACAATGTTTCAGTCTATCTTAACTGAATCAGAAAAATAATCACATCAAACATAAAAAAAAAAACAAAAGCAGCAAAGTTCACACTTCAGACTTTCAAATGTAATCCACCTGTGCTTTTCTGATGTGTTATAATTATGTGTTATTATTTCAGGATTGCATAAGGGTATAATTTCTTCTGAAGATGTTCACTACTTATTTTCCATAGCAGCTAAAATCCAAAGCATTGTAAAATTTCAGATTAAAAGCATGATGCTGAGTTACAGTATTATAAAGCAAACTTTTGGATAGCTGGTTCAGCAGCCCCAGTGGGAAAGCATGGAATGCTGGAAAAGGATTACAGTGGTTTTTACATTTATGAAGAGTTACACTGCTGGTCACAAGAGAGGTCTCATGTTACTGAGAGTACACATTACTTGCTGGAAAATAAAAGTCTCTTGAAAAGCAGGGGGGAAAAAAAGGAAAAAGCATCAGACATTTGAACAGCTGGAAGCATTTTTAGAAACTATCAAAAAAAGAGAAAAAATTTAGAATAATATTTCCCCTTCTGTAGTAAGCCTCATGGTGGTGGTATATAATATGTTCCCTAGAGGCTTAATCATGTCTACTGTTCAATCCTCTAAGGTTATTTCATTAAAAAAAAAAAAATCAGTGAAGTCAACAGAGCTTCTTCATAAAAGAACCTGAAGCTGTCATTGTGAGATGTATTTATTTTTCTACCAGCTCTCATCTTGTCAGACATCTCACAAGTTATAAATCTGAGCAATAAGCTGCAAATCCACCATGCTCTAACAAAAGGCAAGATTTCTTCCTTTCTTTGTGGATATCTGATTTCATATTAGGAAGATATTGTTTAATGCCACTCTGATAAAACCTTGAAAATACTTGTTTGTAGAAGGATTAAATGAGATGGTGAATAAAGGAAGTAAGAGCAGCCATGAGCATAAAGCAGTGTGACTACTACATATAGTTTGAAAGAGTATCTATACACTAAATCCAGTATCACTTGAATTTCTTTCAAATTAAAATGCAGGGGCAATCTCTTAATTGTAAATGCTCTGCTTATTCCGCCAATTATGATGCTTTATTTTCTTTACCGCAGCACTTCCAGAGTCGTGTCAGCACGAGGATTTCCGTTTGCTCAGTTCTTTTTGTCACAATGAATCTTTCAACGTGTGCCAGCTCCAGATAAACACAATCGCTAGTTTGTTCCAGTACAAAACCCAGGCAACAAACAATGAGAGGCTCCCTTAGCAACACCCTTGAATTCCCTTTGAAATACACTTCCATTATATACCCCACTATGGGTTCTTAAATTTACATTCATCAGCTATTGTATACTTTACAGGCCTTCCCGTCTTCACAATGTGGTTTTACTCACACCTAAACTGACACTTACTTTGTGGGTTTTTTAATGACTTTACTTGCAGCAAAATGCCCACCTAGTTTGCTAAGCAAAACCATTCATTCTTTCCTCTCAGGGACCAACTGCAGACATGCAGTGGAGTCAGTGAGTGGTACAAGAAATAAGACTAGCTGTGGTACAAGTCTGAAAATGCACTACGGTTTAACCAAAGCATCTAAACCCAGCTCCACCAGAATGACAGTGCTACTCACACAAGGCAACTTCCACCTTGCAAAAAAAGCATGGCAGTGAAAAAAATAGGGTAAAATATCAAACAATACCCTTTTGCACAGATTCTGCTAAAAAGAGGGTAAATAATCCCATCATCTCTCATGCTTATTTATCCCTTCCCGAACACTCGCTTTTTCTGGCTGAGTTCTTTTACCTTTACTTGCTTCTCTCTCAGTTATTTGTCCACACCTCTCAGCTTTGGTTGTCTTCCTCTCTTGCTTCTTTTACTGTATTTCCACTGAGCAGAACACTTAAAATATGTTTTCTAACAACCTACAGAGGACCTCTACACAAGGCCATTCCTACAGAAAAAAAATCACCAGGGTTTTTTTTGGTGGTATTTTTTTCATTTGTGTTTTTTTAGTTTTTTGGAGGTTTGTTTGTTTGTTTTGTGGTTGGTTTTTTTCCCCCAAAACACCTTCAAATACCATTTCATAATTTATTTAGAGGGAAGAAGAAAAACCCACTGATAACAAACATTCCCTTTGTTCATCATCCACTATACAATATGCAATCGTACCAAACTGCTCCAGCCTATGGAAAAACATTTTTGTTCTGAATTATTTTGTTTCCCCTCCAAAATTCACCCTCTTGTAATTTAAACAGCTCCCCAAACTCGTCCATTCCTCATTAAAAGGAAACTCTCTGTGAATAAACATGCAGGGACCAGATCATCTGTAGGGTATCTATTTTACTCCTTTGTCTCTTTAATGTATTGCAACATATCTCTTTCCCCCTCACCTAAAATTTCCATTACAGACCAGCAGGACCACAGATTTACATCTCCCATCTTTCTCTTCCCCTATCTCAAATACAGCTCCTGGTTTCTTTCTTTCTAATTTTCCCTTTGTTTCAAACACAATTTGCTCTTCGCCAATGCAGGACTCCTACAAAATATATGGTGAAACAAAGTTAAAGAAAATCCATGAGCATGTGAGAAAGACCTTTGTGAGCAGTTCTGGACCATAACATCAAGAGGTAACCCCTAATAGTGAATCAATGCATGTACTAAAAGACCTTTCAAACCCCTCCAGTCACCCCAAAGATTAGTTCAATTCCCATTTATTCTCTTCCAACAAGATAAAATTTTCTAACAGACCATGCTAGAGGATTTGAATCCCAGATTCATGCTTAATCTCCTATGCAATGGAAAACAGTCAGTGTCATAAATTAAACCAGGTGATCCAATGAAAGTATTTATTACCATTCCACCAACATGAACAGTCAAACTCTAAAAGTGTTCACCAAAAAGCAAAACCAGTCACAACAATATTTTATCCACAATTATGAAGACATACGCAATCTTCCCTAAAATAATTCAGTTCTGTTGTTATGAGTCCATGATAAACGTTTCAAAGTCATGGTCTAAGTCTGAAACAAGGGCATCCACAAAATCTTCAACTGAAAGGGATTTCTGCAGCATACCTACAAAAAAGCAAGACAAGACACACTTCATCAGGATGCTATGACCTTGACAGCTTTGTCAGTGATAGCACTTACTGCTAACTTTGAATGTTGCTATACAACAGAAACAGCTATCAGATTTCTTTGTCAAGAAAAAAGTAAAATTATAGTGCAGAGGGATTATTTAATTTCTTCAAGATACCTGTTACGCATTTCCACAGAACTGACAGGTTTCAAGGCTGTTAAATGATTTTTTTCATTAAGACCTTCTTTAAGTAGGGAATTATATCTGTTTTAAAGCAATGTAACCGCAGACTCAGTCATTCCTTAATGATGAAACAAATTAGTGACTGAGCAGGTATATAAATCCTTATCTGCTAAGTGTCAGTTCTGACCAAGCCAGAAAAAAATTTATTTTCTCAAAGCATTACACACACCTTAGAACCATTTTAATTTAGCATTAAAATAAAATACAGCTATAGCTGGAATTTTTGACAAGGCACAAGACATAAACAAAATCATTTTAATATAATGCAGTTCTAGTTTTGCTTTTTTTTTACAGTACTAGGACTTACCTTTTCTTAAGAATTTAAATTACTGCATCTGTTACCTGTAGCATTTGGCTACATGATAACAGACATGAAAATTAGCATAATGAATTAGAATTAGAATAATGCCCAAGTACTTTGTCAGGTAATTCTGTAAACAGAGAAGCTAAAAATTTCACCCGTCCTCTCCAGAATCTGAATTTTTCGATGGCATGAGATCCATGCCATCCTTTAAATTATTTATTTATCCTTTAAATTATTTTCAGATGTTTCTTTGTACTTAACATCACATTCAGTTGTTTTTTTCACTGTTATTAACATTTTCAAGACTGCACATGAAAATTTACTGCATAACTTGTACCAGGAAAAAAAAAAAACCAACAAAAAACAAGTGCACAACTGCCAAATAATGTAAAATTTAATCTTTGTATTTCTTTGAAGTGATCTTTCTGGCATCTGCCAATGTAAATATAACCTTGTTCTACCCTTTCTGATCAGTGTACCTACTGAACATAAATTTATATTCTTTCACATCCTCAACAATATTTGCTTTTGGTGGAAATTATAATTGCATGCTGCTAAAATACTATAATCTTTTACAATGACACAATGATTCAAAACCCATCAGGAAACAGGCCAGCTCAATGTAAATTGAAGTGAGCAGCCAAAAAGAATTTTCTTGCTAAGACCTTACAGAATTCCATTTCAGTCTGATTTAAACACATGTTACAAGTGTCAACACAAATTGCCATGGCCCAGTAGATTAACAGCAAGCACTAAAAGGAAAACAAATCTCACACTATATATAGATTGACTAAAATGCTGTTAAAATAAGTTTGCATCAAGCTATTTTCAAAATGAAAGAGGATAGAATTAGTATTTCCAAGTGCTTGGAAAACTTGTCATCTACTCTAATGTTAGAAAAATCATGGTGGAATTACTTGTAGTTCACAATGAAAAATGGCTTGCTATGTGCTGGGCTGAGAAACAGATGTGTGCAGATACCCAGCTACTGATCTGAGCTCCCCAGAGAGACGTGGCCTCTTGCAGACTCCCTCTCTCAGGTTCCTGGCTGGGGAACACACATATTTGCTCCCTAACAGCCTTGGAAAAATTCCAGTTAAACTGATATTTTCCTGCACTTTTCACAGAAGAGGAGAGAGTGCCTTAAGAAGGTAAGAGGGATAGCAGCCCACTGGAACATGTACAGTAATTCATTTTTCACCAGATATCATCAGAATGGAGAGATGACTAAAATACTGCACAGTTGTTAAATAAAGATGGCCATAATAGACATAACCCATTAGCCCCATTATATAAAACTCCCCTTCCAATACTGACTTTATAAAAAACAGCCAGTCTGGATGATGTTCAGCCAATTCTTTGACACAGTATCAATTACCCCGCCTATTATCAATACACTGGAAAAAACCAAGAGCCAACAGTATAATGATAGGCAGAAGAGAAGAAACTGAAGCTGGAGTTATCTTCAAGGAGATTTAATTTCCCCTCTTATATAAAAATGGCAAATCCTAACAAAAACATTCCAACCCCTCAATGTTACAAAATGAATAAGAGAAATATAATTAATTACAGTATACTTGGATATATTTTAGTGCAGCTGAATACAGTCTTATCAAATATCACTCGAAACTTGTTACAAATTGTATTTATTTATTACAACCAAGTTTGCTTTAAATATGTAGGAGATTCCAAAATCATTCTGGCAATAGTGATGTCAACTGACCTCTGATCTAGTAGTTCCAGCTTTTGATAATAAAAACAGATTTCAGATCTTTTGCATTAGTAGTTTAGTGCACTCTTATTTTCCCAACACTGACATCAAAAGCAGACACCAGCAGACTTTGATTTAGCAAAGAAGGGATGAAGAGTAACTGAGGTAATTGCTAAAGAACTCCTACTGTAGTGAAATGATCATGCCCTCATTAAATAAATAACTACAGATTTTAGAATAAGACAGCTCCAAATGAAACAGGCAATGATGGTATTTATGTGTTTTAACCTCTTATGCTACAGTGATGTGCTAAAGAGTGGTCATGTCTCTCTTCAAACCCCATTAAAATATATCAAAGCAAGATCAGCCTTGATACAGTGTAAGTACTCAGCACTTCAGTCTAAATGATTTAGTAAGATGTCCACAAGGTCTGATGGTTGCAGTTTTCAAATTTAGGAGTGTATTTTAATATGTTCAGCCCAACTCCTATTTCAGCTTAGTCTCTCCCAAGCCTAAGGCAACTGCATAGCTTATCTTCGCTGCTTTGAAGTTTCTTTCACATTACAGCACTGTGGTTAACCACACCCTTTTGAGAGATGGTTAGCTATAACCTACAATCACTGAAAATTGAGAGAAGAACAAAGCCTGTGGCAAAATTTGGCCTCTGGCCCCCTGGAACACTAATTATTTTGGGTCCATGTAGTTTGAGCTAACATATGTTGCCGTTCACATCAACTTCTAGGATTTATGCATACTTCTTACACTTTCAAAGAGATGTACAATCATTATGAAG
Organism: Chloebia gouldiae; assembly: GCA_003676055.1. NCBI lineage: Eukaryota > Metazoa > Chordata > Aves > Passeriformes > Passeridae > Chloebia > Chloebia gouldiae. Next base: position 2,627,321 of record QUSF01000006.1, read on the forward strand.
ATTTTTTTCAGCCTCTTCAATTTCTAATTACTCCATGAAGTACAATCTGAGGCACAGAAAAGCAAATTTCCAAACAGCATTGGAGCAAATGGGTGTTTATATAAATCCAGTCAGTTGGTTTGGTTACCATGTAGGCACGGAGCTGAGTACGACTGTCTGCAATGCAACACAGCATCAACAAAGCCAGAACATAACCTCACAAGGACTTCTTCAGGAGCCCCAAATGCAATGTGACTGCACCAAGGCTGCAGAAGTGCACTCCAGGATATGTTCCATGCTCTTAGTTCCCAAAACATCCAAGCCGGTAGTTTTCACGCTGCAATTCACTTTCTGCCTATGCACCTTGGTTTCTTTCCAGTCAGAGAGTGCCAAGGGAGAGAGGGAAGAATGGTGCACACCTGAATCTTGTTCAGACCTGCAACCAGACACAACTGGACCTGGAAGGGACACCTGGGTTACATAACTTTAAAGGAATTTGCAATCCCTAATGCCATGTAGTCCTAGGAAGAAAAAATCTGCAAAAGCCACATAGTTAACTCAAAATGTCAGAGGAATCAAGTTCTTCTCAAAAAATATTTTTTCTCTAAGGAAAAATTAAGCCTCTTGGATAAAACACCATCCGCCCATTTTCAATTGCTCCTGATATCCACATTTTGACTATTTCTGTATTTCACTGAATATCAAGGGGGTAAGGATAAAACAGGTCATTTCAGAAAATGTTTAAAAAGTTTGCAAAAAACTTCTATGATTTTGTTTTTTTCTAAAGGAAACAAATACCAAGAGAATCAAGTGCAAACAACAACAACAAAAAGTATATTGTGTTTCCTAATTAAAGACTAGTTCACACAGGAACATTGTCAGCAGCTCCACAGGTCAGATCCTTTATCTTTCCTAATCAGTACATCTATGGAATCATATTGGAAAAAGATTAAAAGCTCGGGTCATATCCGAACACAAAAGAAAAACAATAGATAGCTTCTGAGAAGAAAATCATAACAAAGAAACTGCATAAATGAAATGTGCTTGTGAAGTAACCTGCTATCAAACAGCCAATGAACATGGCTAACTTCCTAATGAGGTATGGAATCACTTCAAGGGTGAGGCTGCAGATGTGCATCCGAAAGCCAGACATGTGCAAGCCCATATAAAAAAACACCTGAAATAACAACCTAAAGAACTTTTTGAAATAGTTATCACAGATTCTGGACTGTTTCTCTGAAGAGGAGTAAAATCAACAAACTTTAGAGTGGAATCTGTCTTTAATCAGGTATGTTTTGTTATTTGCTATGAGAGCAGAGTTTTGCAACTGATGGAAACCAACAGGAAACAGAAATCAAGTAGTCTGAAATACTGATAATGAAAAAAAGCAGCAAGAGGAATCAGAAGCTCATTAAACCTAAACAAATTGGATTGTTCCTACTTTTCTCCATAAATTCTCATTTTTTGTAAGAAATACAGACCAATCAAGTACAAATATAACTTTTTTCATCAGGTGTGTTCTATGATTTAGCTTCCAATAATCCCAAATCAGCAATCAAGTTATTGTCTTGTCAAAACACCTGAGTCACCCTGATTTCATTCTTCAGGGAGTCACTCAAGCACGTTTGTTAGGTTTTTTACTTTTACTGTGTACAAATGAACATCATGATACACACAAAGAATCTGCTAATAAAACACTTGTTATTTTTACGATCCTGAGTATCAGTTAGGATTTCTGTATACACAGTGTAAAAGTGAAATTCAGAATACAAAAGTGGCCAGGGAGATAATCTGAAGCAAGAAAGGTGTATCTTTGATTGAAGAGGATCAGATCATGGTACACTTAAGAAAACTGGGCATAAACAAGCCCATAGACCCTGGTAGGATGCACCCCTCAGCACTAAGGGAGCTAGCAGATGGCATTGCTAGGAAACTCTCAGCAATGTATTAAAACAGCAGAGGTACTGTAAAACTGGAAAAAAGTAAAAGTCATGTCTATCTTCAGGAAGAGCAAGCAGCAGAACCCAAGGAACTGAGGCTGGTCAGTCTCACTTCAGTCCCTAGAAAGGTTCTGGACCAGCTAATCCTGGAAACCGTTTTCAGACTTATGAACAGAAAAATAATCAGGAATAGTCACCATGGATTCACCAAAGGCATGATTAAATAACTTGATAATTTTATATTATTAAATAACTGGCCTGGCAGAAAAGAGGAGAGAAGCGACATCACCTCTTTGGACCTCAGTGAGCCCTTTGACACTCTTTCCCACAGGATCCTATCACATGCAAGGAGGAAAGCTAGTTTTACTTCCATAGTTTTTCTGTAACACCATCCACAGATGAATTCTGAAACTTCATTTAAATAGTACTTGATCCATGGAAGCATACTGCCAGCAGCTTCAACATAGTTTCCAGAACATTCCAGGAAAATCCCATGTTCAGTAAAATAAAGAGTATATCCCAGAAAGAGATCATAAGTGTATCTGGGGTTTAAAAACATTTTTTCTTCCTCCACCATATGACTTACACTGTAAAAATTGGATATGCTTGCAAAGATGCACATTCCTATGTTGCAAATTTTTAATCCACAATTCTGGGCTACAGTTTTTCAAGGTTACAAACACAAACTCTTCAAGAACAGTAAAGAAAAGTAAGTTTGGGAAGTCATATTGAATGAAAAGCAACCCTGTAGATCAGAAACATAAACAGACAACTTAAAGAATATACAGTTGCTTAATATACGATGAGTCTAAGGACAGCAGAGGTCATGGCCTCAAATATAAACAGATAGGTCAAAGAACTGAAATGCTCCAGTCATGAAACTGTGCCAATCTCATGATGAAATACAGACATGTTACCACTGTCTTCCTTATCTGTAGAAAAAAGTCCCAAAAGTTCCAGTCTGCTAAAATGGAGTGAACAGAGGCCACTGTATTAATATTCATTCTTAATACTAAGAATTTCAGAGAAAATTGAAAGATGTGCCAAGACTTAGCAAGTGCTCACCTTACGAACAGCAAAAATAAAGTTTGGTTTGAATTCTGCAACATTATAGAGGAAAGTCTTTACCCTGATTTCATGGATTTGAGATAAAGTCAACAATTTCTCAAACTTGTTTCATTCTCCTGGCATTATTTTTTAAGGTATGAACACACAGAGTATATTTGCTATGGGTATGAATATGATTTTTAAAAGCTATTTTCCAGATTCCAAAGGCAAATATCGGTAGTGAGATGAATAATCAATTGTGTTTCTTTATTATAGTTGTCAGAGCTGAATTTCATGCAAATGTACACTCGAAGTACTGACACAGCCAAAGATATTTTGACGACATTGAAATGATGTGGCCAAAATAAGTTCAACTTCTCCACAAAATAACCAGAGATTTTATGAATTCCATGTATAGAAAAGTTACTACTTTATTGTATCCAATAAATGATGTAATGTATATTCATATATTCCTTCAGGTTTATTCTGAATTCTTTAGGCAGCCTTGTAATACAAATCTTTCCAACACTTCAGCCCAGCTGTGTGTACTCCACAAGGAGTTCTACTGACTATGATAAAAAGGTGATGACCAGTCCACTTAAAATTTTTCTTTCATAAATCCAGTGATCATCATAACTAAAAGTAAAAACACCAAGTTGGGAAATGCAGTTAGTTGAAGTTCCTTCCTTTTGCAGGGGAATAGAACAGATATAATTTATTTCCTACCTTGCACCATCAGCATGGGCTCCTTTCCACCACCGTGTGCCAGCATCTCTCTACGATAGCGCTCCCCCATTGCCCTGGAGAAACACAGGTGTTAGAGCCATCTGCAAACACAACCTGTCCAGCCTTCACTCAAGTTTGCTTCTAGCATTTCTACAGAACTCAGAAACCAAATTAAATTTTCCACCCTGAAACAATGGCTGATGCCATGCTGGCTCCTCAAAATCAAATTACATTTTAAAATCCCACTATGAGGAACCGAACTAGACAAATTTTGTGTGTTGGTACTTATAGAAGTTAATTTGCAAACAACATTTCAGGCTTCATTGTGCCAAAGGTAAAAGTTGCTCTGTTACAATGTCCTGAACATTCAGCATAGGTGTAAGAATGCTTACAATCTGTGACCTCACAATTTGCTTTTTTAATTTCACAAAGCAAAATGACTAGGATAGCTCTACTGAGCTTTGAAGTTGGTGACATGAAGCTTGTTTAATACCCACAGTTGCTTCCATTTCAATAGAAAATTACAAGTCATTAGGCATCTATGAATTTCAAGCCCTCTAATTACATCTAAATAGGGATTTCAGTGCCTCCCAACTGACACACCTGTATTCTATAACACCAACACAATTTTTTGCACCAGTGAACATGACCCAAAGTGTATATATATACACATATACATGTGTGTGCGTGTATGTATATATAGATATATATGTATCTCCATAGTTATTTCTTGCTTTGTAGTCCTATTAGAACCAAGAAAAACACTAAAAACTAATCTGTGCCAAAAAAGGCCCTAAACTAATTTGTTTCATGTTTTTCAGAAGCAACTAGCATTTCATTCTATTTAACATTTCTGTGTTTTTACCTATCAAACGGGTTCTGAGCAAAGCACTGTTTCCACACCATAGAAGCAACAGCCCTGGACATGAGGTAGGAGTAGTATTTGGCACCATAGCCCACAAGGTGACTGAATCGCAGCTGCCAGGCCTGTAAAAAATAAAAAGAATCCAAACTCCATGTTATCTTTTGAATTCTTTATGTTGTTCAACATTTTTTTATGTATGATGGAAGAAACCTGATCCTATTAATGACAAACAAAAAAGAAAGTAAAAAAAAAAAAAGCCATCAGAAATAAATTCCAGAACGAACAATCCTTTACCAGAAGTAGCATTTTTCAATCTAAATGGTGTACATCCAATACAGTGATCATCAAGATAGAAACTATATATAACAGGATCAGAAGGGGAGAAAATAAATTACTCATATTTGATAACAGCTGTGTAATTCTACTGGTACTGAACAAAATCCACAATTACCTTGTTATAAGTAACACAATATTTTATAATTTTTCATGTGGGTAAGTACAGTCTCACACTCAGAAAAGTTAAAAGTTCAATTTATAACTTTTGTCAGAAACAAAATGGTAACAGTGATTTGTGTTTAATGCTATAAAAAATACAGCTTTCCATGTGGTAATCATCTTAGAGGTACACAAATTCCATCCACATGCAATGCCATAATTCACAGATTTGTCTGCACATTTTTAAATGTGTGTATATATATATAGCAGATTATAGTCCACAATTATAAAGCTATTCATTTATGTACTCTTACTTTGCAAAGTGACTCATTCAAGTGAGGATAGACTTCTGTTTAATGCTGTTTAGTGTTGACTGTTTCCTTATGATTTCTTAGCAAAGAAAATCAGAACTACCAGCATTATCTTCACAGAAATCAAAATACTTACTTCATTTTATTTTCCTGACTGCAACAGAATAATTTAAATTGTGACAGACCTCCAAAAGCCATCTGATCCATTCCTCACTCAAAGCAAAGCCAGCTTTGAAGAGATTTCTCAGGGCTCTATCTAAAGTCTCCAGGGATGAAAATTTCATCACCTCTCCAGTGTGATGTGTAAAGCAAGTAGGTCCAAACTGAAATGGTGTTTCCCAACAGATTCAGGCAAAGCTTTTGAAATGAGAATGGACAACTGTAGAAAGGAAGGAGTATGAAACTTCCTTTGCCCTTTGGCTCTGAGGAAACTCCATGGAGAAAACAAGTGCCCTATCTTATTTGCCCTCCTACCCAAAGTTGAAACTCTTAACATTCTTGTGATATGTCTGTTGTCATTATTTTTGCAGGTACTATAAAAAATAGTTTCAAAGAGGTACTAAAAGATAAACAATAATGTAGTATAACAGACGTTTTAAATTTAAATCCATGGGCTCTGAGATGCTGGTTCTTATCCTACAGTAAATGGCTGAAATTCTGATGAAGTCAAACAAAAACGTGAAAGGACATATATAATTTTCCAAAACTATTTGTCTTTGTGATTCTTCAGCACATGGTAATTAACAAACTCCTTTTTTACAGCTGAAATAAACTATACTTCTTTACTCAAGTCCTGATTATTATCTTATTCTCCATTACCCAAAAAAGATGTATGTGTATTCTAAAAAAAATGACCAACTGAAAGGGAGGAAAAAAGTAAGTATTTGGATTTTACTTAATCTTTTTTTCTTAAAAGAAAAGGGAACAAATGGTACCTCATAATCTAAATTAGTCCGAACAAGTTGCTAGCTACACTACCTTTCCTGAGCAACGTGTACAAATGAAGTTCTCAAAGCTAGCTGTAGTTCAGCCATTCAAAAGCTACTTTTTACAAGATGGTTACCTCCACCCTAAGGCAGATGCCCAATACAAATGGAATTTGCCATGGGTGAGCTCTTGAGCCTGTACTGGTGACGTACACAACTAAACTACAAGTAGCAAGGTTAAATGAGATGCAAAAAGATCTCCAGTCTTCAATTTTCCAATGAGTCTTGATGCATGGTACAAATACTTAAAAATAAACTTTTTTTCTTTTTAAGGTAAAGCACTGTACTGTATCTCATTGTAATGCAAGTGTGTTCCAACATCCATCTCAGGCACAAGAGTCTCCTCTTTGCTTTGAAAGGTAGTTTTGTTGCCATGTTTATACTTCATAGCTGTAGTTTTTCTAACTAGTCCCTTAATTATAACCATAATCATTAAACTAAAAGCACATTTTGAAACAGAGCAGAGATACTACATTTTTAGAAGATTGAGCAGGAAAACATGTCAGTTTCTTTTATAGTAAGTTTTTTAAAGTTATGATTAGAAGTTTCTACTCTCTCTCTGGAATGTGGAAAACTTTACTGATGAATTGGTTTCACATATTTAGAAATGGTTTTTAGGCTACAAACAGAAATAATTTCCAGGTGTTTGGCATAGTGAAGGATATTTCTACCTCCCCCATCAGAAAGGAATTACTTTGATAACCATATAAGCTGTAACTAAGACAGTATGTCTTCCTTGAAACCTCAGATTAAACTGTTCACTCAAATGCTCTCAGCATTTAATGGTCTGCACCTAAACCAGCTCATCTGCATTTCCAGGTTGATCAACTATTCCATTTATTTGGTTTGTTGAAACTCTGTATCATAATGAAGCAAGGAGACAAGAACAACTTCTCAGCAATCTGTCCAAGACCAAAAGCTTGATTTGAAGTCTGCACCTAAAATGGCCTCAGTACCCCCTGCTCAATTTTGTTTGACCTTGTCTTTGCTAAGCTTTACTAACAAATGTCACATTGTTTCCGTTCATAAGAGAAAAGGAAAGTAAGGAAAGACCAAGGAAAGACACTGCTCATCTCCCTCACTGCATCTGGAGAGGCTTGAAAATATGATGAAGTGGAAATTTAAAAAATTCATTTGGAGCAGGACAGTATCTAAAACAAGAAACAGAAATGAAGGATGAGTCCAACTGAAACTAAGATTGTTTTCCCACTGCAAACAGCAGTAAAGGAAAAGCAATAACAAACACTGCTATTCCCTACTGAAATTTGAAGCCTGTATTTAATTATTTTTTAAATCAGATTTTCCCCACTCTTGAGCATGAATAACTCTAGCATGTCATAATTTCCTGTCACTACTTTTGTCCCAGTTATCACACAAAGTTCCTGATCCAGAACTCCCAATCTTCAATATTACCCAGAACCCATTACATTATTCAAGTACATTTCCGATACTATTGTGTCCTAACAATTAACTTTTCAAGATTGGACTTAGCTACCTACAAAAATATATTTAAATATTAGAACACCCATCTTCTATCTTCATTCACAAGGACCTACCTGCCCACATAAAGAAATTTCTTCCTCTCCTCCTACTCCATACAGAGATTACGACCTAGGCAATAACATGGTCACAAACCACAAGAATATATACGCTTCTCCATTAAAAAGATCTATGATGAATAAAAAGACACCCCCTCTCATCGGGGTGATTATCACAAATAATATTCTAAAATATTTATCACCAAAAAAAGAGAAATTAAAAAAAAATTATCACAAATATTTAAAACTAAATTATTGACCTTGTAGCATAAAACTCCATTTCTCTATTTTAATAAATTCAGCTATAAGATGACTAGATTTCTTGTGTTATTTCCAACAAGGAGTCATTTCTTCATTAAAAAAAAAGGACATATCAAATTCCCTTTTGGACAAGGTAAAGGCTAGACATGTAGAACTAGGGCACTCTCCTTATTAAATGTTATATTTTTGGTAAGCAGCTAGAAAGTTAATGAAGACTGCAAGTAATTGCTTACTTCAAAAAGTTCCATGAACCCATTCCAGCAGTTTATAAAACAGTGCATTTTACAGCATAGCCCATGGGTTATGATAATATGCCATCCACAGGTCATGTTCATGCCTGCTTTTTATTCAGCACAACAGACTGCAATAAAGGTGTGTGACTGATCCACTGCTGTTATTAAACAGGCTTTTTTTCCCACCAACATTATCAATCTTTTCTTATAACCATGTCTGAATAATTTCCAAAATTCCATGTGCAATGGCTTTTCACCCCATCATGTGAAAAAAAAATACCTTACTGATACTTTTGTATTCTCACACCTTATCAGGACTTTTTTTGAAGTCCTTGTAGAATATATTCTTAGGGTAAAATTCAGTTCATTTTACTTTAGCTACCTTAAACTATGTGTCTTGCCCAAACTAGTCACATAGACCTTCTTTATAGTAGAGGTTATCTTTTGAGAGGGTAGGATTACTGCTTTAGGAGAAATTTGAATAATTTATTACACCTTCCATCTTCTATTCAAAAGTTAAGCCCCTTCATTCACTTTAACAATATGGTAGGATCAGTTAAACCAAACTATTTGGCAGGCTACATTACTTTAGGATTGTCACAAAAATAACCTGATAAAAAGTTTTATATGTGATGGCAAAAAGACAAAATTGGAAGAAAATGTGTAGGTATCTTAATATATACTAAGCTAGCTTTTGGTTGAGTGGGTAAACATGGTTCTGGAGGGTTCCACTAATTTCATCAGCAATCAGTGCTACAAAATCCTACTACAGCTTTGAAAAGAAATCCTACAGAAATATTTTACTATTGCTTGGATGTTCTTCCAGCAGTTTCTGCTGTGACTTTAGGTACTTTAAAGTACATTTATGTCTATTTTGCTTTGCATCTTAAGACAAAAAACACAAGTGAGAATCTGAAAAGACCCAATACTAAATTAAGGGAAGTACTTTTGTCATTTAAGACTTCTAATTACAAAAATTATGCTACAGTAATTACATCAATGAGCAAATGGTTGAATTGTTTCCATGAAGAACAATATTTCATGGAGATGATATCTGGTGCCCTCCCACTTCTTAATTAAAATCTTATACTGGCAGGAAACCCAACAAAGGAGCAGCCAACTTATCTCCTTCAGGGACTACTGGGTGGAGAACCCCTTGTGTCTGACACTCAGTTGACATTATTGCTGCTAAAGCCCCTGAATTTAGCTGTCAGCAGGGGTGGGTAACTCTGGTGGGGCAAGGGGAGCTGCAGGCTCTGGTTCCTTGGAGCCAGGAGAGAAGGGCAGTCAGCATGGGAATCAGCACAGGCTATTTCCCTCTGCTGAGGCCGTGGTTTATCAGCACCAGAGGAAATCCAGGACAATGTGGCTCTGCCGTGCAGATAAGCACACTTTGGCCAGCGCTTTGAAATGGTTTGATGAGTATCAGAGTGCAGAGTTTGCAAACTGTTTGTGCCAGCAGCTGCCTCTAGAGAAAAGCTGTCTGACTGTAGAAACAACTCTCTCCATAGGTAAGCAGCAGCAACTTACAGTCTGCATTTCTGACCTCAACCCCTCTAAGTTTTATAGAATTACATCATTCTTCTGCAGTTCCACAATAAAAATAAAATGCAATAAAGAACCACTTTCTTTCCTGCAGTTTCTAATCTTGCTTAGAATAACAGAAAATTAATTTCAAGAAAACTCATCTCGTGCTGTACCTCTAACTTGCCTAAGATCAATACTCTTCAGTTTTCCAGCGCTGTGCATTTCTGTGTTAAGAATGAAGAGAACACAAAGTAAACCAAACCAGAGGCACCGTTGACATTTCAGAAAGTGAGTCAAGCAAGAGATTAAGATTTCAATTTATAACACTTCAGTGTTTTTATTATAAAATGATAAATAAATCTAGCAAGGCAGGAAATATAAATATTTTTGCAGTTGTTTACACTAAGGAAGAGGAAAGGAATTTAACATGCAATTAACCACTTAGGTGATTCTAGATACATACCATATGGTCTTTGAATTGCTTAAAAGAAAAATATTTCATCTTTGTTTATATAATATTCATGAATTTGAGCTGCTTATAGCAAAATCATTAAAAACTATTTACTCGATATCCTCTTCTCCCCAGAAATGGACTGAGGGAAGGAGATGTGGGTCATAATAAAGAACACTGACATAAAAAATCTGTATGTATGATTTCCATTGCTTCAAATCTTTAAAAGAAACAGAAATATGAAAATGGATTCTTTATTGTGTCCTTTAACTGATCTTATTTGGACAAGTGTTACTTGTAAACATAATAGCTAGTCTTTGAAGTAAAATATAAGAAATTTGAAAACATATAATTTCCAAACAAATCTTTCATGTCATACCATGCAATTCTACACAGATACACATACACATGTAATACCCCTTCTTCAATTATAATTAGCACTATCTATTATTGCCTAAGCTTTAAATTCATAAGCCTGAGATAAATAGAATCAGGTCACTGTTTCCTTTGGGTACACACTTGCACTGAAGCCCAAATATTTTACACTACTTTTCCAATTAAAACTAATTTTAAGTATTGACCTATTATTTTAAAATAAATATCATGCACACTGCTTAAAATAAGCCCTTACAAAAACCAAGAAATACCTTAGGCAACACGGGAACTGCAAATATATTTGCAAGTACAACTTAATCAAGTAAAGTATCTGAACCAACATTGGAAGATGAACTCACTACCTGTTTACAGTACTTTTTATTTACTATCTTTTACTAGAGTCATTCTAGAAATGGATCATGACTCTAATCCTTAATCTGCCACAAGTGCAGTGTGAATTTAAAGAAATTACATTCACCCCATCTCAGCCAGCTCCTGTGAAGCAAGGGTGCTAATAGTTCCTCTGTCTTTTCTGTTTTGACTCTTCATAGAAAGGACAGTCCACCACTGCACTTGAAGAGAATTTCATTTCAGACTCTCTAGGCTGTATTTATGGCAATGAAGTAGTTGTATCTATCACTGTCAAATACAGCTCCAGCAGTGCAATCTCAGCGGGGAAAAAGAACATGTGAGCCATGAAAACAGAACTGTATCAAACTGGATAAAGCTATCTGTGCTTTCATATATATGTACAATACATCTAAATATATTCAGAATTTTAACAGGAGACATATACAACTACTTCTTGCACTGCTCCTTAACATGGTCTACCACAGGGTAAATATGGCAAATGCTATCACTAAAGTATGTTTGAGTTTCACGGGGCTAACACTTAGCAAAAGAATTTCCTTAAAAGTGCTTCATATCTTATGATATCTGTAAACACTCTACTCCTGTAGATAGTTGCCCAGTGAATAGTGTCATACAACCACTGGAAAACAAATCTTCACAGTATTTGCTATCAGCATTTTCTTTATCATAAAATGAACTCAACTCCACAAAGACAGAAACCTAAACAAACCTTGAAAGGTGACTTTAAGAGCTTTTGAAAGTCCCAGCATCTACTTTAATACTGATCTCAGCAGGGCACCAATCTTCTTGAAATGGCTTTTAGCTATTAATTATTTATAGAACTATCACTTCCCCAGAGTTCACTGTGCACTCCTTTATTAATCTTTTCCTCAGACCCAGACTCTTCAACTTGATTTTATAGTATACTTTTGAAAAGGCTCATATGAAAACTAATCCAGGGACTTGAACTCTGTATAAACAACTTTAGTTTCCAACATGGCAAGGTAAAAAATTACCTTGAAGGGGTTACACAAACTTCAAGGGGTTGAATAATAACATATGACTTCATCTCTCTTCAAAACTCAAAAAAGTGCAATATGAACAGCATCAGTACCTTTCAAGTAACTGCAGAGGGAGAAGTGGAAAAGCCATCCTCCTCTATGAAGGCTCTCTAGCTTTACTATGCAACTTATGTCTCTGTGATCTACAAACATGGTTTCTTTAAAACTGCCTATAAGAGCGATGCAAGACATACTTGGTGTCTGATGCCCTCTTCAACAAATGAGGGAAAAAATTAACAATGCTTTAAAAGATTAGATACTACCCACAGTCACATTTGCTATAAATTATATAATTTTTCCCCTCCCAATATTTTCTCGTTAATAAGACACAAATAATCACAGCCTCAATTCCAAATAATTTTTTCATAAAGGTTTTCAATACCATTCATGTGTGCTCATATAAATTTTTCTTTGCTAGCCCAGTACTGGAATTTCCTTAACTTTCCTCACAGTACATGTTTCCAATCTGGACAGGTTTCTGGTGATGCCCACTTAAAATGTCCCTGTCTGAAACTAAGCTTCCCTTCTGAAACTAAGCATGTTTTCTGTGTGTTGACTTGGCCACAAATCTATAGTTTGGTTGTACAATTACAGTTTGCAACTGTTAGAAAGCTTGTTAAGCATAGAGTTATGCTATCAATTACTTACATCCTGTTTCCAAGATCAATCAATAAGCAGTTTTTAACAAAACTGGGGTTTTTTTGCTCACTTTACTGTTCTCAGGGTACTTTGGAACTGCTTAATAATTGCTTCTACTACTGGTTGAGTGACAA
>QUSF01000006.1:2640189-2978603 GCA_003676055.1 Chloebia gouldiae
AAAAAATGTTGAGGCAGAATAGAATACCACTGCTTTCTCTGACATTTATTGTTGCTCTTTCTCCCACTCTCGCCTTGCTTCTTGAGTAATTCTGGAATTCTATTACTTTCTCTACTTGCAATTGGCAACTCAGCATTTCTAGCCTTTTTTTGTTCTGAATTCTTGTATTCTTTAAGTAATTACCTCCAGTCATATAATGATTTCTACTTTTTATTATGTTACTAAAGTTTTAAAGGGCTTGGTCCTTTACTGCCAAATCTTTTTTGCATCAGGATGGTTTGTATCCTTGGTTCAGTCTCTTGGATAACTACATAATGTCTTTTGAATCATCATACTTAGCTATGTTCCAGTTCCAGCAAATATCTGGCAGCCTTCCTCTTTTTGATGCATTGTCTTTAATTATTATTGCTGGGTTTGGTTTCTAAGCTGCTTGAAACTTCCACAGTTTTACTTCTGGCTCATTAGAACTTACCCAGCATTCTGTTTTTCACACTTTTATATGGCTTTTACTTTTCTAATAACCTCCCTTTCTCAGATAGTCAGATATACAGGCTTTCTCTCCCACTGAGTTCTTTTTAGCATCTTAATGATTAGCACCATCAATTTTATTCCCTCTTCTGCCACCCAGAATTGGTTTTTTTAAAAGCTCTTTGCCAATAGCACCCATTTTACCATTTAACTGTTTTTTTTTTTTACATTTTCTTTATTCTGGCTTTCAGTTTTGCTTAGGTTCTAAAGTTTAGCCTAATAAATCTAAAATGAATTTTGGAAGGTTCTAGACAGAATAAATATGAAGTGAAGTTTAAAATTTAATAGGTGGCTACTACTTAGCTTTCCTCACCAATAATTTTAAGATTTATAGTCACCACTTGAGTTAAGTTTTCAGAATTCAAAACCACTTTTACCATCAGAGGTTAAAGGTTATCTCTTATTTACTTTAAGCCAGCTGCCTTATTGCTTGCTCAATCTGACTATTTATTCTTTTTATATGCATAACTGATATTCACATGAAATGTTATACAAAAACAGAGTTATATATAACTGCACATTAGTAGCCACTCCAAGAATCTAGCAAGAAATTCTAATACAACAGATGCCACAAGGACACAGGTGGCAAATTCTGCAACAAGATACTTCACCTGAACTGCCAACCAGCCCTCAGTAGGCTGAGGAATAAGCCTGTTAAAACTACACTCTCTGGTACACAGATTTTCTTCAACAACAACAAAACAGGAGGCTTTGGCTCATGACAACCATGTGTGATGCAAAAACTATTTTCTCTCTGTAGAGAAGCCAGTTCCGCCTATTGACATCAACTTCTCCTCAGCTGACCAAACATCCATGCCTCTGCATGTTCCCTGTTAATGAAAAACTTGTGTTTTCAGCTCCCATGGCAAGCCACATCTTCCCATAGTGCCTGACAGTCTCCCTGAGCAAGCACTCCAAATGTTAGGTTGCATCTCATCCATTGATTTCCTTTGTCAGAAACATGACAGACTCAACCACAGCAAGTTAAGACAAGTACCCAGGTGGAGCCTTCCAAGGTCAGGATCCCTGTCTGGGCAGAGTCCTCCCAGCTGCAGGAAGAAGACAGACTAACAACCACATCGGTGATACACCATTTTCATACACATCTTTGCTCTAGGGTATCTCTCACAATACCTGCCTTGTCTTCTATTGGCAAACTTGGCTAGCTAACATTTTTGGTCTCACAGGTGTTTTGGTCTTTCCAAACACTAGCAACCATAGGCCATGCTGCCAAAGAAATTTGCACTCTGGACAAAACTATATAATTAAACCTGTAACCTGGTGCACACTTTAGGGTACCAGTAAAGGTGGTCCTTCTGAAGTAATATGTATTTTTAATACGTTAAAACAAAAAGGCATATAGCATATAGCAGTGTTCCAAAAAAATATCAAAGGCATCCTACATACCAACATGTTGCCTCCTATCAAATCTAATTATAATGATGTGTGTGGGTTAATTCCATCATTACACTTTGTATTCAAGTACCTTAGATGAAATTCAGCTGTTTCTGAAGAAAAGCCTATCAAAAGTCCTTGTGCTTCACTCTTCAAAACCATTTTTTCCTCACAGTCACAGTCAAATCATCTCCCACCAGAATTTCAAATTACAAAAGGTTACTTCAATGGACAGACAATTAATATGTAAGTCCATAATTTTCTGAAAATAAGAATCAATAACTCAAACTACTTCACAAAGGAAATACAAGTATGATGACCTGGGCAGGTGGTGTTTATTGTAGTACTACTTCATTATTGAGAGCTCTTCCTGTAACTGCAGGAGGCTGCAAACTCCACTATCATTGCAGAGTCTGTTTACCCTGCATGTCATTTTCTGTTACAATATTAAACCTAGCCCCCGGTAGGAGATAGGAATTATTATGCTTGGTGAAGGACTAGCAATGGCATATCATTAAGTTCTGATGACTGTCTCAAAGGAAAGTACTTTTCAAGTCTGAACCTGGGGGACATGAGGGAACTAAGCAACAGATTATGGGGAGAAACTTTGATCATGTCTCAGATTGATCAAAGGGTCACCTGATACATTTTCAAAAGCTTCTCTGGGCATCCTGGGGACAAATGTAAAAGAGACCAGGAGAGACCATCAACTGCAAAGCAGGCCATAATTAATGAAAACTGACTTCACAAGAGATAAGAAATAAGCCATGATTTGAACAAAAGTCTGGAGCAAAAGCAGAGTACTGAATTCCCCACAGTGCACAGATTTTGACACAATGTATATTCAGGAAGGAATGGCTGGAAAAAGTATGGTCCCTACTATTTTGTTTATCTTGCTTACCTAGAATAATCAGAAAGACTGGTTGCTTTTTAAACGTATCTCAAGAACTCAAGAATCCAGCCTGTGCAAAATTGCTATTCACTTTCCAAACTCAGTAACATTAATCTCCTCTGGCAACAAACTGCCAGACACTACAAAAACAGAGAGATACATTTCCTTGCCCCCCACCTGGCAATCATTAGCTTCTGGATTCAGTAACAGAGCAATGAAATCCCAGTGGAATTTTATCCTCCAGAAGCCAGCAGTACACTTTGTATACTTTTGAACAGATAAGCAATGGCCAGCCAGAAATTGAGATTTGCATTATTCAAAGTCTAGCGGGGTGCTGTTTCTCTGCGCTTCCATCTGACTTCCTTCCTGCCTTGCATGTGGCACCAGCTCCTGTGCCCATCTGCATCAATGCAGCCAATGCAAACACTGCTGTGTGCAATGCCTGCTGCCCCAGTACCTGCAAAATCTGTTTGAATGGCACATATAGATCTCAATATGACTTATTTTCCACTATCTTTCAACAGGACATTTTTTGCACTATCCCTCCCTACTGTTGGCACATAACATGTGATGCTTAGGTTTACCTTATATAGGTACACCCTATAGGTGCAGCAGCAGTCACTAGGTGTAGTCTATATGTGTCATTTTGAAAGCACTGTAACAAAAAGACACGTGCAAATTGTCCTATTATCTGAGCTCTCCTATTATCTGTGCCCGAGAATGACAGAAATTCATCCGCTAAAGACATATGCTGTGGCTCTACTCCAGAAAATAAGTCTGCACAATAACACTGAAGCCCAACCAAGTACATTCAGAGGATATTTACTGAGTTAACTTGCCTGTCAAGAGCAATAAAAGAGAATTAGGGTTCATCAGGAAGAGATAATAATGGATGCTTGCAGCCCTGACAGACAATGCTGCTACAGAAAAATCACATTAATGCAGTGAAGATCTTCACTGAGGAAGACATACTCTTAATCCAACACTACTAACTTAAGATATAGAAGCCTGACTTAACAATACATAATGGAAGAGAGAACAGATAAATTCAAATAATCAAAACACTTTGTTTCTCTGCCAGCTCTATAAGTACCTAGCCAATAACAGACAAAAAAAAAAAACAAAACCAAAAAAACAAACCAACCAACCAAACAAACAAAAAAAAAAAAACCCACAAAAAATGGTCCCTACTACTGTATTTCAGTGTCTAGCTCTGAAATCAAATCAAAGGAAGAAATATATTCTCTTCACTTAAAATCCCCAACCTTTACTTCAAGGCTTTTGTTTTCTTTTATCTGGACTACAAATTAAACATGTGAACATGTCTCAAGTTTGGAAGGAGGAACAGCAAAGGACAGCAAGGCAAATTACAGACATTAAATACTCTACAGAGTACTAACGTTATTGTAATGCAATTTTTCACAAAGTTTTACTGAAATTTAAACTGTCTTACAGTTCTTGACACTAATTTTACATTCAATAAATATAAACATAGACTTTCTGACTATTCAGAAGTTCACAGTATATTTTGCTGGGATTAAGTTCCAGGACAAAACCTGCTGGCCCACTTCAAAATTATCACAGCCTCACTGCAAGATGTTATACTCTTTTAGAGATGTGATCAGGGGCAGTACAGTTATGATGAGGAAATGGATGAGAAAAGTACATTTCCTGTGAAGCAGCAAAAGCATCTGAGTATTTGGAGCACAGTGTCAAACAGTGACTGGAGGGGGCAAGCTCCAGGCAGGAATTCAGCTTCACACAGGAAATCCCATGGCTGCCATATATACAAACTACACCTTTGGCTGTCACACAACATACAGAACAAACACATGTTGTGATGAAGATCAAAATGAGACAGCACAGTACAACTCCAGACTTCTTCATTTGCAGATAACACTCAAAAGCATAAATGACATGACAAAGTTCACAGGAATACAGCGAGAAGAACACACTTTCTGTTTCCTGTTCCACACTTTCATGCTGACAGCATACATACACCAATGTGCAGCACAAGTGTTACACTGCCTTATATAAGCAGCCTCTGAAAAGCTCAAATAAACCCTCTTTCCAATATATTGTTTCCATTGCCTTCTTTACTACGAAAATAACGGCAAGGTAATGAAGTACATCATTAAAAGACTACACTTGCACAAAAACATCCCTACTCGCTGGATAAAGAGAGTGAAAGAAAGAAAACCCTTTCAATATAACAATAAGCAGTAAATACATGCATGTGCAGGACAAGGGTTGGGTCGGGGAGAGGAAGGGGTAGTATTAGTCTATCAAAGAAAAGGTGCTGTTTATACAGTTATTCTGTTGCTACTCACTGTATTGGGTACATATGGCAATCCATAAACTTTCTCCTGTGTTTCCTTTAAAATTTCTGTGGTCGACTTTTTTAGAGGGTGTTTACCATGGTAGATTTGGTCCAAAACAGCATAAAAAACCTGAAGAGAGAAAACACATTTGTCTTTGGCACATGTTATTGACATATGAACACCAAAAAAGACAAAGTAAAGAACACGAGAGATGGACTAGGGAGGTGGAATAGTTTAAATATATATGGTTTGGAAATCTTCTATAATTAGTATAACATACTAATGTTATACAAGGAGAGAAACAGATTTTTGGAGTACACCAACCACCACCATCATGACCTTTCATAAATCCATGTATATGTCACTCAGCACACTGGGAGTACCAAACTGTCTGCACATTTTAAATAAATTAAGATCTGTCCCTAAGGCCCTCCAGCACTTCCCCTTTTCAAGAAAAGTATTTTTAATAGATTTAATAAAAAAACTCCTATTTTTAAGTTATTTATTTTAAAGTTATTTAAGTGGACACTGCAAAATAAGCTATTTCAAGACATGTACATGCAGCCATGAGAACACTTCACCCTTGCAGGGGCAAATTATGGCTTAGGCAGTGAACATAAGAATTCTGTTAAGAATATTACAGAATCAATGAGGTTGGAAAAGGCCTCCAAGATTATCAAGTCCAGCCTTGGCCTAAAAGCACCATGCCCACTACACAGAGCTGCTGATGCTACCGAGTTTCTGCTACAACCCTGTAACAGTGTAGTACTAAGGCTGATCTTTATTTTAGCTTTCACCATCAGAGCAATAAATTGCTTAAGTGTAAGCTTAGCTCAAAGCACACTGCACCAGGAGGGTTCTTTGCCAGAAGTACGAGCTGCTCCATAAGCAATTTCTGTGCATGTGAACTACAGCAGAATGCAGATGCAGGACCAAATAATTGAGGTGTTCAGAAAGCGGGAAAGCAGCACAATTTAAAAGACTTTCTAAGCAAAAGAGAGCAAAGCAGAGTCTCTGGCACTGTAACAAAAAACATGGAATAGGAATGGACAGAAGAATGATTGCAGCTTTTTTTTTTTTTAGTATGATGATCTCCTATTTTGTGGAAGTGCAAGGAAGACAGAGGACACCCACTGCCATACAACACAAGATATTTTTAAGAAGTTTGGTGGATCCAGATGCTTAAGGGAAGAGGTCAGGCCATCCTGTGGTCGGCACACTTCATAGGAAAGTTGACAATAAGGAGCCTCAAAAAGCTTTTTGCAAGGAATGAAGAAAATAATTTGGCTAGAGATTCAGGCCCAGTCACACTCCCAGGGTGCATTACCATCCCCAATGACAATAAACACACTGTTCCAGGAACTATAACCATGAAATTTTATGGAAAAAAAAGTTTTTGTATGTTTTATGTTACCTAAATAACACAACCCCTTGAACCTTTGAAAAGATTCTTTATTATGAAATGCTAGTACAAATCATTCTGAACTCTTGAATAATTTATCAGAATTCACAATATTTTTATTTGTTCTCAATAAAACATGTAGATTCACCAAAATTGTGATTGTTTCTAAAGGAGTATAATCCTTCTGTTTGAATAATCTGTCTTCTAGCATAAAGAATTCTGATAAATGCTTTGACAGTCTCTCTTGGCAAATAACAATTGTGCACACTGATTATTTTTTTCCAAGAAAAAATGAGGGTTATAAACAGAGGGGTGAATAAACCATGACTTGCAGGAGCTACTCCTAGATTTCCTGCCATGGCTAATGAGAAGAGAGGTCAGTAAGACTCAACTTGAACAATCACCCATTAATGACATAGCAAGTTTTATGTCCCAGGTAGCAACAACTGAACAAGACATGTAAGCACTCAACATTGTCCATCTACAAATGCAGAGTAGCCAGCAAGCCTGTGTTCAGACTAAAAATATTAAGAAATTATTAAGAGAAATCTACACAACACTGCAAAAATACTTTTTCACTCTTATTTATGCAATAAGAGAAAGCAGCTTTACAATGGCTTTGCATTCCTAGTCACTAGAATCCCATTCATTTTTTTACACAGTTTAACAAAAACTACAGGTTTATGATAGCAAGAGTGGCAGAGTATTACCCACAGTAAGTACCATGAATAGATCTGAAAATTACCCGATGTAATGGTCCTAAAAAGCTCACTTTCTCCTGTCACCTTAGACCTTTTTAACTCTGCAGTAGTCATTTCACACTAACTTCTCCTCTCCTCTCTACAAAACCCAAATCAAACATGAGGAACTTCAGCATCTGACAAGAGACTTTAGTGCTAAGCTTCAGCACAGCCTTGATCCTCTTTTTTCTATCTCCCATCTTTGTTTGGACCAGTCTGCAGTTGCTCTTCAGTGTTCTTCACAAGATGGAAGAACTGCATCTGCACTACAGGGGACCTTCTCTAAAGTAAAATTTGGAGTGAAGTCGTTTGTGGTCAAGGAGCAAAAGCCGAACTCATAGCTAGGAAGTGGGGAAATGTCAACTGAAGGCCAGTGAAATGTTCTGCCTAAAGAACAATGTGGTGACAAGGAAATGAGTCACTGAAGTCAGCTATAAGCTCTCCCTTGATCCTGGCACATGTACAGTGTGGGAAGAAAGCTATGAGCCAGGCCACCTGGACAGCATGGTTAAAAAAATCATCCCTGAAAATAAACTTGGATGAACTTTATACCCACATGAATTTCCATCTACAAACCACAGTTCTGTGTGTTTACACAAGCCTTTGAAATGGGAAAGGGAAACACATCCCAGGACCACAGGATTTTAGGTGATACTGCTGAGAAGCAAACTAATACTTAAGCAGTCGATAGAAGATGACTTCTAGTTTCAGTAAAACACATTTCTCAAAAGACTTAAAAATATAAAAATGCCATCAAATACTTGTTAATCTTCATACTGTCTCTCTATTTTGCACTTACATTGGTATTTATTAGTTTCACTTGATTCCAGTTCTTTCTAGCTCCTTGTCTGCTTAATATCATTAATATGCACACAATTAGGCATTTTCCAGTGAAGTTACTACTGACTGAAAGACTCTGGGGTTCAATATGCCTGGCAAAAGCCTTAGGAGAAGATGTAGGGGTTCTCCTATCTTTCCTTCTGAGTAACTGATTACACGACCTAAAAGAAAATTCAGAGGTATTATAGTTATGAAAAAGCAGTAACATTTCTCACTTTCATGTGCCAATAGACTTACTTTCTGAACAGGCCATAGAAGAACCTCCAGGTGTTTTCCACACTGCTGGAATATTTGTTAACATTTTTTCTAATTTTAGAGGTCAAATATAGCTCACATAGTATCTAGCCATCAATACAGAATATAGTCTTTGCAAAGTCTGAAGGAACAGTGTTAGAATCATCATTCACAGTATTTTCAGGTATACAGCTAGCAGCACGTATATCTTTTGGCATTTGCAAATTAAAATATATTTTGCTTCAATTAATTATTATACTTTTTAATCTGCATGACTTACAATATGCACTTCTAAAACAGAATGTATTAGCTTTGTATTTGCCATGTAGTCAACTTCTCTGGGACTTTTTTTGAATTATTCAACAGAACAGCTCTGCCAATTTGTCTCTTTGAAATGAATGCACACTTCTGCAGGTTTTACACCTGGCATCTCCAAAAACACAGTGCTGAAAGTAGGAAATGAATAATATTATTCAGCATGTCATTGTGGTCATTTGGCATGCATTGGAACTAGTTTAACTTAATTTCCACAAGAGAAATTTGATGGCAAGCAGCCTGCTAAATCACTGTATCACTGCCAGCACCAGTCAATCATTAGGCACCCATGGGAACTTGAGCCCACCAAAAGTGGGTGTTCTTGAGCCAAAGGGTGTGGAATGACTCCAAGACAGACTTTAAAGAGGCCCCAGGAGCAGCTGAGGGCCAACAACAGCAGGGCATTGCACAGCCTCACCACAAGCAACTGATGCAATGACTTCTCCTTTTGGAATACCCTCTCCTGCACCACAGAACAGGGAGGCCATGTCACTTGTGAATATATTTGTGACATATTGCTCGATATCCAAGTCCATTTAGCCTCCACAATGTCAACTTGGTCTCAAACCTTGACAAGATCATAGCAAATACATAAAAAAAGTTGAAAGAAATCTGTCAGATTGATACATAGTTGTTATGGACAGAGACATCAGAAAAGAATGGGTGCATGTCAAAGGACTTGATCAACACTTTGGTGGTTACTAATCTGTACATGTGTATTGCCCTCATGAATAAAAGTCCACGATTAAGCATATAAATTTTATTTCAATCCAGAATTTTTTTCCTCAATAAAAACCTCCTGTATTAATTGTTTGTATTCCTGCCCACATTCTTCCTGGATTATCAGACATCTCTATGAGAATCTTTCAAAGCCAGCAGTGTGCATCTTAAAATCAGACCTGTAGAGAGAGTGCAGTTATATTTCCATGTCACAGAGGTATAGCCACAAGTAGCACCTGCCAAGCCAACACTGGCTGCTGACAACCAGCACTGCGCTGAAAGCACAATTCAAAAGTCCATTAGGTTTAACCAATGAAAAATGTATACACTGAAAACAGTGTTCAGTCTGGCTTTGACTAGTGTAAATGACATATATACAACTTACAAGTCCTCACTCCAGACTTCTGAATAAAGTCTTCTATGTAACTGCACAGAGAAAACTGCAAATATTGAAGTTTCTCTTTCAGATCAACTTCAGTTAACCAGCCCAGCTCATGTTTATAGACAGGGCTGTGATCATTTAGCCACTTCTCAAAGGACGAACTACCAAAGATCTGAAAATTTGTTTCTTTCCACATATCAGTAAGTAACCTTCACTAAAGTACTAGCAGAGTTATCTCACCTAAACACCAGGTTAATTGTAGAAGGAAAAACTATATGCTTTGGGCTTAAGACAAAACAAATAAGAAAACACAATCAAAAGCAAGAACTTGTAGCACACTAAGAGCAGCCTAATGATTACTGTAAAAAAAAAAAAACAAACTTGGCTGGATGCTAATGCTACTGTACACATCTGAGAATTGCTGTTGCAGGACTGAAAAAGGCCAAATACCATTTTAGACAGAAATCTGATTTCCTTTCCTTCCTTTGAAGAACAGCTTCACTGATCATTTATAGAAATTACTAATCAATCACATCTACCCACAGAAAATAAAGGTTTATGAATTTAGTTCTTTCTCCTAACACTGTGAGAGAGAAGTCTTACATCCTTACAGCTCAGCCAGCAATTTTGATGTGACAAATGGCCACCTTCATCTGGAGCTGCAGAAGATAAGGAACTCAAATCACATTCTAGCAAATAGACGTGCTGGTTTGATTTTACTATGGTAGCCTCTATCTCTCAGTGCTACTATATTTTAATGATCCAAGGTACACAATACTTCCTCTACTTCAGGTTCTCCTTAAATTATTCCATTTACTCAAGAATTTGATCTTAAACAACATTTGGGAATTCTGATAATCCAGCGATTTTCAAAAGCTGTGGTTTTCATTGTATTTTCCTATAGATATAAACATCTAGGTTTAAGCAGACAACACAGAATATGTTCAGAAAAAACAAATATAAAAAGTACTATAAAAATTAATAAATTTTAATTAATTCTCGTATACTTAGATAACACATCTACATTGAAATAAAAAATTTGGTCAAATTATAAGAACAAAAATGTATGTTTTTTAAGTGCTGAATAGAGAGTAGAAACTAGAATGCAAAACACATACCTGGAGTTGCATATCAGCTGCAGCACACACCTTTTTGGACTCACATAGTCTAGACACCATGTTTTTTGGTAGTGGCTTGGGAAAAAAAAAAAACAGGTCACATTTAGACTTGTTGTTTATTTGTGAATTGTGTTTAAATAGCTAATTACTAGAAGAGCCTGAAGGTACAAAAAAGTCCCTGGTGGTAATAGAACACATTTTAAGTGCTTTGCACTGAGGAAGGAAATATTTGCCCAGCAAAGCATTAAATGGCCAATTAAGATATCAGCATTAATCCATATAGCAATAGAGAAATCACTAAGGAAAAGCTGTTTGTTTTTGTATAAACTGATTCCACATTCCCTTATACGCCTGTTAAAGATGTTATTACTATTTTTACACATAAAGAACAGACTGGGCAGTTAAAGCCCACCCACATCATATAACTCATAATACTGAGCTTAATAATTCTGGGTTTTCATAACTACAGCTGAGACAGCATCAGACCTTCTACCCTAACCCACATAAAAATATTTAGTTGTACTAGACAGTAAATACCTACCCTTTGAAATTTTTAACAAACTTAAATTTATTCCACATCTATGGCAATAAAATGATCCATGCCACCACATACTGAAAAGTTAGAAACACTTAAAAAAACCTTTTGACTTTCCATCCAGATAATGGAAAATACAAATACATCCAAAGACTTTTTAATGCCACATTTTTAAGATATCTGTCTATGAATGTTTGATGTTACGCTTTCTCCACCACTTGCTGAAGCTTTTCAAGAAATGTTTTTCCTAACAAACATTTTCTTTTTTTTCCCTAGCAGCTTCCTTAACCAAACAAATGAAATATGGTTAAAATAACTGCTTTCTTGCTACAAAATTAAAAAAGGTACTACAAGTTGTACAGCATGTATAGAGTTATGTTTAATACCTAGCACCTCTATGTTATAGAGATGCTAGGTATTAAACTTGATTTTAATCATAACTATGCTTTTATAGTGTTTTGAAGCAGTCAAGAAATAATCCAAGAAAGTCTATGTATATGGCAGAGACATATGTTTAGATTCTTTGCAAATTATATGAATTCCAGACAAACAATGTTCACAGAATAAAAACCCAGCTCTAGAGAAGTTACACCTAAGTGAAGAAAATTTTATCAATTGACTCTCAAATCTCAAAGTTGAAGCAGGTAAGAAAAATTCTCTGCTTGCACAGGTGCTTTATGGAGTACTTGCTAAGGCTTGCAACCTCTTCTCCAAGTCAAAAGTTAGCTAGGTCAAGCATGGTATATAACCAGAGAATTTAATAAGGCAGAAAGTAAAGTAGGAAAAAAGTTACAATTGGTTAAAGTATTTTGGTTGGACAATTATTTTCCCTGTTCTATGAATGTCTCTGCCTCATTCTCTTACAAAAGTATGGCATCCTTCAATGCCCTTTCATCTCGAAACTGAAGCACATATGGATTTTCAATAACATGGTTTCAAGAAGGAAATCTATAGAATTTTGAACAGATTTCGTTAAGCACAAAACCTATCAGCAAGTTTTGGAAGCTTTTTGCAGGCTTTTTTTTTTTTTTTCATAATGAACTAGTACAACATGGAATTAAACAAAACTTTCTTCTAGGGGCATCTTATGTCAGATACACTAAAGTATGAGAAAACTGGATAGAAATTCTTAAACTGTAATTTGTCAGTGTTAAAGACCAGAAAAACCAAAAGCTCAGCAACAGCAAATATGTATATTTTACAAAGTTATCATTAAAGAGTGTTAAACTCAAGAGCCCTCCTACCAGGAAGCTCAAACCAACTCTTTCCACATAATGGTATTTCAATTTTATATTTCTTCTATATTAAGGGATGGCAAGAGGAAGTTCTTGACACTGAGTAAAACACAGGTAATTTTACCAAGAGTGCCCAAGAAAACACTGTTAACGTTTTTTGTAGCCATATGAATGTCAAACAAGTAATGTCAGTCTACTGTGCCTTGAAGAGCATGCTCTACTGTTTGAGCAAATTAAAATCAAGAAAGTACAAGTTATTCTTATGACTACAACTGTTGACAAAAAGGCAAAGAGGAAAAAACATTTACCTCTTTCTTAAATCTATCAGCATTACTAACCTGGCTCAAAGATCGTGTTATGATCAGAATTCACAAGCCAAGCAGAATTTGGCACCAGAAAACATTGCCAAAATTAGATTAAATTGAAAGAATTTAAATTGATAAAGAAGTCAGTTATTCTTCCCAAAACACCTTTCGGATTTTAATACTTAAGATTTCAGGGAAGCAAAATTTGACTCCAGAGGGTTTTTCAAAGATCAAAACTCCACTCCAAGGTATGCTTCTGTGAATGTCATGCACACAGATATGCTGAGGTCTTGAACTGGAGCACATATTGTTTCAGGCAGTAAAAACTATTCCTCCTTGCTCCATTACAATCTCATACAGTCACTTAATAAGCAGCTGAATGAATTTTTAAAAAGCATGAACATTCTTACGTCACTTCTCCTGAAAGATGAACTCTCTGATAAAACCAGAATGAGACTGTCATCTTCCTTCTAAAAGAAAGACTTCATAGAGCTTTGCCTGAAACTATGTCATTGAATAACCACTCCATTTTTTAAATTTAAACACTACATGCTTTTCTTTGAGGTCCTATTCTAACCTTCTCCATTAAGTAACTTTAAGATCTCTAAATGAATTTTTCAGCATGTTTTTCATGGTGGCTAAAAGAAAAGAATTCCTTGTGTCCCAAAACATGCTTAACTATTTACCGTTGTGTAGTAATTGCAACACATTACATCTGTACTATCTGTGGGCTTATTCTTGTAATCATGCTAATACAATACTGGCTTTGTAATTCCATCTCTGTGAAAAATTAACTCAGTTCAAATTTGAATGGCTGAAACACTGGCCTTTGTTCAAAAGAGCCTCCAAAGTCACAAGCTTAAAATTATTTAGCTCAGACCTACCACATATCTCTGCACTTTACAAATGAAATTAAACAAAATCCCAGTGATACAGAATGGCACTCATGCACCAGACTGTCTGCTTAAGTATTCTAATGCCCTCATTTTGCTATGGCTTGATTCATGAGCTTACCTGACTAATCCAACTTTAGTAACTAATTATTACAGTCCTCTCTATTTATTCATTTTATCTCAAGGATTTTTTGGTTTGAGTCATCTTTCAGATAAAAGGAAAACTAGGCTTGCTATTTTCTTGAAACAATTAGATTTGTACTGGCCAACTTTTTCAACTAAGTTCAAAAGACCTGCTCCTTTTGACAGAAGAGCTTGCAGGCTTTGTCACCGCTCAACATTCAACAGCACAACCTTTCAAAAGGGACAGAAGGCAGAGACAAGCTTTCTATAAACTTCAAGATATTTTGGACTAGAACCTCATGATCTAAATGAACTCTCATCTTTGAAGGTCTGCCCATCAATTTATTTTCCTGCAATGCTACTGAAATACAATTTCCAACAGTTCACATGTTTTAATAATCAAAACACTTCTTTCCCCTCCTCTTCCCACAAGTATAAGCACTGATTGTAAGTGCAGAGCCTCAAAGATTAGTCCTTCTACAACTGACTTTTACAGAAATGGCTAATGTAAGATGAGATTACACTGGCAAGTTTTTCTGATGCAATTATGTTCAGTAGGAATATTAGAAACCATACCACCTGAAGTTTACATGCAAAAACTAGAGTGTAGATGCGGTAACAACAAAAGAAGGATGCTTTGTCAAATTATCTGCATTGCCTCCAACACAAACTGGGTCAGTATCAAGTCCACCTTCTGCCAACATCCAGCAGAGCTCTGCTGGTGTAGCTGGTGCAGAAAACAGCTTTCTAGCAGCCTTCTAGCATAGAAAAGCTCTCTCTCTTAATCCATAAGAAGAAAATTAATGGAAGTTCTCTTACTGAGAACAACAACATATTGATTAAATGGTTTCAAAATTTTCTCATTTTACCTTTTTTGTCCACCTTCCTTACTTCCCCTTGAAAAAGGGTTAAAGTGGACTCTTTCTTTCCAAATAAATCAAAAACTGGAGAAACAACAAAAAAAAAAATCAAGTTTTCTATTTGCACAACAGAAGAATTAATCAGGGAACAAGCAGAGAAATTAAGCCCCAAAAAGATCTTTGTGACGTTGAAAATGTAAGAGATGGGATTTTCCAGTCAAAGTGCTTCATAACATAGACACAACAGAAAAGATTGCTTCAATCTATTTGTATTTAAATGATAAACATAGAAATATGATATCAGAGTCTTAAATTCAGCTTAGATGAACCAACATAAGCAAAAGCAGATTTATATAGGTTGGATAATGGCTTAAAACTGCATTCTAAAATTTTGAAAAAGCAATTAAAAGAAAACGCTCTCAAGAGCCACAGAGCAGTTTCAGGCTCCTCTTCTCATATTCCAGCATAATCCATTCTTGCCCTCTTCAAGACTGGATTTTTACATAAAACCTTTCTCAATTGCTCTCTGAAAGGGGAAGATTTCACCACCAATAAACAGAAGTAGTTTATGGAAATGCCAAATGGGACAGAGTGTCTGGTTCTTAGCTTTTGCACTGAAACTAAACATGGTTTAGATTTGTCAAGTCATTTTGAAAATACAAAGCCATAAATAATGTTCCACAAATCTCTTTCAGATGTTTTAGTGAAGCTCATTCTCTGAACTCATATGCAATCAGATTAACTCCACGCTGTTTAAACACTACATTAACTTTATAAAGAACACTAGAAAGTCATATTTCTGTATGCGGATTCAAATAGATAAATGATCAAAACTCTTGAACCAAGTTTAACTCCTAGATTTCAGAGACCTTTCTTAGTGCAATCAATTCTGCAGAAAGGATTGCTCTCTTGCAAAAAAAGAAAAAAAAAAGGAAAAAAAAAGAAAAAAGAAAAAGATAAAAAAGAAAAAGATAAAAAAAGAAAAACAAAAAAAAGAGAAAAAATATTAAAAAAAGAAAAAAAAATACAGGCAAATTTTTCAGACAGTATCTATTAAAATAGAAGTTAAACTTATTTTCCTATCTATTCAATGGAGGCAAACATAATTCTACTTCCATAATACTGAAATGCACTGAATGCTTAGTATTGGATAAAAAGCTCCAATTAAGTATAACATAACGCAGCATAGGAGGAATTTTTGAAATGTCTGTATAAATATAAATAATTTTCTATTACCATGTCTTAAAGTGACCACCAAAAGTCACCTTTCTACAAAGAGCACTGCTTTCCAAACACCCCACAGAAAGCAGATCCTTGCAATGAACTGATAAAGAATAACTTCATGTACAAATGGCACCAAAGTTTTAATGCAGAAATTCATGACTGACAGAACCTAACTAATACCAATATAATCCTAAATAGAGCAGTATGTTTTTCATCACAAGATATTTCACTTACTGCCCTACACTGTGCTAAAAATGGAAATTTTGAACCACTGCAGATGATTTCCATTCACATCCATGATTGGCTACCTGAGCTCTATTTTAAGACAGACTTAGGAGAGTTCAATAACAAATGCTATTTTTGTCATAACTTACCTGTAATTATATTAAATCATTCCAATCAACTTGATGCACACAGAAGTTGTTCACCTACTATACCTTGTAGGAAAAAACAAGGCTGGAAGTTTTAAATATGTAATTGGAACCTAGCATATAAGAATCTAGTATTCTTCCACAGATTACATTTATCTTTCTTTGCAATGAAAGTATTAACATTTTTTTAATAACTGAAATTGTAATACTAAAATAACTTCATCCATTGTTTATTTCTACTGTAAACATTATACATTAATAACACATGTAAAGATGACTCTATTCCTACATACATTTATTCCTATTTTCAAAATTTTACATTTTTTCCCTACCTGTCCTGTTTTATAATGCCTTGCAAACTGGTTAACCACTCGATAGTCATTTGCAAAGTACTCCATCAGAATTGAGGGAACTTCAGCAAAATCAGTAGCACATCTGGTTCCTAAAGGTAGAATAATCGTACACATTAGCATCTGCTATTTTCACTAACAAATAGTTAACTCTTCCCAAAAGGTTTTGCAACTTTTAGTTTGGACTTTTGGTGAACTTTAATGTTCTTTCATTTATTAAGTCAATATTTTATTTCCATTATTGTACAGACTGCCAGAAAAGCTTCATTATAATCCTACACATTTTACTATAAATCACAAAGTAAAACAAAATATTTGAACAGCTGGGTGAGGCACCTTATAAAGCTCTGGATCACACCCTTTTTAAACTAAACCAGACTGTAGCCAAACTGGCCCTACATGAAACACCAAATCTTTAAGTGTCCTAAACCTAAATTAAACTACAATGTAAATAAAACTCTGCCTTAATCCCATTCACAGTTACAAGTTTAGCTTCCATCTGTTTGCTGAGATTACTTGTGCTTTATATTAACTCACTTTATGATACCAAGTCATTCATTCAAGGAACACTCTTGCAGATTGAAGACAAGTTCTATGTAAGTGCAATGAGATAATACCTCAGCTGTTACTATTTCCAAAAAGCACTTTCCCAAAAACCTTATTTACTCCAATCTTTATCAGCAGCTTACCCAATGGAAGGTATTAAAAAGCATAACACATTGCCAAATCAAAGATGAATTTATAATTTCTATATTAAAGTTAACAATGGAAAAGTTGCTTTCATAGTGGACCCACTGGGTCATCACCTCTATCCCTGTCAGCTAGAGACAATGTCAACATTCAGAATCAGTCTTAAATCCCAGTCTGCTTTTACTTTTATTTGAAGACTGGTTTTTAAAATCACTCTTTTGACTCTACAAACCATTCTCTGATTTTTAAGCTTAATTTATAATCTGTTTACATTCAGTGATTCAGACTGATGCTGCTCTTTAATATAAATAGCATTTATCACACTGGTTTTTACCTACTAAATTGAGAGACACTATATTCTCTCTGAGTCATCATTATCCAAAGGCAAGATAAAGTCTAAGAAACTATGCATTCCAGTTCTCTGTAGCTGCTGCAGTTTGAATTCACCTTCAGACTAGACACACAAAATGAACATGCCCAAACAATTTCACCAGTACCTTTACCATTCTAATACTGCTGTTAGATATAGCTCTGATGTAATTTCAAATCACACTGAACCTTTTCACAGACACATTAGCTATATGCACTTCTGCATTGATACATAAAACTGTGGGGTTTTTTTGTCTACCACTGCTGAAAAATCCATTTGGTAGCAAAAATTCTCCTTATATTCTGAAAATGCATGATCTGTACTGTGTAGTTCTGAATTAAAGGCAATAGAGAGAGGGAAAGATGGCAAATTACTCAGCTCATCTCAACTAGAATGTCAAATTTTTTTGTGCTAACAATAGCCTGTTTCCATACTTCACCACCCTCATGTCCCATGAGAGCAGACAGCCCCTAACAGACATCCCTGGGACTAGCCCTTTGATTTTTACACATTCCAAATCCATTAAAAAAGGATTCTCTGCAGAAACACCACCACTGACCTCCAACATCCAATGCTGCTTTTGCAATGCTAGATCTGGAGTGAAATCCCCTGGGATGCAGGACTGCCTGGAGCAAAGGCAACACAGAAACCATACACAGGGACTCCTGGAAAACCTGAGCCTCAAAATTAGCCACTTCCTGCCCCTTCAAGAGTCTGACATGCAGAAACACATGATTCAGCACAAGAGGAGGACTCACACCAAAGCAGCTATTTTGGGCATTTAAGTATTCCAGTAGCTCAAGATGAACAAGGCTATATGAGTGGAAGGAGTGGGAGAGATCCTTTATCTGTACCAAAGACTATACAGAGCTTATACTGAAGGAATTATGCAGAGTTCATCTGTTTTAACTATGTCCAGTAATGACAGACTTATAAAATAGGTCAGTCCACTTTAATTTTAAATGGACAACTTAAAAAAAAAGAGTATTTTGCCACTGAGTGCAAAGGTATCTATTGATAAAACATTAACATTAATGCCCCTTTGTATCATTAGCATAAAAATGGTAAAATATATTAAAAAATAATTATTCAGACAAGGGATTCACAATCTCACCTGTTTTGTAGTTTGGTTTTTTTTTAATACGTAAATGTCTACTGCACTTGAGAGTTCTGGCACACTATTATGGAAAAGAATACACCAAGCTGTCCACAGGTTAAAAAAGTAGCATGCCAGGCAGCCTTAGCCAACAGGTCTTTGACCTGTTTGGCACAACTGCAGAAGGTAATAGAACCCCGAGACCTGCCAGCCAATACCCTCACTACTCTTTAAAAGACCTAATTCACTAATTTTCCTTCATTCATTTTCCTAAGTCATGTCCAACCCAGGATTCAATGTGGTTTTACAGTAGGTACAACCTATTTCCCAACCTCCAACTATTCCAATGATTATAAACTCCACATTAAGACAAACTTGAAAGAGTGGATGCCACCAACAGAATAAAGATCAACAGTACATAAAGAAGAGATACAAACACCTAATTCTTATTAGAAAAAGAATATTCAAGTGTTGTTTGGTTGCATTCTACATTATATATGTGGATCTGATACTGTATCAAGGGTACAGAACTATTAACATGACCACCATTTCTTACCAGTGACATGCTGGTACCGAGTTCTTCCTAGCATAGAATGCATAGCATGTCCCATTTCATGGAAGAGATTCTCCATCATGCCAGGACTTAGTAGCGTTGGTGCACCCCTTGATGAATTGGGAAGGCTCAGCATAAGAACAACTACAGGTAGCTGGTACTCTCCATTTTCCTTTAGCCTGCCTCCTCGAACTGTAAAGTGACAGTCCTTTTCAAGGTAAAAGCAAACATGGACAGCCAATGTCATTATATCAATGATACTAAAACAATTATTAAATTAAGCTAAACTGTTAAATTAAATCTGAACATATACTCAGTTACATGAGTAGAATTCAGTGATGCTATTGAACAACACTGTTTCTCCATCCTTACTATAGACTTCAAATTCATAAAGAAATTACTTTATTCCGTAAAGGAAAGACTGTGTTGCTTTTAGAAAATAAAATTATTTATGTTTTAGAATTATCAAAACCATTCAAACTTTGTAACAAGTATCACCATAGACAAGAAATTTACTGATGTGTCAAATCCATAATGTACAGATTAAATTCTCTCCTCCACCTTCAGCAGCAACTTCTTTATAAAATATACTACACACAACTACTAGTATATTGTGAAATACTAGCAAAACAGAGTTACATATTAAACTAATGTAGATTTAAAGTTTGTCCACTCATCACCTCATGAAAGGAGGTAATATGCAGATGCTTCTACTGAGTGAAGTGTCTACTGTACTGCATCCTATTACAAATATAGTGGCACTAGGTAGTGACTGAGCCACATCAGTTAGAATCATCTACATTTTTAAACAGAATTTAGAATAAAAATTAGTTGAGTGTAAAGATTATAAAGTATAAATGTGAGATTGTTTCTACTTGTAAACAGTAGGCCAGAAAAGTAGTGTTTAAATATCTACCATTTCTCTGGACAGAGTTCTCTAAACACTTCATAACACCTGTTATTCTGTACCACAAAGAGTCTGAGTTCAGCCTATTGGGTGTTTTTTTTTAATTTATTTTAAAATGAGGCAAGTTTTACTGAATTTATATTGAACACAAGTAGCATTAATGCTATAGTCATTACTTATATAAAACCTAAGCTGAAGTCAGATCATAAATGTTACCTGATGTGGTTTATCAGGTCGCTGGAAGAAGTCACAATAGATGTACCCTAGCAAACCTTCAGTTTCATGAACAACAGCCTGAAGAAAAAAAGAATGTCATTTCCATAATGAAAGCACTGATAACACACAAACTGAAGACATAATCAAATCCCAAGATGTATAATGAAGAAATAACAAACAAACCGAGAATAATTAATAGAAAATCTGTTCTTAATTTTAACTGAAAATAAATACATGGGCAAAATTCATATCTTGTATCTCAACTACAGACATTTCTGCATTTCACTCAAAACTAGCCAGTCACAGATTAGTATTAGAAGTATTTTCTGTGTTAAAAAAGCCCACAAATGACAAACAGAAGCTGATTTTCCACGGAAATAAAAATAGAAAGAATAAGGAGGAATTATAAATTGACCCACAGTACATAAAGAACACCATCTCTTGCTGAAGGCTGAGGACAGCAGAGCAGTGCAGAAGATCTGGCAATGAATAAATAGGAACCTGGTAACCTGATGAGTAAGTTACTGCCCAAGTTTTGATTTCCACCCTCCCCTAAAAAGAGGGCAGAAAGATAAAAGTAAAAATCAATCTCAAAGTAAAGATGACTTAAAGAGTAAAAAAAATGAGGTAAAGACACATGACAGCTAGGACCCACATCTCCAGCATTCTAGTCATCTATGGTCATCTACAAATTGAAACTAAAATTAACAGGGCCCATTCAGAAAGGTGCAACAATAATCTCTAAACAGAAACTGGTTTTGATTCAGGCATCCTTGACACAGAGCTCTTATTAAGGACATAAAATACCAAACATCCAAAAGGCACTTAAAGAGATTATAAAGCTATTGAGGTCTAACTTCAATTAAAATTAGACAATTAGTTTGTGTTTTTGATAGGTATCCAAGTGATTGTCTTTTAAAGTTTGATTCATAGTTCAAAGGAACACACTATCTTGTTTATCTTCCCTTTGGTTTCAGAGGCTGGGAACAAGAATACTTACCAACTTTCGAACATCTTCAGACCAAATCTCTCCTCTCTTTGTCTGTTCAGCATAGAGAGAGATCCCTAGGAGCTGACTGAATAAAGAGTTCAAACCTTCCATGCACGCCCCAAGAGAGAAAAATGGACAGTACAAGCCAGGATCAATGTTGTACCTAAGGGAATACAAGAATCCCAAACCAGTCAGTCAGCAGAGCTAAGTAGACTACAGTACTCACCTTCAAGTTACAGAATGTCATAAAATATACCAGCTCAGCCCAAAGACCTTCAGTGAGCATATTTGGCTTTATTTTTCAAATAGTGAAACCAAGTTACAGGCACAATGCTTTGCAGTACCTCAATTTTTCTTGTATTCAAATCTAGATACCAAATTCAACAGATGCTGACTATGATTTTTAGAAATGTGGTTAACATGTAGCCTAAACAGACCATAGCAACACAATGGGTGGCCAAGCAGTGGCTTTTGATACTCAAGAGGCCACTGGCACTCAAGTGCCTTTCCCATGCCAACGCTGCATCGTGTGACTGATCAGAAAAACAAGCTGGCTTTGGCTGTGGTGGAAGCCAAATCCCCAGCTAGGGCAGGAAACCAACTGGTAAGCACTGCTGACTCTGCAGTCTTGCCTTTCACTGCAGCAACAGAAACACTAAGTAGACACAATCACCTCCCACACAAAAATTACACCTCAAGCTCTGGGGACTCTCTCGAACCATGCAGAAAATATCTTACAGCTGCAAGCCACCTGGAAATTTCAGTATGCAACATGGATTTCAAACATGGCCAACACAGCTTCCTGAGCCTAACCTCAACCAATAATGTCCAAGATGCTGTAGTACAGAAGACACTCAGAGATGAAAAAATCATACATCTGCATGCATGCACATACACAGAATGAACAAAACATTCAAAAAGTAGTTCAGAGATGTATGCAGTCTGTAGAAGGGTTTACACTCCCTGAGACTCTGACTCTAAAAAGTAACACACTACAAGTGTATCAAGCAAATAAATGCTTTGCAAAATTACACCTTTCAGAAGCTGATTAGCAACACACAACTCTTTTGAGACAACAGTAAAATCAGAACTGGAATCTGCTTATAGTTGTGTGTGCACCCCAAATGACAAAAAATACTCTTGCCTCATTTCACATACAAAGCCCAAGTGTTATTTTATACCATTTTCTAGTGTCTGAGAGTAAAGACTGTTTAACTCTAGACAATCACAGTCACTGAAATTTAAACATGCATCAGCTAGACTACTATAGCTTGACACCAAAGATGAGAACCATGCTGTTTTAAGGCCTGAGATCAAAAGGCTTAGTTACAGACCAGCTGTGAAAGAAGCAGCTAGTCCCTACCCACATATCTACCCTTCCCTCCTTCCTTCCCACTTACCCAGAGAAGACCTGAAAAAGAAGCCCACTAGGGATACTTCATTTGCCAAAGAAGCCCACTAGGGATACTTCATTAGCTGATAACTGCAGCTCCAATTCACTAATGAGCATCACTGAGCTGTGAGGCACAGCAGGGTGGGGCTACTCCTCTAAGCCACAATATGGTTCGGGTACAAGATTTTGCTTATTTTCACACCACAAATGCAAGAAAGTCAGTGTATTCCATTCTATTTTAAATGATACTAGAACCTAGAAAATAAAGCAGATTTTGCCTCTACCACACTGACACAATTTTTCAAGAACTTCACACTTAAATTCATACACTGCATGCTTCCATGTACACATTTTCCTTCTTACTCAAAGTCATTACACCCAAGGAAATAAGCATGATATAAATCACTTTAGATCAAGTTAGATAAAAAGACTGAAAGCAAGTTTCTAAAAGAAAGCAGTAAAGATGAGGTAATTTTCATATAAGCCACAGAAATTCAGAGTACAAAGGACACTGACACACAGAGCTCCCTCCCTCCACTTCAACACACAGAATTAAAGGGTCTGTGTTGAATATCCTAAGAATTTTTAACTCAGTAATTCCTAAGAATTGCAATACTTTCAACAGTGTCCCTTTTTGGAAAGCATTAGCAGGCAAATCTCAGATGTCTCCACACTTGTATAGAATTGTCCAGTGATTGTGTTCTGGCCAGACTGTTACCATGAAAACTGGAACACACCACCAAGTGCTTCAGACCTCCTGATTCTGCTCTGAAGCTCTCCCTGCATATAGACTACAAGAGCTGTTAAAACAACCCTTCTTTGGTAGCAAATCATAACAACCTCCACAATAGTTCAGAACTGGTTTTTGTCATATCACTTTAAAATCTTGTACTATCATCCTACATGCCACTATGAATAGTAAGCTGAGTTTTCCATTTGTAATTCAAAGAATTGCTTCTTTAACTAATATCTGGCTACAAAAGAACTGTCTCAATACACACCATGGACAAGCTCAAGTGGCTTCATTGCACAAGGGCTCTTTGCAGGGCTTTTTTGCCAAATGCATTTCAATCAGTCCTGCCAAATCTACGCTTATTTGCAAAGCCTGCACACACTCCTACCCCCCAGACATCCAGTATCATCCAGGATTCCTGTGCCATTTCCTCCTTGCCCAGTGAAAGAAGAGAGACAAGCGTACAACGTATTTCAAGAAAGAAACACATGACACAGTACTACAAATACATGCTTCAATAAATAAAAATTTAACACTACCAAGAGCTCACATTCATAACAAAACATTGGATTTTCACAGCTGCAGGAAATTAAAACATGTTACTCCCAACAGTAAGTTCAGCTACAGGATAAGAGAACATGCAAATAGTAAGAAATTAAAGAACAGCCTCTTGAAAACACTTCATGAAATTAGATAACTTTTACACAAGAAATAAGAAAAATCAAAAAGTGTAGAGGCTGCTCAAAATTAAGAGCAGATTTTTTTTTTTGATGTATCAGCTAACCCTGGAAAGCGTTTGCAAGTACACGAAAGACAAGAAAGTCACCAGAAGCAGTCAGTATAGATTCAGCAAAGGCAAGTCATGCTTAAATAACCTGATAACCTAATATGATGAAATAACTGGCCTGGCAGAAAGGGGGAGAGCAGTGCATATCACTTCCTTGGACTTCAGTGAGCCCCTTGACACTGTCTCCCATAAAACCATCACAGAGAAGCTGTGAATGTATGGGCTGGAAGAGCAGACAGAAAACTGGCTGAATGGCAGGGCCCAGAGGGTGATCAGTGCCACAATGGCTGCTTGGAGGCCAAGGACCAGCAGTATGCTCCAGGGGTCAGTACTGGGTCCAGTCCTGTCCTGTCCAGTCATTGGCAGAAAACAGCAAATTGTCATCCAAACTGGGAGGAGTGGCTGATATGTCAGAGGGTCTTTTTTCCATCCACTGGAACCTTTACATGCTTACAGGATAAATGAGCAGACAGGAACTTCAAGAAGTTAAAATAGTTCTCCACTGCACCTGGGGAGAACAACCCCAGGCACCAGTATGTGCTGGGGAACACCCAGACCCAGCAAGAAAGGAGTTGTGCAGACAGGGACCTGGGGGTCCTGGTGGACACCAAGTTAAACACGAGCCAGCAAGGGACCCTTGCCACAGACGTGACTGGCACCCTGGGTGCATTAGGAAGAGCATGGCCTGCAGGCTGGGGGAGGTGACCCTTCCACTCTACTCAGCACTGTGTCCAGTGTTGAAGTGCTGTGCCCAGTGCTCAGCTCATCAGGAAAAGAGACACAGCCACATTGTTCGCCCTGGGAAAGAGAAGGCTCAGAGAGATCTCAATAAGGAGTACAAATTCCTGAAGGGAGCATGCAAAGAGGACAGAGACAGGGTCTTCTCAGCGCTGCCCAGTGACAGGACCAGAGGCAATGGGCACAAAATGAAACATGAGATGTTGCATCTTAACATAAGCAAACACGTTTTTCCAGTGAGGATTAGCAAGCAGTGTCACAGGTTATCCTTAGAGGCTACAAAGTCTTGCAACTTGGAGACACTGAAAAGCTGCCTGGACAGGATCGTGGACACTGAGCTCTAGGAGACTGCTTTAGCATGGGGCTGGACCAGATGACTGCCAGAGAAAATTTCCAACTCCAATTATTTTGTGAAGATGTCATATGGAACCTAGGACTAAGACCACACAGCTGCAGCATGAGATAGATTCCAGCTTTATCAGATGAAGGCAATATTTCATACTAATGACAAAGGATTACCACATTCAGCTGAAATACTGGATAAATGTGTTTGCTGGAGGGGTGGAAAAAAACAACCTCTGAAACTAAGTTTCATTTCAGTCAAATACACAGATATGTACCAGAGGGACAAAGCAGTAATATTTCTTCGTGGGTAGAACAGCTGACACTAATATATTGCAGGGAGAAGATCAATGCCTACTTCTCATGACCCCACCCCAGGCTGAAAAGTATGGGAAGAAGGCTTTCTGATAAATACTTTGTAATATGCTGTCACTGTCACTGTCACAAAGTGAGGAGAGGGGGTAAGGTGGTGGTAGGAAGTCAGTCTGCAATAGTTTTGTCCTTTGAAAAAAGCATGATACTTACCCAGGCCCCCAGAAAAATAGCAATAATGCCTCAAGGGAGACTCCCCAGAGGAACTAGACCCCTACTGTGGCTAATGTTTGAAGATGTCACAATCTTGACATTTTGAGTACAATGAGGTCCTGACTAAACAACCACTTTAATAGAAGCTACACAAAGTTAATGTCAGTCCCTTCTAGTAGAACATTGCCAGGATAAAATCTCTCCCACATTTAATGAAAGATGTGTGTTAATGTTCTTCTTGCCAATGGAAAAATTGAAAAGAGTTTTGAAAAACAGCATTTTTTATACAGAATGTCAAAACAAAAATGTTTCTACTTCTTATCTCAATTGTCCATTTCTGCCTTGCCTATTACACCAGTGTGAAAAAAAAAATTGAAGCTGAAGATATTGAAAAACCCTCCAATACCACTAGTGTCATATGCCCCACACTCAATACTTAACTTACTTCTGGACACACCTGGCAGCAATCAGCAGAGATTATTATACTTTGAGTTATCTGGCATCCACTGTTTGCTAGCCAATGTCCTAGGAGTTATGCAAAAAGGGGTTAAACCCCATAATATAGTGCAATTATCACAATGAGATTATAATAACTAAAAATACTTCAAAATGAGTACTGGGTAGTGAAACAAAAAAGCTATTCCTCCAAAAAGTGTGTAATACATCTTCAAAAATCTTTGTCTAAATACCAGTCTATACCTCTATGCAGTAATCATTCCAGACACCAAAACACTGATTCAATTCCCAAGTTTTGAATTTGGTCCTACCACCATACATGAACTCTGTCTTCACAAATTAAGTACAACTGACTCTAAGTGAAAAAAACCTAACCCCAAACTTGCACTGATTCCAGGAAAACTTTCTCTTTGGACTTACTTAGGAACAGCAATAAGCCAAAACCTCAGCTATCTGAAACTGATGTTCTATAACCAAAACCTCAGTTCCTGGAATTATTACTGATAGATGATCTTGCCTTTCAGTGGCAAGAGCAAGCATATGACTGACTATTTTCTGAGCCCCCACCTTCAAGATTTAATGCTACTCACTGAAAAATAAAAGGTGTAACACTACGTAAGGTTAGATAACAATGGGGAAAAGGGAAAAATGGAAAGATTTGAACCTTCCCCAAAAATAAAAATACTCAATGAACAGAACAGGAAATGCTGCAATCTCTACTACACCTCTAAAACTTAAATCTGGCATATGGGTGTAGGTAGAAAAGTATTTGGAAGAGTTTAAAAAGTAGATGCTCCCTTGTTGAAGATTCTTGGTTGATTTCAGACACTCAAATGGTAGCAGTCATTAGCAACTTCATTGTTTCCAGATGACAAGAAAAAAAAGCATCCGTTAGCTAGCAAATGATTACCCAGTCTCAGTTACTGACAGCTTCATCATGTTAGTGGGACTGCAGGAACACGTTTCCCAGGCACAGTATTTTGGCATTCAAATTCATACCAATGTAAAAACATGATAGCTCAACTTTTGGCAGCAACTGGGACTCTGATTATGACAGTAATCGAAACTTCTCGTCCCTCAGTCCTTTCAAAGAAAATTCTCATGCTGTTAAAGGGTCTCAGGTTGTATCTTCAAAGCACACTCTGACCTGGGCCAGATTTTGTAAAAGACTACATAAAACTTTAAGATGAAGACTTCTCTCCATACACTCCTTTAGCATTTTAAATTGCCCAGTAACAAAGACAGAACTTGTATGTGTAGGATGCAGAGCTGTTTTGAGGGCTGATCCAAGACTGTAAAATTAATTTCTCCAGAAGCTAAAGGGAAAATTCAAAGTTCCCCATCTTCTATCCCAGGTGTATGGTGCTTCTTTGATCCCTTTTTTTAAACAAGAAACCAAGTGTATTTGTAAATGCAGACTAAAGCCTCCCAACAAAACCCTACCAAAACCAAGGCATTCCTGCTTTGGCAAGGGGTTGGACTAGATTATCTCCAGAGGTCTCTCTCAACCCAAACAATTCTGTGATTCTGGGATTCCACTGCACATTACTTTTCAATCAACAGAATGAAAGTATAACTTCAGTCAATGAATTAGCTGATACTGGCTGACTCTCCATAAAAAGGAGCAGAATTTCCAAAGTGCTTTAGCTTAGCCTGCCCTTGAAATGCTCACTAGCCAGAGCAAAGCTATCTTCAAAATCTACATTTTAATAAATGTTGATTGACCCTACTGTGCATATAATTATTTTTATTATACTACATGTTAAAGCAATAACCATTCTAAGAATCACTTTATGCACAATTTTCAAGCTGTTATGAACTGTGAGCTTGAATAATTGTACAGTTTTGTGCCTTTTATTTAAAACAAATAGTAAAAAATTAAAATAAAACTGCAAGAAGCAGCTGCTTTATTATGAGCACACTCTTTGGCAAGTGGCCTCCATATTTATTCAGACAAGTTACGATTTTATCTCCAACAGGAAGTGTACTCAAGTATTTTTGGGAAAAGAAATCAAAAAGGAAATTATCATGACCCACACTGAACTACAGTAACAGGCACTCTGCTACCAGTAAGGGTTCTGCTTAGGTTTACTGCTACTAGGAAGAAAGGTTAATGTTCTGGAGACAGACAACATTTAGTGACAATAACTAAATGAGAGAGCTGGAAGACAGGTTTTCTTGTATGCTGTAATTTGCAGCCCGAGAAGAGCAGACAGACTCTTCTGCACATGGCCGAGTAAGATCACCAGAAAAACATTGTACTGCTGTCTCCAAAGCTGGCAAACACAGTTACAGCATTTCCTAAGGAAGAAAATGGATTCAGGGCAGCTAAGCAAGCCAGGGCAAGAATCAAACACCCTGTCTAGATACTCTTTTATTTAAAATGTGTGTTCTGGGCCTTAGCATACCCATGTCATAAAAGAAGGGTAGACACAAATATTATGACATTTTGAAGCTTATTAAGGTACCAGTTAGAGGTAACTAGCACAAGTCTAGAGCTCAGCTATGAGCTCTTGCTTCTTGCTGGAACTCAGGCTTCCCTGACTGGACTTGCTGAACTCAGGCTTCCCATCCTTTTGAATCCCAAAAGGATGAAGAGCACAGTATTTTCTATGTGCATATGCCTTTGAAAATGCAGGCAAAAGAGATGGATCTCAGACAGTGTTAACTTTGCAGAGAACTAAATACTCCAGCCAAAAAGATTTCTTACCATGTGTCATTTCCTCTAGTGCATCCCCAGTAAAAAAATGCAGGTATTGATTGATTTTTGGCATTTTCAATTTGCACTGCTATAAAAAGATCTTCCCAACTACCCTTGAACTTGAGCACATAAATTTTCTTAAGCCATTATGTGAAACTTAAAGGATCTGAATGTAATTCTGGAAGAACAGGAAAAGGAAATATCAAAACTGCTATCTGTTACAGACATACACACACCCATCAGAAAACACAATGATTAATCTAAAATAAGACTTCCTGAAATCAAGGATTTTGTACGTGCCTAGATATTGCTAATTTCATTTTAAAGGTTGCTTTTAGTTTTGATGTAGGAAATATAACATTTATGTAAAAAAAGTGGACACCACTTCACATACTGCACAAATTCACATTCACATACACATTCACATACTGCACAAATCAGTAACAGCATCAACAAATATATACATGAACTCCTCTACAGTGGAAAAGAGTATTTTCCTCTGTGCCAAACTTTCAGTTAAGCTGCTTTGACTTAAGAAAGATAAAAATCAAGACTCAAATCAAGACTCAAAGAGGTTCCTTTTATTGTAATAATTAACCTTAAATTAATTGTTTCTCCTGTAGACTTGCATAACTCTCATGCTTACCTGTCAAAAACTAAAAAACTGAGACACAAACTTGACCATAATAGGTATGCTCTGTATTCATTTTGCAGATTCCAGTAACTTAATTCACTCTGAACATCTGATTTTGAATGCCAAAGCATTTGTATTTATAACAAAGCCCAGGAAAGAATGAAAATTTTCTCACATACTCTATGTCAGAATGTGAGCTAAGTAACTTTACAAAGAGAAATGTCAGTAGACTTCTAACAAAAGTAGAAATATCAAAGAAAGCTGTAGTTTCTTTAATGTAAATTCCTACTTCTTATTAAAGGATAAACTACATTTAAGAAATCCAGACACTTTACTTTCACAGTTTGCAGCCCAGCAGTATTTTTAAGAGAAGCAAAGTAGCCAGACCAATTAAAAAAACGATTATAAAAAGTAGTTAACTGACACAATGAGGTTTGGTTATTCTTCAAGAACAGCAGGCTTCAAACAAAAAGGCTGTGCCCCTGTGAGAAACAAAGATGTAGTATGCGATTATAAATAATTATTTCTAAGCTTGTATGACTTCACTGAGTCTAAATAAAATGCAAACTCTTAAAATCACTTTCATTTAAGCTGTGTCTATGGAACGAGACTAAGACTGTTTTGTGCAACATGACTTTCATCTATTCTATTAAGAATGCTTTTTATAAAACTGAACATAAGGGATATTTGAATCAGGATCACTGTTCTTCAGAACACAAGCATTCAGACTCTTAACAATTTCTAATTAGCTGCCAGGCAAAAATTCTTATTGGTGGCTATTATATGTAGCCCTGATATATCCTGACCTCTCTGGGGGTTTTTGTGAGAAAAATTATTATCCTGTTGACATGCACAAAAATATGAATGACAAAGTTAACTCTCTCTAATAAAATAGATCCTGTCAAATCTTTCAAAGAAACTTGAAAAGATCTTGTTAGTGAAGATAAAAGTGAGATGAACCCCTCAGGTTAACTTGAAGAGATCAAGACAAGGAAAACCCCTTCCAGTTTTCATTACATGCCAGACTATGAAACTTAATTCTTTACCTAAAGGGAGGCTCTGAACCATGATTTATAGAAGACTCTGGATTTCTTAAAAATAATAACACTAATAATAATAATAGAATGCCTTTGTACTCTCATCAACCATAAGGTAGCACCTATATTTCACATTCCTTTTTTCTTTCTGTTAATCGTACTTCCTAGAATATTTTGGAGGAGGTCAAGGGGTACTTTAGAATATTGGTATCAACACTGCACACAACTTTTAGATTTGATTTAGTTTTCAAATCAACAATTTCATTGGTCTTCTGCGGTGTTTTGAATAAAGAAATAATTATTGAAAGTTGAATTCTGCTTTAGAGCAATGCTTTTCAATAACTTTCAGGTTTACCTTCAAAAAGCTTAATCCACTAGTTTTAGTGACTGGTGAATTAAAGTGGACTTTCTATACCTACATTAGTTGATTTAACAGAAGGCACACCTTACCTTTCTTACAAATAGTTTGTTACAAAGTTGTCTTCCTCTCTGAGCACTTTGGTTGAAAGACTTCCTAGTTATATTTTGCATTATGTTTCCATTTAGAATTGAACAGTGTGACAGTTATCTCGCATGTTCTGCAAAGGGTCTGGGCTATACTTCCATATGGCATTCCCAAGAGCGAATAGTCTTTCATAAAAATAAAAATAATTTTACAAAATGCAGTCATGAACAAGTTTCTTTACTAGTAACTTGCAAACCTCAATATTAACTGCGGCTTTTAGGAACTTGTGAAACATCCAGTCACATTTTCCTACCTTGTACCCCTCTGAGAAAAACCAGAAGTGGCGCCCACCCTCCCCTGAAGCCAGCAAACTATATACAGTCCCAACAAGAAAGGAGCTGATTTATTCCTAATTTCTGCTAAAATGGCACCCCAAAATCCAAAATGCCTGCAGTTGTCATGGTGGCTTCTCTTTCCTACACATCAGG
This sequence comes from Chloebia gouldiae, assembly GCA_003676055.1. Taxonomy (NCBI): domain Eukaryota; kingdom Metazoa; phylum Chordata; class Aves; order Passeriformes; family Passeridae; genus Chloebia; species Chloebia gouldiae. Next base: position 2,672,075 of record QUSF01000006.1, read on the forward strand.
AAACAAACTTATTTTTGCATTCATCTGCCATCCTCAAGGCTAGTCTTATTTCCTTCTGCAGTCCCAAAGCAAGGGACTAGCACAGAGTCCGTACTCTGCAAGCACATCACAGGTTCAAGTGGAATAAAATCTGGGACATTTTGGCAAAAATCCTAACAACGAATTATAGCCAGTGAAGTCAACCCAGCCTGGCAAGAACCACAGGTTAAGGAAACAGAAGTCAATACCAAGTACACAAAGCTCACTGCTGATGGTTCTCAAGAACAGTTCTGCACCTTTGTCAGAAGTGACTAAGCACAGCCAATCCTACCTTCAAGGCAAGTGGCTGACCTCAAAAAGGCTCTCACAGCACTTTGCTGTGATTTTCTCTTGCGTTTTTTTCTTTGACCTGGAAGAAGTCAGCAAGACTAACACATGTTTGCAAGATCAGAGCATTGAGAATTACAGCTGCACTTACTGAGAAGTAATGCAATTTAATTAACACTCGGGTACTTGTCTGCACTAAAATGCAACATTATTATTTTTATAATATACATATTAGACATCTTCTTACTTGTTAGACGCTGAAGCATGTTCTAGCATTCACTGGTTTATTACCCTTAGCCTGCCAAAATTCTTGAGGTTCTCCTAATTACTCTATCTTCTTTTAAGACACTACTACCATGAATTTCAGACTTTTGTCTCCTGTTTCTCGTAAAAGTACATTTATACTGACATTTATTTTCCCTGCCTCTTTAACTGTAGCTAAAAAACATTACACTGTCTTAAGTGTAGGTTTAAAGCCAGAGAGGCTACTTAACATAGTCTGGGAGAAAAAAAATAGTAAAATATCCTGTTCCCATCAACGGGAGGCTTACACTTTTGAAGTAGGATCAAGTTTCCAGGGAAAAGACTTGGTGAAAGCTGACAGAAACAAAATTGTTGTGGCTGGGCTTAAACAGAACAACCGCAACTCTGTGGCTTGAGTCTGGAGCGCCTCCTGCTGTTCAAGAGCCAGAATAGCAGCAACGGTCGGCAACGCCGCGGGAAGAAGTGACAAAAACCAACCCGATGCGACAGCAAATAACATCAAAATTCTACAGTCCAAATGCATGAGGGCATCCTGCATCCTTCAGAAGTAAACATCTTAAAACTAGTTATCAGAAATCTGGTGAAGGATTTGTTTCCTTAATCCTGCTACAGTAAAGACTAATTGTACATTTAGAAGATAAAATACAGAAATACATTTAAAATACAGAACAAACTGCAAATGTAAAATAGAAACATTAAAAATATGTAATGAGTTTCAGTGTCATTTGAGATGTAGCTGGTCAAAATCTGGAGGACTAAAGAGGAATGGCTGAATAGGCCAAACTAAGAAACAGTACCCATTTTCCAGCAGACACACCATCCCATCAAATATTTCTTGCACCCCCTAGTGCTGAGTTACTTAATCAAGAACTGAATCCCCCTAGTCTCCTCCTTTATACCTACATCTGTAAAGACGGTCTGCATCCTATATACCTAACAATATGTTCTTATGCATCTTATATACCTAGGAAACTATGGGTCTGTACTTCAGCTGGAACCATGGTGACAACAGTAGTCCAAAAGGAATACTCAAAAGCATATATTTGCTTCCATTTCAACACAAATATTTTACTAAGCAGAAGAAAAGAGAAATTCCTAATACTAAAAACCCATCATGCAAACTACTACTGAGTGCCAAAACGTGAGAGAAATACATAAGCCATGCTCTGTGCACATCACTACAAATACAACTTTGACATTTTTGTTAAAGACCTAAAGCTAAAAGTAAATTTCTTCCAAAAGAAGAGAGAACAAAAGAAAACATAATAGACTAAACAAAGAACAGGAGAAATGCATTATAGCTAAATGCATCTTGTTTGAAAACATATTTTGTGATTCCAAGATGAAAAAATGCAAAATAAAATAGGATAGAAGTAAAAATAAATTATTGAGCCTATAAATAAAAGAAAGAAAATAATTTTTTTTTTTAAAAAAAGCATCCCATCATTTCCCATGGAAAAAAAACAACCAAGAAAAATATCACTTCTCCTTAGATGAATAATTTAATACTATGAGACAATTGGCTCAATTAGGAAAAAAGTAACAACAAATAGCCAAAAGCAATAGCCAACAAACTCCAGTCAAGCATGCAGGCTTGTGTGACAGATACTGGTCTCATCTTTCAGTTACAAAAGTGCTGAACTGAACATACCATAGCATGCACAGGGCATTCAAGAAGGGATGTGGTCAAACAAGTAAGTACAAATACAAGAAAAAGGATAGGAGATTCTTATTTGAGTAACAGGGAATTTAGGGTACAAACATGACAAAGTATATTTCCATCCTCTGGCTGTTGTATGAATACTCTGACTCCTGCCTAGTTTCACTCATAGAGCACAGTCCTTGTCACTATTTAGAGGAGAAGTGAGTTTTACTTTTCAGAGCTGATTACCCAGTGTCCAGTACCCTGTTAACTACCCACAATATAAGCAGAATAAATGTAAAGCCTTGTTCAGGCAGTTAGATCAAATACTTTTTCCAAAGACAGGCAACTATCCAGAAAACAGGACTATGAAAGATCTACACCCTTGTGTTAAAGCAAAGCAACTCTGCACACAATGGAAAGGAAAATTACTTTTTTCCGCATCTTGTATATCTGCCAGAAACAAATAGTCCTACCCAAGCTGGAGGGAGAAAAACATTGGGCCCCAATCCTGGACTGTAATCAGGGAAGCCCTACACAAATTCAGGAGACTCTTCACACTGATCCAACTTCCAGACGTGGTGCCTGAATACAAAAAAAATTTAGCAAAGATACACTGCCAATGTCTAGGTCTGTTTTACCTGCTCTTCATTCACAATAACACCATGCAATTTTTAAAGTAACTTAATTGGGTCTCTTACAAAGCCCCCCAGGGAAAGGAAATATTTTTCTTTCTAGTACCAAAAAGAGCAGAATAATCTACTTGTGATCATCAGCAACTCAGTCATGAGATGGTTAGCTTCATGAGGACATCTAAGAAGAAGAGTAAGACCAGTAAGACTATGGACAATCCCAATCAGAAGACACTCTTCCTGGAGAAGTAACAAACACGGTGCTTTCTACACCTAATGCTCTAACCCTTATGGCACACACCAATTCTGAAAACTACCAGGCCAGCTGCCCAATCCTTTCATGCCATGTCTATACTACTACAGCTTTCCAACCCAGAGTAAACTACTATCTTAATCAGATACATCCAGTCTATGTTTGTTTAAAAACCAAAAAACTGTGTATCTGCAGTGAAGGAAGATTTTTTTTTTTTCCTAAACCTCCTTGGGAGAACAGCACGTCTTTCAATTATCTTTTCCAACAGAAACCTCAAAGGTCACTGCTGCTGGTCTAATAAAGGCAACATGCAGGGCTTACATCTTTCAGAGCTGACATCTCATTATGTGCAAAGGCCCTGTGCACTATTCAAGTCTGTGTAAAGAATTTATTTCCCAGTCTTTGCAAGAAAGAATTAATTCTATCAATAAACAGTAAAGATTTACAGAAAAAGTTCCTATTTCAAGACTACAAAAGAGGATGAAGTTGCACATTCACTAAGAAGTTAAAATATGAAGTTGTTCAGTGCTCAAAATTTATTTTTAACCATTACTACAGCTGAGATAAGAACTAAAAACAAAGCAAGAATAAGGATTTTCTATCTGTTCTCAAACTGCTTCATCCTCTTTTTATCTTCGAAGAGGGCCAATACTTCTCTGCAAAACAACACAGGAGCCAAAAACTTATACAAGCATTCCAGCAGTAATTAAAAAATATTACAAACAACTCTCCCACCAGATAGTATTTATTTTTTCATATTGAGGTACATCTTCAGAGAAAGAAATCCTGTTTATGTTGAGGACTTTCTTTGTCTTTATTTCAAGGACATTCATTTACATTACAATCAGGAACATAAGGAGCTTACCTCTCAGCACGAAGGACTCCACTGTAATAGGGGTGATCCCATGGCATCAGCATCTGAAAGAGAATTCCAGCTTATAATTAGAATAACAGACAACAAGTGAACCCTAAGTAAAAGTTTTGTTTCACTTGAGTATTTTTGCAGTTTCAGTAAGTCACAGAATTTTGAAAAGTAATGTGAAACAGGGCTCAAACCAAAAATAGCATCATATATGATAACTTTTTTAACTGAAAACTTCTTTAACACTTTTTGAAGATTGGTCTTCTCATTCAACTACATGATAGGATTTCATACCAGATTTGAAGAAATACACTCAGTTCAAATAAAAAGATAGATCTAGATATGTACAGCATTAAGATACAGTCAATGTAGTATACAAACTGGGCTTAAATCTAACCTAAAGTAAAGCCTTTATTTATTGAATTAGTGAATTAATTCAAAGCAAAGTGATACTTCCTTTCACTGCCTTATGTTTTGGTTATCTCAGTATCACCTCGTATAAACCAACAGCTCTCTCATACTCAGTATTTGGTTTTAATACAGCAACTAAGTAGCCAGAAAGCATCTGAAACCAGAAGAGACCATGTTTCTAATTCTACTACATCTTGTACACTAAAGTAGAAGTAATTGCAGAATATGATTACCTTATACTGTATTTTTTTAAAAGAAACAAAACAGACAATCATATATGGAAATGTAACTTACTGAATTGTGGGGATTGAGCTTCATTTTCATTTTTGTCATCATTTCAAAGTCTTTTTGAGTTCTGAAAGATATTTTTATTATAAAAACATTAATAAAAATATTTTTGAGCAGTGAAATACAGTACATGATAACATTGCATCATAATAAAATGTCCATCATCAAGAGATCTATAGTACTATATAAAATGACTAGATAAAATGGCAGGCCCATATACAACAGTAAAAAAACCTTTTCACTCTGCTTCTGACATTCAGGTACTTTCAGATTCAGTCCCTCTTCCTGTGGTTGTACAGCTTAAAAGCATTTTCATTCTTACAATACACCACATTTACACCCAGTGATGAAACTGCGGCGTGGAGTTCAGGGTGGCAAGAAGGACAAATAGGGAAATTTGTTTATAGATGCAAAATATATGGAGTTATGCATATGGCAAAAAGACCAGGAGAGGTGTTCTACACTTCAACTTGGTTTTCTTGTTTGCTGTTAACTGCGCTTCTTGCATTCAGTCCTGGGTGTTCTCTGATCACAGGCACAGAATTTATTCTAAGCACACAGCTTTCTCTTTCTCTCAATATTTTGGGGAAGTCTTGGTTTTTGTTTCATCAGAGCACATAATAAACAGCATGACTAACTTATTACTGCACAAGTCCCTCTATTCTTGAAATAAAGAGTACGGTTAAAAAAAAAAAACTCAGTGAAAAAGACATACCTTTTAGACAACTGCTCAGAAAGCTTCTCCAGAAATTGTCTTACAGTTTCTAGAAGGAAGGAAAAAATATTAAAATTATTCTTCCCTAAAGGATGTTCAATTTCCATGAGAATATTCCAAATAAAAATTCCATTAGATTTTTTAACAAACTATTCCATTGGTATTATTTTAAGAGTATTTAGTACTCCATTAATTTTGTTATGTGCTGAGATAATAACACCTTCATAATCTAAGGAGTGAGCATCAATTCTGAACTAAACCACCAGATTCTCCCCAGTGAGTACTGTTATTTACAGTAACCACTGAGTATGGCATACAGCAAAATGCAACTGCAATAAAACCCTTCACTAGAAGAAGTATGTGTAAACTGAGCTAAAGAAACCAACAACCTTTGATTTCATATGTTACATTTTTGACTTCTCAACATGTCCTTCCATACATGCCTCATTACCTGGATTTTTGGCCATTGTTCCCTGAAGAGCCCTGTGAGCAAAAGTGTCATAGCCAACCAACTGTGCCAGGCTGTTTCTGCTCACAAGCAACTCCTCCAGTCGAGCCAGCTGCTGAGAGTTTGAGTGGAGAAAAATCTTGTAAGCTGCTTCTCGCACCTAATACAAGACAAAAAAAGTCACATTGCTACAGAGTAATTTTTAACAGAAACAAGTGATGCAACTGAAGATCTGGCATAACAGCTGTATTTCACTGATATTGGTGCGAAAAGGCTGAAAGCCTTTTAACAATAGTAATTACAACTGCCTGACAATTACAGTTCTCTCACCCATTATAAGTGGAATGAGGAAATGCAACGAGACAACCTAACAGATCTAAACTGACAAAAAGGGTCCTGTTCTCTACTCCTGTCAACAGTCTCTCATCACCTCCCTCTTTCTGCCAACATCTGTGCTTTTCAGACCACTCTGTGGGCTGTCTTAACTCATTAAAACTTCTGAAAACAAACCCAAATTGTTCTCTGCATATCAGTTAAGTTTGCTATAGTAGGATCTGAGAAGGAGAAGAGATAGGGTCAGGGGAGAAAAAAGAGAGGAAGAGAAAAGCCTTATTTCTTTCGTAGTAGAAAACTATTAGTCTGCCCATCTGCCCACAAACTTTCTCCTTTCTCATATTTTTAATTAGTTTGGGTCTGTTCATAACTCTAAAAGAAAAAAAAAACTACCTGAAGACTCATAAAATTTAACAAAATGTTTCACAAACCAACTACAAATAATTTTATTTCTACATATGGAATAAACTCAATAAATCAGCAACAACTTATACTTGCTTTCAACTTATACTTGCTTTCTAAGCTTCTCTCTACATAGTATAGGTGAAGAAAGAGCCCTGGAATGTTTTAACATGCTCCTGATCCTAGAATTTTATCTAAAAGTCTAGGGAGCCACTGCCACATTTCAATGAGTCTAAATTAACTTTAAATTTATAACTCTAAATTATTTTTTAGAAAAACAACATTAACTATAACTAAAGGGTTCTTTTCAGGATAATTCAGGCTGGATGGGACTTCATGAGGTCTCTAATCCAACCAAAGCAGAGACAGCTACGAGCTAAGACAAGTCACACAAAGCTTTTTCCAGTCTGGTCCTCAAACTCTGCACACATGGAAGACATTTCCCATCTCAAATTGTGCCTTTTGAGAATTGCTCTCCTGTCATGCACCATGCTGAAGAGCCTGGCTCTATTTCTCCATGGCATCCTTGTAGGCACTGGCAGGGTGCTGTCAAGGTCCCCCCAAACCCCCTCTGCTACAGGGTGAACCAGCCCAAATCCCTCTGCCCTTCCTAACAGTGCAAGCACTCTAGTTACTGCCCATCTTGGTGGTCTCTGTTGAAGACACTCCTGAAGAGCAGGGCTATAATCTCATCCCTCAGTCTGGATTCTGCCCCTCCTCTTCCTCCAGCCATTCAGGATCTGCACAGTGATTATTTCATACCTGCTACTATCAAATACCCCATTGATTATGACATTCTACCAAAGTTTTTCCTTGTTAGAAATTACAGCATAATCACAAACCACACAGATTTGCCTCACTAACCAGTCAAATTACTGATATGCACTTCTGATATAAAGGATGCCAAAGTAAAATCAGGGAATACAAACCAGATCATCAGGACAATCAGCATGTAGACCAGCAACTCGTAGGTAATTGCCTTCAGCTGTAAAATTATACCGAATATGCTCTGGCAAAACATGTTTGTCAATCTTGTTGGGAATGTGAGTTCCTATCAGAAATTCGTTACATAAATCCAATATTCTGACATTGAGGTCAACTGCCTTTTTACGCTGTAAGAAAAATAAAAGCACAAAACAATATCTTCAGACAGAGTACAAGAAGAACTCAAAGTTTTTAAATCTTAAAGGACTCTTTCAAAAATGAAGCAGAAAATACAACACTTAAGATTATACCTACAAAATCAACAAAGTCATAATGCAGGGCAAGTCAACAAGATCATATGCTCATAAAGCACTGAAATTTCAAAGCAAATGCCCACGTTTCTGTAGTAAGAAAATGTAAAGTGGTGTTCAAGCAGAAATTACATAAGCTTTTTCTAACTTGTAACTGATTGCTATGTAAAACATTGAATAAAAAAAAGCATCTTTCAGAGAGATACCCTAAAACAAATATAGAATAAAATTCTCTTTTCCCTGTTTGTATTGTGCTGTTTCCTGGAGACTGTTAACTATTTACAGTATTTCAATCCTTCTCTTAGGAGTTTGTGATTTAGAATTTTATCATCATCGCAGTATTTCATACACTTAATCATGCAAGATGCGCTTCAGTGAACTTGCTACTAGTAGAGTACGGTCTCTTATTGTCTGTGGGTCCACAGCTCAAAAGAAAAAAGGCTGAGGGTACAGATAAAACATAACTTTAAAGTCCAAAGAATGACATAATATGATCTCTGTCCTCCCATTCTCCCCCTTTCTCCTGAAAATATATATTTGAATTTTATTTTAAAAAGCAGGAAGTCTCTGTAGCAGAAATAAACTTCAACTTACAAGAGGGAAAGGTTTCTAAAGTCTTAAATGAGAATTTAAAAGAAACATTGAGCAGCAAGCAAGAAAAGTGGGATAGGCAGGGGAGGAAGAGGAAAACATGCAAAAATAAATGAAATTGTAACTCAAAGGAGATGAAGAACCATAGAACCAATAGTCAAATCAGACATAAAGCCCAGAGCTGAAGTTCCAGGGCTGTTCTTTGGACAAAGTTAATTATAAAAATATATTCTAGAACCATTTTCTAGGTCACAAAACACCATCAAAACCATGATCTTCAGAAAAACTATAGGATCAATCTGTAGAAGAGCTTTTGTACAGATCTTTTTGGAGGGGACGACTCAGATAAACAAGGAATTAACTTCATACAGTGACATAAACTATGGACAAAGCATCCATACTACAAAGTATGGTGCAAGCTGCTAGGTTTGAAAAATCCATCACTAACTACTGCAAAAGTATATAAAAACCTCCAAGACAAGCAACCAGACCATGGCCAGATACTCAATTTTGAACAAGATTTAAAACTTCTGGTTATGTGAGCACCCCAGGAGTGCCTGGACACACACCTGAACCCTTCTAACACACTCCACTTGATTAACACATCATCAAAGTGCATGGAGTACTACTTTTTGCTCTCTGTAAGTATGTTGTTCTGACCACTGAGTAGCTATTTTAAATATCTGATGCAGCCACCAAAGAATCCCAGGATTCTAGGATCCCAGGACTTGCTTGTAACTCCTCAGAAAAGAAAGGAATTATGAGGTCCAAACTAGGAAGAACAACCAACAATCTAAAAACTACCTTTAGAAGTGATTTAAAATAGACAAAATTAATCACTTCTAAGGCAACAAAATTCCACAGAGGACAAACTGACCCAGAATCACGTGATTTTACATCCCACATGTTTCATTATCTGGTCTTTTGTAGACAGACAAATTTCTGTTCATACATTTTAGCCAGAAATTACCTTTTCTTCATCCAAATGAATGCCACTGATCTCAAAATCAAACATAAAAAGTTCTGCCACTCGCCTAAAAATACAGTAAATCCCTGTTAAAACAGCCTCATTTGATAGTAAGCAGCATTTCTTAACAGATCTTGCCTTTAGTAGCTACTTTTGTTCCATGTCTTTCACAGAGATTAACATCACAGTTATATCAATGTTTTCATTAGGGACAAAGATTTCCTATGTTTTAGGTCCTTAACAATTTACTCAGTGAGAAACAATTTGTCCTTTGTTCTTAGTTTAGTAATCTGCTTTGAAAATATCCTTCAAAATAATTTCAGTGCCTTAATCTAGATGTTCAAACAATTTGTGCAAATTACCATTTTAATCTCCTTTCAAACTACACTTATTCTATCATCAGAAAAATACCTTTCCAAATCTAACATCCTTGACCCTGGTAAAACAAGGAAGAAGGAAATAACTTACACATTAAGCTTGTCTAACCATGTCAGTGAATAAATAATTCAAAACTGTAATTGCATAAACAGCTAACAGAAACTCTTACAACAATCTTAAGTAAGCTTTCAATAAATATACTGCTAATCTGATTTTGAAAAATATAAATAAACTTCTATAAAGTGAAATCAAGTTATATAGTCTGTTCCTAATTTTATTCCTAAGAACATTGATATGTACACCAGAGTACAGTATATAATTTTAATCAGAAGAATATTATTGAAGAAAAATCTTTACATTTTCATTTCTTTGGTCTCGAAATATCTCAATTATTCAGCATAAATATATATTGTGCTCTACAGTCACATTCTCCAAGATTACACAACTACAAACTTCCTAACTCCTGTGCAGGTAATTTGGTAGTGACTAATAAATGAATAATGGAGATGTGGTTTGTTTTCCAAAAGTTACATTTATTTATTTAAGAAAACACAAAATATAAGTACGGTAAGGGACAATATATACCATCTAAGAATATAAGTCTACAAGATTCTATTTATAATCTATAAAGATCTATAAGCATTAATAAGTACCTGGTTTCTGGATCTAAGGAACTCATTACAGTTTCATCAGCTAGCAGACGTCTCAGACTCTGGCACAGTTCAACATCTGTATTTAATCTGAAAAGATACATGGTAAAAGAATCATGCATTAACAACAGACTAATATTTCAGTTTCTTGGTATTACTCATTCAAAGGCAGTATTTAGTGAAAACAGCAGTAAAAGTCAAAGTCTGTATTTTCAAAGTGCTTTCAGGTTCACAGTCACAGTTAAAACATAGAAAATTTCTATACAGAGCATGTGTGGACAAACCAGCATGGAAACAAGTCTTGTGCATCTGACAGAAAAATACTTTTGTACAGTATTTTGTGGCAATATGAGCAAATCTAACACTGACTGCTTATTTTTTTATGAACAAAGATAATCATGAGAACATAGAGGTCAGAAAACAGTTTTCTAATCCTTACTTAGAAAGGACTCCATTAAAGGAAAACCTGTGCTCAAGTTTGCCATCAGATAAATGTGCTGCTGACTGCCACTGGGCTAGACTAAGAGCTTATCATGCCCAGAACATTTCCACACACCAAGCACTATCCCCATGCAGATAACACTGTGTCCATTGGATTTGCTGGCATGTTAGCCTGCACTCCCAGGTAGGATACAGTGGGCGAGGAAATACATGCACACAACAATTTATGACCCTTCTCAAGATAATATATGAGCAATTTCCTCTTTCTACTAATTTTATATCTTTAGTGGTATTCAGATATTAAAGTCATATTGTTATATATGGTATGCTTAATCAAAGTCCTGAGAAATCCACTTTCAAGCATTTTGTACATAAACCTTACAACCACAGGCGAATTGTCACAAGTCCTAGAAAACTGTCACTTGAGCCTTTGATGGGCTTCAGAGACATGAAGTCATAAACTGCAACTAAAATAGAAAAAACTTTCATGAGATACTGTAACAACACTAAACCCTTAAATATCTGTAACAGAAGACTGACACTTTGTTCCCATGCACAAATATTTTTTGTTGATTGCTGTTTTCATAGATGATCATACAGTAATTTTTAAAACTGCATATGGAAACAAAAAAAAAAAAGAGAAAAAAAAGAAGAAGAAAACATACTTCTCTACCATAGTACCAATGTTCCTGCAAGCTTCTTCAGCAGCCTCTCTGAAGGCAAAGTCAGGGTGGGCAACTTTTACAAAATCAGCCTGATACAGTGGAAGACAAAAATAGTGAGGCAAAAAGACAAATTAAAAAAACTCCCAGCTTATAAATAAATTGCATTCAAGCAGTTCCATTTATATTAACATTTATTTCTACAGTTCTATGCAATAATTTTGTAGAATTTGCCTTTTTTTTTGTCTAAAATCTAAAGCTGACCATAAAACTTTGCTGACAATTATTAAACCGCACAGTGCCTTGTGTCCTTCCAAAAAAAGTTATTAATTCACACCCTTCTTAAAACATTTTAAGCAGTGTGTATCTTAGAGTCCTTATAATACAGACCTACTCCAACATATTTGAATGTTATTAAAAAAGATTTTTAAAACTAAATTTTTCCTAGTTAAGAAGAAAGCGTATTTCCTAATAGGAAGAAACACTGTTTTTTTGTAAATCTCCAAATCCTTCAGGGGGTTCATAAGGCTGGAAGCATGCTAGAAGGGGCTGGGGAGCTAGGGGCTTCCAAAACTGCTAACATGAACTGCTAACATGGTTTTAGCACTGAAATGGTAGACTTAAAATATCGGGAATATATTTAAATTCTAGGGCTATATTGAAGATACTAAGCATGATTTTTCAGGAATTACATGTAACAAGCAGACAGTTTTGATTGCATTTATTATTATTGCATTTTGATTGAAAAGGCAACCTTAGAAAGGTTACACACTTAAAATTTTTACTACTTAGAATTCCTTTTTAAAATCCTGTATAATACTGACAGAAAAGGTGCTGAATGACAGATACATAAATTCCTAACAACAGATAACAATCACCAAATAACTTCCAAACAGTTCTGCAAGTTGTGCATCTATGAACATAAAAAACCTGAATATAGTACAAAGGAGATAATTTTAGCTCAGCAAACTTATAAAAAACTATGGTCATTGAATTCTGACATTAATGTTTTACTTAGGTATTGATTGATTAAGCAGAATTAGGCACAGTCTATACAAAACATAAGAACTAATGACACATCTTGTAAGTACTTTCAGAAGGAAAGAGTGCCTGGCACAAAAGATGTCTTAAATCTACAAAAGAATAAGAAACAAGATTGGAGGACTGAAAACACACTGAGACATTCAAATGTGAAAATCTAAGTGACCTCAAAAAACTTAGTGACCTATTCACTAAAATCTGATTTCAGTATGAAGGTTGGTTCTGCTTCCTCCAACCAAGAATGATGCTTTGATAAAAGATATACTTTGGGCAAACTTCCAGAGAGCAATATGAAATGCTCTAATAAACTTAAAGTTTAGTGATGCAGAATATCAGACCAAGTATCTAAATCTGTGGACGATAAAAATTAAAATTTAAAAAATTGCTGCCTTTTATTTGTGTTAATAAAAAAGTGATACTGCTGCCTTTACTCTGTAAGTTCTTTACGGACCTTCCCCTATAAATGATCATAACTCAAACCATGTGCATTGCCACTCCAACTTTAACTCTGAAAGCAAAACCCTCTTTTCCACAATATAAGTGATGCTGGAGAGCTTATGTATTAATATTTCAGCAGAAGCACCAGTATGATTTCACTGTCGTTTTTCTTGTTGTGGCTTCTACACTATTTTAGCATCTGTCTTAAAAATAACTGGACAGTTTGACAGGATTTGTACTTTGCTATCATTTGGTAAAAGCCTTTGTAATTCACTTTCAATCAATTTAATTTTATGTCTTAACACAAAACTTCATGGAGCTGATCTGCTACTTCTACACTGCTACTACTGCACAGTAGAAAATCATAAAATGGAACATAGTGTAAGCTCAGACAGTTTAAAAGAATTTATGCAAAAATAAAAAGAAGTAACATACCAAATCTGCTACTCTGCACAGGCTATCTGAAAGCTGATCAAAGATCATTACAGTCTCAGGCCCAGGTGGTGTTGAACACGCCTTCTGGACAAGCTGCTCTGATTCTTGCAATGCTCTGTCCTGCGCTTCTTGAAATCCTTCTGGACAGCTCAGTTCTGGAACACCAAACAGACCCTGCAGTGCAAAACACAGTGAAAACACATCACTATTGCCCTCCTTGATTTCTGCACCTTTGTTTCAAGACTGAAGTATCACTACTGAATTTTACCCAAATGACCCCAGCTAGTACACTGTAACACTTCATTGGACAGCAGCACCAGATATCAAGAGATTGCAGGCAACAGGACAGTTGTTTCAGGCTTACTAAATGAACCCCCAGTACTGGAAGCAGACCACAAAGGAATAATCAACAACAACTGAAAATGCTTGTGGAGTCCTGAAGTTCCTATCAAGCCTGGCCCTGTCCAACAAGACAAGGTAAACACACTTATCTGTGCCAGGTAAATGCAGATGGCACTTATGTTCTGCATTTGTGGAAGACTTAGAGAGGTTCTACCACTGATGAAACAAAATTACTAATGCTAGCAGATAGAGAAGTTCCACAGTTCAGACCTACAACAGAAAAATTATTTCAAAGAATCACAAAATCCCCTGAGTTGGAAGTGATGCCTAAAGATTTTTGGGTTTTATTTATTCTTCATGTATTTGTAGCTTTGTAGACTGTTACTACATAGTTATAACTTCAAGTACTTTCCCAGCTCTCTTTCTCACAGTTAACAAACTCCTACTGATGCATTCTTGAAATTCTGTTTAGTCTTGCCTGCTAGTTTAGCAAGGACACTTTATTTTGCACCATGTATCATAAACATAATAAAATGCAGAGTTAGAAGATCAGGGGAGCTCAGGGGGGAGCTCCAATGGGGCTGAAACCAGAGGAGAAATTATCTACACCAGCTGCTCTTCTAATTGGACAATATTTGATAGGTGTACTAATCAGCTAACCTTATAAAAATGTAGAACTACAGTATCACATGTACTGTACGCATCACCAGTTGTGCACCCTGAAGGCTCTCAATTAAAGAATTGCTTTTATATTATCATTTTAACTGTTGGAAAAGCTTGATGTTTTATTCCACATGAAGAAAGGACCCATAAAGATCACTGAATTCCAATTCCTGGCCCTGCACAACAGCATCCCCAAGTCACACCATATGCCTGACAGCACTGTCCAAACACTTTTTGAGCTCTGTCAGGCTGGTGCTGTGAGCTGTGACCACTTCCCTGGGGAGCCTGTTCCAGTGCCCAACCACCCCCTGGGTGAAAACCCTTATCCTAGTAATTCCTTAATTTCATTTAGGTTAAAAGCAGCATCTCTTCAAGCAAGACACTCCCTTTGCAACTGCCCAACTACAACGTGAGCATCTCCTCACTCCCTGACTACAGCATCGAACAGTGAAAGGTATGTGATTTCACACAAAATCTATCCCTTCCAAATTCAACCTCAGTACCTAAAAACCACAATCTGCATTTTCAAATCTGCAGTCCAGTCAGTTTATAATCCACTTTCTGCAAACTCTCTGTATCATTCCAGTCAGCTGCAGGTTTGCAGCTTGCTAATATTTATTCAAATAAAAAGCTACAAATTGACAGCTCTTCTGTACAAGTCCATATTCTGAAGCAAAAGCTACCCTTCAAGTACACATCTGGAACATTTTGGTTTGCTTTGTCCTATTTTCTTTCTGTCACTGTTGCTAAAACCACCTTCTTTTATGGTAATAAAAGAAAACCTTTTTTCACACTTCCCATGTTTCAATTTATTATTTGGGAAGAGGAACAGGACTGAAGTGAATACTGAAAAAGGTACTTTTATATTTTTACACATGTGCACACAAACATAAATATGCTTGTATCACAGCACTCTTGAATAATGTTTGCTGTGTAAGACACTTGAGACAGCCCTTTCATTCAGATCCTTAGCTAGAGGATGCAGTGTCCTGCAATATCCCTGGGAGCTCAAGGTCTTTCTGCTGTCCTACATCATCACCCATCCTCCCAAGCAAGCTCTTCTTGCACATGTAGTGCTCTGTGCCCAGGATGTATCTCCTCTTAGAGATAAATTAGCTGCAGAACTCCTCTTACATATGATATCAAGTTTAACATAAAAAGTTAAAAATCACCAAAAAATGGATCCTGGTATAGTTCTCTCTGTTCTTTAATGTCACTGGCTGTATGGCTGACACATTTCTGTTTTCACTTGGTCTCAGTGTTTACATCCTAGCTGGCACAGCCTCTTTGTGAGCCTGAAATACGCACCTCTATTCCGAATGAACAGTGGGCCAAGTGAATGACTTGGAACACATTCCCTAGAACAGCCAAATGGACAATACTTCCTGAAGCAAGGATTACTTCTTGAAGCAAGACTCACACCAGTGTGCTTGCAGAGGCATGAGAACCTGAAGAAAGGTTTCCCAAGCAAGTGCCAGATTATAAACAGAGGTCAGATTTGTCCTCTCTAAAACCCAAAGTTCAACAGCTCCACCAGGCTGGGCACCATGGCGAGAACAGCTGAGTCAGCAGGCAAACACCTGGATTTTACAGCTGCACCTATTCCGTATGCACTGTGCTACCTTACCCTCTCCGGGAGCCTGTTGATTCCCTGGACACACATCAACGAACATCCCTGACTCATCCTAAAAAGACACGCATCAGGAGACCCAACAGTCATCAAATCAGCAAAGAAATCCAAATCCTCTTTTTGCCGCAGGCACGACATCAGTGTAACGCCCAGGTAAGCGGACGCGAGCAGCGCGGCTGCTGCGGAAGCACCGAGCGAGCGCAGGGGCACAGCAGAGACACGTGAAGGGCGGCACAGCCGGGGCGGGCTGCCGGGGGAGGGGAACGAGGGGGCAATCTCCCTTCAGGGACCTGTGGGCACCGCTGAGGTCAAAGCGTTCCCACGCACAAGGCCATCACTGTCACACGCTTCTGTGTCCAAAAGCCACAATGTCTGGGTTTGCTAGAACCAGCATAAACGCTTATTAAAAAAAAAAAAATATACACAAGAGAAAAACTGCCCCCAAAAAATTCCCTTACAACAGTTCAGACAAGCGGAACAACGCACGACGCTGGCTGCGACCAGGGCTCCCGCCGCAGCAGGCCCGGCCCTCCCCTCCCGCCGCTCACCGTGTCCCTGCCCGCCGCACCGCCGCGCAGCGGCTGCTGCAGCTGCTGCTTCGCATCGAACGCGGTGCCCACGGGGCACCAGCTGGTGCTGACGGCCCGGCCGCCCTGCCCCGCCGCCCGGCCCCGCAGCGCCCGGCCCAGCGCCGCGGGCAGCGCCCGCCGGCAGCCGCCCAGCATGGCGGAGCTCAGCGCGGCGGAGCGCCCGGCACGGCCGCGACCTCCGCGCGTCCGCGCCGAGGGGCGGAGCGGCGGCTGCAGGCGGAGCGAGGCGGAGCGAGGCGGAGCTCCGGGCTCCCGCTGCCCCGCAGCCCGCCGGGCGGCTGTGTTCGGTTCTCGGCACGACCCCCGGCGTGCCCCGCTTCCCCCTAGGCGCCTCTGCCGCGGGCTCTCAGCACTCCCCACATCTGCCCCGCTTCCCGGCTCGCCAGCGCCTGACTCCCCGCACCGGGGCTCTGCCGGCTGGTACCTGTCCTACACGTTCTCCATTTAAACTTAAGGCCCTTTTAATACGGTTTTTCGATCTAGATGTTTCTGTGATACAAACTTGTGGAGTGTGGCTTATGGGAAGAAGCTTCGTCTTGCTGAAAAAGTCACATAGCCCTTTCCTCCGCCTGAGTGCCCTTGTATCTCCCTCGCTGTCACTTGAGAAGTGCAGCTGTTCCTCCTGAATTAACCCACCGTGCCCTTTCCATTGGGCTCTGTGATCCACGCTCGGGGTTTAACTACTGCGGGAACATGCCCACATTCCCCTGGTACCCTGAGGTGCTGATGGGAAGCCAGGCCGTAAGCTCCTATCACTGTATTTGCACTGAATTTCATTATGCTGACCCATCTCCCTTGGCACCTCTACTTTATTCTCTTCTAAGAGAAGTGAATGAGACTTCCCAATATTTTTTTTAATATTTTTGAGTTTTAGAAGAAAAGGAGGGAGGGAGGGGGGAAGAAGAAAGAAAATTTGGGAGAAAAAAATGACAGAATTTTAATGTATATTTTATTTCCTGTTCTACAGTACAGGAAGTCACTCTTGATCAGTTCTCTGGCATGGCTTCTTCAGTGTTGATTAAATATCTTTAATCTGGGAGACTTCGTTTTGCACCAACTAATTCTGAAGTATGGCAACTTTATGCTGTATTTTTGCACTGGCCTTGAATACCTGCCCACGTCAGAGAATCCACATGGCACTTCCTCCTATCACTCCATTTTGCTCAGTTTCAGACCTGTGACTACATGGAGAGCAAAGAACCATATTTAAAAACTGTAAATGAAACAATGAAACTTGTTTGCACCACACAGCAAGTAGCTTCTGTAGAGATATCAAACTACACTAATTTCATGTTTAAAAATAATTTTCAAGTGGCTGGATGCAAACTAACCAAGTTTCAAGTCCATCTACACATGTCACATTAGAAGATATAAACTGGCTTGGAAGTAACTGTTGCTTCTTGTTTGTACAAGATATAATTGTACACTACATAATTCTGGAACTTTTGTCTTTTATTTCATCCCACTTTGCTTTAAAATTTGTTCCTCATAACTGGGGTACACACCCCTGTGAATGCCTACAGTAAGTCACCAAACCACTAATGTGTTAAGCCCAGCACTGTAGATTCTGAAGACTTGTCCTCTCTTGCAGAAGCTGTTCCTGAAACCAAGCATTTTCTGTTGAATCCAGCAGAAATTGCCCAGCAGATAACAGCTTTCTCAGGGAGGGCGAGGGGCACGGGCATGCAGCATTCAGGGATAATGCAGAGCTACAGCGTGGGCGGCAGCAGTGGCTCCAGTGGGTCAGCAGTGCTGAACAGGAGGAACCCAGAGAAGGTGGTATCGTCATCACCATCTGCAAACAGCCCATTGAAAGCCTCTCCTTGGTGGGCCTGCAGCCACACCTCATCTCCTCCCTGCAGCTCGAGGATGGTGGCTCCTGAGGCCTGGTCCTCTCCGCTCTGGTACCTGTCCACCGTGTGCAGCATCTTGATGCCGTTCTTAACGAGAGCTACTCGCACATTCCTTGAGTAGACGGTGATGTGGTAGGTGAAATAGTAAACACCGGGGTGTTTGCAGGTGAACTTGCCAGTAGCTGAGTTGAAGTCATTCAGACTGTTATACAGCACCTTGTCAAACTTGATCGGGCGATTCGGAGGGGGAAACTTGGTGTTGGCTGTAAGGCCAACACTGAAAGCACTCCTTGGCAGGACTCCTGGGGCACCTACGTTCCCCTTGTCTCCTCTGTCTCCTTTCAAGCCTCTTTCCCCCTGAACTCCTGGATTACCCTGTGGCCCTATACCTCCAGTATTACCTTTAGGACCTGGATGACCAATTGGGCCAATTGGCCCTGGGAAACCAACTCTTCCAGGATGGCCAATTTCACCCTTTGTCCCTTTTGGACCTATGGGTCCAATGTCTCCTTTTAACCCTTTTTGTCCTTGCAGTCCTAGCTCTCCCTTCTGACCTTTGTAACCCACGGATCCTATAAATCCTTTTGGTCCCAGTTTCCCAGGTGGTCCTCTTTCTCCTTTATCTCCTTTGTTCCCCTTCTCTTCAACAGTCCCATTGGTTCCTAAACGGAAAAACAAACAAACAAACAAACAAAAACAAAACCAAATAATAATAAAAAGAACAAAAAACAACTCCACAACTTTCTTGTGATCCTCCATTGGAAGGCACAAATTGAGGTTCATCTTGAGGAGATACATGTGCAGGTGCACATCTCCACTGTGCTCACTGTACAGAGAGTCTCTCATACATTTAAGTGCAGGATAAGCATAATGTCTGAAGAGCCTGTTATTTTGTTAGAAAACAGGTGTTCTGGCTGGCAGCAGCAAAAATGAGCTCAAAGAAAGGAAGATTTTCTATGGGTTGATGATAACACTGACACCTCACATCATCTCATACAAAAGCAACATCTGTCCACACTTTTTTTACAGCCTTTGGTGTACAGAATGGATGAGAGGGTTCACAATGTAATCAGAGGAAGAGGAAGGGGTTTTTTTTACAACACTCTGAACTTGACTTGACCTGTCACATGTTTCTATAATTTCTATGTATAATTTCTACTTTTGTTGGGTTACATAGGTTGCTACTGCAGCACAACTAAAAGTGTGTTGTCCTGGTTACTTGCCACCCTATGCTTTATTTATCCTTCATCCATCATCGATCAGAAGATCAAAGCCTTCAAAACTGCTCTGGTTGCTGCACAATGTTTTGAAGGTGACGATCTCATTATATGAAAGGCACTTTTGCAGTTGATAGACAAAAGACACCACAAAGAACATATGTCAATTCATCAAGAAAAGAAGCTGATCAATTCTGCTCAACAGCTTTTCATGTTAGGAATAATGCTGTTTGTACAATTTGTTGTTCTCAACTTAGAAATGAGAGAATTTAATATAAATGAGATTGTATGATGAGTTCAAAAACACAAGGGCAGCAGTTCATAGACAAATATTAAATTGAAGCACTTCTCTGACCTCGTTCACCTTTCTCTCCATTGACACCATCTTTTCCTGGACTGCCAGGAATTCCTGGTTCACCTAGTATAGAAATAAAAGCACAGATATTCATTAAACAAATTACCAAAAAATTTGGGAAGAGTCCATCTTTAATCCTTCCTTCTCAAGCCTGGCCAAACAGTAATGTAAAGCATACCCTTATTCCTGACTTTTAGTGTCTGCCACTGCTGGTAGTTTTATCTTACTATAAGATTGACAAAGAGCAGAGAAACTCTGCTTGAGGATGGTGCTTTTTGGGTGCAGAAGGAATCCTTGGCATAAAGAGGTGAGTTATTGAGACATGTACAGTTATAACCTGTAAATTTATAACTGGCAAGGATCACCAGTGTGAAAACATCTTCTCTTGTTGCCTCCATCCATGGAAATTCAGCAAGAAGCATTGCTGAAGCATGAAGCCTAGCAGTTAAACAAGGATGTAGTTTAGTGGTGGGCCTGGTGGTGCTGGTTTAGTGGTTGGACCAGATCATCTTAGAGGCCTTTTCCAGCTGTAATAATTCTGTGATTCTAAGAATGATGAGATGCTCTCGCTTTGATATCTCACACAAATCTCTATTATAGCCTGCTGGAGCAGAAATAAATCCTATATCGTTATTCAATCATCTCCATTTCTGAACTTATTCCAGTGGCTCTTGAGTTACAGCAAGTAGGCACACTCCAAATCAAGTCCTACAAATGTATAATTTTGGTAAGAAAGATAAATCTTTCCACTGCATACTTCCTAATACACCAAACAAGGTATCAGTCGTTGCTTTTTTTTTTTTAGTAGACTTGAAGCTCCTTGCAGACATATAGTTTCTATCTTAAAGGAGTAGGAGTAGGTTTGCAGGCTTTAAAATTTTCAAATAGACTTGAAAATATTCCCATGATAAAACGGAAATCCTTTTTTATTTTTGTTTTTATCCCATGAACCTGACATCTCAATAGTATTTGCTGTCTTGCTTTCATTAAGCCTTTCTTTGTATTTCCTTCTTCAAACAGGTAAATGACAAATGTCTGAAATGGTTTATGAAGGCTAGGCAGAACAATGCCATTCATGCAGACTAAATACAGAAAAATTAGGGAGTGAATGGCCTTGCATTTGATATATTAAATCATTCATTCTGAACATAGTACCTGTATCTCCCTTGTCTCCTTTTGACCCATCACGTCCATCACGGCCAGGAATGCCATTGTGCCCAGGATTGCCAGGGATGCCAGGATACCCTTGGGTGCAGACATCCTGTTTCTGTGTTTCTGCTGTGCTGACTACAATAGCCAGCAGTACAATCCAGCTTTTCATTCTTTAGATAGGTTATATGACTTTGGCTGAAATATTTAAGAAGAAAAAGTACATCTGACATGTCTACCTTAGAAAGGAATGTAGGGTGGTGCAGGGAGGAAAATAAGGAAATGGATTTTCACCATGTCTATTCTTTTGTTTTATTTATAAATCTCTCTATAGCATTAATTACAGTCCTGGAGACTACCGAGTGCCATTTTAAATAATTATTTAATGGACATATCAGTTCTGGCATCATTCTACTTTTGACATATTAGCTTTACACAATTCTCCATCCACATTTTTCCCTGCACCTACTTGTGGCTGCACAGTTGTACCTTTCATCTCCCAGGAGATGGTGTCATGGGAGGTGAGCTAAGGCAATTCAACTCCCTCATTCAGCACAAAGCAATCACTTTTAAATTTTTTTTTTAATTGCTATTCACTCAAATTAGTCCCCTACTGGGTTAATAAGTTGAATGACCTCAGAGGAGGGGTTAGAGCTGGAGCAGAGTGAGATGGGGGCAAAGGTGTGAGGGATCAACATAGTTTTTTTTTGCAAAAAAAAGTGTTTAGTTGGGTGCTCCCAATTAATGTAACTTTGCTACTAAAACTCCATCTTATATTTATCTTTTCACTACAGAGTCCCTCCTCTGTTATATCTTTTAATATAGGCCCATTGAAATACATTCAAACTTAATCCTGGACACAGCTGGTTTAATTCAGTGTAAGAGAAATTGATGAGATTATACTGAGGAATAAAAAGCAAATGACAACAAAATTAATACCTGTTTTATTTGGAATTAATATCCATAAATGTCTAATGCACAGAAGCTTCAACTATATAGATTAAGTACTCAAACAGGTAAAAGTGATTGTTAGTATGAGTAAATTTTACACAATTGGCTTTGGAATTGGTTCTTTTATTAATGAGGAGTAAGATCACTTTTTTTTGCAATATTAACTAGCATTAACTAAAAAATGATGTCTTCTCTTTAATACTTTCACCACAATTTCTCACTGTCATTAAACAATACACACAAGTACCACATAGAGAGACACCAGTATGTCCTCAATAAGAATAGTTACACCCTTAATCTAATTTATAGAGTAAGAATTTAGCTTTGGGACATGTTCCTTAATCTTTTTATTCTGTGTTCAGAAAAGTCCCCCATTTTGAAACCATTATTAGAAATTATTTATGGGGTCTTTCCCAATGGATTTATTCAGAGATGTTTGATCACCAACCAGAAAAACCCCACTTTGTCTGCTGCTACTGGTTGGCACTAAAGAGAAGTGAAAATAGATAAGACATTTGCTCCTTCTGAGGTATATAAATATTTGCTGCCTTAGTCAAAGGACTCCGTAAGAGTACAAAAGGAAGAAGTGCTCTGTATGACACTGCTAGGTAATGATGCATCCCATGGAGAAGTCTGACAGTCCATGTCCACTTACAGAAAACCCCACTCCCAATTGTCTAGGGAAGCATTGCCTGCCTAAAGAATAGACAGTGGTTGGTTCCCATACATGCACTCCTCTCCACAACCTGACATCAGCATCATCATTATGTATATAGGACCTTTGTACTTACCTTGTTCACCTGGTAATTGCAGTGTTCTTGGGCATCTTTAAACTGAGTGTAGAAACTTAGGTAAAGGAATGCACACTCCAATATGTGCCTTGAGGACGAGCACTTGTTTGGTCACTAAATTCTCAAAGGTCAGTGAAGTCACTAAATTCTCAAAGGTCAGTGATTTAATTTTGAGAGCTGTTCAATAATTAAAACAGAGGTTTAAAGTGGAATCTTTCTATTTATTCCAATATTAAGCTGAAGTGCTCGGTACTTTGGCTTTTACCACTGTTACATAAAAGGAAATTGTTAAAATCAATTAATAAGTCTTTGATTTCCCTATTCTTTTGTACAAATGCATCACACAAATGTTAGCCTCTAACAGCTTGGATGATTTGTAGGATGGAAGGCATGTGTCACACCACTATTGTCCTGCTAAAATATGTAATGAAGGTAATTTCTGAATCAGGTAATTTACCATAGATTTAGGGACAAAGATTAAAGAAATTAAAACAAAAAAATGCTGAGAATGTGACATTACAATTATTAGGTGATTATGGAAAAGAAGGAACAAGATTAAATTAAAAATAGAATAAATACATAGAATTACGAAATTTTTAATGTGTAATTAACAGGCTCTGTATCCAGCTATTCAAGCAACAGAAAAAGCTATTGGGCTACTAAATTATGTATTAGTGGTAACTAATTTGAAAAAAAAGCTGTAACTCAATTCTTAACTGTGTCTTCTTGAAACTACTGGAACTGCTGTTGTCTAAGGACTAGTGGAAGTCAACTGAGCTTATCATCAACTCCCTAAATGCTGATCATCAACAGTGAAGGATAAAACCAAAAGTAACGTGAGTTAATGTGTTAGAGGAAGTGGCCTTAATTCACCCTTGTTGTTTCTAGTGACTGCAAAAAGTGTCTGAGGGTGTCACCACACTGCGAAGATGCGACACGTGTGCTCTGCGCACATCAAACAACGTTCCCTCAGCACAGCAGAGGACCGAAGTTTTCTCTAAGATCTGCACCACCACCCTGTGGCGACACCAAAATATTGCAGGAGTTGAGTTGTCCCGCCTTGAACATCGTGTCCACCGCGCTCTGGGGAAAAAAAGAGGGACCATGGGCAGCAATTCGCTGCTCTGCCTGAATGAACTTCTGTAGCCAAATTAATCTTGCTGCTATGGCCAATCCTTTTCTCTTTACCCATTAAGCACCATCTGAAATTTTCTAAGCCTGATTAGCCTCAGCCTCCTTTCTCACTTAGAAGTTTGAGTAATTAATAAACAGCCCATCCTGACAGTTAGGAAGAACGTCATTCATTAGTTACCTATACCTTACCTCTGCAGTTAGTCTGGTTTGATACATTTTTAACAGACAAGTAAGAAAACTGCTGTAGGAATAGCCTTAAAGACAAATGTTTCCCTCAGCTACTTTTTAGTGCCTTGTCTCATCACAGAATAATGATTTGAAAATAATTACATGGGAGCAAGAGTTCATCATTTGCTCTTAAAAAACATTGCATCTGAAGGGCAGGAGATGCAGAGGTTTTTAGATTGACTGCTGTGCTAATTACCTTTGTTAGGAGATTAATATGACAGCAATGACCATGATGGTTAATTAGATATACCTGCCTTTATTAGCAGACCAGTTGCTAGACACTTTTTCAGTATGTCAGTATCTCTGAAGTCTGGGGTGTGCTTATAGGAAGAGGCCATGTTGTACCTGGGGCTCATTCTTTCCTCCAGTTTCAGCTTTCCTGAAAAAAATCCCTGGGAGAAACAGTTGATAAATCCTACATCACCTTGTGTTTGGAGAGAAACTCAACCCTTGAAGAGCAGTGGTACTCCTTCCTCTCAGATCTGCCCTTCTGAATTTCACTGACCCAACTCCAGTGATGCAGATGGACATCTTCCAACTTCTGCTTCTCTGCAGAGTGGTTTGGTTTGGCTGACATTACAGGTGTCTCACTCTGAATGCTTAGAACATTAAAATGACTCAAATATATGCTATCCAGGTGTCAATTACATATGCACACTCCCCAAGATGCTCAACAGAAATGTACTGGTGTAATGATGTAATGTAAACAGAGGGAAGGTGTGATGGATGCGGGTCACTTGTCTGATGCAACCTGCTGTAGGTGCCAGCAGGGACATTTGGGGATGCCACATGGACTCTACAAAGGAGGTGTAGGTGTAAACACAGGTACACACACACATCCACCCACACACCCACCCCCGTTTTTTAAAAACAGAGCCTAAATATCTAATAGTGGCAGTAGGTGAATTCTCAGCCCCAAGCACTGGACAAGTTCTGATTGCAGTGATTTAAGATTAACAGAGATTTAGGATTAACAAGAAAAGTGTTGTGCTGACAGTTTATACAGTTTTGTCATATTCTTACAATTACATATCCTCTAGAGAGAGTACCTAGGTTTTTTAAAGCTTTTAGAAACATATTTATTTGTGTAAGGAGTATTTGTGTGCTTTTCTTACAAGTTACATGGCGTGCTGTTTTTCACTGCTGAGTTTTTCATTTCTCCTTTGATTCTGGAACATGAAAAGGCCCAAGTCCTTGTCTGTGTTACTAAGCACAGGTCATTATGCAGCCTTTGGATAAAAACTAAACAACAACCAAAAAAAATCTAAGATAAGCAGTGCTATTTCTGTGCAAACTAAAAGCTCCATCTATCAGCTCTCAACTTAAAAGCTGAAAGTACAGAACAATTTACAGGATTTAGCCTGACTGCCCAAGCATGTAATAAAAGGCACAAATGAGCTCACCCTGGCCAGATGAACCACCGGGTCCTTAGAAAGCCTACTGATTGCTACATCCTCCTGCAGTGTTTGCTTAGGGTATATTTTTATGTCATCCAATCTATCTCACTAAGTGCTCAAAATGTGCCTTTCACTTTAATGTTGGAGCACTCAACACACATCCCACCACAGCAGCAGCCGCCTTGGGAGGCAGAAACTCTCAGCTGTGAGATGAACCAAGAAATATAAGAGCCTGGATGTTGGAAAGAGGAGTAAGGAATTAGCAAACCAACTATTGCACCAGCATTTGAACTGGTCAAAACATTTCTGATGAAAAGATTTCAGCAAAATATGTTATTTTGTTAAAGCTGGTGTGTCTCAGCAAAACACAATTTTTGACACAGCCTGGGGCAGGCAGGACACCTTCCAGATGTGGCCCTCTGCCCTGTCAGAATAATGAGATACAAAAATCTTCCCTGCATCAGAGAAGTTGAATCCCAGCTGTGCTGCTCTATCAAGCAGGCAGGTAAGCCTGCTCACACTTATGTGCAGAACATGCCTTTTGGGTGAACCCATTTAAATGGTTTTGCTTTCATTCCAAAGAAAATAATATTAAATCCTCCTTACCTGCACTGCAATATTTAAGTCACCATCCTCTGTTAGCAGGAGCTTTATTAGCACAGAAGCTGTACCTGCATGTACTGCAATGGGTAGTGTGTGAACATCCTGCCAGGACAAGATAAAGTGCAGTAATCACAGGCTGAGACAGCAGCAAGTACGAGCTTTGACTGAACAGTGAAGACTTCAATACCAAAACCAGGCTTAGGAGTTGTTAAAATGAACTTCTGCTCAGAAGTACTGAAGCTGTTACCAGGAAAACAAGAGAGGATGGTGTGACTTTTTTCTTTAAAATACTAGAAGAAATATGACAGTTGATATATTTTTGCATCACAAAGGAAAATTTGTAGACAATTAAAAAAAAGCACAACAACTTCAAAACTGCACATAAAGTTTTATAAGACACAGATCAAGAACTTCAGCTTTGTATATTATTTAATTCAACCATGTACAATAAGAGAAAAATAATAGGAATGTATGTCTGTACTTATTTCCAGAAAATAGATTCATTTGACAAACAACATTCAAAGAGTAAATAAACCTTGCAATGCAGTTACTCCAGAACAAATGAACATCAAGCTACTGCTGTCCTATACATTGTACTTCAGCTGTCAACAGCCAATTCCTCTGCTCTGCAGCCAGGACACTTCATTTACAACATGTGTAACAGCACACACAGGGTGAGATGCACAAAGCACGGTACGGAAGGTATAATGTTACAAAACACTTACCAAAATAAAATATATATGCAAGTTATCCCTAGTATTTACAACAAAGAGTTTTAAATTAGAGATCGTTTAGAAGGCATCTGCTACATACAAATGCCACACATATGGAAAAAAAAGCAGAAAGGCAGTCAAAGAAAGGTACTGTGTTAGTTATGGCTAAAGACCTTTGGCTCCAAAACTGTGATATAATTATTTCCAAAAGCCAACTAAAATGTGGAACATTTGAGAAGTCTGTCTTTGAACTCAGTTCTTGCACTGACCACTAAAGTTCAATGTGAAATTTAGCATGGCAAGAGCCACTTGTAAAACAATCTTATTATTTTATACATCAAATGCTCTGAGTTGGATGCAATTATGGTTTGGCATTTCCTAACTCAGTGGGAACACATTTGAGGACAATTATATTTTACTGCATCTCATGCAAAAAGTCTGAGGTTATCTGCTCAGCAGGCCATCAGGAAGGCTCCGGCTGGGCTTTATCAAAATGAGGCACAAATGTTCTTAGTAGTTGCCCTAGAATTTTTTATAGTAACCTAAAGCATGCAAGTGGAAAAGAACAGATGCTGCCATCACAGCTTTCTGCTATATATTAAGTTTTGTCCCCAGAAGCAGAATCAGGGCAAGAGTTGCTAGAATTCAATCTTCTACATTTTAGTTGCAACTCCTTCGCACAGACTCTGAAGTGATGTTTTTACTCCAGAGTAAATATTTGTCTCAATTGTAGAATAATATAATTGTGTGTTTTCCTTTCACTATAATTTGTTTAAAGACTATGGCATAGTATAAATTTGGCCTGTCTTACTATATTCGTTCTTAAATCTGTAGCAAGCTCATATTGCAAAGACAGACAGAGAGAGCATTACAAAACAACCATATCTATATGAAGGGTGCTATATGTAAAACTGCCCTGAGTAATCTGCACCATGAAATATTTTCTTTTTATCTCTTTGAAATTTACTTCTTGAGAAAAAACTTGCCACATCCAAAACCATATGAAAACATTTTTGTTCATTTTTAGGGCTAAGGCACCAGCACAAATACATGGGAAGAGCCTTCATGGGCACTGACATGTCAGAAATAAGATCCCCAAACCTTTTTATTCCAGCACTCCACAGAACTGAGTGCTGGAAGGAAGTAGGTTTCAGTGAAGACACATATGTAGGTCTCTTAATGTCTTCAGGTCCAGCTGGCAAAGTTTCTGGGTGAGCACTGCAATCCAACTGCAGTCTTCTTTTGCACTCTTTCAAAATGTGATTACAAAAAACATCATCTTCTCTCAAACTGTACATGCATTTCATTGGTTTACAGGCCTGAACGTGGCAAGTACCCACAAAACTGGGTATGTAAGAAATGCAAAAGGCTTACCAATTTGAGGGGAAGGGTGTGCATCCATGCTGCTTTTGGAAGTCTGCTCCTTGTGTTTAAATTGAGCATTTACAATTATCTATTTAAAAAAATCTGAGCAGCAATGGCTGGCTTAAACATCAAGAGAAATATACAAGTAGCTTTTTTCACTGACTTCCCTGTGCATTTTCTTTCAGCTGGATCACTATAAATGTCAGCATGCACTTGCAGTTCTTAACTAGTTTAGGTCATTTCCCATTGCTATGGGAAAAGTACAAGGAATGAAATTTACTATGCAGGGCACAATTTGGCTGAGCATACCAGACTTTGCCTTATTGCTGAGCTATATACACAAGGCATTTGAAATGTACAGTTGTCAAAAAGGTGTAATTTAAAATCAAAACCACAAACCCGGGCTTTGCAGAAGTGGCCACAAAGTTATCAAATCACATAACCTAGTTACTAGTGGGCTTCACAACACTGATGATAAATAAAAATATGGAGGTAACAATGGTAGTAGAAACAAATATGTCTTTAAATAAGGCTTTTTTACGTTGTTTAAATGCTTGGCATTTAGCCCCTTGTTTGTTTTTCATATATTACAGATCCATGACAAAGCCGATTGTGCCCATTGTCAAAGAATACCCTTAGATCTAACCTAATCATCAGGTAATGCCCCTAATCAGCAGCATAGGATAAAGTATTGTAAAGACATTCATAGCAAATGAGTTCTGAAACATACTGAGTCTTCATTTCATCCCATATTCCCAGCGGTCTTGTCATCTTTGATGAGAGCAAGCAAGCAGAAACTATCAGTGCTACAAATATCAGGATCCTCTTTCTTCCTAGTGGCTTTTTAAAAGTTATTCTCCCAGATCAACTTCATGCCACAGAGCAATTAAAGAAATGCAAATCATGGATTGCATATGCTAGCCAGAACTGACCTTAATCAAGTCAGGTTCTTCCTCTTCCAATGGGGACTGATGACACCAAGACAAAAATTCATCTCTGGTCCACATGATTTCTCTGTCCCTTCCAGTAAGGATTTCTCTTTCTTTTTGAAGAAGTTATTGGTCAAAACCCATTGTCAATTGAATGTGTACAAGAAGCATGGATCCAGACCAGTTCAATATATTTACATTACAATTTATTCATTTTCTAAGTCCAGCTATATGAATAAAAAGCATGAGATCTATGTAACATAGCCAGCCACACAGTCACCATGTACTGTCTCAACTCTGATTTTGTACATTCACATTATCTCTGTGAGAAAATAAAAATGTATTTTTTTACACAGAGAAATAATCATATTGGAAATACAAAGAAGAGTCTCCCAGGTGAAGAAATGCGTGAAAAAGCAATGTGAAAGCTCTATACTGAAGAGCATACATGCATGCATCTGCTCTGACTGAAATGAATCAATCTGAGATGCCCTGGGCTCCTCTTGTTTCCACCTGTGTGCAATAAATCCACATATATTTATAGTCCATTTCACACTCTGTTCATGTTTCTATAGGACAAAATAAAATTTCCCTGTTCCAATCTGGAATATGGTAAGGCCTTGCGGGATGTTCTCCTGCCATTTGGCAATATAATAGAAAAAATACAGGAAGGATTAGGGTCCACTAAATTCTGCAATAGCTGGTTAATTGCATGGGATATCTCCACCTGATTTTAACAGGTAATCTGTGCTCAGTGCTCCAGAAGGAAGGAGAAAATTCTCTTAAGACTCCTTCCTGATAAATCCCTACAGAAAAATTCCTCCCTATCCAAAATTTGGCCGTCAATATAAGGTTAAGAAAAATGAAATGTTACAATGACCTGCATGATTCCATCACTACTTCAACATAACTAAGAAACAGATATCAAATACTGCTGTTTCTGAGTAACAGCAAATTGTCTTTGTCAGAAGAGAGACTGCTCTTCATCAGCAATGCTGACACTTGGCAACATTGGACTTCAGAGCAGCCCTTACAAACTTCTTTCTTATCAAAGGCTGCATTCCTGGCTCAAGGGAACCCAAGGTTCTGCCTCTGAAACAGGAGATTTGTTGAGCTCAAGTAAGCTTGACTGTGTCTCCAAGGTCCTCCTCTGGAGTGAGTCTCCCTCTGTGCTGATGTCCTTCCAGGTCCTTGGCCCCTCACTTTTTAAAGGGAGTGAGTTTGTTGAAGGTATGCCAGAAAAGGGATGGCTTCCGCTTGGGCTCTGCCAGGGCAAAGACCTGCTGCTGCGGGACGCTGGTAGGCACGGTGATGTGTCGCTGGTGAAGGGGATGGAGGGTTTGGTGTGGAGGAGGCATGGGACACCCATTATAGCTCACACCTGCAGAAGAACAGTTGGAGAAAGCACCTGAGTCAGCCAGGGAAATTTAAGCACAGAGCCAGGGGACATGATGAATTTTGCTGTGATCTTGAATGGCGGAACTACTTAGGGTCAACTTTTCTGATGTTTGACTTTTTAATTGCTGCATTGATTTGGCTTAAGAAGACAATAGTACCAGTAAAAATAATATAACAGAATTACCAAAAACAAGTAGCTCTTTCGCACAGCTGGACTATATTGTTTGCACAAGTAAGTCATGGTATTTCAAAGGAATGACTTCAAACAGGAGATACTAGTGCTTCAGTCCACTCTCAGAGTAAGGCTGGGTAAAATACTGCTACCAACAAGAATGTAATTTATTCCATTTGAAATACATTTTTCTGGGTTAATGTTCTTAAGACTTGGAGTTTTGTGCATTCTGAACAGAATCTCCTAATCACAAACTTTAACCACTCCCCTGAAAATCCAGACAGGGTTATCTATTGATTAACAGAAAATGCTTTAAGAATATTAATGCCAGGGAACAGAAGATAAACTAACATCAACTCCTTCCCTCCTAAACTAAGACTTCAATCTTATTTCACTTTTAGCACACTAGAGATTTACCCGAGTTTGACTGCAAGATGGAAAAGGACAAAATCTGGTTTTTTTTGGTTTTTTTTTTTTTTTTTCTGTTGGAATTATTTTCTGAGAGAAGAAATTAATAAAAAAGTCATTTCCTGACAAACAAGCTTCTAGTCCATCCTTCCTTCTACAGGGATGCCAGAAGAAGCCATTTTGACTGTTATTGCAAAAAATATAACAATGTGGCTTGCAAAAAGAACTTTAGGATATTTTAAAGACACT
Organism: Chloebia gouldiae; assembly: GCA_003676055.1. Classification (NCBI taxonomy): domain Eukaryota; kingdom Metazoa; phylum Chordata; class Aves; order Passeriformes; family Passeridae; genus Chloebia; species Chloebia gouldiae. The sequence goes on from QUSF01000006.1 coordinate 2,703,606, forward strand.
GAATTGATAAAGAATAACAAGCTCTTTGAGTAAAAGCAAAGGAAGGAATCATAACACTAATTTATAATTTAACCTGTGCATCCAGCTCCTCACAACCTTAAAAATAAATGCCTTGCCAGAATACTGACTTGTCTGTTTGAAGAAGCTCAGGGAACTGATTTAGTAGACAGTTTACAGATATATTCGAATTTAACATTAAAATACAGGTTAATGACAATTATTTGGCTCCTTGTAAGTCACAAAAAATGTTTTTAAAAGACTGAAGAACTCAGCCACAGCCAGACTGTGCTATTTCCTAATGAAAAGATCAATGGAACACAGAAAGAAGGTAATGCAATGCTGAACACCCACCTTTAATTTTTCCTTGCCTTGACTTACGGGCATTCTGCATGGCTTGTTTCTTCTGGTTTTCTGAGATTTCCATACCTACATCAAAATGTAAATTAGGGTACTAGTACAAAAATACTGTATCTAATACTTGATTGCATTAAATTAAACTGTATCTTACACAATTTTTGGTAAATCTTAGTAGAAATACACCTGAAGTTTTTAGAAGTATGTTTTATATTGTCATATGAACTTAAAGAGGGTTTTCCACTGGGATAATGACAGATAAGTTCAGATAACAAGAAATTAAAAAAAAACCAGGGTGCGAATTAAAATTTCTGAAATCTACAAGTCATCAAGTAATAGATCACAAATTCAGAATCCTTTTGTTTTTCACTCACTCTGAGCTAACCTGGTGACAGACTGGAGTCACTGCTAGTACAAATTTGGCTATCTTTACCTTCACTCAGAGGAGAAAATCACAAAACCTGGCAGATGCTGAAGCAAGCTGTGATGTGGTTTTGGCTGCATCATTCTGGGGCTGGATCCCTCACTTGGGTTTCTCATACATACTTGTGTAACTTACATGAGGCACATGGGTAACCCTATGCTATTTACTATCACTGACAGGTGTGTACAGACATCTGCTAGAAGGTGGCATCAGAGACTGGTGCTGTCTGGAGCCCAGGTAGAGGCACTCCATTTCCTCTCCCTGTGCACAACACAGTTGAGATACATGGAAATGTCACATTTTCACAAGGTGAGAAATGGGTGCACATGCTGTTTCATGTCATGCTGTGCATAAGGCTGCATTCCACACATATGCATAGAAAGAGTACAGAAGCTGTGGTTCAAAGGCAGAATGAAGGGTCCACTTCAGTTCCCTTTTGCATCTTCCCTCACTTCTCTATACTTTTAGAACTCCCTTTTTTATCCTGAACTTATGAAGAATTTATTACAAATCAGCCTATTAACTTAAAACATCCACAATTTTTGGGCAGCAATAGTTTATTTTATTCTGCAGGTTTGTTTTTTTTTTTCTTTATAGAAACAAGGAAACAGATTCTTAAAAATGAAAGCAATTTCATCAAGAGAGATCAGACCACTTTCTTAGGGTTACTGTTAGTGGTTTGGAGAAGCATTTTCTGGCTGTGGTCTTTTCTCTCATATATTCATAAAAGCTAAGAAAAGCTAGATATGGTTTGAGAGACAATGACTCACACCAAAGTGTCTTTGAAAATAGAAGTAAAATGTCATTTGCAGTTCTGAATTGAAAGAGTAGTATTTGTTCTCTGAGTGGTCAGATTAGAGGCTTTGTGTATAGTCCAGAAAGATAGCTTACAAAATCAACAAGACAAATTTAAACCTGAGGTTGAGAATAGTGGCATTTTTACATTGGTTTTGGCTAAAGGAAATGTCCAATTATGCCAAAAAAAAGAAGAAATTTTAGAAAAGAAACAGTCTTCTGGTTAATGGAGAAAACATCCAGGCCACTGTGGCTCACAAGACCAGATATACATTAGCTATTACAACTCAATATCTTTCCTCTGGTTCATCATACCTGTCCCAAAACAGGAACATCAGAATAGTGAGTTGCAACACTTGAAAAGCAATTTCACAGAAGGCTGGATGTTACATGGGCAGAGAAGACTGCATATGCCTATGTGCCATTATCAAACATACAGTTTGTTTTTTAAGTGGTTTGCGTTTTTTCCCCACTATATTGCACTGTGCCTGAAGAGCATCAAGCACAATGGACCCTCCTTGTGCAGCTCTTGCACTGAGCAACCATGGGAATTTGTGACCCAGCCCCAAAGCAAGGGTTAGTGCTTTTATGACAAATCTCACTGCCAGTGCCACCGCCACTGTTGAATGGTTACTCTTCTGAATATCATATCTTGATTTTCGTGAGGTCCCAGCAGAATAAGTATTTTAGGGCTGTAGCTGCTACACCTTTGCAGTTTCCTCTGCTCGGGGATTTCTGCAGCAATGTCACTTAGGAGGAATGGTAACATCAAGACAGACCTGTGGCTGCCCAGGGCAGAGCCCCAGGAGCTTTATGACAGACAGCATCTAACTTGCTCAACATACTTTCCCAGAGCTCCGTAAAATAACCACCCCTGAGGCAGTGCAGTGTTGGGGCCTAAAGGCCCACTGGTGAAAGGGTCTTGGAGAGCCAGTCCTTAAGCCACTGACTTCCATTTAGGGGGAGAAATGCTCCCACCCAAAGTGCCTTGCTCCGTGTATGTTAATATGTTGTTACCTATTGGTTTGGCTTCCATCACCCCACCTCCAAAGTTGCACCCAATTTCTTCCTGTGTTTTCCCCACCCCTACTTTCTCTTATAAATAACCCATTCTCTCTGTGCTTGGGGAACTGGCTGTCATTGGCCTCCTTCACAGAGTGCCCTCTATTTAATAAAGGCTTTCTCTGTGGAACGCCATACAGTGCTGTGTGTCACCTCACAGAGAGCTGGAAATCACTAGCTGGGCTGGGAGACGTGCCTGTGCCCCTGGGCATTCCCTTTCAGGACAGCTTCTTCAGGGATTGTCACAGCACTCCACCATCAGACCCCACTGCGGCAGGGCAGAGCTCAAGAATGCTTCTTCTTAGAAAGGATGGAAATGGAAGTGTTTCACTTGCTCACTTTTTATCTTCTTTACCTCAGTCTTGCTCACAAAAGTGCAGGAGCTGTGTTTTACTCAGTAGCATCCTTCCATGTCACTGTATTATGGCTCTCATTGTATACTGGAGTGGAGTCATAACTTTGTTTCAAGAGGGACTGTGTGGACAATTATGATCAGATCCTCAGCATTGCTCTATTACCCTCTGATCACCTTCACCCTTTGGCAATATCCACTATTTTACAGTTCTGTATAGGTAAATAAGGGAAAACAGCTATCTCCCACTCCTGTGAGCACAAGGTGATAGAGCAAGGCATGAAAGGATCAGCATTGTGCCCACACTGTGAATGTCACAATGTGACATTCAGCACAGGAGAAGGGTCGGTTTTGCAAACTCTGAGGGAAGTTTAGCTGTGGCTCCTTCACTGTTTAGTCTAGACTCAAGATGAGTGGGATTAATTGCAACTGTTGGTGCAATGTGAAAGGGTTAAAACTGATTTTAAATTGAGAATGAATTGGAAAGCTTTTAAGGATTTTCTTTTGCTTATGGACTATCTAAAATACATATGGAAGAGGCCTTATTTTGGTCATACTTACAACAGTATCAAACAAGAGAAAGCCACTAAGATCAAAAGGGTTACATTTGTAATGTAAGGGTTATTCCTGTCTTCCTATTATTCTGACCATGTGTTTTACATGATCATGGAATATAAGATCTGGCATCCTGTTTAAGTTTTAATAATTTCTGAATTGCATCATCCACTTCACTGCACTTCCAATGTTAACCTGATGTCACTCCAAAGCCTTAGCCTCAAGAATGTTATAGAAAAGAAGTTCTCATGCAGCCAACATATACAGATACACTAACACGACATTTTAGAAATACTAAAAAGAGTTTTCTTTTTTTAAATTAGTGTTGCTAATTTAAAAATTAGTGTTGCTTTTTTTGTATGTTTTGCCAATGACATTTTGCTGGAGCTTTTGTCACTGATCTTAAAGGATGCATGAAACAATGCAAAACCAAAAAAGCAATCCTAACTATACATTGACACAGAAGACACACTGTCCTTGGAGTATCCCACAGGCTGCAGGTCTAAAATCGGCCCTAGGATTTACTACCTTTATTCCTGCTCACTCACTGCTCTGTGCCAGTACCAGAGCACTCACTGCCCAGTGGTGCTATTGCTGGGTCTGTAGTTAACGAAACCATACAACTACATTGCTCTCCTGGACAGAGGAGGTGCTACTATATGACAAAGACAGTATAAATCTACAATTATTGCCCCTTGGCTTTGTAAAAAAGTGTCTTTTCCGAACAGATATTTTTGACCAATCATTCATACAAAAGTGCTAGGATTTTAGATGTATTTTGATTATTGATTGGTCTTTGTGAATTGCATCTTGTCATATCTCATCTCTCATTCTGCTCCATCATGCACCAGAATCATATGGGTGATGCTACCTGTGCTGGACCTTTGGCCCACAGTGAAAGGGCAAACACACCTGAATAGGCTTCACTTACATGGCTAAACATCATGTCAGGTAAGAAAGGGACACCAGCTCAAGAAGACAAGAGTGCAAATCCGTGCAAAACAAAGAAATGCAAAAACAAGTTTGTTTTAACCACTGTTTAGAAATTGTTTCACTCACCCATTTCCTTGTCTTCTCGAACTCTTCTCCTTTCATTTTCACATGCCTCCATCCATTTCTTTTTATCCTCATGTTTTTTTGCACAGAACAAATGAACCTCTTCTGTTGCTCTGTTTATTATCTTAAAAGCATTCTTGACACTGATGTTAAAATCTTTGTCTCTCCCATCTTCGGTGTCCACAATTTCTGTCTCGTCCATGTCAATACGATCCTTGTAATATAAGATGTCCCTTCTCAGCAAGTCCTTCTTACAGAACACAAGCTGATGGTCAAAAAGGAAGAAAGTCCTCTGCTGGCTTTTGCCTTGTTTTGATATTTTGGTCAGTTCTCCTGAGTGGATCAGTTCAGAGCTTCTGGCTAACACATCTGGTCCCTAGGAAGACAGATATATAGAGATACGTAGTAATAATATTTTAAGATCTCACTGTGTGTCTAACCAGTCTCACTATATAATCAAGTCTTAGGTTCACTAACTTTTCTTGTATTTTTATTATTAGATTTGAAAATGTCACACAATGTAAGTAATATCATAGAGGTAAATTCAATCAATGTGGCTCTGCTCTACTTTATTGCTGCATAAACAGAGGGAAAAATTTAAGTCAGTGAAACAGGTTCCCATTCTGACAGAACTACCAAACTTCCAAATGAGATTCAACATTTTTAAAAGCTCCATTTTGCCACCTCATCTCAAAGGCAAGTGTCCATGTTAACACATACTGCTCTTCCCAAACTATAAACAAGGTTAATCAGTAACAGAAACATTGTAAATGAAGCAACTGGACTTTTAACTGAGCAATGACCACTAGAAAAGTAGATACCATAAACAACCACCTACGCAGAAACACTCCTGCAGGGGACATCAAGTATTGTACACAGTACCTTTGCTCAGGAAAGGCACAGGCTGACACTCACCTCCCAGTCTACGATAGAGACTTGCCAACGGGCAATCTTGTCTATGCTTTCTAGTCTCCGTTTTCGCTCATTGATCAGGCATGCCACGTTCTTCATGGCCTCATATGCAGCTTTTATGTTGCTATAATCACTGGGAAATGTAAGCACATTTCAAGGATCATTTATACAATAAACATGATGCAATCACAAACCATGGAAATGATGCAACCACAGTGCCTGCAGTATTAGCCCATATTATCCACTCATCCCTCTACTCAGGTACTTAAAATAGAGGAACTTTTACTTTATTTAAAAAAAGGATTCCCACTATTCCAAACCCCACACAGTAGCCTGTACAATTCAGTACTGCTGTACTGCTAGGTTTGTCTAGGAGCAAATTATTAGATTGGTGGAAGGGGGCAGAAGAGATTGATTAATGAACTGCAACACTGTCTCTACTGAAAACAATGGTAGAACTTCCACTGATATCAGTGGTGGCTGTATTTCACCACAGGACTGTGTATTTAAGTGAGATTTTAGTGGGATTTTTTTGGGAAGGGCATTCTTTTAATCATGTCTAACAACTATATTTTCTCCTTCTTGTTCCCAGTGACTGAGTCAATGAACACAAAGGGGGAAATGCTAGGTGGACAGGAAAAAAAACTAAAATCAATCCCACACATGGTGACAGGAGCTCAAGAAAATGGGTACCAGAGAGAGGAATTAAAGGAGACAATATGAAGAAAGCATTCCCATTCTACGGGACAAATGTGTAAGAGTCATGATGGTCACCTGCCCCCTCCTGGTTCGGAACTAATGCAATGAACTCCTCCTGGAGGACAGGCCAATCCTCCTGTCCTTGCAATGCTCTGCTCGCCTCCTTCATGCCTATGAATCTCCCCAAGTTTGCAGGCAGGCTTTTTTTTCTCCTCTGAATAGCATCCATCTCTCCTTCACCTTTGTCAAATGGAGTCTCTCAGAAGAGAGAAGGGAAGAAACATATTTCTTGCTTAAGGAGTCCCAGCAGAGCAGCTGCTTTTCCTCTTTTATCAGAATGTCTCTTGCAGAAAAGGGAGCCAGAGGCAGAAAACAGCATGAACCAGAAATAAATCCTGCCAAGGCATTAGCCTTGCTGTCCTTTTTATCTGCTTCTGTCTCAGTTCCAATTTTCATCCGCTGCTGCTAATGGAGGCACTTCCCTTCTGAATGTGTGCATTCTCTCCTCTCTTTATTTACATCTTCCACACTAAATACAGAAAGTGAGATTATCAATAACAGGATCCTACTGATGTCAGGGAGATGTCCCACAGGGTGACCACATGATATCCATACTGCTACACTTGCCCTTCCTTATCTCAGTTCTTTTTTTCCTCTGTTGGTATTTATTCCACATTTGCTACACAACCTGTAGCATTCACAGCAGGCTGTGCATATTGGAACTTCAACTTTTTTATGAAAACAAAATGCTACCAAAACCCCTAGCTGGCTGGAGCTTTCCCAAGACTCTGTGTGGGTGTAGAGCTGCCTGTTTGTGAGCATCTGTGCACAGTGGGTACCTCTCTGTGACTGAAGGCATCTCTGGATGCTGTGCCAAACAGGAGGAAAATAGGTACTACGGGAGGAAGGTGGTGAGACCTTGATGTCACTTTACCTGCAGGTTTAATAGGTCACAGGATAACCTTTCTAAACTTAGTAGCAGTGAAAGAAAAACTCTAGTTAGTAATTCTTATTACAGCACTTCCCAGGTAGCCACAGAACTAAAGAGAGGCATTTCACATGCCTCTATTGCACTAAATGTGAGAGCTTTACACACCTCGTATTTTGCCCCTGGCAAAAATCCAGTGGTCTCCAATTTTCTCAAGATTAAAGCACTGACTTTGACCAATGAAGCATTGCCTCAGGCTTCATTTGGACTTTGAGCACAGGGGTCACAATGGAATACTTGCTTGAAATTATACAAGATAAAAAGACACTTACAGATAAAATCTTAATTTAGTAAAAGATTAAATCAGTGCAGAGGTATACCAGAAAGGCTATCTGCCTTTTTATGACTTCAATTTTTATTTATGGCAGCTGAAAATCTAGTATCTGGACGTTAGTACAAATTAAGGTAATGTTTATTACTACAAAGTTTTTAAAACAAATTCTCTCCAAACTTATTCAGGTTGTGGCTATTTTCTAAGGCTCTTTCACTTTTTCTTACATCCACAACTTTTATGAATTTTCCCCTCTTCCTCTTTGGATTTCTTTCTCCTTGACTTCTTTTGACACACTGGCATTTTTTTCACTCTGAATTACACATCCCTCCCTGCATCCTGTTTAAACACCATCTTCTTCTCCTTCTCCCTCTTTGACTTATTCCTCATTGTGTCTTGCATCCTCTCAGTCCCCTGTGCTGCACTTTCAGATACTGTTTTGTGAACTGATTGTGATGGTTCCAAGAAGCCCCATTTATTGTGGTCCATGGCAGTTTTGTTCCTCATCTCAAAAGCTTCCCTGTTGCGTCACCCAGAAAACTTGAGTAATTAGGTGTTAGTACTATTATAGAATTTGTTATTAGTTCTCTCACCTGTGCTCCTGAGTGGTGTATTTGAGCAATTCTGCAAGCTGCAAAGGATATTTGCAGATTTTCTGAACAGGTGTGAGAAGAAAACCATCAATGGCAATGTCAATCATCTGCTGAAGCAAGCGACAGGCCTCGAAGAAGTGGCGGTATTTGCCTTGCTTCATCAGTCTGGAGAGTTCAATGCAGGCACTGGGATGATTGTTACAATACTCTGAATAAATAGCAAAGCCTTCTTGCTATCAAAAAAAAAAAAAAGGTACAACTTTACTGAAGTATTTGTCTATAAAACAGAAAAGTTATTTTTGTAATATCTATTATATACAATTAGATTAATTAATCAATTTTCTATATTGCTTCCAGGCTGATCAGCCTTGAAATATGCAGAAATCTACTTTGTAGCTGTCATAACTATGTACCCTTCTTTGTCAGAACATAGAAATAAAGGTCTCTTCTCAAGTCAGGATAATCAAACCCACTTTAAGAAGTATTTTTATTTGGGGAAGACACCAATAGGCTTAGCAAGTTTCTATCAAGAACTCACAGCCTGTCTCCCCACTACCTACCTTAATGTCTGTATGAAGTTTTTTCATGCTGAATATGAGATCACTGCAACCTGTTATCATTAGAGTTTTGACAAGGAAACTTAAAACTGTTTACAAAATTACATGATTGCTAAAAATGAGGAGAAATCTAAACCAAGTATTTAATTAATTGCAAGATACTTTACATTCTAAAATGCTGCAAGTTTATTATTTAAGAAACACTTGTTAGTAAAATCCCCTCCTAATATGGTAACTTGGCTTTTTATTTAATATTTTGTTAATTTCATAAATAGAAACATTTCAACCTACGTGTTGAAGAAAACATGACCCTATTTCACTTAGATGAGGTTCTTCTTTGTTGTACTGTTTCTCAAGATCCTTCAGAAACTTCCTTTGGAACTTGTAGATATCTTCAATATTTCCAAAAATGGTGCTTAACTGAGCTGTGGTGAACATTCCTGTATGTTTGCGGCACTGCCGAATGTAACCCTGAAATGAAATAAAAAGCACTCCTTAGTCTGAGGATGTGAGACAGGTATCCCAAAAATGAACAAAATCATTTGAGCTGGCAAGACCCCTGGGGTCTCCAGGCAAGGGAGTGGTTTCCCTGCCACCCACGCACAGAAACACAAGTTCAGATTTGCATCTGAGATGTTCACATGTGGATTCTTGGGGTCCAGCCCCTGTCCCAGGGTGTCCCAAATGAACTGATGTAAAGCCCACTCGCATCTTCCTGTTGCGAATATGCTGCAGGGACTGAACCTGCAGGAACAGCTGCTGTGCTCACAGTCTGACAGCAGTTTTGGCACCAGGGTTCAGGGAGTGCAAAGGTTAACTGATGTGATAGGGGCTATCTGCCAGGCTCCTCCATTTGGCTGCTGGCAGGCAGGCCTCCCGCAAACAGCTCTGGGAGCTGAAATAGCCTTGCAGTTGCTCTGGTGAGGTTTACCAGGAAGCAACACTGACTGTTGCTGGCACTGTTAGGAATATTCCTGTCTCCTCCACGGCCATCTGCTCTGAGAGCTGTGCAGTGGCTACGCTGCAAGCCAGCTACCGCATTTCCTACTGCACCAACATGGAAAGCTAATTCCTGTGCGGCTCCTGTAATGTGGATTGCAGACACTTCTTGAATGTAAAACATGTTTTATGGGTATACTCTAGCTTCATGATCCTGGCTACAACCAGCCTGAGTGATTCATTCGAGGGCTGAGCTTGCAAATTCGGGTTACTATCTGTGTAGCTTTTCTGGCTTCATCTTACTTCAATGTATTTTCAGCCTTAAGTCCTACTTGCACCACCCTACGGATTCACTCTGAGGACAGCAGACTATCTCTACTCCACATGTTGAGCGTGGCCCATTGCTTCTCTTATGTGTGCTTGCTCTCTTGTACTAAACTCAGATGCTTTCCAGATATTAAAAACCAGGTATAGGATATAAGTATTAGAGAAAATTTATTAATATGTGCCAAAGTCTTAACAGGTCAGTAAAGTATGAGAGTCATGTCCTAGAACTCAGCTAGCCGTGGCAGCAGCATAGCAGAGCGTACAAATTCTTACCTGGTTTTTCATGCACACAGTCAATCTTACAGGCTTAAGTAAAAAATGAATATAAATGATAAAATTTACATTTAATGTTTCAAAATTAGCCAGTTAGTAACCAATTTTTGTCCTTTCTCTCCTTTTTTTTTCCTCTTCAAGAAAAAGACCTGATCTAAAAATGGAAAAAAAAAAACACCAAAAAACCAAAACAAATAAAAACCTATACTAGTGCCTTGTCTACTTTGTTGTGAATTAAATAATCTAATGTTACGTGGTGGACTAAAGGATGACAGCATGACAAATGCAAGGACAGACCTACAAACTAAGGCTACAAAGAATATTTTTGTAGGTTGCTTAGCACCATTCCAGATACAAACCACAAAGACAAGTTACATACAGGTCAAATGCATCACAACTCATGTCAGAAAAGGCAAACTTCAGTGAAAAGTATTAAGAAGCTTCTTGCCCAAGTGTGACCTTCCAACAAATACTGAGAAACAAAGCAGAAAACCACCCCCATTTTATGGTTCAAACAAGCAAGGCAGTTCTAAAACACCCTTAGATTTCTTCACAGCTCCTAAACATCCATTAAAAATCTCCTCTCTTGAGAAAACAGAGGGAAAAACCACTTTAAAAATACTCTTCCCAAGTTACTTCCAAGAAGTTTTGTCATTGAACTATAAATTATTTCATTACAGCTACTCAAAGTTTTCTATACAGTGGCAAAAAGCTCTAAATAAACTGGACTTCCTTCTCTCATTAATTATGGAAATAGCAGTCAGAGAGGCATTTTTTGTTGTCAAAAATGGAAGTTTTTTAAAAGAAAGGAAGCAATGGCTCATGGCAGTCATCAGAGAGGAAAGCTGTAAGAGGAAACAAAGAATCTGACTGACAGCGTCAGAAGCGCAATTGGGAGCATTTATATATAAAAAACCACTGTGGCTCTCAACTTATATGGAATTATTTGTTCTCATTAGGTCAGCAGAACATCGTCGGGTTAAACCATGTACCTCACAGATGTCCTTGAGATGCTTGATATAAACGCGTTCTGTTTTCATAATTTCCTGTATAACGTTGGTTCTCATCTGATCCCTGTTTTCAGCTATTTTCTGGCGATGTTTGTTAATATCTGAATCCTCTTCTTCATCCTGGATATTACTACAATTTTCTGGCACTTCTTCTTGATTAACTCGCAGCTGCAGCCAGAAAAAACAAAGCAATTAGAGTGAGAGCAGAAAGTTTTACAATATGTGGTAAAACTGTTACAAACTTCTTATACTAAAGAGTAGATACAGACATGCTCTCATCTTATAGAGGGGGCTTCACAAGAGGATTTATCTCATTGTACTCAATGCATATTCAAATAAAGTGTCGAGATTTCTGTCTGGTTAAATACATGACTTTCTACTTACAGTATTTGAGAGAGACTACGCTGTGCTGTCTATGTACTTTTCAGAGTTCAGCTTATTTCTGACCCTTACTAATAGTTAATGTGTTTGGCCAAGTTAGCATAGGGATAAAAATTACAAAAGTAGACACTCAACCACTTTTGAATAGTTTCCCTGTGCCCCATCTGTATGATGAAGACAGCAGCACCTCCTTTTCTGATTTCTGTCTGACTGCCCAGGTTGTCTACATATTAGGAAGGGGAAAGGGAGGAACCACTTGATGCTATGCTTTGTGTACTTCATGCAGTGTGACCCATGTTTCACTACAGGTTCTCAAAATGTAGTTCAAATTATTTTCTAAAACATACTTCAATTTTTTACCATCTGAGAGTTATACTGTCATTAATCTGGGTGAGTTCTGACTGTGGAGTTCAGATTGTGAACCAGATTTCTACACAATGCCCTTGACAATAAATTAAGTCCTATTTTACCAAGAAATCTCTGCAGCATTGCTCTCCTCTGCCCTTATGAGAACTGTTGTGTCCTCTATGCACTGATGACTTTCTGGTTGAGCTTCATGCTCTTGTAATCTCTGTTTGAGAAATTCCTTTGGTTACAAAGGGACCAAATGAAGAAGACAGAGTAAAAGTTGTCAGAGGAGCTAAGGGATCTTAGGGTACGATTCTCTACTGCTTTTTTCCTTGTGAACTTCTTAGGGGTTACACCACTGATGTTCAGCTATATGCTGAGGATCAGGTATAAAATGTAATGCCATGAATGTTGCACTCCACAAGGAATCTTGCAATGGTGCAAAAGCAAAAAGCAAAATAGTTACTCACCCTGACAAAGCTAGCTGGAAACCAGGCCTCCTTGTCCTCATTCCTTCCCCACCACCAGTCTTTGTTGGAAGCTTCTAGAACTCTAATGACATCTCCAGCTTTGAAGCCCAGCTCTTGATCATCCATAGTGACATGGTCCCAGAGAGCCTCAGCATAGACAATGGTGCCATCGCTTATCAGCTAAGACAGGAAGAAAATGAGATTGTGAAGTACAGAAGACAAACTATGAAGTGTTTATAAACTAGAAAGAAATCAATATAGGTCACTAGATTGCCTACATTACTCCTGTTACAGGATAAAACTAAAATTTCAGAATTTCAGAAATCTAGGCCTATTTCTCATTTGTGAAAACAATTAGAATCTTGCTTCAGAACAGTTGCATAGAGTAACAGTTACAGTCTGTGATGGTTTAAAACACAGAGATAAAATTAAACCACTCAAACTGTCCTCTTTGCCCCACTCCTTTCCTGTAGTGGAGGAAACACAGGAGAGATTATAGAAGGTATCACAATTTACTGAAAAACTGCAGTAACCACAATAATGCTAGTAAAAGAGTGTACAAAACAAAGTTCTACCTACAAAAAGGTATTCACCACTGAGCAAACAAAAATGCCTCCCAAACAAACTAGCTACTGCCACTGAATTTTTTATGACTATGAAATCTCAGACTGTGCAAAACATCCCTCCACATCCCCCATCCCTGTTCCTGCCCTCCCTGTGCCATCATTCCAGCAATGCAAAGCCCCGGACATTACCTCATTAATTGCTAGCTGTTCCCCTCCGGGCTGCAGGTACCTGGGAGCAGCTTGGCAGAGCTCCTCGTAGCTGTAATCTTCCTCACTGCCATTGTCATCCACTAAGGCTGAAGATTCAGTCCCACCATCTGCAGCAACTAAAACAAAAGTGCAACAGCTGTTTGCTCCATCATTCTTATGATTCAAAGAAAGACAACAATGCAAGAGGAATTGCTGAGAAATTGCCTTTGTTGTCATGAATAAAACAGTAACAGCAGGAGTGGAAAGTAGCAGAGATCTAAGGAAAACCACCTTTCCGTCATTAAATGCATTTTACTCATTTTTAGAATTTCTCATTTAGCAGATGATAAAACTTTTGTACACAAAAAAAAACCCCAGAACTACAACATTTCCTTACTTATTTTTTACCTGTATCAGAAGGAAAGCCCCAATGCCATTTTCCAGGCAGCAGATATGAGAGCCCCAGCAGCCCCCAGCAGTCAGTGGGGAGGGACACTGTCACCCCAGGCCAGGTGCCCTCACACTGTCACATCCCCTGCAGGGACATAAGGACCGATGGTTCTGTGCCCACCCACCCGTGAGAGGGGTGGGCAGCCCACGTGCAGCCCCAGCTCTGCACTGGCTGCTGCCACCTCTCCCATGCACTGGGAAGGCTCTGGCAGCAGCAAGGCTCAAGGGGACACAGAGCCCAGACTGGGCATGGTAGAATGGCCCTACGAATAACCTGCTCTAATTGTCCCAAATCACAACAATGTCTTGGTTTGACAATTGTACATTTTCTGACCAAAGAGGCAGCTTTGTATGGAAAGAGAGGTCAGAACTAAAATGGGCTTTATCTTATTACACAGCCACATAAGCCAGGAAAAACATTGTATAGAACTATAAAACCCATTTGGGTTACACCAGTGGGTGACAGATCATTTTTGCGATCACCTCCACACTGGCAGAGGAAGAGAACTGGGGGCTAACCTCAGGAACAAGTCTGACTGACTGACACCCACACTGCTCAATGCTGGACCCTGTCCAAGTGGGTTTGCCCACTTGTAATGTTCAAACCATCCGGGATCAAGAAGCATTCATGGTCAGTGGCCCCGTGCTTGAGTGCACTCTCTGGTCCTTGTTAATTTATTCCTAAAGATTTATTCTTACGGCAAGCCCAAGCTGTGAACTAGAATCTGAAGATCATACAGTGCTCAAAAATGCATTAAAAAGTAAAAAAGTCAAATTCAGAATAGGTTGCTAGCGCTGAACTTCTTTGCTAAAGGTTAGTGTGCCCAAGGTAAGTTGCCACAAGGTCAACAGAGCAAGTCTTTCTCCTGAGTGCCTGAGAAGGGACATTTAAGCAGAATTATTGAAATTGCCAATTCCAACAAGCAGCAAGGCCAAGCAGTAGGATCCTGACACTGCCTCTTCTCTACTCTGTTTCAGACCTGGGCACTGCCTGTCTGCTTAGCTTTGGGCTCTGGATAAGTAAGAGTCACAAGGAGGCAACTCCTGGCTTTCTTCCATGCACCTACTTCCACCAGGCACTCTGCTACTATCTGCTATTTACCTTATAGGGAGAAATACTGCAACCCCCCTCTTCAGGGCACACATACCATCACTAGCATCTTCACTCATCTGAGCATTAATTTGCCAGACAGATCAAAGCAGATCCACTAAAAAACTTGCAATATTTTTATTTCAAATAAAATTGGAAAAATATGGCCTAGTCTTTATACAACAGAACATGGCTATTTAGCCATTCTGTTCTATTACCATGTATTTTAAATAGACATTCACCTTAACAGTATAATCTGCCTAAGCAGGAAGGATGCAGAATCCCTTTTTAAAAAATCAAGACCTTTTTTTTCCATACAAACTCATTAATCTGAGCACTGATAAACTTTTAAAATACATCTTCCAAAACTTACTGAAAATGATTTATTAAAATAATCTGCAAATAAATATTTCATTAAATCAATTTTTATCTTATAAAGCAACATCCAAAAAATTAATCCCAGTGATCCTTTACATATTTCCACTGCACTATCCATACTGCCTGTGGGGTTGTTCCAGTAATTACGGCACATCAAAATAACCTAATTCATTTGACTCCAGACAAAAAAGAACTACAATTTTGGGACCGAAAGCTGTTTGTTACTTTGTACCAAATCAACAAGCTTACATTGACTTTGTTGGGTAAAATCAAATGAAATCTTGCATTCTGCATCTTTTCCTCTATTGTATACAGACAGAAATACCAGAGGGAGGGGTGTTCTTTCCCGGTTGCACCAACGGGATGCAAAAAACTTAAAGACAGCCTGGGATTGATGCCGATCTCCTAGTAGCTTTTCACCAGTACTGCAGGTTCCCGTGGATGATGACAGAGTGTCATTGGTCAGGCCCCCTGACTGCCACTCTTTACCAGTTCGAACAAAAAAACATTGTAAAAAAGGCAAGAGCGAGCATGTTCTACTCACACGTACCCATCTGAAGGCTCTCCAGACTCCAAAAACGTGCCATTGCCCCCCTGGCTACCATGCTGCCGTCAGACCTCTAACAGGTGATGATGCTCAGTCCTGCAGGGCTGCTGGAGGATCACAAGGGGCTCTGAGCTGCCCGCAGCTCGGAGGAATGGGCTGTCAGCCGCCTTCAGCTCCCGGCAGTGCCTCCCAGGCCGAGCCCGGCTGGGAATTGCCAGCAGCGCACTCAGCCCGGCTGCCGCGAGCTCCGGCTCTCTGACATCATGGGGTGCCCTTAGGGAGGAAGTTCCAGAAAAGAAACAAAAACCTGGCTGCCTGGCCCTGGCCGCGCTGCGCCTGCAGCCGCCCAGACCGCTCCCACAGAGCCTCAACATCACAAACACAGCAAGCTAGGGAGTGCATTTGTTTTTCATTAAAGCAGCCAAACGTGATTCCAATCTATATTCAAATGACTGCAATCCAGAGGGAGAGATGATGTGGATGGGAATTGGGAGTTCCTTGTATTACAACACTGTTCAGAGTATCGGTCTATCTTTGTCATACTACACCAGCTAAAGTTCCAGAAGAAGTAAACAATTAAGGTATTTTTTGCACAATTTCTCTTGCTTCACAGGCAAACACTGAATCACTTTTTAGGGCACAAGCAGCACAAGTGTTAAGGCTGCAGCAGACTGCTCCCAGGAAAATAGGGAGTAGGGAGACATTTTCTCACTGAAACTATGAAATTAACTCAGCTGCTCTATAAAACAGGGAATGAAGCAGGAAAGCACTCAAACCATCCATCTTTCTCTGGGTCTGACCCAGCCAGAGCTCAGCTTCATTCACTATGGGCTAGCATTCACCCTTGCATCTGTGTCCTCCCGCAGTGAAGCTGGATCAGGCCATGCACTGGAAGCCAAGGCAGGAGCTGCTCCCATCAGGAGAGTGCAAAGCCGGCTGCAACCTATGTCTGTACACAGCGCTACACCTACAGTTTAGAAAGCCCCAAAAACTTATTGGCTTCTTCTTTATGGGAAAACTGTTGCTCAGCTGAGCCTGTCCTGTAACTGGGGACTGCCTCCTCCAGGGATGTGTTCACAAAACCCTGGACGCATTTCTGCATATAGCAACTTCTCAACACCCACCAAAATCACATAGTTTTCCCAGTGCTGCCTCAGACATAGAAGGAAAGGTAAATATGACCCTGAAATATTAATCCTGCCTTCCTGCAAAAATCCTATTTGTGCTGCACTCCATAGGAGACTGACAGAAATCATCTTCTGAATCTTTCAAACATCCCTATTATTTCTTGTTGCAAGGACTGTAGTTGGATAGCACAATAAAAACAAGCTACTACACAAGATCTTCATACACAACATTTTTCTTGGCATAAACCATTAAAAAAAAGCAAGCTGGCAAACAAAACTGACACTGATAACACTGAAGTGTTGATGATCCTGAGACTTGCAAGTGTCGCACTTTTAATCAGTCAGATCACAAGATCTTTGCCATTTTAAACCTCTGCCCATTGAGGAAAAACAGTTCAACTGCCAAAGGAAAACCAGATCAAACTCTACACAGCTCTTCTACAAGACACTTTAATAAAACAACCTCTAAAAAACCAACTCAAAACTCTTTCAGTCTGATTTTTGAAGAAAGGAACAGACTGTATGCTTTTGCCCAATGACTAACCTAATGCCATGGTGGGATGCTGCTCGGATGGAGGGGGGTCTGCCCTCCCTCCTTTGCATGGGCACATCTGGCAAACTGAATCACCACAAAAGTGCTCATTTAGGGTGAGATGGTGTCCCTTGTAGATCAGCCAGGGACAGGAGGAGGCACAGGCTGTCCTTTGTAGTGGCAGTCCACAGTGACCTTGTCCAAATGCATGCTGAGCTGGCTTAGCCACTGTGCAGGGCACTCTGAAAACTCTGTGGGTAGCACTTACTAAAATACTAAAAGCTAGTTTATCCACCTCAAGAGAATTCAGTTCTAGAAACACCCTGGTATCACAGAACCCTTCATCCTCAGGCAGACCACAGGTCACCCCCAACCACTTCTCTGACAGCAGCCAGTAGTAGATGCCCAGGGAGGAACATAAAAATAGATGAGGCGTGTGATGGCATTTTTTTGATGCACTTTTCTAAATTCCAGTTATCTTCCAGATCAGTCAGATCCCTCCTGGGGCAGAAATTATATCTTTGTGCTTAATGAACTGGATTTTTCAAACCACTTTCTGATTTTTTTAAACTGTTGGGATGCAAAATACAATGTGTAACAATTAGTTTTATAGTTTAATTTTACAGACTGTGAAAACTATCTTTTATTTTGAGCTTGCTCTCTGGCGATTTCATTTTGTGCCCTTTAGTTCTTAAATTATTGGAAACAATAACTATTATTTGTTCATTTTTCCTATGCCAAACAGACTTTTATCCTCCTATTGTCCTTTTTAACATGTTCCAGCGCCAAAGCCACATTAATCACTCCTCCCAGAGACACACACTGAGTCAATTTTCTTGTCCTTCTGCTTTTTTCTATATCGTCCCCTGTAAAAAATGCCTTTTGGGATGGAAAGGAACGGGGAGATGGCCCCCACACACACCAGTGGCACAATTGGGCCTTCTGTGTTGTTCTCTATTCATTTTCTACAAACTCTTGCCCTTTTATTTACTGTTTTGACTGTTACTATGCACTGCACTGACTCTGTAAAAGTCTGTTTATACTGCAAGATCTTTTCCTGAATGGCAATATCCAGCTCAAAGTCCATCCTTCTGCAAGCACATCAGGCTTTTTTCCTCTTCCACATACTACCTTAGCTTTACCAACACCTGATGCCAGTGCAGTGTCTCATGTCTCACTTTTACTACTGTGAATAATTCAGCACACTAGCAAGAATTACCATTTCATTTTATACTTCCCTTCCCACATCATTCATGCAGACACTGAACATCTGATTCCACTCATGAGCTCTCTCTTTAAGAAAATCAAACCACTTCCCTGAGTCATTCCCAAACTGTGCTCCACACATGCCAAATTCTAGTCCCACATAAAAATATGCAAAAAAAGACGGGTTTGTTTTTCAGGTGCTTATAAAAATTGCTTTGCAGTGACAAATAGACACCTGTTTAATGCAATTTAAAACTTATAACCTTCAAGCACAAGAATAGCAATTTAAGTCTCAAGGGCAGTTTCCCCTGTGCTGTCTGATTCTTACTCTCTTTCCTACAGATGACAATCTGTTGTCTTATAACACCTGTTTTTCTAAAAATTTATATCTCCGTTTTTATCTGCCATTGCTATAAGAAGACAGCATGTAATATATTAGGCTTTAGCAAGTAACTAAAATAAGATACCATTGGTTTTCAGTGCTTGGGTTTAGAATTTCTTTCTATAATAAAGAGCTTTTGTGCTATCAAATTTCACTGTGCATGAGCAAACAAAAAGCTCTCACATGTTCAAAGACAAGGAAGTGCCTTGTGATTTAAGAGAAAAAAGAAAAGAGATCAGAATTTGTGACACTAGTCACTTTAGTATTTTCTTCTGGAGCTACCAAACAGATCCTTGAAACTGCTTTCAAACTGTGAAGTCCATGATATTCCTCACTTGCCTTCAGAGTTTTGATTTCAGAAACTTTTCCTGCTCCACTTCTATGTTTGTCTCATAAAAGTCACATCTAACATAATCAAGGTTGCTTTGGCTTTATTGTCCTGAAAAGTGGCAGAAATCTTAGTTTGTGTATTTGTCATCCTGATGCTTAAGTTTAGGAGACCAATTATTCAAAACCTAAATACCTGGAGAGATACTGCTCTCAGGCAGTTGTCTAGGTAACTAATACTATTTCATGTGGTTTCCAAGTATCAATTGGAAAGGATAAATAAAAATAGAAAAAATAATTCCTGATCTGTGATAATAAAAGAGCCTCTCTTTTTTGCAAACTACATTATGGAAGACCTGTTACTCTGTGAGTGGTCCTTCTGGAACCAGGGACTGAGACATCACATAATCTTAGCAAGAGTCACAGCATTCGATGTCTAATTTACCTCAGTGCGTTATCTGGATCATTAAGTGTACTAAGAAGTATACAGCACAACACACTCCAGACACAGGTTTTAAAGTAGTTCCCAATATTTTACTACAATATAAATGAAAAGAAAAATATAAGTGGAGTATATATAATTGCCCTGTGTAGAGAGAAGAGAGGGTGGAGCTTTCAGCTCTTTATTCCATACCATCCACATCATCACTGGGGGCATGGTTTTGGCAGGAGCCACCAGGCACTGGAAACCAAAGATCTTGCTGGATCTCTCCAGGGAGAAGGTATTGGGATCAGGCAAGTGGACCCAGCCCCTCTCTGCCACTGTCAGTCCCTCTCCCATCCCTTCAGGTGGCAGCTTTAAGACACAGTGCTGAAGGACAGTGAGAATGAGTCTGAGATGCCACTCCAAGGGAACAAAAAGCATCAGAGAGAGGCAGCAGCACAGAGCCAAGCCCAGCTCAGCTACACAGAGCTCAAGCTCCAGAAGAGCCCAACTTGAGCAGCACCAGTGCTGGAGGCAGCTGTGCGGGATTGAGCCAACCTGGGTGGAGCAGCATCAGTGCCAGAGGCAGCTGTGCAGAATTGAACCAGCACAGCGGAGTGGTCTGAGGCACCGCTGTGGCACAATGCAATGATCACGCTTCCAAGGGGTTTGCTTGCCCTACTCCTTCATTGTTTTCTGACTGGGGTGAGGGAGAACATTAAGCAGCAGAAGCTCTCCTTGACATATTGCCTTTGTGCCCCAAATACCACGTGGCCTAGATGCAGAACAGAAATTATATTGCCTTTGTGTGGAGACTACAGCAGGCACTGTCTTCAGGAAGACCTGGGTTTTTTTTCACAGTGGTATATGACGTTTTTTGTGGGTAGGGAACCTTCTTTTGCATACTCTTTGCTATTAACACTGCTGTTGTCATTGCAATTTTAGTAAATTGTTATCTTGTAATTTCTCCTTATTGTCCCTCCATTACTGAAAGCGGCAGGGGGAAAGGGAGTGGCTTATTTGGAGTTTAGTTCCTTAAACCAGCTGTCTAAACCAGCACAATAACGGATCTCAGAGTCACAGAACATTCTGAGTTGGAAGGGACCTGCTAAGATCAAGTCCAACCCTTAAGTGAATGGCCCATATGGGGATCAAACCCACAGCCTAGGCATTATCAAGACCACAGCCCAACCAACTGAGCTCATCTCAGTGGATAAGTCCCTCTTATTGACATAGTTATAAATTATCAAGTCTGCTTCTTGAAGGGCACCTCCTGAAAAAAACTGTCATGTTCTATTGAAAACGGGAGAATTCAGTTTTAACATGTTCTTACATATACTAATTTGTAGTTAAAGGATTTTTGGTAGAATTTGGACATCACTGCAGATAAAACTTAGCTAAGAACCATAGAAGCCAAGTACTGACTTGTAAACATACACGTAATTTTAATAAACATTGAAAATGCTATTTGTTAAGTTTCCTACTTCAGTCATAGGAAGCCTTGATCCAGAACATTCATGGTGAAGGTTCCCACCAGTGCTTTGTTCACTATTAGCAGTGAAAGATACAAAGTGAGAATTTGCTTTTATTTCCAAATCTTGCCAGTGTCTGAAGGAACACAAATGGTGTTAAGCCAGGTTCTTCTGGACCCATCTGTGAAGAAATGTTCCACTACATCTAGACTAGTTAACAGACTACTTCTATTAACTCCAAATAGCATTGCATGCTAAGAGTAAACAAAATTACACAGGACACCTCAGGGAGCCTGTTAAAGCACAGTGCTTCCAAAAAGGCTATTTTTACCAAGAACTTGTCCCTCATGTACCAGAGTTCTGGCTGGACTACGCTCACCAGTAAGCCACTTAATTATTTAATGTTTGCCTATCTAAGTAAAGCTGAATGCATGGCAAACAGAAAATTAAAAATACATGTATGGCGTGGCTAGGGTTCAGGTACAAACTCAAGCATATTAGAACATACTTCCTTCATAATCTATTGACTTTAGGCAAGTATATGACTAAGAAAGTGGAGAATACAGGCGTGTAAGTGCTACAGAACAATAAACCATAGTAATGTCAGAGAATAGACATGGAAAAAAAGATTTACATGAGAACAGCAGCTCTAGTAAGAAACTCACAAAACAAAGCAACTTAGTTGGGTATTACTTTGTCACTGAGTTGTTTTGCACCCTTTTGTCCTCCATACTATATTCTAACTCTTGCTTAGCCTGGAGTTTGGCTTTTTGATATACAAAGTTAAAAATACTCATCTTACCAGTAGATGTTCTCATCTGCCGCCTCCGTCCCACCCGGTCCAGACCGATGGGGGTACTTTGTGAGAAGGTGAGTGGCCGGAACCTGGCTGAGACAGCCTTGTATGGGGGCACCTTGTGTGCTGGAACAGGTGGCCGTGCCACAGGCTACCAAGGAAACAGGAAAATCCAGTATTAGTAAAGCTACAGGCAAGTCCAACTGAGCAAAGCTCAGGTATGAAGTAAGGTTTCTCCAGATAGTCCAGGTAATTACATGGGCAGTAAAATCCCTTATGTTGAATTGACATTGCTTAAACACTGCATACCATGTCCACCAGCATCACAGAACAAGTTTTATTACATTACAGTTCTTTGTTACATTAAAAACTCCTTAGCCTTCTGTTGTGGTCAGACATGCTCTGTAATTTTCATCTTGTAATACTCTTTTTTGAAGACAATCAAGAAAGCAGGAACACCTCTCCTATAAGACTGGGCTGAGAGAGCTGGGATTGTTCAGCCTGGAGAGGGAGAGAGACCTCACTATGGCTTTTCAGTAACCAAGGGACCCTACAAGAAAGCTGGAGGGGGGCTTTTTACAATGGCATGTTGTGATAGGACAAGGGGGAATAGTTTTCAACTGAAAGAAGGCCTATTTAGATTAATGAAAAGGCTTTCTAGGGTGAGGATGGTAAAACACTAGAACAGGTTTTCTGCAGAGGTGGTGGATTTCTGCTTGCATCAGTTACATGTAGCACTTGTCAGTAAAATAAACAAGACAACAACAATTGTGTAAATGATGCTCTGTTTTGAGTTCCCAGGAGACTCGTAAGAAAGAGGTAATACTAAGTTTATTGCAACATTATCTCAAAGCCATTGTTTTTTAATAAATCATTCGTTTGTTAAATTATGATTGGAAAAACTACCCCTGTTTTATTTGCAAATTGAGTCGCATTTTACGTTGTCCCTGAACAATGCCACATAAGCCAGGCTGAATGATCTTGCATAAGCATTCAGTATTAAACAGCCAGGCTTCAGCACATGAACTTCAGAGAAACTCATCTTTAGATCTTCTCCTATTGTTTAGTTGCTACTGTTCTTCTATCAAGTAATCTGAAACATCAGAGATGGCTTTTAATGAACTATCTCTTGATGCTTTGTTACAAAACCCATGACAGTATTGTTTGAAAATGTTTTCTCACACCTAAGCTGTCAGACCAAAACAAAATACAGCAAAGAGGAATTAGCTTTGTACTTTTCAACTATTCCCAAGGGTTTTCAAAGCTTTAAGGGAAAAAATTCACCAGTGTGAAGAGCAGTCTTTGACAGGCCCACATAAAATACTTCCAGCACATATATGCCTGCTTAATGAGTCCTTTTTTACATCCCAGCTAAAAGTTTACTTTTTATTATGACTGCCAAAAACCTCAATGTGTATGCAATGTGATTCGTCTACAGCCTCATCTTTAAACCTCATTTCCTAAGTGCCTTATCAGTATACCAGGATCCTTCACCACAAAAAGGCTAATTTGTTGTATCAAATAGCTAGTAAAAGTGATGGCAATTACTGTATGTAAATAACTGGCTAAGTAAGAAAAACAAGCTATTTATTTCTGGGCAACTAAAATTTTCTTATGAGGCTTCAGTCCAAATCCTTTCCTCCGACAGACATGGATGTGTGGCAGTCCTGGGAAATTGGCCTAGGAAGGCCATAATTTGGTTTAATAGTGTTAGGAATGCTTCATCGTTTTGGTCTTGACCACAGTGATCCAGCAATGTGCTAACTTAACCCCAAACCAAGCTCTTATGGCAGCAATGGAGCATGCAAAGAGTCAACTCAAATAGCTGCCTTGATGCATGTTCCTTCACTATTAAACTGATGTGAATGAAGTTTGAAAAGAGATCAGTTTTGCTTCAGCACTAAAAGAAGGGCCTGGAGAGTGTTTAATCCCTTACACAGTACAGCAAGTTACCAGTACTTACTACCTCTTAAAATCCATCTATTATTCTTGAGTAAGATGGTCTAGAATTTGTAACAATGATTTTCTTTTTTTTTTTCTCCCAAGTTAAGAGATAAAATTAATTTTAAAATATCTTAATTACATATGATTTGAAAGAAAGGTCTTTGCCTAGGTAAAAGGTTCATTGGCTACAGCTGGGGTTTTGCATCAAGATGCATTTTTTCATCAGGGACTTATAAAGAGAAAGTATGTAATACACAATAACAGTGTTCATGTTACAAAATGTTTTTCACAGAAAACTGAAACCTGCCATTGTTTTCAGTACTTTACTATCACTAACTTCCCAGCAGGAGATGAAGTGACTTTAGAAAGACTAACAGGACTCAAATTTCATTAATAACAACCAGAATCAAAATTTTTGAGGATGCAAATACTAATTTTCCGTTGCTTTGTCAGCTTGACAATTGCTTTAGGCAGAAGTCCTCCAGCTTTCAGAGAAAGTAGAAAATACCTGATGAGAGCAGTTTTACAAAAGCCTGTGAGCCTGAAGCTCTGCAACCAAATGCAAAATGGGGCCATGACCATCAACACAAGTTCCTCTACAAATTGTACTTGTTCAGCACTACCTCCAGGGAGAAAGGAGCAATTTTTACCTTTCAGAAGTTTTTAATTTCTCACTCTTTTACTTAAGCCAACTGAGATGGCAAATATAGGTACTACTCAAGTACACACTGCTTGCTTATAGGTTTCCTACCCTTGTTTCATCTGATCAATTTAGTAGTACATGGACAGACGTATTCATATTGTCAGTTTTCTTAAATTCTTAATTTCATTAATTTCTCAATTTATTACCAATTTTCTCAAGCACTGTCTTAATTAGATTTAAGTATCTTTGCCATGCCAAAACCAAGATTTTGAACACCACTTTTAAAGCCACAGTTTTTGAACAGGCCTGCTTTTGCATAATTTGAAATGACCAATAAATAATGCGTTATCACTCTGTTTGATTGTACTATTCTGTTCCTCAGGCACTCTATAAGGAGACTAAACACAGATCTGTCTTACACACAAATAAACCCTTATAGACCAACATAAGACATAATGACCATGCCAAGAAAGAAATCAGATTAATTTACAGAACAGAAAAGATTATCCCAAAGTCAGTGTCAGGTTTGTTCCATGCGGTATTTTTAGCAAGAAGACAAAGTAATTAGCGACCAAGAAAGCAGTATTCTAAGTACACGATGTCAGCTGGACAAAAGGGAAGGAAGAGAAGGAAGCATCCATTCTATTTTCTAGGCTGAAGATAGAGATAAGGAAGTGAAAGGGTCTTTTGCAGTTTGCAGAGCACATCTGTTTATCTTACTTGTGTCAGCAGATTTTCTCTCTCTTCTACTTGATCGTCTCCATAGAAATTGACCCCACCTATTACAGAGATGGGTCTTCTTTTTCTCCCTCTGTGGTAGCCTACAGTATTGCTTTGGATCACAGACCCAACGGATGGCAGTCCTGGCTGATTTTCTCCATCTGTGCAGTCTGTCTTCTGAGACTCCACTGCAACTGCATCTTCTGGTATAGAGAAACTTCGGATTGCCATTTGGCCATAGTCTGAGAGAGGTCTGGGCCGGGATCTTTTTCCAGAGCCCCATTTCCTGGGTATGACCTTTTGTGAGTCTGCCTTTTCTTCATCCTGGGATGTGGACTTCTTCCAGTGGTCATCAGAAACAACCTTTTTAAATGTGAACAAGTCAAATAAGCCACAGAATTTTCTGACAGTTAATAATTTGTGAGTTTGTCATAAGGCAGGTCAACTTAACGTGTCTAAAACAGAAGGAGTTACCATAAATACAATAAATTCAAATGAGGAAGAGATAACTTCCTCACTTCCTCAAGAGGTAACAATTCAGGAAGAGAGAACTTTGCAAAGCAGAGACATCATGATGCTTGTGGTAAGGTAAACACCCAACAATCAGCACCTTTTTGGCAAACCAGACTAGTAACACTAAAAACCCACCTATTACCTCAGCAGTACAGATAGATCCTATCACAAACACTGAACTCATGACATAGTATCTGAGAAAGAGAGCTCTGTGCTCACAGGACTTTTTTCTATGCACAAATTGGATATTAAAGGTAACACCAGTAAAAATAACTCAACTGTGTTTTTTGACTTTTTACCAAGACTTGTAGCAACAGGACAATGGGCAACAATTTTAAACTGAAAGAAGGTGGGTTTAGATTACATATAATGAAGACATTCTTGACCATAAGGGTGCTGAGGCACCAGAATAGATTGCCCAGGGAAGCTGTGCATGCTTCAACCCTGGTATCATCCAAGGCCAGCCTGGATGGGGCTCTGGGCAACCTGGTCTAGTGAGAGACGTCCCTGTCCATGGCAGGTGAGTTTGAACTGGATGGTCCCTTCCAAGCCAACCCGTTCTATGATATTTCTCTGTTTCACCTCTGTTCAGTGATGAAAACAAACAGCAAGGCTGCATTCTGACCGCTTGCAGATCCATGTAACTGTAAGCTGATACCAGACTGGGCAGTCACATTCCCTCCTACCACTCACCCCCACAATGCCTCTTGGTCAGATACAGAGATTCTGCAGCCAGCAGTGATTTGGTGAGCGAGCTCATCCAGTTTGAAAGGGAGAAGCTCACTTCCCATGCTCTGGGAGGTTCAACTCATGCAGATTATATCAGAGATATACTATAGCACAAACACAGGGAAAAATGATGGGTTTAGACAGGAAGCTTGGAAAATGAGCATGTTTTTCCTATTTAACAGCACACCTGGCTCACAGAGATTAATGCCTTCAAGTATCACAACAGTAGTGGCATTACAAGTTTGGAAATAAAATAATCTCAACTGAAATACTTGGCAGAGGGAACATTTTTAAGCACTTCAATGCATTTAAAGTAATACTGTTTTCAGAAAAAAAAATCTGCACACAAAAATTTATGTTCACTTTTCCCTCAAATTTCTGATTTCTTGGTGTTTCTTGGCTTTTCCAAGCTCCTTCATAAAAACAGAAAAGAAATAGAGAAAACTAGTAAGTGTTCCAAAAAAGAAAAGTATCATTTTGTCTCTCTCTAACTATATTTTGTTCGTCTGTTCCAGACCAGATGAAGGCATTCCAGATATTGCATAACCAAAGCAAACATGCAGCCCAGATGCAGCCTTTTGCAATGATATCTGTGACAGAGGATTTATCTTCTGTCACCTTCTTGCCCACCTGTCATTTTCAGCCAGGCCACTACAAATCCAATGAGCCTTTTTTAAGCCTCATGACACAGTGGGCAGATGTTGCTCTTTGAAAGAAAGATTAATTCCATGGTATGAAAGCACTTCAGTCAGAAAGCAAAGTTACTAAGCAGTCAATATTTTAACTTGATTACTGCAACTACGAAAAAAACATTGGTATCACACATTGCTCTATACTCAATTATTTCACTTACAGCATGAAATTTATTCTAAATAGAGCACTTAAAAATTTGGTTTCTATAGCATGACACCTGTCACTCAAGCAAGAACTTCAGGTTCTCTACAGATTTGTGTTCAGGACCAGTTTTAACAGTACATTTAATAAAGCAGAAAGTCACTGCATGGCTGGTGCATTAACACAGCTTCAACAAAGCTGTCCCTTAAGTATAGCCCCTCCAAGTCTGAGCAGCAAAGTCACAGGTTAAATAATGTTCTTACCTCAGAATCAGACACAGGTAAAGGGTCTCCACATATGCAGTGACTGAGAAAGGAGCTCATGAGAGTCATTTTATGTTTTTGTTTCGCAAAGTCTCGTCCATAGGAGCTACAAATGTGAGCACACTCTCTGCATAACCAGTCAGGCAAAGTTCATACCATGATCCTGTACTTTTAGACTGAGGGAAGGACACGTCACACGTCATCTCATAATCTGCTGCTTACACCCTTATCTTGAGCAATAACATTTGCAGACGACTGCTTGCATTCTGCAGGACTCCACCTTCAGCAGTGATCCAAATGGCAGCCACACTAATCTCTGCTGTCCAACAAACAATGCTGAAGGATGTGTGTTTTTAGTCTTAGATCTATAAACTGCACTGAATAATACTAAAAGAGAAAATAAAATCCTGTCACTGCAAAAAATCGGGGAAACCAGACTGATAATCTCACATTCCTCTAAGTGGCCTGCCCAAGCAGGACCTGATCAAGTGACCACTCACTAGCAGGAATAAAAATATCCAGTACACAACTCATAGGCTCCAGTACTGCAGTCACTTAAGCATAAGTGTGATTCTTGACATCAAGGAAAAAATTCTGAGGAAACAATTGTACTCCACCTGTGACTGGCTTTATATTGGTGCACCACTGCTGACCTCAAATTACCTTCTCCTAATGAATCTTTTATAAGTGAAAGCAGGTTGACGTTGTGCAATTATTACTGGGAATATCTACAGATGTCTAGAGATACACATGGCACTTTATATAGGATGGAAACCAAAATCTCATGCACTGGCTCATGCATTTTAAATGCTGGTCAAAAATTTCAAGGTATTTTGAGATTTCTGAGAAGTTAAAGTCTAAGATTAATCCACATTGTACTTTCTGAAATTCATACCTGCTAGTTGAGCAAGAGGACAGGACCACCAATACTAGCACTCAAGATTATTACTCTTGCCTTTTAGGCTGTATCCTTAGTTAGGTTTCTTCTGAGACTGCAAATGCAAACAGCTCTGCTTATTCCTAAAAGAAGTGTATCTACAAATACAACCATTTAAAATGAACATTTACTTCAATCCCGGTTACACTTATATTTGCTATTGTTCCCTTTTAACATGTCACTCTTAGCTGGAGATTCCCACATTTAAATTTCAATTCTGCAATGGAGCTATCGGTACATTAACTAGATAATGCAGCTGTCATCATAGCCAGGAGAAATCTAGGATGAAATTTTGTTGCCTGAACATAAGCACCCAGGGCCATTTCAAATGTCCAAAGGAATCTAAGATACCTCCACATGCCATGCATCACACAAATATGACACAGGACCTATGGGAGGCTTGGGCCATCCAGAAGCAGCCCCTGGGGACAAAGGGAAGTCTGTCAGGAGATCTCCAGCAGTGCAGGGTCTTTTATGTTCCAGGAATCAAGTTGAACCCCTAAACAAGAGCATCAGTCAAGCCTATTGAGTGACCAGCCAGGCAGCACTACAGGCAGGAACCAGGTGTCAAGATGGATTGCAGGCAGGTTTAGATGGAGCTACAACCATGTTCCCCAGTGCTGTGAACGACCCTGCTTGGTCCCCACCTCCTGCTCCAGAAATGTGCAGTCTCACCATGGGGTGTTTTCCAGCTGTGTGCAGCTGTCCTTGATAGCTGCCCCTCACTTCACTTGACAGCTATTTTCAGTTGGGTGCCACGTTCAGGTGTGCTGTTAATGCTGGGCTCCCCAGGACCCCCTGACCACGCCCAAGAGGCTACAGTGGGAGCTCTCCCAGGCTGCTCCCAGATAAACAAAGACACCACAGAGTCTATGCCCAGCCAGACCAAACCCCTCCCATGCCTGGGCCCAGACTGATTTCCCAATCCAGGTACAGCAACTTCAAGGACTCGATCATGATCTCACTCAGCTCAACCTGGCACAGGTACAACCCTGTTCCATTTAATGGCACATGACTGCTATTTGTGTTCTTTGTTCTCATTAATAACCAAGGTAAGCAACATCAGCATCAGGTGTTCAATCACTGAAATCTTAGCTTAGTCTTTAAAGCCCAGTTCTCCAACTATTACTCAGACCACTGTGTACTTTTGATAAATTCAGCACTCAGAACTGATTTCAGAGGAAGTGCTCCCCAAGGAGCAAAAGATCTAAAATGCAGAGTACTGATAAAGTGTTGCTTATGTGGATGCAACTTTTATCAGTGATATGGCAAAGAAATTGCTAGTACCTGAAATAGCATGGCAGGACTTTTGATGGTGCAGTTACACCAACCATGAATAACCCATTCTCTCATCCATTCTCATCCATTCTCTGCTGCAGAGAAAGCCCAAATTACAAGTCTGACCAAACAGATCCTGCTGTTGGGACACTTTTGAGGGCTGACACCAAGATAGCAAAGGAAAAACAAGCTCTGAGTGATTTTTTTTTTGTCAACATGTTTAGCCAATAAACTTCCTAATTAAAATCCCCACTTTATAAAGCTCTTGATGACTATGCACATTGCTGAGGCTCCCTGACCACTAATCTGCATTTCAACCCCTACTGTTACCTACTTGGATTTAAAAAAATGTATCTTTTTGTTCAGAACGCAATAAGGTTCCATAACATGCACATATAGACAAGTGCAAAGGTATAAAGGGACACTTCCCTCCTGAATCTGATAATCTGCTCAGAAGTCACAAGTAGGTGCCTCTTGAACAAATAACCCCAGCATTCCTCTTCTCCAGGGAAAAGAGCAAAAGAGCATCTTGACTACGCTTTTTCTTTTTTTGTGGGGGTTTTTTTTTTGGTTTTTTTTTTTTTTGGTTGGTTTTTTTTTTTGGGGGGGGGGTTTGTGTTCCTTAGCTACACAATAAGTTGCAATACTACTTTTTCTGTTATCTCTGTATGTTTGAACTGCCTGGCTGAAATGTAATTTTGTGAACTAATACGTCCATTTCCTAACTCAGAGAAAACAGATAATCAAAATCTAATAAATGTCTTTACAAAAATGCACATTAATTTCCAAATGCAATTTATTGAAAAGTGTGATAAATTAAACAGATGGTGATTCTTACTGAGAATAAGTTACAAGGAAAACCTGAGTAGGCTGAGAAGTTTCAGAACACAATTACTACATCTTCTCAGTGAAAAGTCTTGGTGGGTAATCAGTCATGGTCTTCTGTAAATTACAAAGCTTGAAACTATCACAATACTTGTGCTAGGTCATATAGGTATCTTTGTATTTTGATCAAGAATATACATTTCTGCATATATTTAGGTGTCTATATAAAAATGTACAAACTTCTTCCACTAGCTATGACAGCTATATAACATATAATTGGTGACCATTAAACAGCTATTATTTCTGTATAAGACAGTAACTACCAAATCTTAGGAACTCAGCAGTAATATTAGAAGTGGCTTTTCAGTTTATGCAAGCCACGAAACATAAAAAGGGTCAAGGGATTATGACCTAGTAGCTATAAATTATTTTACCACCTTGACCTAACAGACTAAAACTCTGGCTATGTCTCCACCTAGGTACATGATAAAAAGTAACCACTGCACTTTTTCTTGTTGATAAATAGCAGTTGGGAGAGTATTAGTTGAAGGTCATTTATCACCAATACTAAATTAGGTTAAAAGCTTGTTTTATGTTTCATGGACATAATCAATACTTTGGTTTATTTGAAAACTGTTGCAACATATACAGAGATTATGAAGCTCTGGATAAATAAAGCATCCCAGAGGAAATTTATTTATTGCTTTCTTTCTAGATTTTATAAAAAGATTCTGAAGTGTTAAGAGAGCCCAGTGATCCCCTATTGATCCAACAGTGACAATTTCTGACATACCACAGCAATAACTACCATGGAAATGACTGCTTTTTCTGCAGAAGAAAGCACGCTTTCAGTAATTGCATCTTCAATCACAAACAATTATTAAACCAATCCAATTCAAGAAAATTTCCATCTATTCTTTTTTAATTAAGTGTAAATTGCACTATATTATTTTTGTTTACATCCCTCTGCCTCCTCTGCAACTAATTTTTTTTTAATTAGCCTTTAAGAAGACCCCATTGATATCCCTAGGATACCAAGGGCAATTCAACCAGTGGTCTGCAAGACAGCAAAATACAATCTATGAAACAACTGCAAAAAAATCCCTGCTTATATTGCACTTATATACACAAGCAAAGCAGAAGCAATCAATGCAATACAACCATGGCCAACATTTACCTAAGTTTTAGCTGCTTGGAGGATAACCTGCCTTTTCTTTTCCCCTTACTCCTCCCCCCAAAAAAATTGCGTTGAGCCACAGTTTGAAAAATTTGCAAAACGCTGCTTCTGAGGGGAACTCCCTAAAGGAATACCACTGCACTACACCAGTATAAACACACAGAATACATGCAGGAAATACTATGCATTTTAGTAAAGAAAAATTATACTCCTGTGCCCTATGACATAGCAAAAGCAACCCCCATTATCAACACAAATTGCTGTGGTGAAACACTAATTTTAGAAGTTTTAAAAATGAGGAAAAAAAATTATATAATTTTCCACTTGGGATCTGTGGACACCAAAGTAATTGTGGCGTTCTAACTAACAAATACACCCATAAAACCACATTAAGGGATCAGGCTATATAGATACAAAGAAAATTTAGCCATCTATTTTCTAAGGCCTTTTAATGCAGGTTTGCTTCATTTAACCTGATCCTTGAAAGCCTGCTTATCACAACCAATGATAAAGCATAAAGCTTTCCCTCTCAGCAATATGTCTCACCAAGATTAGCGAGTTCACCTTGGTAATATCCACATTTCACAGATAAGGAACAGATACAAAGCACTTAAGTCATGTAGAAGCATAGGGCAGGACTGGAAATGACAAGCAGATCTCATGATTCTCAAATCTGTTCCTCAGCCTCAAGGATTTCCTTCATCCTCTCCTCTAATTCATTTCCAAATACAAACCAGCTAACATATTTCCTAACGGCAGAGGGGAGGAGTTTGCAGGGAAATGTATTTCCTTTGCAGAAATAATCTTATCACTTATATAAAAATGAAAATGTGCTAAAACCAGAAAACTGTTTCCTCTAGTTTTCTGGTGACTCGATATTTGGGGATGGCTGGATGATGCTCTCATACTGTCCCCTCTTTCCTTCAGTATCTGAACTGGACCTGCAAGCGTGTAGTGTATAGTAAAGGGATAGTCATATTATCTGCTTGTTTTTCAAATCTCAAAAGCCAGATGATAACCACAGGTTGGAAGTGGAACTTCATGTTAACAAAGCAAAACATAAAAAGCCATAAGCCTCTGCTTCTCTTCACATCCCTCCAAAATGAGGTCATCTGGTTCCTCACTCTCTCCATCCTTCCAGAGCAAAGCCTCATCGTCCCTGCCCAAGCCCTTCCCTCAGCAAGTCCCAGCAGCAGCCACAAACCCCAGCCTGCGAGGAGTGGAGCTGCCTTGGGCAACTATTACTTCCTAGAGAATGGGGTGGGGGCAAGGCTGCTGGGCTCGCTTTCCCCCAGCACTCTGGCCT
This sequence comes from Chloebia gouldiae, assembly GCA_003676055.1. Taxonomy (NCBI): domain Eukaryota; kingdom Metazoa; phylum Chordata; class Aves; order Passeriformes; family Passeridae; genus Chloebia; species Chloebia gouldiae. Next base: position 2,736,627 of record QUSF01000006.1, read on the forward strand.
CTCCCTGGTCTCTCAGCCTGCCACCTCATCCTGGCACCACAAGCAACACGGCAGCCTCCACATGTCAGAAAGGGAAAATGCAGGCGGCTCGGGGGAAACTCTGCAGCAGCCTCTGCTCACTTTGGATATCTCAACCACCTAGCACTGAGATGGATCCTCAGTGCCACAAACTCAACACTGCACTTGATTTAAGAAACCAAATCACATGGCCAGAGGTGCTGTTCCACTTTCTGGAGTACTATTTATTACTCCTGATCCCAGGCTGAGCAGCACCTGGGTATTACTGAGGTGCCACTGGACAGCTACAGCAGAGTTAAATATGAGATGCTCTGGAAAGGCAGAAGTGCACAAATGCAATAAAGAAAGGGTGCAGCTTGCCCCAAGCTAACTGCAGTGAAGTCCATCTGAGCTCTCCCTGTCACCACCCAAAACTTTCTGAGGGGATGACAGCAACTCCTATATTATAGTACAGTTTTCAGGAATGGCCAATTTGATTAAGAACTGCAGTTACTTGGCCTAAAATTCAACCCAATCCAGAATTCAGATACTGTCACGACTGCCTTGTTTAACTTCTCCCTAGTAGCGGATACAGCAACAAATAATTATGGGCTGCACCGAATGGATGACAGCTCTGTTGCTGAGAGTTGAAAGAGTTTTTGCTGTGATAGGAAGATATTCCTGTCATGTGAGGGTTCCCTGCTGCCTTATTGCAGCAATGGATTCTGCAATCTAGGTTTGTAGCAATCAGCAGCAGTTTCTAGTCTAGCTCTGGGCAAATGCATCTGGAAGTCATTCACTGAGTGACTGTGGGGATATTGTGTGAATGCACCCTGACTTGTGCAGAGCAGCTCAGAGTTTAGTGCAAATCCACTGTTGTTTTGTCTGACTGAAACCTCAGTTTTCTGTAAGATGCTGTTCAGAGCCTGTGTCAGGGTTCTGTAGTCAGCAAGACCAGAATGCCACTGGAGTGGTGAGCCCTCACTCCAAATCACAAGCCCCTTAGAAGTAAACCCAGTTTAAGAAATTTCCCCCACTACTTCACCTATCCTTCACAGTTTATCATATTTACAGTTACACGTTAGGTTGATTAAGCTACACTCTAACTTGCACGTGGATGAACCAGAGGTGAATAAATCCAAAAGGAAGAGTTCAGAGAGCTGCAAACAGCCAGCTCCCAGCAGGTATGCTCATACCCAGCCCTACAGCACTCAGGAACTGGAGGCAGGTACTACAGATCCTGGCTGCTGCTTGCTCCTTGTGGGGATTGAACACTACCTACCTCATCCAGCTACCACCCTTTGGTCCTTCACTGTGAGGACACTTTTTGAAGCTAGAAATAGTAATGACATATCTGAGTCCTCTGTATCCCACCTCTAAAGGTCTTCTTCCTCTTCATCTTTATAAGCTGTCCTTGAAGTTAAGCCCTGTGTGCTCAATATTCAGAGCCCAGAGACTTCCCCAGGAGAAACCACCTCAACTCTGCCAACAGCTGAGCACTGGGCACTTTATGATGTGGACTAGCTGGGACCAGTGACTTTTGTATGGCATGAACATAAATGAGTTGACAGACAGGTCTTAGAACATTTAAAATATTGTCTGCAAATAAACTGTGACTCAACCATAATTACAGCAGAGTTACCTCTTCACTGTAATTTATCATGTACTTATGGTCATGCAGATAAGGTACTCAAGTAACAAAAAGTCTGGTGTACTGTGAAGCCAGATGCCAGCAAGGCAACCTAAATACCACACTATCTAAGAGTCTGTGAAAGACTAGGTGAAATGTCAAGTAACTCGATTTTTACTTTTTTGTAACAAATTCAGAACAGCGTTTTGTTCAGGCAGCCTTAGTGGCTGACACATGCCAATCCGAAACACACTGAGTTTTCATTACTCCAGTGACATGGGGTCTCTTCCTTTATGAAAGCAAAAACTATGTGAAACACTCCAAACAAGTATAAGCTTGTACTTAATTATCTCTTCATGCTATTTAAAACTAACATATTGAATATAAATGACAATAGCATGAAGCAGACAGTGGCAAAGCATGGATGTCCCAGGTGAGCTTTGGTGACTCACACCCTCTGTAGCTTCAGAAGTGCTGAGGCACAGATCCAGGCCTCCTCCCTGGGAAGCAACCTCTGTCAGGACCACAAGCCAAGAAATCTCCCCTGCTCCAGTCCAAATCCTGCATTTTGGTGAAATGTGACAGGATCTCAAGACTTAAATCATGTAAGGAAAAAACAAAACAAAACAAACAAACGAAAAAAACCCCAAACAAACAAAACCCACATCAATTGTGATGGACAAATAGATGTCCTTGCAAGAATACTGCAAAATCAGCTTTACAATAGTGGGGAAACACAAGGTAGAAATATTTAGTTTCCATATTTGGGAAAATATAGAGATGGTCCAAATTCCATAGATTTCATTTGCTGACTACTCTACTAGATAAGTGAGTAAGGAAATAAACTACACTTGCTTCCAGCTACAGCAGCCAGTCCTGAAAAGATAACTTATTTTAGCCTGGCTGGCTAGGATCTTCTAGGCTGTATACCAAAAATATGTCTTCAAGCTTTAGTGGCTGTACTGGAATACATACTGGGTTATACATGAAATCTGGACAGAAAGGCGGATCCATGAAACATGGAAACAGTGCAGAGTTGTCCATCAACACAGAGTATTTAAGGTTCAGACAAAATTTTGAAAATGTGTGATGTCCATGGCTCCACACTACATTTAAAATGATTGCTGGGAGCAAACTAAGCATTCATCCATCACAGAACAACTTGCTGGGCAGGTACAGTTCTGTAACGCGGAGGTGTAAAGTAAAAATGAATTGTAGTCAAAAGTTCAAACCCCAGTGACCTCACTGTGTGAGTATGTGGAATTCATAAAAGTGCCTACAGGCTGAATAAACTCCAATTAAAAAATAACCTGGTATAAGTATCTTTGGTGCCAAGCTAGCTCCATGCTGAGGGAAGCATGCTGTAAAGCAGGAAATTAAATCCTCCAAAGAAACGGTAGGAAGAAACCATACCACTCTACCTGTTTTGCAGTCACTCTGAGTGCCACAGCTTTAGGGCTGTGTATGAGATGGAACAGGCATAGAATAAAGAAATAACAGACTTTATAGCCCTTGTATAGTAAGATAAAAGCAGACCCTGTCCTGCACAGATCCTGCTTCCAACCCACAGCTACCATGTCCAAAAATGTTGGTTTTTTCCATCAGAAGAGAGGTCTGCCTGGATGCAGCTATGCCGCAGCTGTTTTTACAAAGCACAGGGCCTCCAGGCAGGGCTCACAGCAGAGTGAGGGCTTACAGCCAAGGGGCCTGCTCTCTGGCCACCACTTCCTCCATCTTTTGCTGGGATCCATCCCATATTGTCTGCCTGTACATTACATAAACCGAGAGCTGCCACCAGTGCACACTGTGTATTTTAGACAACTGAAGCAAGCACCAAAGGACACTCACAATTACCCTAAAATATATAATAATATAAAGAGAAAGCTTAAATTGCATGTTAGATAATAACAGAACATGGTGTTAAAACTAGAAACTGCAGTAATTTTTATCCACTCAATGTATCCACATTCATGTAAAAACTGTACTGGTTTTTTGGGAGCTAAGAGGAAGGACCAGATTAATTTTTTCTGGGTCATGATGGCAGCTCACCACTAGGTGGTAGATGAGTAGCATTAATTCCATCTCTCATTTTGCTCCTAAGAAATACAACTGGCTTCTATCCACACTAGGGCTCTCGCCTCTTCTGGCAGTGTGAAAGCTTCTCCTTGCATGTAAGTCAAAGTTTTGATATATATGGATGCTTTGAGCAGTTCTACAGCTCCAGAAGAGGAATAACCTCTAAGCCCAGACATTTATACACACTTAATTTATTTTTAAAATCTTACCATTGCTGCAAACATAACATTAAAGAAAATTGCTTTTCTCCAACAGAAGGACAATACTGATAAGCTCTGTAACTATTTACAGTTAGTTTGCAAAAACTGTGCCAAGCCTTTAAAAGTAGGACAGCTTCACAGACATTTTAAAACTTGACAGCATGAAAGGTTGAAGCTTGTGCAGCTGCAGCACTGCCTTGCTTATCTCAAACCTAAGGTCTTAGATACTTTAATCAAACTGAGGTGGTTTAAAAGATATGTCAGCTTTATTTTGTGAATGACTTGCATATTTTTACAGATCCAGATGGATTTTTGCCCCAGTGAGCTGGGGCTGAGCTAAGCCTCACTGCTTCAGACAGGTGCAGGGTATGTCTGACAGCTCTTCACTAAGGCTGCCAAATCATTGCAACTTCTCTGGTGCCAACTCACTCCATGCTTCAGGTGGGGGCACAGTGTTATCATGTGAATTTACCTAAGAGGTGCTGCAATGTATCCATCTACACATTCACTGAGAGTATGATATCACGTATCAGGTGCAGTGAAAACAACTGCATCTTCACCAAAACAACAGAAGCAACACATTCAGCCCAGCATCTGAAGTACTGCTGTCTGCAGTTGGCAAGCAAAAGAATAAGCAAGCAGTTTACCCTCAGTATGATCATCACCGCACAGGGAAAACATTGGGTACAACTGAATGCTTAAACCTCCGTACTGTGTCTTTCACGCCACACTGCTCTACAAATATTACCATGTTCTGCAAGGTTTCCACAGGCAAAGTGTTTTACAGTAAGTCAACACTACTTCAAAATACATGGACTCTTTAAAATTAAAAAGACCTTTCAGCTGTGAAGGCAACACAGCCAGACCCTGCTCAGGCTGGTAAAGTCTGACAAGGCCACAGGACAAGGTGGTGTATTTTCAGAGTGCAATGAACTGCCCTTGAAAACGTACACAAATACCTCTGCTGCCAAAACTTCCTTTGATATTAATGTGCAAAGAAAAAATAATTGTACATTAGTATCCAAAGAGAATATTTAAAGGAAATAATTGCTGTCAGCATATTTTAGCAATAATAAGCTGCAGCAGCCATTACTTTGCATTGTTTTGCATTAATAAAGACAAAACCCAAGAGGGAATATACATCACTTCTGAAGGATTTTGCTTTCTTTCTTACCTCTTCCTTTTTCTCTTCAGTACCAGAGGCTAAATTGAGGCTCAGCTGAGAGTGGCTGCTTATGCCACTGTCTTCATTTCCATCATCATAATACATAGTTTGCACTGAGTCCTGGAAGCAAACAGGATTCCTGCCCAGCTTCAGCCCCGGTAGCTCAACTCTCTCCTCGCTCTCCGATGAGCTCAGTGACAATGTGCTGTGATGGTTTGGACACTGGAAATTTGTACTGCACTTGAGCTTTCCTGCAGTTGGACTTTGAGGCTTTGGAGTAGTTGGCCTGACCGGAACATGAAGGTTTTCGGCTTCATCTGTACACTGCTGCGTAGGTTTTGGTTCATCTGAGTCTGAATAAAAGACTTCATTGGGAAATGGACTAATGTCATCCAGAGTAGGTGAAAAGCTATCAGAGTCTGGGATATCTGAAGACATCCTGAGGCTTTTATCCTCAGTGACAGATACATTCATTTCAGTTTTTTTATCCTGAGCAATCACAGGGCTTTGCAGGCAAGGTGTTCCCGGCAAGGAAGAGTCTGGACTGGATACCGAGGAGGTGCATCTCTTCCTGTCATGATCTGTGCTGCTGGAAACCCTACGGGAGTAGTCATCATGCAGCCTGCTGTTTGACCTTGTTCTCTGGGACAGCTCACTGGAAGAAGGAGCCATGTTCTTGGGGCCATCCTTCTTCCTTGCAACATCTGTAACATTACTGACAAGTTTCAAAACTCGGTCAAAATCCTTTGCTCTGATAGGACTCTTCCATCGCTTGGATCGCCTCTCAGGGTTTCCACCGCTTTTGTCAGAGTCAGCAGAAGCAACACTCACAGTCCTTGCTGGCATCTGTTTTTCATTTGTAACCTTCAGATCAGTGAGGTTTGAGGTGGACTTCCGTTTGAATGAGCTTTTCTTCAGAAAGTTCAAATTATCTGAACTTTTGCTTCTCCAATAAATGATCCTGTGGTTTTCGGAGTCTTTCACAAAAATTTCACAGACCTTTGGCTCTGCAATGACAGGTGATGTTGGCCTAACACAGTTGTGACAACTTTGAACTTTATCTGTGTCTAACAAGTTTATGCGGCCAGCACCGTAAGCCCGCCTGATGCTGCGTGAGCGATGAGTGTTCCTCAGGAAGGACTCATCACTCTCCTCCACATCAGAGAAGTCAGAAGCTAAACCATCCACTGCATTCTGGAAATCATGTACAGGTCCCGAATAGGAATACCTGTTAGTCTGAACTCGCACCACTGCTCCATTTGAACCATGTTTGCCTATGCTGTTCTCGTTTACGATGTCTGAGCATTCCCTTGTTTGAGTTCCTTGCTGAACTGAAGATTTCAACTTCTTGAAAGATCCCATCTTTCTGATAGAAGAAAAGGCATTCCACGTGGATGAGTTGCCCATCAGAACCAGAGAACGAGGCCTGTCAGAGCTGGAATTAGCCCGTTTCCGAGGGGTGGTGAAAAAACGCACAATTTTGGAAGGGCTGAGCTTGTCCTCTTGAAATTCCTCCTCAAGACTGTTGCTGGTGCTGTGTCCCCCATTATGACTGGCACAGGTAGTCTGGTTTTGGGGCTCTTTATTATCCATAACTACACAAGTAACAGTGGTGCCATTTCCACAGCCATTCGGAAATGTTGTCATGCTCTCGATGCTGTAGGCATGAAGGTGGAGGTTGGGGTAGCTCAAAGCAACACTGCTGTCTCCACCACCTGACCTCGCTGCCTCCCCTTCATCTGCTGCACCTTGGTCTGCCTTGCCTTCACATCGACTGGGTGAGCTGAGCTCCTCAGGTGGCGCTGCCTGCATCAAGAAAACAAAAGCCAACATTAAAAAATTTTCTTACAAAGTCCCCAACTACAGTTTCAGCTACATTGTAGGAAATAAAGACACACACAAAATGAAGGAGTTCTATGGTGAACAAAGGTGTGTTGCAGGGGTGCAGAGAAGGCATCTGTTACTCCCTCAAAATATAATTGCATGCATCAGCAATTTAAGAGACTAGAATAATTTCAATATGTACTTGCTTCTCTAATGCTAATCAGCTAATAAATTCAGTATGACTAGTACACCTACCTTACAATGGTAAATACAATCCTCATACGCACATAAGAGAAAGAAATTCCCAGTAACAGCAATCCAGGTGCTCAGCACTGAGGCCCAAAACACATGGGAGGTTTTCATTTAAAACATATTAATCAAGGGACATCTCAAACAGGAGGCAAGGAATAGGACAATAGGCATCATTTTTCCTAGACTTGCTTCTGTTGGAAGGCTGTGTGACACTTGACTGACTTGTCTGTCCACTGGCACATAAAATCCTAAGAAATTACATCAAGTGCACAGCAAAGCCTTTTTCCCTACAAAGGAAAACAAGAATTAAAAGCAGTACATCCAGAAGCCACCCTATGCTATGGTGACAGCAAAATAAAAACTTGAATCTGAAACTGACTGGAGTGTTTGGAACATGTGGTAAAGGATCTCCTCCTCAGCTGAGACTGGGAGATCCAGCAGACCAGATCACACTCCAGTGCCTAGGAAAGCTGTGGGGGGACCATCGGCCATGTGTCTCCTACCCCAGCCAGGGGTCTTTGGCAGGCAGGCAGGCGTTTTCCCCACCATGGTAAACAATGTCCCCCACACCACCGGGATGCCCAGTTTGAAGCTGGCTCCACCTTAAAAACAAAGCTCATGGCACGGTTCTTTCAGCAAGGGGTAGTGGGATCTTCGAAAACTTGCCACTGTCTGCGGGGTCATAGGGGCGGCAGAGGGGATTCCCCCCTCTCCCGAAACAAGGAGAGAAGGTGCATAGCTGTGCTTTAGGGAAGGGGGCAGCCCTGGACCCTTCTTTGTCTCTTTCCCATCGCAAGGGCCGAGGGGTCTCGGAGGGCAGGGGGACGGGGGCTTTGGCCGAGGCGGAGGCGCAGCGGCAGGAGGCGCAGGAGCCCGCCTGGGGGCGGGGGTTCCATCGCGGGGACACCGCCGGGCGCCCGGCTGGATCCGCAGAGCCACTCCCCGCCTCCACGTGAAACGCGGCAGCTGCGGAGCCCGTGCGCGGCTGCCTTTCGGGCTGCTCGCTCCTGAGCGCACTCCGAAAGTTTTGCGAGCCTCTGCTCCTCCGCGGATAAAAGGATTTGCCTGCGCTTCAGCAAGACGCCTGGAATACCGGCCGCCGCCGTTTTTAATGCCCGCTGCTGACGGGGTCGCAGCGGAGCCGGCCGGGCAGCGGGGCAGGGCAGGGCAGAGCCGGGCCAAGCTCCGCCGCCGCGGCACCCGGGCCGGACAAAGCCCGCCGGGCACCCAACCCTCGGCCGGCCCTTGCGCCCTGGCACCGCTCGCAACTTTCCACGCGGAAAGAAAACATCGAACGAGAAACGAGCACGAGACGCCGCTCTCGGCGGAGAAGTTCCCAGAGAAAGCGGCTCTGGGAGAAACTGCACCTGAGCGGGCAGAAGGGGCGGGCGGGGGGGGGGGGAGAACAAACATAACAGGATGAGATTAAAAACCCAGCTCGTAGCGTAGAACCTGCAACAGCTGCGCCCTTACCTGGGGAGAGCCGGGGCCCCCCGCCGCCGCCGCGCGTCCCGGCCGCTGCCCGCTGCCGCATCGCTATGGCAGCGGGGCGAGGCGGGGCGGGCCCGCAGCCCCGGCCGCTCCGCCCGCCCCGTGCCGCCCGCCGCGGCTCCGCCGCTGCCGGCCTTCCTTCCCACCGGCCGAGGAGCAAACCGCCGCGCAACGACGGTCACGTTTAGGAGCTTAAAAATTTCCTCGGTGCTGCCCGGCCCCGCCTCTCCGTCCCTAGGTCCTATGCCCTGCTCACGAGTGCAGTTTGCAACAGCTCATTGACCAAACTCGCGCTTGGTTCTCAGGCTGCCTTTCTGGACAACTTTTTGGCTTGCTGCTATTCCTCAAACTTAACAGCAGAAACAACATTTTATGCACAATCTGAACCGAGTTCATATACTACAAAGAAAATTTTGTAAGACAGTGTCTTAAAGCCCTGTGTCATGACTTCTGGCAAAGACCAGTACAAACTGGTAGTCCTTGCTCAGAAAGTTTATTGTTCAAAAAATATTTCTACACTTGGACTGGCACATATCATTTCAACAGTTTTATTGAAGTTCAGGCCAGATACATGAGAAACTGAGGCAAGACAGACTGCATGGCAGAGCAGATCCCTAAAGAACTAGCGAAGGCCATCAGCCCCACTGCCTCTCCTCTAAGACTGGTGTGACTGCACATGCAATGTAATTAATTCTCTGGAGAGCAGTACAGACACACTCTCAAAGGCAAGGCGTAGTTAGGGGATGAGGCAAACAAATGGGCTTAAAGGATGCAGGTCAAATGAGGTAGCAAATAACTGGGAGTGACCACAGAAGTCTCCAGCAGTCAGCAGCAGCAGGCACAGCCTGGCACCAGCCCTGCTCTTGTGGCCACAGCTTTCTGGTACATCCCATGAAAGGAGTGAGTTTGGAATAATTACTCAAATGAGGGGGCAAGGTGGTTGCTTTACAGTGCTGAACATGGGAAGCAAAGGAGAAATAAATGCAGATTAAGACTGTAAATGCTGACATTGTATGAAGAGGGTCCATATGGACCATGGCTGGTGATCTGTATTAGCTTGGGACAGCCTGGGGAAGTTCTAGTATCAGTGCAGACAACAAGTATCTGCTTCACACCTTGGGAAAGGGATGTTTCTGAAGGGGAACTCAGTGAAGTTGATTAAATGGGCAAGAAAAGGACCTTAGTGGCAACATTATCAGGAAAATTTCATTTACATGAGACAAGAAGAGTGTCAGAAGTTAAGTTAAAAGTCGCTTTCAACAGGTCTTATAAACCTGTCTCACAGCCTCCCTGATATCTGTAAGGATTTGTGCTGGTCACTTAAAAACTTCTAACAGCATTATTCAACCCTGAGTTTCAATGGGTTTGTGTTCCTATGGTCCTTTAAGTTCCTTTCTAGAGATATCCCAGGTATATGCATCACACTCCTTTTGAGTATACTTTATAAATCCACAACCTCTGCCTGCTCAGAGAAAGAAACCGTCAGTTCCTCAGGCATCCTTTATCGACCAGCTGGACAAAAAGACAAAGCAGAGAAAACTGTTGAGCTGAACTGAGCCACTAATTTGGTCTTTCTTTTATCCAGACAACAGTGTTTCAGAAACTTAAGAAATCCTGATAACTGAGATCTGAAACCATCTTTTAAATGTATTTGAAGTTCATCAACAGATTAAACAGGCTTGAAGAGCTAGAAGTTATCAAAGAAAGTATTGACAGATTAACGAAGTGCTCACAAAAACTTAATTTCCTTAGAAAGCCACACTAAAACTCACTTTAGATAATAAGAATTTATATTGCATGTTGTATTTTTTAAATGTCACTACATTTAAGGAAGAAAATACCTAGAAAATTGCAGTTACAAATATAACTCTACGTAGTCAATTAGATGTTTGTCAAGTTTCTAAAAGTAAATAGTTTTAATCTTCCAGACTTGTTCATCATAGCTTTTCTGCTGGTAGTGCGGTAAAACCCTCTTCTAAATCTTGCAGGTTCACTGATTCAGTCAGCTCTTCCACATGCGTGTACTATTCAGAGAAATTTGGATGCAGTACACCATAGAGTTTGTCTGAGAATAGGATTAACTTCCTGTGCTGGAGACCAATAAATAACAACATCTTTTCTTAATCTGAATTTTTTTTTTGAAGGCTGATAAATGTATATAGTATTCAGGTGCCATCACACTAAGGTCTAGTAAACTGATACAAAACAGAATTTATCAACAAAACTGTCATGAGAAAAAAGGCAAGCCCCTATTCCAACTATAAACTTTTAAACCCTTTCAGTTTCATACAAGCCATAGTCTTTCCTCAAAGTTACAAACTAAAGTTTCAGGACATTAGTCCTTCCTATATTAAGGTTTTTCTACAATCCTAAAAAAGCAAAATGAGAGTACTATTACCATTTTCCATTGAGAATCCTTGCTAATGCAAACAAATCCATAACACTTGCATGGGTATTTCTGGAAGACTGAGCTATATACTCAAGTTATCTACGGGCTAATGTTTTGCCTCCAGATGAACAACAAAAGCTGCAGTGAACAGAGGGGCAGTGCCAGCAGTACATGTTATGGTTGACCAAGTACAGCAATTAATGAAAGAAGGAACTTCCAGAATAAATTCCAGATTGGTATATGCGTGAGATTTCTAATAGTGATTTGACATCACAGTGCAACAAAAATGAAATGCTTGTTTTAGAAGCCCTAAGTCTGTTCTTTAAAAGAGGTTTAATGCACATGTGACAAGGAGTGAGAAGGATTATTCCAAGTGTAATACAGGTGGGAAAGGATTACAAAAAATGTGACATGGGAGAATGAATATAGAGTTTTAAAGATGAAGAAACAACCTTCCCTCTATTTTTAATTGGTAGTGATACATCTCTTAGATTTTTCAGAATAGCAAAGGGCACATTTATATAATGAAGTCACACACATGAATCTGAAAAGTCTGAATAAGAATGCTTCTATCTACTTAGTTTATCTCTTCCACTCCTGCAACAGTTATTTCTTTCATGTTTCCTTTATAAATGCTTTCTAAAAGTTTACTTCAAAGTAGTAATTTTTTTTTAAAAAAGGACTCTTGAAAGAGAGTACAAACAAAAAAAGCCAAAAGGAATAATTTCAGTAAAATATAAAAGCCCTTGTCCTACTTCCACAGCTACTGGGCAAGATGGCAAAGGAAGTAACTCTCTAACATATACTCTAAATTAATGAATTGCCAAATTTAATTATTAAGATGCAGAATTGCTGGAAAAAGAGATACCTTTGCTTTAAATGACAGTGTCTTTTCCAAGCTGCAGTACAGAACTGAGGCTCCAGTTGTGCAGTTTGCACCTTTCTTTTAGATCCCAGGCGAAGTCTCTTCTGCAAGCAATTAATCCCCAAGGAATCTTTATACACTGGCAGGTCCCACAGGGAGAATTAAGCTGAGTCATATATCTATTGAAGTTAAAGGCACCTCCCCCACCAACTTCACTGGGAGTAGGAACAAGAGCTCAATTTTTTTAGTTTAGAAATGAGTGAAATTAGTATGTTTGTGTATGCAAGCTCTAACATAGGCAACTAATTATTTTAATCTTGTTTTTTTTTAATAAAAACTGTGAAATTAGGGCAGGATTTTTCCATTTTTATATATCTGCAAGCAAATTAATAGTAAAAAATTGAAATGGATTTTCCAAAATCAAGACCTTTGTTGTCTTGGCACTGAAAACATCCAAGATGACAAAATGAATTACATTGCTAAGAAAAACACTGAAAGGACAACCTGAGCTAAATTGCTGCATCAACTTCCTGATTTGACCAGTGAAAGTCCCCATTGCTCACATGCAGGAGGCTGGTGTGCAGCTTCCTAAAGGCCCTTCCGCTTTCAGTTACTTTGCTGCTGATAAAAGCAATTACTGACCCAAGAGAGAGAAGTTTATCACAGTTTGGTATAAATCACAATACACAACAAACTGCTTTCCCCTCTAATCTTCTTTTAAATGTTCTTTGCTGAGGCTGAGCTTGCTCAGCTCTCTTAAACAGAGGGACCTAATTTAGGGAGAGCACAATAGCCCAACAGAGTGACGCCATCAATGAAAAATGACCCTTGTGTACCAGGTTACCATTATCCCATCTCTGAGTTGCTCTTACTCACCCACCTACACCACTACAGCTGCATGCAACTTAATGATGGCATCAGCTTTTCAGGCTGCTAGAATGCTATTTATACCCCCACGGGGTCTGACTGTGATGCTATTCTTCTTCCCCATCCTCGAGAGGCATTATTCAGACAGCATGACATGGAGAGATGGCTGGTACTACAGAAGAACAGTTTCCAATAAACAGATCATTGTGTTTTAACATAAAGAAAACTTCCAGTTACCAATTAGGAAGGCTGAATTCCACCTTTATTTTGTGTCTCACAAAGTATAAGAAGTAGGAAGAGAAAGGACTGTGAAGAGTTGACAGAAGTAGAAAGGAAAAGAGATTAATCAAGAATTTCTTTATTTTATTTTTTTTTCTTCCCCTTCACTAAATATTTTTCATTTTATTCTTATCTTGAAAAATGTTAGATTTTCTGTTGGATGGATGCAGATTGAAGTAATATGGACTAGTTGGGAAGAACGGGCAAGACTTCAGATTTGGAGTTGTCCCACTCTGCAGCCTTTTGCTTTTTTTTCCTGCTTTGCTCTAGCTGCCATCCTTTCCTATGTCACACTCACTGTAGAGTCTGATGGCCCTACAGCCCTTCTGTATTTATTTTGCTTGCTTGAAATAATAGCATGTAAAAGTGACTATTAGCAGCTGTTTATCTACCTTCTTCCCCACCCGCTTAATTACCCTGCCATCCCCCTCTTCCCCATTCAAAATTGTTCTTCCAAAATTACCTGAGGATATGAAGGCACTTTATTTATGCAACAAGGAGCAGAAAAAAAATATGGAAAAAGAAATACATAGAGAAAGGGTCTTGAGGAGTTTGAGGGCTGAAGACCTGCAGTGGGTGATTGAATGATTCAGACCAGGGGCTCGAGTGAGGAGTATTTTTGTGCATGAGCCATAGCAAGGGGCCACGTGCAGGTTTATTTGATTTTGGAAGGATGGTGCTTCTCCCTGGGCTCAGGGAGGAATCGCAAGCAGCACTCAGTGCTCACTTAAATCGTTGAGCTGTGCTGAAGGGAGGACAGATACAGCAATGCTGCAGAGGCACAGTGTCCATCAGCTACTAGAAAAGTGAAGCAGGTAGTGGACTGTGTTAGGAATGATGCTTCATCAGCAGAAATTATGCAAAGATACAAAAGATCATCTTGCTTCTGATGCTTATTATAACAAAATAACAGGTCAACAGATCAATTAGCCAGCATGACACTACAGAAATTCCCACCTGGTTACAGTGTGGCTGCAGACTTTAGGTACTTTCATGCTGGCCAGAGCAAAAAACCCTGAACCATTACAGCTTTTGATATGCTTATGAGAGCAGAACAATGAATATTTCAATAAGATTAAGAAAAAAAAGAAACAGGTTGCACTTGGTGGGAAGGATTGGAGCATCCTGTTGTTAGGAGGTTGCTAGGTGGTATTTATTCATGGTCTTCAAGAACCACATAGTTGATTGGGGTTTATTTCTCAATTACTACCAATACTTTTCTTTCTTTAGTCTCTCTCCAAAATGACAAACTTGCTATCTTTGTTACAGTCTGAAGTAAATTAACATTCATGGCTGTATTTCTTGATTGATGATTTCTTCAATGATAAATTCACATGACTGAATTACCATCTCCACCATGTTTTGTCTTTCAGACAAAAAAAATAATCTTGCTAATTTTACATTTAGTTCATCAATTTCTACTCTTTGTTTGAATCTATTCTATCAAGAATACCTTGGATCGGACAAACTAGGAGAGAATAATCTGAGGAAAGGAGGTGACAAGGGCTACAAAAACATTAATGTGCTATGTCTTTTCAATAACATTTGTTCTCTGAATTTAGCCTGCCAGAAAACTTCAAAGTAATTATAAACCTCCATCTAATAGTCATCATTCAGTTTTTCTGCGGTTGTAGTAACCAATTTTCTTCATTATTAGTACTAAACTCAAAAGTATTTTTTTTAAAGCATGGATGATCGCATCAAGCAAAATGTCTATTCATTTTGTCCAGAAAAGAAGTTACCTAATATTAAAGATGCAGAAAACACACAATGCCACTCACTTGAAAATTTGTCTGGACAGAGAATCAGACAAAACTTTATAAATTTTGGACTAGCTTACTTGCTCTGTTTTAAAGAGACACATACATATTAAATTAGAACTTTTATCTGCAGTATACCCAAAGAAATCTCTTGCAGTCTTATGTGTTTTTGTAATATTTAAATTGTTTATAGTAATCAATAGAAATAACACATATTGACTGCCTCTGAAAGATATGGCAGCTGCACAATTTAGTCACATTTTGATAGGAAATCAGATTATTTTTAAAATCAGAACACTGAAGTCATGCAACTGCCTTCCTATTAGAACAGCAAGGAAGAAATTCTAGCTTTAGTAGCCTGAGATGGAGTTAGTTATGTGTATCTATGGTTCCAAATTACATAACTGCCTGGAGTGTGGCAGTCTGCTATTTTACAGTTGGTTCTTCTGTAGTAGGTTTTAATATTCCTTGTTATAAGTTTGTAATGGTTCAGTCTATGTGCTCCATTTGGCTTCCCTAATGGTTCTGTCCTGAGTTGTTTACCACAGTTTTCCCCACCAAAATATGTCAATCCACATGTCAATCCACCTGTATACCCTTGTTCCCTTGTCTTACCCCTGTCTGTCAAAGATAGCAACTCCTTTGGTTCTGGAGTGTTCCCTGTCTCTCACGCCTTCCTCAAAGCAGAATTGGGCTGTGAGGTTTGGTCCCTCCCTGTGTTGGCTTCTATTGGGGAGCCCTTGCCCTGCAGCCCTCCCCTGCAGCCTCCTGTTGCTCACAGGTTGTGTCCTCCCCGTGTTCCCCCCCTATAAAAGTAGCCCCTTCAGGTTCAGATTTGTCTCTTGCTCCACTTTGGGATTAACTCTTTGCAGACTCAGACAAGTGTCCTTCCCTCATTCCCGTGCCTCGGTTTCCCGTGCTCTGTGCCCTGCTGCGCTCCCCCCGCCGCAGCGATCCCCGCCACCCGCACCGGTCTGGGCACAGACTCGGGGGTGGCACTCGGTGTCTGCCTTGCGCCAAGGGGGACAGCCAGCCGGGAAACCCCATCCCGTGGCTGCTGAGAGCCAGGCACGGTGGAGGAACTGGAACCAGTGCACCAAGTTTTATGGCCATTAGCTCAGACACCCATATTCCTATAACTAGTGGTAAAACAATTCTGTATTCTTCTACCACCAAAAGTAATGGCAAATTGTCTGAAAAAAAAAGGAAGCACCCGTTTCAGGCAGGAGAGATGTCTTTATGACATCTGCCCTGGGGCTGGAGAAGACAGATTCTGGATTTTGTTTCTATCCAACCTTGGCAGTTCAGCATACTTTTCTCAGCTTAAGTGCCATATGTGTAAAATATGTGATGATAGGAATAGTGCCTTATAACCTATGGGTCTGCAAGGACCAATCCATCAATGCTCCTCTGGCACTTTGATGCTTACAATGATGATAGCTATAAAAAGTGTACACGTTGGGAAAATAATCCATTATCTACCCATGCAGAGGACAAACCCTAAATTCCATTTTTTGAAAGGAGTTCAGATTCAAGTGCCTTGTTTCAAGATTCAATTTACTATTTAGATATTGGTCCATTAATCTTCTAAACTGGAGTTTGCAGATTTGGCTAATAATTTATGTCTTGTAAGAGCACAGGATAGCTCTGAACCTGAAAGATTACACATAGCCTTACTAAAAGAATTAATTTATGTTGGTGAGCTGCCTTTGCTTTGGTTCCTGTCAACGACAGTGTCATTTTTAAAAAGACTTTACACTTCAGATTCAGAAAATCAGTTGAGGAAAACCTTACCAGCCATTCCCTCAACATGCTGGGGTATATAATTAAACTACTAAGCTGGAGATATGAGCCACGTTTCCAGTTCCAGTACAAAAGGAAGGCAGTTTGCACAAATTCTGTACTGTGGTCTGTTATTTATCTAAGCAATACTGAATATCTGAGCCAGATCTTTTCCCACCTCTTGCCTTTCATTACATAATTCAGCAAACTTGATTTCTATGCCAGGAGAGGATTGGCTGCCTTTTGTCTTGTTACCACACACTGACCCAGAGATGCTGTTGCTCCCCACAGATCACTTGATCCTGTTCACATCATCTCCTTTGATCTACTTGGTCTCTAAGGATGAAGGTAGAACTGGTGGCTCCTGCCAATCTAAGAGCATGCTACCACCTAAAGGGAGAGATTCTGGACATGCCTTCTGCTTTCTCCACCAGGCTGTGAGCCGAAGCAGCTCCCCTGGCTGCACCGAGCTGTTGCTGGGCAGGAGGTGGAAGTAAGCATCCAAGGGCAGGGGGGGAAGCACGGGAATGAGAGTGGAAATGCTTTCCACAAGCAACAGGACTCCTGACATGGGTCCAGACTTGAAATTTTTCTCAGGAGCTGCCCAAGAGTGCTGTGAATTGGAAAGAGCTGGGGAAACATGCAGTGGCCCTCAGCAATTCCCCATGTGCTGTGTTTCTGCCATAGGGTGTCAGAATGTGTGGGTGATAGGTGGTAGTCCTGGATGGGTGCCTGTAGCAGACTCATAGAAGAGACACAAATAATCTCAGAATTTTGTGGCAACATGACAAACAGGAAATATTTTTCACTGTGTTCTATGGAAAAGCAGGTAAATACTTCCTCCAGAAAAGAGTTAATATAATTTTTTATGATGCATTGTTGTGTGAGACTCAGAGATTACAATCAATCATTATGGTAAATAGAGATTTTAAACTTTGCATTCAGTCTCTGATTCAGTTTCAATTTCAACCTCAGTGCAAATATAATCATAATACACAGCAAGAGGATTACCTCAAAACAAGCATTTGTAAAACAACTCAGTAAAGATGCTGCCTAACTCTTTCTTGATGCAGCAAAAATCTTGGCAGGCCAATCTATACTCGAGTAGTTTATTCAGTCTCATTGGTAGGATGAACACTGCATAGAGGCTAGCATTTAGTACTGTGCTAGAATCAGTTGGTTTAAAGCCTGTTTTCACCAGTCTCTGCAGCAGCAGGGAGCAGGGCCTCCCTGTCTGTGCCTGCAGCCAAGCCATATGCAGCATATGTTCAGCTGAGGCACTGCTGACACCCCCTGTCAGCATCTGGTAATTTTCCTAGCAGCGACAAGACTTACATGGAAGTTTTAACTCTGAAAGTCCCGAAGAGCCACAGACAGTACATTCCAGAAAAATTGTTTTAACCGAAGAGCCAGAGGTGCACCTTTGTAACCAGCCAATTTCAGCAGGCTACAGGACCATCTTTATACTTCACTATACCGTGCCAAGAGAAGATGCTTCATTTGTTAGAAATCCTACTCATAAGCAGCTCCTGTTCACTGTTCAGCCCTCAGAGTCACAGATACTGCTGCCTGAGAAACACTAAAATAACAGTCATCCTGCTCCATGCACAATATTCTATGGCTTGATTTTCCAACACTTAATCAAAATACATCATACACATAAAAACTTGTAAATTATTCAAAGTTTACTATTACATCTTTCACTGTTCCAAAGGCTAGGAGACTGTTTCTTCCTAAAGTTTACAGTAAGACACCATCACTTCTACTAAATCATTCAGCATCCCAATGAAGCATATTCTCTTTTCTCTCTTCTGAGTCTTGCTCCTCTCATTGCCTAAAGCACCAAAGCTACAGCACTGTTACTAGTGGAAACCAACAAGCAATTTTTTAGTCAAATCTCATTTTACTGGAACCTCTAAGCTTTTTAGAGCTTATTAGTTCAGATTTAACCTGATATTAAATGAGAGAGAGTGAAATCCAGGTTTTTAGCAAGTATTAAACAGCTTTGCTAACACATAGTAATGAAAAGCAATTAGCATACGACCAAGTCCAGTCTCATTTCACTTAAACCAGGAACTGTTTTCCTGGGAGGCTATTGAGTACTTGTGACTACTTTCTGCTGCAGTATTCTTACATGGAATCATGTGATGCTTTCATCCTATGCTGAGAGTTTTGGAAAATACTTCACTGGCATCAGCAACCCACACTTGTTCCCATAAACTTCTACCTATTTCCTGATTTCCCTTAATGGGTAAACAACTCTTAACTTTTAAGTTGTTCGCTTAGTTAATTATGCTTGAAGTTACAGAGAAACCTCTCCTTATTACCAAAGACTCCTAAAAGCTCAGTTTTGTTTGGGTTTTTCACTTACTCCCCAGAAAAGCACAACATCCAACTTGACAGCCTTTACTCCAAGAAAACTGGCCATCAGCAAGTTTCTTAGTCCTCAGGTTACTTTCGTACTGATTTCACACCACAAGTTCAATTAGAGTGCATTGATAGAGCTGTGATCTTGCAGACAGTTTAAGTAGGTGATTCTCTGCTGTTGCATGCTTAAAATCACACTCATCTCAGGAGATAATCTACAATAAATATGTGTGCACCTAATAGTTAAACTGGGGGAGTAAGGGCAAAGGCCAACAGTGTGATTGTTTATTTTAAAAAGATAAGTTTATTAACACACAGGTGTATTTGAATTAAAGTGAGACTTCTCCAACAGTTCTTAGAGCAGAACTGTGCCTTTGGCTTTGGCCAGCCTTAAGAATAAGTCTGAAAGCAAAATTCAGATTTCATTTGTATTTCTGAATTACCACTATTTGCAGGAATGATATCAGGACCAAAATCAAAGAGTATCTACCACCCTGCCTAGCAGGAAAGTCAGGAGCTGCCATTCTGGAAGTAATTTTCATTGTTTGTAGATGGAATTAAACCACATTACTTAATGTTTTCAGGTCCTGTCTTTTTCCTTGGGAAATTAATGTTTTCATCAACATACAAAACAGTGAGAACAGCTTTTTTGAAACAGTATATTACAACATTTTTCAATGCCAAATACATTACAACACATACCATTGGTGCCATCTTCTACTGAAAAAAGTTTCATAGAAAGAATAATAGTTAATACTGTAGTTTGCACAGGCTACACCATAGTATGATCACAATAAGATACATTTGGTCACTCCGTATTTCTCCTGGCTTCCCAAAATGTAAGCAATAGATCAATTTAGCAGCCTTTGGCAAAGTCTGCCTTTCAAAATTTTTGAGTGACAGTGGAGGACAGCACTCCAGCTCAGTGCCATCAGTGGTGACACACCGGTACACAGGGAAGGTGGGTCCAGGAAGCTGGGGTAATGCCAGGGAATTTGGCCCCCAGTGCCACTGCCAGTGGGATCCCCTTGAAGTCACAGAGTATAAGCAGCGAGTTGCATGGAGTGTGAGCTCTGCAGCGAATAATGCCTGAATGGCTTTGCTAGATGAACTGCACAGATTATCTGCAACTCTGAAAATCATATACACATTAACAGAGGGACAAACCACACTGCAGCCAACACACAAACTTGAAATATTTTGATATTAGTCTCAGTCATGGTTTTGAACTTAACTGGAAAAACTAATAAAACCATAATTATAAAATGAAATTAATTACCACCATATATACCTAAATGGTTGTGCCTTCCAGCAGCCACTAACTGCAAGGTCGGCTCTTCTGAATAATATTTAATCTGAATGTATGAAAATCCATTGCACAAAGTATTGTCCAGTTACAGTACAAACCTCGTTCCAGAAAACCTGCTTGGCTTTTTGAAAGAGCCTGTTGTTGCCTGGATTCTGGCCTCGGTTCTGCTGAACCCCCTGTAAGCCCTTAAACGCCTCTAGGAGGAAAAGGGACTCAGCATGATCCACAGTCAGTACCCTGTGGGATTGAGCCTTAAGTTAATGAATAACAAACAGCTGCACAACAGTGTGTGAAATCAGCAAGTTAAACATACACTTGGAATAACTGTAACACAGAAGGAAGAATATTTACAGGACCATTTCATTAAAATCTTTGTCTTGAAGAGTCTTGTATGCACCACTCCTATATATTTTCCAACTGAAAGGTAAGGTTTGGGAGTGTGCTGGTGAAAGTAAAATTAAGTAGCCAAGGCAGAAATAATCTAAAGTTGCAACCAAAGTTTTCTAGTTAAGTATCGTGCAGACTGTGATCTGGTTATTATCAGCTGGAATCTACCCTGAGCAAGCTGTGCCTGACAGCAAGGACAAAATGGATGACCCAGAATGGCACACACTGAATACACATCCATGAAAGTGAAAATAACAGGGAACCTAAAAACCTTATCACCCAATTCTAGTACTGGCAGGTGTCAGCAGCAGAACCAAATGCCAAAATCATACCTGGTGATACAGAAGCAGATGAAAGAGGAGAACTCAAAGGTACAATTATGATTTCGAGAGCTGCAAAGTGGCACAGGAAGGCAACGGGGTGTGCAGCAGACACTGCTGGTGGGGAGCGGAGTTATCCCAGTGGCAGAACAGTGTGGAACAGCAGACAGATGCTTGCCAGAAATGTGCCATGGACATGGGCCTCCCTGCTTTTCCTGCCTGGTGTTTTGTGGGGGTGCAGCTACACTTTCCCAGAGACCCACGTGAATCCTGAGAACCTGTCATCACATACAGAAATATGGAATGCCCCTGGCTTTATGCTCTCCAGTCAGAAGGACCTGTACAGGTCTCTCCTGTACATCCCTGTACAGGAGACACAGTTCTGTATTACAGAAGATCTGCTGAAATGTGATTCAATGTTCCCTTTTTCTCCACAGAAGATATAATTGACTTTCAATTGCATTTTTTTCTGAGTTAGAAAGATGTGAAGAATAACTGCAATTGTGAGTGCAAGAGAACACTAATTCAAAGAGAAATTAATTTCTGTCTTGCAGTTCTCATAGTTATTCCATGAATAATCAAAAGAAGAATCTTTAATGACAATACCACATTAATTTCTTAAAAGTGGAACTGCCAGCAGATTTCCTTAATAATAGGTTTACATATCCAAGATAATTTTCAAAACCTAATTAATATTTTACAATGAAGTACGAGGCTTCATATTATGTCTCATGCAATAATCTGAAACTCATACATTATGGAATTCCCTATTTCTAGTTAAATTCATTTCAGCTGAATGCTCTGCTGGGATCCCCATACCAACTAAGTTAACTGTATGAGAGGATAAAGACAGAACTACAACTCCACAATGTCTGACTTATGCTCAAGGCCTTCACTAAAAAGGAGGAAGCAAACTCCTCAGAGCCATGCTCTTCTCATGCAAGACTGGGCTTTTACAATTTTAAGCTTTCTGAGTCAAACACAAGGTCCACAAAAGTTCAGGGGACTTTCCTCTGCTTCTATAAATCTTTAAATTAAAGATTATAAAAAAAGGCAAGCAAGCAATTTTCTTGACCTCAGGTCACTCACCAGGGTACACATCGAGAGCGTTGCCATGTAAATATTGATTTTGATTGTGGTGCTGAGAGGGGAGAAAATGAAGAAAATACTAAATATATCATTGTAGTTTGAAATTTTAAGAGAAAATGAAATGCAAATAATATTACACAAATTGAACTCCAGTCAATCTGCAACTCACAGAATAGCAGGTTGAGTTGAGGTTGGAAGACACCTCTGGATACCATACAGTCCAGCCCTCTCACAGAAGGGTGGAGATTGGAAGACATCTCTGGAGGTCACCTGGACTAACTCCCCTGCTCAAAGCAGGGTCAGCTAGAGCAGGCAAGCAGAGCTGTGTCCTGTCAAGTTTTAAATAATATTTTGAAGTGTACAAGGATGGAAACTCCAGAACATCTGTGGGCAGCCTGTTGCAGTATTTCAGCAATTTCAGAAATTTCCTGTATTTCAGTGTGTGCAGATTGTCTCTTGCCCTTTTACTGGATACCAGTGAGAAGAGTCTGGCTCTATTGTCGTTATCCTCTTTACTGCTTCAGTCCCATCAGGTATTTATGCACATTGGTAAGATCCCCTCAGCATCCTGTGCTGTCTCAGCCTCTCATCATATGTCAGATGCTCTAGCATCTGATAGTTGGTGTAACAGGTAGTACTCCTAGTTTTATATCCCCTGCAATTGTGCCAAGGGTGTCTTGTCCCATCAAGAATGGAGATGTTAACCAGTACTGGCCACAGCAGAGGTGTCTGAAGTACAGCACTAGTGCCTGGCTTCCAGATGGACTTCATGCCATTGATCACACGTCTTAAAACCCAGTGGTTCACCCAGTTTTACATCCCCTGACTATCCACTTGCCTATTTCAGGCTTCACAGTTTGCCTGGAAGCATGTTACCAGAAACAGTGTCAAAAGTTTTGCTAAGACCCATTGCTCTCCCCTTGTCCTTGGAGCTGGTAATTTTTTTGTTGGGAGGCTGTCAGCTTGACCAGGCATGATTTCCCCTTTGCAAATCCACGTTGACTACTCCAAATCATCTTCTTGTCCTTCATATGTTTGCAAATGGCTTCCAGGAAGATCTGATCCATCTCCTTCCTGGAGACTGAGCTGAGGCTGATTAACCCATACTTTCCCAGCTCCTCATTCCTATTCATAAAGGCCACCCTGTAAACCCCATAGACCAAAACAAACCCTGCCATGTAAGCCCACTGCACTCTTGTATTCTTCCATTTGATGTTTAAGTTATCAGGAGCTCTTTATTCACCCATGCAGCCTTCCCCTGCAATCCTTGCTTGATTTCCTGCTGTAGAACTGGAGCTTTCAAGAGGTGATTCTTGCAAGTCAACTACCTATCTTCACTCCAAGATGCTATACCACAGAAATCTTCCAAGGATATTCCTGAAGCAGCCAAAGCCTGATGTCTCAAAGCCCATGGCTGTGATCCTGCTATTTGTCCTGTTTCCTCCTCTGTGAATCTTGTACTCTGTCACTATGGGTCACTGCAGCCAAAGCTGTTCCCAGCCTTCACACACTCAGCCGTGTATTCTTGTTTGCAAGCTCAGGGAGGTCCAGCAGAGTTCTGTTTCTCACTGGCCCCTCAGTTGCCAGGGTTAGGAAGTTATCCTCAATGCCCCCAGAAACCTCCCAGATTGCTTGTGCCCTGCAGTGTTGTCTCTCTGGTGAATATGGGAATGGTTTAAGTTGTCCCTGACAACCAGGATTTCCATCATGAGATGGTTTAACATCTGGTAATATTCATGCAGCTGCAGAATTTCTGTCTTTGATTGCTCCTGGTTGGAAATCTGTTACATTTTCAGAGGACCATTTCCTCTCTGTAAACTACTATTGCATTTTACAACCACTGCCAGCAGTCTCAACCAAAGCTAAGAAGTCTTAAGAAGGCTTGGACACTAAACACACAGTAATATTTTCAAACAATATTTTCGTACAAGTTTGGACATATTAACAAAACAACATATCTTTCCCATGCTGTATATGCTCCAGAAGTACAAGAGTTGTCTTTCAGGCCTTTCTTCCTCAAAGCTCAATTGAAAAATGTGGAAACATGGAATACACAGTTCACCTACCAACAGTTCATGCCGAATCTTCTGCTATAGTCAGAACACAGCAAAACAGCAAAAAAATAAATTGGAAAAAAAAAAAGAAAGGGAGACAAAAGTATGCATGTCTGCATATTGCTGTATCAATTACGTTAAGGCTTCTCAGCCTTAACAGCCCTACACAATCCAATACAAAGCAGGCTCTGAAAGAAGGGCAATTCCCCCTGCAAATATTTAGGTTAGTAACTGCAAAGTAATCCAGGCACAGCACTATTCATAAGACCAGTTCATCACCACGTCATACAAGGCAATTAG
Organism: Chloebia gouldiae; assembly: GCA_003676055.1. Lineage (NCBI taxonomy): Eukaryota > Metazoa > Chordata > Aves > Passeriformes > Passeridae > Chloebia > Chloebia gouldiae. Next base: position 2,761,030 of record QUSF01000006.1, read on the forward strand.
GCCTGGACACTAGATGCAGAGGGGAGCAGATTAACAACCACCAAGATGTTTTAAGTGATCCTGGTTTGTTTTTAACAATTTTTAAAGCCTCTGAGAAGATTAATTCCTCAGCCCAAGCCTCAACATTCCCTTGCTGCTGCCAAGGTAAAATGATGTACTAATTTAATTCTCAGCACAGGATTTTTCTTTTTAGGACTTGGGAGTGACTGTTTTGATGCTGCTAATGTCAATGCACATAAAACACCACTTTCCTCCACCCTAAAACTTTGATTTCTTTGCAACAGTTCTACAATTTTCTCTCTTCCTTATTCTCTTTTTCATGCCCTCATGCAGTAGATTACATCTATAAAAGCAAAACCTGCTAATGTGTTCTTCAATCATAAGACCCTGTTTCATGGGGAAGATTGTAAAACCTTCAACAAGTACATTATATACAAATACAGTATTAACAGGATAAATGAGACAGTTTCTTACACTGAAGATAAAATGCAGCTGATAGAATAAAATACAAGAAATGTATCTATTGTGAAACATAGCAGATTAGATGCCAATATTTAAGACTAAAAGAAAAAAAGCACACTGGAAATAAATAGTGAGATATGCAGGACAAAATCCTTAGCCATATTTCTGAATCTTGTTCTCAAGAGAAAATTGTTAGGAAAAACCTGCTGCATTAAACTGGACAAAAGGCCATCTAACTGTCCAAGTGGCTTGAGGAGGAACAAGAAACAACATGAACACAGAACAATTTCCTTTTATTCCTTTTATTTTTACTCCCCCATTTAGAGTCTACAATCTAGAGTCTTCCTAAATCACAGGCTGCATTAAGAATACACTTTTTTCTAGTCCTCTTGAGGCAGTTTTCCACAAATTTTTCTGCATCCTCTCTGTTTGCATTAATTCTTTGGATTCTGTTTCTTCATATTTCACTGAATTTCCCATAATTTTCCCCCACAGTTAAATGGTACTCCAAGTGAAATATATTAATTTTGGTTTGATTTTAATCTCTTGCCCAGATGATGCCACATCTATTTGAAATCCTGGTTGCGCCAGAGTGCTGCAAGCTGTGTGCCTCCAGCCTTCCAAAAATGAGTGTTGAACAAACAGAAAGGATGGATAGCCAGGAGAAAATGAGAAAAGGGAGCACAGCTGGCAAGAAAACATATAGGCAGATATGCAAGTTAGGCTTCTGGACTGTTGCCTAAATAATTAAATGGTGGTCATACTTGCTTCTTGTACCATTAGGAGGGGATTCCTGTTTTTTAAAATCTCAGTGACTGTAATACATAAATGATAAATAAATAATTAATTCCTTAGAAGCATGATGTTCTCAATCTTTTATTTTCTAGCTTCTCTGCATGCTTCTTGTATTTTATGCTGTCATTCAGGTTTTAAAGTAACACATTTATCTCCATTTTCTTACAAGCTGAAAAGTCAAAGCCCTATTGATGACTGCCACCAGTTCCCCAAAATTCACTTGTTCTCTCTCTGCAGCCAGTGCACCAGGAAGTATAAATTCCATGTTAACCTTTCCTCCAGTGTGTTCCACAGGTGTGTGACAGTGAAGTATTTAGCAAACTTAGCTATATTCTTCCTGGATAGCTAAGCTGTTCCATCAGCAACATAAAAATGTTTAAACAAAACAGCAACAAACAATGCAGTGTGCCAAGTTCATTGCTGGGAGGTTACTTTTAATGACAAGGTCCTGATTAACACACTGGAACAAGTCAATAGCTTACTTCAAACCGTTCCAAATCATTGTACTTAAAAATGCTGACCCTTGTCTTAATCAAGGACAAGTGATGAAAACAAAAGAAAACTGTTTTGGCTCTGAGTGAATTCCAAGTTCTACAAGAGAACTTTGCAGAAACCCAGTAATCTAATAAAAGCCAGCTTTCAAACATTAATTTTGTGGTACCATAAACAGCCAAACTCTTCCCATTAGAAGCCCAAATCTCAAACTGATGGTATCATTCAGAAACTTACTTTAAACAAGGTTTCTGTAGAGGATTTTCCTTTTTAAATCATGCATTGATGATTTTTAGTTGGTGCAATCCAGCATAACTCCCTCCTCTTTCTCCTCCTCCTCCTTATCATTATTATTATTATTTAAATCCATTTTGTTTAGCCTGTTAACTGACTGAAGCATTTTACTCACACATTTTGCCCAGAGGCAGCATTATCTGTTCCTTAGAAAAAGCATTCTGGTTGTAATTCAGTCTCTGCCATTGTGTTAATACAGGGACAGATCCTGGGTTTATTTGAAGTTCTTAGCTGCAGTTCTTCCATGTGGGAGTAAAATATGAAATTACCATAATTAGGACCTAGTTGAAAATGCAAGAGAATAAGGAAGTACACTCCTCATCATAGCGATGTTAAGCATGGTAAAAATGAATCTTCTTTTGTAGAGAAGTTTCCTTCCTTAGAAAGAAGGAAACAATTGACAAAATGTAGGCTAAGCTGAGCAGATTCTGCACTGCTGCCTCAAGAGGATACCTGGGTGAGTTACTGAACATCTGAACTTTGAACATTACAATAGACTCTTACTTTCTATTGCCACATGTGCATGAAAGCCTTCTTTATGTTCTCATCCCAGGAAACGGCAGCCATATGAAAGAGAACACCTTCAGAATACGTAAGCAGTGCTGGCAAATTTAATCTAGAGTGCTAAATTATAGCATAATTTGTATAGAACACAAATAAAATAAAAATTACTAGGATGATTAATTTGTGAAAATCTCTACTCCTTAATTTAATCAGAAAAGAAATTATAAATGTGACCAAGATAAATTATCAATTACTTATTAAAGCTAACAGGGTGCAGCTGACAGGGCCTAGTAAATAAGCCAAAATCACTTTTAGCTGGAGTTCGATGGGTGAGTCCAATAGAATGGTTTGGGTGAATGAAAGTTGGCTTTAAATAAGACAGCTGGTTCTTCCACACCAATTAACTCTTACTTGATGCTACTTGTGCAGTGGGAAGTTGGCCTCCCAATAGCAGTGGTGGTAGCCAGGATCGTATGTAAGGTAAGCCCTGTGCTGGAAAGCCAGGCTACAGTGTAGTTGAACTGCTCTTGAATTTACTTAATGAAATTAACCAAATCCAGTGTGTTTACAGAGACCACAAAGCATTTCCATAACATAATATAAAAATATGAAAAAAAACCCAGAAATGCCAAATATGGCATTCTGACTGTATAACAAAAACACCAGGTGAGATCAATGAGCCTTGCCTTGAGGCCAAACAATGATCCCACAGACTTCACTGTAACTGCAGGTCAGGCACTTTCCACTTGACTCAGGTAGAGAGGACAGATGTGACACAGAGACAAACATCTCAGACTTAAGTGATACTGTCCAAGTGCTAATCTCTCTCACCTCTGCCTGCTCCAAGCCAACACACAGCTTGGAGGAAGTTGTGTGTGTTAGCAGGGATTGAATTTGCTCCTGGTTGGACCCAGGAAAAATGAGCTGCTGACATAGTAGATACCAGCCTTTCTCTGCAGTTCTTGTGTGCTGAGTACCCCTCAGCTCTCCTGCCAAACCTCAGGCTCAATGGAACTGTTAGATCAAAGAACTAATCAAACCAAGCTCTTCATTACTGTTGTCTCCATGTATGGTCAACCTATTTAAGACTCAAAATATTCTCATAAAACATGCATAAAATTTAGTCAAATTCAAAATCAAAGGTTGCTATGGAACATGTGGTGAGAGCAGTACTGAGAGAATGGACTGTTTCAGGGATTAAGTATCCTGGACAGAGATCCATCTTAGAACAAAGATGGATTTTGAAAATAGTTTTGTGGATTTTCATTAGCAAGAGCCATAACATTCTTCTCCTCTTCCATTTCCCCTCCAGGAAGACAAAGAAGAGAAAGAGACAGAAGAATGTTAAATGATGTAATTCCTCAGACACATAATTCTTCTTAATGATATAGGTGCTTTCTTTGTTAACTGGGCACTCTGCGCCAACAGTATAAGTACATAGACATTTAGGAGGCTCAGTCTGTTCAACAGTGCACTGCACTTGGAGTTTGATTAAAACTGTGTGACTCTTCTTATCATAATAATGTGTATGTCATATAATCTGTTGTCATGGCTTCAAGTAATGACACTTCAGGTAGCAAAAGTAAGCCATGTTTTGTGTTCCTATTGAATCACTATTGCATTTGACTAATAAGAATAGGGGAGTTCAGACCCATAAATAAATAATTTTCCTTCTGTTTAAAATAATCCAGCTAATACAAGTGAAATAACTTCTCCAGAACAGCATACCTACATACAATGTTAATACTTTGAGAACAACAGCAAAATCAAATTCTCTAAAGACCAAATAATACAAAGGATTGTCTCTCTCCCAGAACAGAACACTAACCAAAATAAAACATTTCATGTGCATTAGCAAGGATGGTTAAATACAAACTGATAACCATGTGACTACAGAACAGAAAATGTGATGCTTGTATTTGTAAGGAGGAGGTTTGCCTGGGAAATTAACTGAGTCTTTAGTCTGAATCTGAACTTCATAAGATTTTACAATCAAATCTGAAGGCAGGATCAGCTGAGATGTGGGGAGCTCTGTTCCAAGTGAAGAGGAATCAGGTACCATAAAGAAGTTGACAACAGTAGAGAGGAGTGGTAGCTGCACATAGTAAAAGAAGATTAGGCAATTTCAGGGATAAATTTGGAACCAGGAAAAGGAAAAAGTGATGTGATGATCCTTATAAATGTGGCAGTTAGGGCAAACATCACCGAGGCCCAAAGAACTCCCTCACTGAGCCTGTAATTAAGCAGCCCTTTGCCTCTACAGGGACGCAGGACTGTCGTTCCCTGATCAACAATGACCCCTTCTCCCTGTCTCGAAGTTTAACAGGTCTGTTCTGTATGGAGCTACAGACCAGGAATAAGTGACAGAAAACACAGCTATTGCAGAGTAACATGTTTTTATAGAGAAATAAACCTTATAGAGATAATGAATTCTGCATAATTTTTGTTTTTAAGGGGAGGGCAAAAAATATTTGGCTTTTTTCCTCATGGGTTCTTTTACAGAAGGTCAGTATGGCTCAGATGATGGCCCGAAGAATCAATTTGGCTTGCTTTTCCCCCCAAAATTAATAGGCAAAGCATACAAATGCAGCTGCAAAACTTGTCCAGTCTCTCTTACACAGCACAGAGCCATTCAAATGGGCACTCTCAAAGCTCTGAGATCCGAAGTCAGACCTCTCCTCACACACATAGGGTTTAACACATAGGAGCTATTTAAACTCTTCCAGGAAGGTCAAAGGGAAAACTTACAACCAATATAACCTAATACTTTTCATGTTCTCATTACCTACCTACTACATCTGGTACTGGTGTTTTGTCATGAAAATCATATGTGTGTGTTTGTCCTTGTGTGCGTACAGTAATCCATCAGAGCATTCTTAGATTAACACAGTGTAAGACTATGACATGAGCCATGTTCACTCCCTGACAACATGCTTGTCTCAGCATTTCACAATTCTACAGTATGCTAGGGAAGTACAATTTCATACAGGAAAAAAAAAATCTTTAATAAGTGGTGCCAGCCACTAAATCTGTACATAGAGTGGTAAACCTGTCACAACTAGAAATAAAATCTCTTAATCAGCAGATTCAAACTTGTGGGATTCTTCTTTTTGCTTCATTTTACTAAATGGTCAGTTGTGCCAGATAATTTGCTTAAGTCTAAAACAGATCAGAAAGTCTTAAAACATTTCAATTGTTAGGCTGTGCAACTTGAGTTGCTAGTTTTACATGGTGGGAATTTACATTGTCTTAGCTAGTCTTTGAATATATTGGCTCATAAAACTAAAGGTCTCTCCATGAGCAAATGATGTGCCTGCTGCCCCAGCAGTACAAAACATCCACTGATTTCCTTGAAGATGGATTTACTTTTGACAGTTGTATAAAAAAGTCTTGAGCCTGCCCCCTACTAAATCAATTCATTACACAACTGCCATTCAAAAGCTGTCCATCCACACTTCACAAAGCATATGAGGATTGCTGCTGCTGCTGCTCTACACTGCTGCAGGAGCTCAGCCACAGATGTAGTTCTCATCTGGTTGGGAAGCTTGTTAAAATCTTCTAATTAAAACCCTCCATGGCCTTATTCAAGTCCTTCTTGCAGCCCTTGACCTTTTCCCCTCAGCTGGGACACATACAGGTATGGCAGTCTGCTATATCACAGCAGTCAGGAAAAGCATTATGGTGTCCAGCTCCTAGATTTTCCCATAAATACTTATGTCTTTCATACTTGCTGTTGTGTTGAATAGACTAGAGTGACACTATGTCATGAAATGTAAAACTTCTGGATCACCTATCTGCTGATCTACTTTTACATGGCTACAATATTCTGAAAAAAAAAATCCAGTCTTTGGAATTAGCATTTGGGCAGGGAATAGACAAGAATACTGCATCTTCATTTGCTCATAATAATTTTTTAAGCATCACAAACTGCAAATATTTCCGATACAGTCACATAAAAAGGTTCAAATTATCATAAATCATCTCCCTTTATCCCCTTCCCTTGAAGTATTGCATGCAAAAAATGTTCATGCAACTCATTAAGAGGCACCAAGATTTTTATGAGTAACAGCCTTAGTTTATCAGAGCTGCTTCATAAATTCTTGGAAATGAGTTCTGCTTACACATTTCTAGAACTCTGAAAACAGAATATGCAGAGAGAGCAGCATCAAGGGCTGGAAAACCACTCTGTTCCTTGTGTATTGGAATCTAAAGGACAGTTATATTTAGAAGACAAAAACTGCAGGAGAAACAGGGACTGAAACAAATACAGTAAATAGACAATGTTCTTTTCAAACCTCATGGGACAGCATGTTAGTGTTCTATGAGAAGAAAAACAAAAACTTGTAACTAAATATGTGATTTTCTGGGAAGATTTATAGCCCCTTTGAGAACAGATGACATGTTATACCACTATCAGAAATGACATTGCAAATGGGAAGAAAGGCAGCAAGTATCAATTAGCCCTCACAACTTCAGCATATTTGATTGTTATTCATTTGAGATTTGCTTGCTGATTGTACTAATCAAAAAAAAAAAAAAAAAGGAAAAAGCCTTTGTAAAGGATTTATAACACCTACAATGAAATCTTAATTTCCCTGAGAAGTGCATCTAGGTGGCCTTCAGGAATTATGCCCATCAAGTTTTTTCACCTAAAGGCATGAAAGAAGAGGGCAAGGAAAAACTGACTTGGTTTTACATTCCCTTATGAGTCTTACCTGCTTAAACTGTACTTTCTTCCATCCAGAAATGTAGTCTTATTAGCAAAGGAGGAATTAGACCACTTGCCAAGGATTTCTACATAACCCATGACTGAGCCCACCAGAGGCTGCAGTGAGCCAATGAGACTCTCAGGCATCCTGCTGCCATGCATGTGCACATCCTGCACATGGGATGTGGGGCATAGCCCCACATGTCAAAAGCCCCATCATGTCTGTAAGACAAAATGTCCACATGCAGAAACACATGGCTTTCCTAGAGTTTCCAGGATTCCTGTATCTCCAACAAGGACTTTAGTTCAGAGCATGACAAGTGTCCACACCACACACTGCAGTCTATCACAATTTTGTGTCTACCACATCATTCTCCTGGAGAAACTGGTTGTTCATGGCATGGACAGGTGCACTGTTTACGGGGTAAAAGCTCTGAGGCCAGAGTGTGGTGGTGAATGTACATCCATCTGGCAGGTGGTCAACAGCGGTGTTTCCAAGAGCTCACTATTGGGGCCAGCCCTGTTTAATATCTTTATTGGCCATCTGGATGAAAGGATTCTCAGGGTTTATCTTTGAAGAACGTTACACTAATTTCAGGCAGAATCAAAGAACTCGATCCTGGAGCTCTTATCTATTATATTAGCTGCAGTGAGGCAGAGTGGAAGCCTGCCAGGGTGAATGGGAATTCAGAGAGCTTTGGATGAGATCCTGTAAGAGCAAAAGGTTGCAGAAGTGAGACTCAAAGCAGACCACTGGCCATTACAGTAGAGTCAGCCAGGCTCACTCTGCTACTAATACTGTTGTAGTGACATAGATGTACACACTGGTGTACATCTTTGCTGGACTGCAAGCTTCCATGTGATGATCAGGAGCAGGAAACAGTTGGGGAAGGAAATGGCAGGAGGGACCGACTGCCCTGGCACACAGCATGGAGCAAGCACTGCATCTGGGGGGATTGTAGGGTCTCACCCACTCCTTCCAAACCCCTACAATGAGAGTTGAAGAGCTTTAAGTTACTGCCATTATTCTACTGTTAAGTTTTCACATGTATTCAGACCCCTACACAACACAAATTATTTTAATTTTAGGATTTAGCTTTATAACCATTTGGAAAACTTAATTTGTCTCCCAGTCACATCTCAAGGCCCAAGCTCAGGGGCACACATCTGTCAAAAATCTTCAAGAGGAAATGTGAAGGGGAAGGGAAGAAAAGCAACTCTTCTCCTGTTCAGCTCTGTCCAGGCAGAGGAATCACTGGGTACTTCTATAGCCACTTGCATGGTGTAAATATACTCAGAGTACTGCATTAATTCTGCACACCATGCCTGGCAGCAAATCTAGAACCTCAGGCAGATCTTTCTCCTTTACAGGACACCGTTGTGGAACCTGTGACATTCCTTAGGAAAATAGTTGTGACAGGGTGGTCTCGGGTAAGGCTTGGGAAAAACAACAGTCCCCAAAGTGGTGACAGAGCTAGAAGGAGGTGGCACAGGCTGGCCAATGCGAGCATGAAAGCAGCAGCAGGATCCAGGTAGGAGAGCGAGAGTGGACCAGGCTGGAGGAGATGTGAAAGCAATGAGGAAGGACCATCACATCCTGAGTGGCTGAGGAGAGCAAGGGGTGGGGAGGAGAGCTCTGTGAAGATGACAGAGGGGCCTCCAAGTGGTGACCTGGAGAGGCAAGAGAGAGACAATAAGGAGAAGCTGGGCCTTCCCAAATGATTCCTCTCTCTTGGCAATGAAGGAAAACTTAGGGAAAGATGCAGATTAAACAAAGGAGTGAAGAGCTACAGTATGAAGAGCTACAGTAATGAAGAGCTACAGTAATGTGAAAAGTCAGGTAGAAAAAAGAAAACTTCACTGAAACAGTTTTGTTTGGTTTTTTTTTAAAGAGTAAGAAAAAAACCCAAAGCAGCCCCAGACACTTTCAGCTCACAGGACCAGCCAGCACATACACAGCCCACCTGAGATTTGTGGCCTTGGCAGCATTGTGTTTAATTCTCCCTGACATAAACCATTCATGAACCATTTCTCCAATGCATTAAGCATAAACAAGCTTTCATTTCACACAGGTATTTCTTCCTGCCACTGTGATTTCATCTCCTAAACCAAATATTTTTATGCATGGAACCACTGAAAGAAAACAAGTCTGCAACTTCCCACTAATTACTGCATTTCCCAGGAGTTCTCCTGCAGTGTCTGGAGCCAGAGTCTCCTGCCACACGTTTTATTTTGTGGAGTCTTTCCATTTTACGACTTTTGAAGCAACTGGTGGTGTTTATTGATCTTTCCACACAGCTGTTCTTTTCCTACAGGAGCATTGAGATGGTTGTTCTTGGTCTGATATATGAGGCCCCATTTTCTGTTTCAGGGAGTTGAGGAGGCAGAAACTTCTTAAGACTCTGAGTTTGTGGGTGTAAAGAAAGCAGAAAATGCTACACACTGGCTTCACTTTCACAGTAAAAAATGTGCTTGTGTGATGAATTTCAAAATCCTGTGAGCTAGCTGTCACAAATGAGATTAGCTGTGATACATAAGGATAAGGTGGGGGAATTGCCAGAGATCTGTGCTGGAAAAGGAGGTGTGAGCCATGGGCAGCTCTACAGGAGAAGGACATGGAGCGTCTGCACAAAAAACTCCAGCTACCCATGTGCTGCTTCCAGCACATCTCCTCATGTCCCAGACAACATTTAAATCCCCCTCAGCAACTTATACTATTCCTCAGCCATCCTAATTAATTTCCAGTATTGAGAGATCAGACATGAACAGAATTACCACATACACATACAAGACCTAACACATGCAATAACAAAAAACATAAGCGCTCACGACCCCCCGATAACCCCAAACTGGGGATGGCATCACTCGAGCGTGGATTACGTTTCAGCCTTCTGCGCGGGTCGCAGTCCAGGGGACCCCAGAGCCCCCCGGGACACGGCAGCTCCGAGGGGTGCGGCTGGCCGCCCGCACAGCCTCGCTGCCGCCGGTGTCCCCAGAGCTGTCCCCAGAGCCCCCCGGGACACGGCAGCGGCGGCCACGCTCGGAGGAGCGGGATGCTGGTGGGCGCTCGTAACTTGGCGAAGGAGCGGAGAAAGAGCACGAAAGGAACCTCGTGAGAGAAAATACCTGCCTTGCCGCTCTGCCGACTCCTCAGAAAGCTCAGCAGACGCTTGCAGGCACAAAGCTTTCCCAAAAAATCACGTAAGGATCTCCGCTCAGCACGAAGAAAAGCAGGGGCGCTCTCGCCCTCCCCGGACCGCCCCTGCGAGCAGCCGGGCTTCCCTCCGTGACGATTCCCGCACCGCTGCCCCCGGAGCCTGTCCCCGGCCTGCTCCGCTCGGCGGGAGGAACAGCTGGGAGGGTGTCAGCACAACGCGCTCCATAAATTCTCCCCCCAGTCTTCTGCAGACGTAAGTCCTTGAGAAAAATGCCCAAATCCCGTCGTTTGTTGACATAGTAACCACATTTAAGTTTTTGCCCCTTTCAGAAGCCCTCTGCATAAAACAATTCATTATGTAAAATATTTATCCAGAGTGCAGCGTGCTTGTTTGTGCTGTTTTATTTGTCCAAAGAAGAAATAAAGAGGCTGGACGTTTATACACTAGATTTCCCACCCAAATCAAAGGGTTGCTTCATTATAGCAGATAACATTAAGGACTTCCAGAAGTCTTTGAAGTAAAAGGGAGGGGAAAATCATTATTCAGATAAACAGCCCATTTCTGATACCTAAGTGAAGTAAAATATTAGGAACTTTTCAGGAGGTCACAAAATGTTTTGTATTTTCCCTCTAACATATTAATATATATTTAACTGATTTCTCTAAAGATAGTTAAAACATTTTTAAAGTTCCAAACTAATTTTGTAAATCTACAGCAGATAGTGTGAGAAAGAGCAGAGGGTCAGAAACAAGTAACGCCTGTAGAAGACTTTGCTTTCCCAATTCTATGGAGATGAGCCCTATGGAGATGAGCTCTTTAGTCTCCGGGCAGTGGAGAGAAGAAAGATAAAAGAGAATTGTGCTGGAGGGATCACGTGGGGTTTAATGGGTTTTAATGCAATGCATCCCCTCATCCAAACTGCTGCCCCCCTACACAGACCCGCATGCAGATTTCTAGCCCTTTTACTGGTAATTTAGGCTATGGGAGCAGCCTGGCAGGCTTGTGCAAACCATGCTACCCTGCAGGGCTTTTTTGACCCCAGTTGCAAAAGGATGGGGGTGGGGGGTAAAATAACAAAACCTGAACCTTGGTATCTCGAGTTGAAAAGAGTCTTACAAGCAACGTTTCAGTGTTTTAACTCAATGTTGCCTTAAAAACTACCTGATTTACAAATATCTTTCAGGGTCTAATTGTGTATTATTTCCTAAAGACAACTTTCTCTCTGATCAGGGTTAAATGTGTGATTAAGCTTGGAAGCAGCAGAGCACATAAAATGAGAGCTAGCATTTTCCTCCAGCCTTGAAATTCATTACGACTGACCATAACCTTCCCCTCAACTGCCCAGGCAGCTTCATTTTCTTCACATCATTCTCATTCTCTTCTTCCCCCCTCCCCTGCAAAAACAAAACAAAACAAACAAAACAGGAACAAAACATAAACAAAATGAAACAAAAAAAAATCAGATAAATTCTTAATCCACATCTTTTTACTGGGCTGTAGCTGAGAATCATTTCCAGAGCTGTCATTTAAATGAGAAAAGAGATGGGAGAAAGAAAGGAGAAGCTTAAATGTGCATTCACAGCTTTGGAAGCCATACCCTTTGATGACGTTTCATTACACTTTTTAAGGATAGATTCTGAAATATAGTCCCAGCACCAGTACGTATTTCTCAAATTACCACCAGCTCATATACTAACCCCATACCAACTATATAGGTGCTATTTTACATGTTTTATATTTTTAAGAGACTGGATGGTATTATGAAATTTGTAAAGCTCTGTTGTAAATCTCTGGCTCTGGTGTGCATTTTACCGTGCATATGAACACAAAATATTTTCAGTAGACAAAATTTGGTACAGTTTTTAATATATTTCGAAGCAGGTCTAAAAGGGTGGACCACTAGTCCTGTACTCTGGCTCCATGGATAATTCAGTGAAACTCATGGAACTACTGGAAGTGTTTGTAGCTCTGTTGGCTCCTAGCTGGTGTGAGGGAGCTACACTTCTGTCCAGATCTTCTTTGGTCTTGCTGCTGAGCTCAGTCTGACACTGCACCTGAGCATCTGGTGACCATGAGCCACAAGGCTCAAGATGAGTGTCACCCTCATCTTTTCCTTGCATCCCTTGCCCAAGTCTGTGTTTGCCTTGCACTGCAACTGTACTGAGGCAACTGAGGCAGCCATTTCAGCAGGCTAATCCAGTTGAAAACCAATGCACCCAAAGGCAATCCTTTTCAATTCCATCAGCTTTTTAAGCTGACCTGGCTACAGTTGTGCAACTGCTGGATACAGTCCAGGCAGATGGGTGGGCAGTGCAGTGGGACAGCACAACAGCAGCCCCCAGTCACTCTAGGTTGTTTGTATTATTAAATTTCCATCTAAGCTAGTTTGTGCCTGAACTCTCCCAGTCAAATGGGATAACACTCTTTCCTTGTCCTACAGATTGTAAACCACTGGGTATAGAAAATCAGAGTGTTATGTGTAGTATTACAACAAGAGTCTTCACTAACTCAAGAACTCAACTTGGAGTAATGTATCATCATCTAGCAAGAAACAATAGAATATACAAGAAGTTAAACTGATTTATTTCTGTGCATTGTGCACACCAAACAAATATGCCAGTGTTAGCAAAACTGTAAGTACAAATGTCACTCTTCTTTTTGTAAATTGAGCCCAGATCCATGAAATAAGCTATTAATTGGGGGTAAGGGTGGGGTGTGAAGTCTATTGTATGTTCTACATTATTTTTCAATATCATTTGTGCTAAATCTGTTTAGCTTTGTTTTTCTGGGAACTTTTAACTAAAATGTGAAAATAACCTGCTTGCACTGTTTACTTTAAAATTATGTAATAATTAGATTGTCTTACCACACATAGATAACTAAGAATTGTAGTAATTTGACAGCATCATCCACAGGATTTCACAAAATAACGGAAAGTGGCACAAACACGTTCACTAGACCCGCTATTGAAGATGAACCTCTACACTGACGAGATGGCAGAAAAGTCCTACGGCCTTTAGTAACGGTGTTTCAGAAAGCAAAGGAGTGAATGAACTCAAGAAATGGGCTCTGGCCCAGAGGCATTAGCAGCTGCTTAGTGCTATGTTTGCAAATGCTCTGGTTCCTGTAGAAACACCTAATCCTTCCTGAATTCTGGCCAGCATTTATGGTTAAGTGCAGACAGTAAAAGGCTGTTCTCATTACCTCCTTCTTATCTGTATGGTTCATTTTGTGTGACAATGGATTTTCAGCTAGAATTTTAAAGCTTAATTATTCTGGCCACTTATTCGGCATCTATTTACATTGCAATGTGTGCCTAAGACCTATTTGCTGGGGGATGCACGGTGGGGTGGGAAGTTTGGATACTGCCTTAGCCATAGGGAATAAAACAATACAAGGAAAGCACAGGAACCCACAAAGCCCTTAATGCATATCATAAACTTTCTATAGGCATTCTTGAACTCTCCTATAGAATGTGATACTGATTTATGTCCAGCAATGGAAGTCTCAAATATCCTTTCAACAGTGTCTGGAGGGATTAGCGGATTGTCAGAGCTGGGGCTGAGAACTCTTTCTCATTTTAGGATTGACCTCCTAGGTGCTCCGACCATAAATAGAGTTTTTGGGTCCTACTCAGTACAGCAAGATGCAACTCACAAAAAGCCACAAAATACTGAGGCAAACTGAAAAGGCAAAACCCAGAATAAAAACATGCAGAAAACAAACAAGGTTTGTGGTTCACTCTTCAAAAAGCTAAACCTGAAATTCCTAGTTTTTGAAGTGGTCCCCCTTACCCAAACCAAACCAATGAGCTGAGCTCATTTTGTGGCTGTTTCATATGCTTTCTAAACTTTGTGCATGTACTCCTGTTCAGTATGGTGTTCTGGAAAGTATCTCAACATTATCTTATTTTTGATCTTTATTGAATGTAGGCCCTAAATACCACAGTTGTGGGTATATCAGCTACAGCAAATAGACCACGACTGATGAGGTAGGATACTATATTCAAGTGGGGATGCAAGTGCTGTGTGTTTGCTGCCTACAGCTCTTGGTGATGAAGCTGTGCCACTCATAGCAGCAGCTGGTGATGAAACAGCTGTCCTCTTTATTCTGGAGCTGGAGTTGGTTTGACTTCACCATTACCTGATCTATCCCATTCAGTGAGTAGAAAAATCTTCATTTTCTTCCTGTGGGATTGTTTTGCCCTGTGTTAATTCCTTTGCCAGCTCACCATAGATTCAAGATGAGCATCAGTGATGCTCCAAGGGAAACAGCAGGAGTACACCCAAGTGGAAAGGGAAGAGGGGTTGCCTGGCACTTTTTGGCAGCAGTTATCTTTTAGCCTAGTTCAGATATACTGCCTGACTGTACCCTTAGGATACAGCTAGAGATGTTGTCCAGGCCACAGATTAACAGGGTTAAGAGGTTATTTCTTTATCCCTCTCACACTTCCATGAAAATTACTGCCTCCTCAGACCTGCCAACAGGGTGGCACCTTTTGTATCCCCTCAGTCTCAAAATGATCTGGCAAAGAAAAATGTCCTGTGAAAATCCCTGAGGCTCGTACAGATCATTTTCACAGAACTGTGCCAGGGAGTGACGAAATGAGCAATTATATCACTGCATCAGAGGGTAAGGTTTCACCAGGTGCATGCTTTAGTTAATGCCTTATTACCATTGAAACAGGGCAGAGTCTCCTCTCTCCTTACTGAGCAGTTGTCTTTGCCCCCACCTCATACCAATTCCACTGTTCCTCTGACAATTCGATGAACCAGTTCAGCTCACTTAACTGACAGAAAACACTTCTCTTATTTTCCCCGTTTTTTATAGCCTATGAGATAAACCAGCTCACACAGCAGTGACAGAGCATTCAGAACATGCAGTCAGGAACCAGGACTGTGCTTGGGCTGGAGTGCATTGTGATGGGAAAGTAGGAGAAGAAGGGCTCGGTGTACAATAACATCTTAACATGGGTCAGCTGCAGCCTCCCCTGAACAATAGCTGTTATTGCTATTTCCTAGCTGAGCCTGAGATCTGTCCCAGCACATACTTTACAAGTCGTGGTGAGGATAGATGGATGGCTTGTACAATGCTAGAGACCTTTCATCTCCTCTCAAGGAAAAGCTCTTTCTTGACATAGACAGGAACAAATCCCAGGAACGTGTTCATTTGTTTAAAGCTGCTGTGCAGCTTCTTTGCCCTTCAGGGACTTGGGAGCTTTGAATCACCAAGGCATCCATTCAGATGATGCAATACTTGTAGCTGGATACCCTGCCAGAGAACAGTAGGAGAAAACTCAGGAAAACTAGTGGAAGATTAGTTACTCTCCATCAGGCCTAGTTGCATTCACTTCAGTTCATGCCTTCTGATTTACCAAGTTACCTTGGTGATTCTTGACTGCTTTGATTGCAAGCCTACACCAGCTCCACTCCAGCCCAGGTACAGATACTGACATCATCTTCCCCCTCCCGCTGGCACTTGCCAGCTAATGAAATACAACTGCACAGAGGAGGAAGGAAATTCAGGGAGTGTCAAATGCCAGCCTCAGTGCCAGCATACCATAGCAGGCTGGTGCAGTCACCCCTGTCTTTTCTTCAGAAGGATTTGGGGAATGTCACTTCTTTTTGTATTATATTTTGTAGCAAATACTTGTAGGGTGATATTCTGCCTCCTCCCTGCTAGCTTTTGTGCTGTGCAGGTTGCTGTACTGGTTATGTTTCAAACAGGGCTGAACACTTGCAGGAGTGATTTCAAATTACTTTTTAAATATCTGCTTACAGGAAGGCATGATATTTTGAAGAGCTAGTTTGCCTTCTAAAAAGGAAAGTCCTTTCAAAGGTCTCTCAATATTAGTGTTCAAATCTCTTGCTCAACTGACACAGCAAGTTGAAAGACCTGCATCCTGCCTTGACTGACAGTTTTGGATTTCCTCTTCCGGATGAGAAGTGCTCAGAGAGGCAGGACTCAAAAGCTGTGTGCTTTCCCAAGAACAGCCTCTTGTGACACGGCATCAATCAACCAATCAATCAATATTGGAACATTGTTTTTTAAATGGGTAATATATCTGGATATAGCTCAAGCTGTGATACAAACTCCACCAGTAACCTCTGACATTGAATGAAGTTAAAGTCTGGCTGCCACAGAAAGAAGGCTTTTGCTATCCTCCTCACCAATTTATCTTTCCCTCCATCCCCATTTCTACATTCCTCCCTCTCCCTATTTACTTGTCCTGACTTAATTCTCTGCCATTCTTGTGAGTTGAATTGGCTTATTCTTATTCTGTCATTGGAGCAGTGCCAGAGCTGGCAACAAGGCAAGCAGCAAAGATACAAGGTGAAGAGAAGTGACAGGAAGAATGGGTGAAGAAGCTGGATTTCACTCTTGCAGAAATCAGCTTTATCAAGAGCCAGAAGGCAGGGCAGGGCACAAAGGTTCTAAAAGCCAGAGTACCAGTGAAGGTAGCAAATTGTGCTGTGCCTGTGTCTGCAGAGGATGCGGTACTCTGAGATGCTCCCGGAGATCTGCTGTTTTCACAGCCTGGTTATATACAACTTCAAGCCAATGTGAGAACAAAGAGCTGACCATCATCCACTTCCATGCTCTAGGCAGGAAGAAAGGGTGGTGTGTGGCTGTGGGAAGCATATCTAATTTGTCCATTTAAGTCCCCTTAAATAAGTTGTCTCTTCTACAAAGCAAATCTCACTCATTGGTAAAGCAGATGGATCAGCCTAGCTTCTCAAGGCCCTGGGGATACCAGTCAGGACAGCAAACACTTGCAGAACCTGCAGCTCCTGTGGACTTCAGCTGGTGGCTACTGTCATGCTTCCCAAGACTTGCCACATGATCTGCCTTACTTTGATTTCCAGTTAGCTGGACTATCTCATACTGGAGGGCTGATTAACACATCTGCTTGCAACAGTGGTCCCATCCCAAAAAAATGACTGAGGAAAGTGACTCCCAAGCATAGAGAGTTGGCCCTTTCCCAGCTCCCATGTGGGAATATACAGAAAGCCTTTCAGGAGTTGGCTCAAAAGACCTTGTGGTATCTTTGCTGAGGTCCTGACAAGATGACTTCATATTTCCTGCCCCAAAGCTTTTTGAGCAATATGTATGTAAAAGCTGAAGCTGAACATATTTTAAAACTTATCACTCCTATATGTAATCAGTGCCTTATTAGATTTCCAGCAATGCAAAGGGACTAATAGATAATTTGGAAGCTACCTGGAAGCAGATTTTTCTTTTATGTTCACCAGTGTTTTTACATGTTGCTCCATGTAACTAAATTAAGTGTTCTGATAACAATCCTAAGAGCAGTGGAAAAGCCAACATATTAAATAAACTTGGCCACTTGTCATGTTTTACATGCCATCTCTTGCTCACAGCCTGTGAGTTTAAATGTCTGGCAGCTGAAGCTATGGCACAGAGTAGGGAGTCCTTGGAATTCACTCTTCCTTGCTTTATCTGAATCTGAATTCATCAACCTTTATTCTTATCTGTTCACCAGGGTAAGAAACACAGAGCTTCTTACACAGCTGATCTGCAGCCCAGATGGTTAGAAGCCTATTGGGACCAAAGGGGAAGAGTTGTTTAGGCTACCCAGAGAAATCTTTGAACCTCAGAACTGCAGGAAGACTTCAGTACAAGAGCAGGATACAGCCACCCTCCAGCGCAGCCACTACACTGCCAGGATGCCAAGAAAATCAGGAGAAATTTTGGGTTTTTTGGGTTTCTGTTTTTTTGTTTGTTTGGTTGGTTTCTTTTTTGGGTGTTTTTTTTTTTTTTTAATTGCCAGGCCAACATTATTCTGAACATAACCTTGTTCACTGATGGCTATTATGGAGTTATAGCCATGTTTTCTTTTCCAGCCCCAGCTGTTAGGTGGAGATAAGAAACTGGCTTCCCAAGTTGTCTGCTCCTCGGGCCTAGAAAGGCAAGGCAACATCTGTGACCAGATAGCCCAGAACAGGGCCACAACTCATCTGCTGGCACTTGATGGCAGGAGCAGGTATGGGGAACAAAGTGGCTCCTTGTTCAGAACAGAAATGTGTTTACTCTGACATGGGTGACACACTGTGGGTGTTGTACTTACCACTTGAACCTTTACTGACATCCCACTGTGTGAGTGTATTCAGCAAGTCCAAAATCAAATTAGATGGACTGTGTTATTTAGAAGACATTTACTCCTATGTGGAGGTACTTGATTACTTGTTGACAAGCACTGTAGAAATGTTATAGTCTATTAAGGAAGGTGAAGCAGAACCACTTACAGATCATAAAAGTTTAGTAGAGGGGCTGACCCCTGGAGGGTTTGGTAACATCACCAGTGTGAAGATACTGTTGCTGGCTTTCTGATCCTCTGGAAATTCACCCTCTGTAGCTCCTTAAGGTCAGCAAAGCCACTGTGATCTGTGGAGCACATCCCATCAGGGTTTTATCTTCTGTCCCTCTGTGAGTGGCTGACACTGCCTGCTTATCCCTGCTCACAAAAACACGGCTCAGCCTCGCCTTCACAAAGCTCACTCCAGACTTTTGCTGGAATAGTTCTCTGAGCTGCAGGGCCCCAGTCACTTTTGCACCCTGTTTTGCTAAGTAGCAGTCATGGCTCCTACAGTTGGTCACATTGGGCCACAAGTTCAGCTGTCAGTGAGTCAAATACAGTGGCTGTTGGATCATAATCTCACTGGTGCTACAACCAGCAGCCAAATGTCACTTGACACAAGACTTCAGCCTCCTACAAACATGACTTTCTCTATTTGCAGAAGGGCAAAGAGCTCAGTATGTACTTTTTATAAAGTCAGGAAGCTACACAGAAAACAGTTGTTTTATAGAGAAGCATGTTACTGTCAGAGGGAGAACATCATCATTTTTGAAAGAAAATTTTTTAAAACCTTCAACTTAGTGCCATTTACTTTGGCTTTCTTGGCACACCCTGGTGTGTTTACCAGTGGGGACAAGAATTTACACTCAGAGAAGTGACAGCACTAGTCAAACCACCCAAAGTGTGATTACAGCAATGGCTTCCCCAGAGACTTGTCTTTTGGTTTTAAGTAAACAAATAGCCATCCAAGTAGGAGGAGGATGACTCAGATAAAATCACGCAGATCTATAGCAAACATTAAATATGCTTAAGATTCCTCTGATACTTTAAACAGGACAGTTCAAATTATCACCCTCTGAAACTCCATGGGTTCTAATTTAACAAATACAATAAAAAAAAATTTAAAATAAAAATACTTCTGCTTCTTTTGAACTAGGCCAAATGGCCCATTTCAAAATATTTTATTACTTTGGACACAAATACCCTGAATTTCTTGCTAATATTTGCTGATTTCAGAAAACATAGCATTTGCTTATACGTAGAAAATAAAAAGGTGCAGAGTTTGCCAGTTAATATCCTTCCTGTTTGTACAAACTCCAGTCTTCTGAGCTGCACTGGTCCTTTAGGCTTTTCTGTGGAATGAAGGATTTCTGACAATGCCTACCTTTCAGACCCATGCACACACCTCAGGCAAGAGTAACCTGTTCTTGAAATGTGCTTTTTTTAAACCTACCCTTACTCACAGGGCAATGTAATTGGTCAAAGCATAAAACAGCTCAAAGAAAGGACATCATGGAGTAATTTCCTTTTATAAATAATTTCATATGAGACTTCAGCCTCCTATAAGGGTCATATAAGACTCTTTCCCACTATTTTACATCAGTGTATAGATGTGTATTTCAGTTCTAGTTATGTACACCAACAAATGACAGAAACACAGTGATGCACATTGGAATGCACTTTTGCAATCACAGCTACATTTCTGGAAACTGAACTTCAGCAGCAGTTCCCTAGGAAATAACAGGAAAAGCACACTGAAACTTTGTTCCTACTACCTATCCTAATCTGCTTCATGTTTTCCTTAGTGTGTTCCCTCTGCAATGTTGCAGGTGGATGGAGGGACACTTGAAGGGAGCAGAAGTTACACTTCTTCCCCCTGCCTCCATCAGTGCTGCAGGCACTATTTGCACAGTGAGCCAGTGAGTACTTGGGGCTCAGAGGACAGCTGTGTTTGCTCTCTTTCTCTTCCTTATGCATAAATATAGTCACCTCTATGCAAAAAGCATCCTCAAAGTCTTCAGGAACACACAGTCAACTAACCTGGAGAGAAAGTAATAGGGAAGAAAAACAAGGCTTGCCTCAGACAGGCACAAACACCAGTGCCACCTCAGCCACAGGGCGACATCAATTCCCAAATGCAGGTTTCCTTCCCCAAATGCTGGAAGAGGGCAGGGCTCCTGGACAAATGAGGTCAAGCCTGGGTCAGTGAAAGGAGGATATAGATCTTTTAATGTGTAATGAGGCAGAACCTAAAAATCTACTGAAGACAAAGGAAAAGCAGGCAGGTCAATAGGAAGTGTCAGATGCAGCCCTGAATCTGTAGGTGCTATGAAAGGGACAAAGTACGTTTGAGACCCGGACATAACAGGGACTCCATTAGCTGAATCCCAGTTTTCTTTTGCAATTTAGGAGAATTCCAGACCACAGCACACTGAGCCACTCTGGCCATAGGATCAGGAGAAACACCTCACTTGTCTTTGGGTCTCTGATTTTGTACTATGATCCTGGAGGTAGAAGAGCTGTTCAAAACTGCCTTGGACATGAGGAAGGCTTTGGGCTTCCTCTTGAACTCTCGGATCACACCCATTCCTGCCTGAGTGTCACTTGTGCCCTCAGTCCTGACTGGGATGGCAGTCAGAAGAGGGCAGAGGGCAGAGTGAGTTAGGATTAACAACGCTTTGGCATTTCTGATAAATCCAGGCCTGCCTAATTACTCTGTAAGAGATTAAAGGTGAAAAACCTGCATCTAGATAATGACATGCTGAAAGACCATGACTGACTCAGGAGAGGGCTTTGAGGTGGAAATCACCTGGGAAATCAGAATCAAAACCCACAGTTGCCTTGCAGCCTTCTCCAGAGTCTGGAGCTAGGCAGAAACTAACTTTAGCATTAGTAACGTAAGTGTAGATAGTTATTTACCGCTTCATTGGCAATTTACGTATTATTTTCTCATCCAAAAGAAGTTAATAGAGTTGAAGCAAATGTGCCACTATAGCATCTTCCTGCATAATAGTTACTAATGGTTCTTTGGTATCCCATTATACATGGGATGAAGACAAACAGTTCATGTTATAAATGGAAATGGTGAATGACAACAGTCCTTTCATCTTTGCTTCACAGCATCTTTTAATCCTCACTAACAAAAAACTTGCTTTCCATTTTGTCATATTTCTTATAAAATCAATAAAGACAGGAGTCAGAATTCATCAAAATGCTGGTCACAAAGCCAGATTTTCACAAATAATAAGCAACAGCAATAAATAATGATTGAATTTAGCACTTGTGAGAGTATCAGATTTAACTGCCACAAAATCATATTCTTTATCTTAGAAAGCAAAGAAAATACCCGTAGTGGCAGCTCAAATACATCCCTGCTGCCTCAGAGTGGCAGCCAGGCTTGGAAAGGCCCGATCTAAGCTCAGTGACACTGAGAGGAAATGCTGATATGGTCACTGGTCTGTCACTCATGAGTGGACATCTTTCTGCAGTGACCCACTGCTCACATTTCACCTCATCTGCAGAAGTGCAACCGGCCACTGCACACTGCAAGCCTACACCCCAGGGACATGACACTCATCTTGTGTCACCTCCAGCAAACACTCCAAGAAACCCATGCAAAATCCAGCAACAATCAGAATAAGATTTAGGGGAAGGACTGAAAGGCACTGCCCTGTCTTTTCCTTTGCCCTGGAGCCAGGTGAAGGTATGAAAAGGGTTGTTGCTCAGACTGCTGTGGCTTGAGCCAGCCCATCCCACAGCACTGAGTTATTTTAACTATCCAGTTCTTTGTGGATTGTTTTAGATTTTACAGTCTTATTACTCCCATTGATGTAGGAAATTCTGAGGAAAGGGTGAAAGCACCCTCTGTAATACAGTCTGTCTTATTCTCAGCCCCTGGAGCCACAAATTTTGGGGAGCACCTGCAACATCTCAGGCAGAACAAGCTGTCCCAGAAGTGAACTGGGAGCTGCCAGAGGGGACCGAGAACCCCAGTTGAGTAAGCCAGGCAGAAAACATTCATATGAGGAACAGCCGTTCCAGGG
The DNA here is from genome assembly GCA_003676055.1 of Chloebia gouldiae. Classification (NCBI taxonomy): domain Eukaryota; kingdom Metazoa; phylum Chordata; class Aves; order Passeriformes; family Passeridae; genus Chloebia; species Chloebia gouldiae. Next base: position 2,783,584 of record QUSF01000006.1, read on the forward strand.
CTAGGATAGATACAAACCACACACGTCCTCTTCCTAACAGCCAAGAGCCAAAAATACTCCCATACTTCCATTCCTCACATCTACTGGCAAATCATGATCCAACTTAATATTGACACCTAATGATAATGTACCACAGATATTTGTCACACTCCAGAAACTCGCTGGCTCTTGGACACTGCTTCAGTCTGGAACTGCAGCATCTGTTAGATGTGAAGATAAATGAGAAAACATAAATATACCTTCTTCTTCTTCTTCTTCTCCTTAAAATAGTTTCTATTACATCCCACATTTCCAGAGGGAATGTGGCTACAGAGAAACAAAACATCAAAGTCCTACAGGGATTATAGAAAGCTAACATATGGAGAGCTGGCTTTCTTACTCTGAATTAAAGATTACTTAAATTAAGTAATCAATTAAAGATATTTTGGCTAGACATATTGGCTCAGATATAAAAAGTAACAAAGATCTTGCCTCTGCTCAGGGGGGATGATATTCTATGTGTCTAATTCCAAATTGAGTGAAGCTACCTTATTATACACAGTGCAGCAGCAGACTTCTGGGCAAATCATTACAACTGCCTGCAAGGTATGTTGTGGAATGAGAACAAACTGTTTTTTCAGACATCTACAGGTCAGACAGCTTTTCATCTGGTCTTGATTACAGAGGAGCACATTCCCCCCTTGCATGCTTAGCATTAGGTAATAGACAATAATGAGAGCTTTGCACCCCTGTGTCCTAGCCCTCCTCAGAACAAGCTGTGCAGGATGAGAGATTAGCATCCTGTGAAAACCTTACCTTTTTGTAGCAAGCATGGGTAGCAATATGGTTGGCATTTTGTATCAGAAAATAGTTTATTACACATGCAGGAATATTTCAAACGTAGATAGCTCTGCAGTTCTGGCCTTCTGAACTGCTTCTGAGACTGCAGTGTGAAATGAACAATGTAATTACTATAATTACAAGAGAAAACAAAATGTAAAACTTGTATCTTACTCTTGCTAAGCCTCACCAATACGGTTTGTCTTTTCAAGTTTCTCAAGTGAGTGGAAAAAAAAATAAATTATGGCCTAAGAAAATATTAGCTCCATGCCAAAGTGAAGGTGAATCTTTATCTCTGAAATTACCTGACTTTTATTGAGAAATCTTATGGTTATCGGATGCAGACATCAAAGCTTACAGTCAACTGTCAAAGGCTTGGAGAAGAAAAAAAAAATTAAATCCAGCATTGTCAAATCATCTATTCTAAAAACAACCAACATACTAAGTACGCATTTGTCTGTAGGAAAAGTTGTTTTTTACATGGAAGTATATATATTTAGTTCATGAAGTTTGATTTCTCCAGGTTGACTTAATGCACTTACAATAGTTTTTGAGATCCTGGAGAGATTCTCTAGGCATTAGACAGTACAGAATAGGCAGCTGTGATCCTTCTTTGGGATTCTAGGAATCTAAATGATATGGACTCTGCATGACACACAGATATGTGAGATTGACCTCTGGGATATTTGAAGAACTCAGAGGACAGGCTCTCAAGCAACCATGATGCTCTCCAGGGCTAACTAGGGCCTACTGCAGCCCTGGTGAAGCTCAGTTCTTAATTTTCTGCAGGGATGGAAGATTGGACAGTGCTGCCCCTTCACACCTGTGGCACAGACTTTTACTACTCTTAATCTTGCCTGTCAACTACATTTATTTAGGATTGACCATCAGCCTTTTTTCTTGTGCCTTCAGAACAGTTTTCTGGTTTATTGAGTCATTGAATTTGTATCAGGGGTTAAGTACTGAGCTCTATGTTCCAAGTGTTTGTTTCACAGGCATTAATTTAAAATGCAGTGCACTGACAGGTGTTTTTAAATTCCCTCCTTGAGTAAGATTTAAATGGTAGTTTGGGAAAGGTGTGTACCTTCAGGCAACTCAAAGCAATTGTTATTTTTGTATATTGAAGCAAAACATCCTATCACCTTAAGTCATGTGTGCATTAAACAAGGAGTCATTTAATGATCTCTCTGGGTGAACCAGATATCCCTGTCTGAAGTCTACCTGGCTGGAGATACAATAGTTGTAAGGGGAGAAATTCCCCCTGCTGCCAGCACTACAGCACCTAGATGTGGGGAGCAACATCTAAAACTAGAGATGCCTCCTTGTTCTTTTCACACAGAAGGCAGGCTGTTATCAAAACAGTGGATGGAAAAAACCTGATACCAGATATCTGGTGGAATCACAGGTGCTAAACAGGTGCATAACGTAGCAGCCTGTAGAGACCATAAGGAAAAGAAATGGACACAGCCAAAGGTGCCACCATATGGACAAGCATGCAGGGAGAGGGGCCCACTGGGGGACACTCGAATCTGGGGTTAAGCTCTCCAGACATGCTCACAGCCTGCTGGGAAGATTTGTCTTCAGACAGGAGGTTAAAGATCTTTGACAGCTGTCAAAGATCCCAAAGCAGAAATGTCTGAAAATCCATGGAGCTCTGTACATCCTTCATAGGTCAATGAGTCCCTTTCTGCCTCTCTTCTCTCTTCACACCACCACTGCCTACCTCTCATTACATCTCCTAGAGATGCTCTCTGCTCTGTGCTGGCCCCCCTCCATGTTATTCCTTCTTCACTTACCTCTCTAGCTGTTGCAATTCTTACAGTAAGGCAACATGGGTGTTTTTTTGCTGCAAATTCATTGTGATCTGCACCCTTTAGTACTGCCTTGATCTCTTGTTCATGGTGTGAGCTTCATTTCAGGTAGCATCTGATATTCCCTGTCACTGGGAAGAAAAAGACATTTCTAGGAGGAAATTATTTTTATGATGTCTAGCAGACATCTAACTGCCTTTAGTTTTCTAAACCCATGAGGCTGAGCAGGGCTGTCTGCCATTCTCAGTTTGTGTGCCTAGAGCAGAAGAATCCTTCAAGTTTACTGCTTCGTCAGTCTAATGACAAACATGCTTAATAGCACACTTCTGTTACACAGCAGTCTGTGAAACATTAACTAGACTTCCTTTTTTTTTCAAAGCACTTTTGCAAACACTTCAACCCACTAGTCCTTATGGTGGTTGGCTACCTCTCTCCCTAGCAGGGCCATTGCAGGGACATGCAGTGATGGAAAGATTCATGAGAGAGTTAAAGGAAAAGAGAGAGAGCAAAAGGAAGAAGTCTGACTGCACATCTTAATGACTGTACAGCTTCCAAGCCTCTGCTCCCAGTACCACTGATACATTTTTACTCAATGATTTTTTCCATGCAAAATTTGTAATGGAAAAGAATCCCAGAGCCAGGTTCCCCATTTTTTCTTCCTTTTCTCAGGGTTTCTGAAGTCCTTATCTTTTTTACAGAATTCCAAAACTGGGCAGAAGTTCTGAAGAGGTTCCCTTTCTATTTTGTGTGGTATAACTACAAAGGATAATTAGTACTCTCTTCAACTACCTCTGGGAGACTGCAGAGAAGACAGAGACAGATTACTTTCAAATGTGCACAGTAGAAGCAAAAGAAATGGATAGAATGTGTAACATAAGAAATTCGGATTCAATACAGAGAAAAATGGCTTTTTTTGAGGATTTGGGTTGTACAGAGGTGGCAGAATGTCCATGTTTGAAGACTTTCAAAAGCTGACAGAACAAGGCACTGAATAACCTGCTTTCATGGGAGATGCTTCAAGCAGGAGGTTGGGTTGTAGACCTCCAGATGTCCCAGAGGTCACTTCCAGCTTTCCTGATTCTTTAGAAAAACTCCTGTTCATAGAGTCCCTACAAGAGGAAAGCTTCCCAGAAGATTCTCAATAAGAAGCTCTAGAAGCTGTGGGAGTAGCCCTGTTAAGCAGACAGTGTAGGACAGATGCCTTCACATTAAGTGCTCAGAAGCCACACCAGATACCAGGAACCATTTAATTGTGGACCTGTAACACAGGCTTATTTGCATTGCTTCTTTTTCAAAGCTGTAGTTCAGCTGGGGCCTCTTTTTTCCCCTTCTGGCAGCAAGTACAAATGATACCAGTACAGGGTGGTTTACAATGTGAAGCCAACTACTTTAAAATGACCATGCATTACTGATAAAAGGCTTAGAGGTAAATGTAGAACTTGTAGGCCAGTCAGTTTAAACTCTCCTGCTTTTTTAAAAGGTGCTGTATTTATGACAAGACTGAAACTAGTTGTTTCTTGCCCCAGAGACAATATCAGTTCTTTGTAGATTTTGAACTACCTGAAAAATGTCTATGATTGTTAGAAACTCATTTCATTCTACCTCCTCTGCTGAGTTTGCTACCCCTGGCCTCAAGCATGGTGACCTGAGAATCACAGGAGCTCACTACTTTGAAGAAGCCACTAGAGAAATCTCTCAATGAGTTTATCACTGCCAGGTGTCAAACAGCCAGTTAGGACTATTTTACAGGTCTAACACTGCTTGCTTTTCTTTACTGCCAAGTATCAAAGTAAAAATTAGAGAGGGAATCAATAAAAAATTAGTCTACATAGAATTCTTTCTAGTTCTCATTGTTTAAGTGTGGTTTCTTCAAATAAAAAGCACAGTCAGATTTCTGAGGATAATCCATGCTGTCCTGGTTTATTTAAATTGATTAGAAAAGAAATATTGCCATTACCTTCAATGGAAAATTGAAGGTAATGGCAATATGAAAATCCCACCTATAGCAAGAATAGATGCAGCAGATTTGTTAGTTTATTACTGAATTCAAAACAGAGGGACAGGGCTGGGCCAGAACAGAACAGAGAGAAGAGTTTTCTGGGCTGATAGGTCAAGAAATGTATTTGTACTAATTAGATTTACTCAATTATATTTTTGTATTTGGGAAGGTTTTTATGTCAGAAAATTATGTGTATAGCTTAGATTGCATATTATTTATTTCTTCTCACTATGACTTTTACATTGTCTAGGTATCAGGTATCAGAAATTTTCACATTTGTGTGATATTTACTGTCAGATTTTCCACAGCTGAGAGAAGTTGTTGCATCCTGGGGCAGTACAGGGAAATACAGCAGTAAACAATGAAATGTTTATAAATATTCTAGATGGACTAATTTGATGAAGGTTGGACAATTGCAGGCAGACAAAAAAGCTAGGTTGATATCCTGTGAACACTGCAATTTTTCTTACACTTGTAGACTATGACAGGTGGTTTGAATCTATTATTGATTACCAGATTAATAATTAATTTTTTATTAGTTTCATTAAGTAGTTCTGAATTCATCCAATATACAACTGAAATGAGAACATTCACAAGTCTGGAAGCAATACAGTTTGGTATTTTTGAACTAGCAACTGAGAGATAAATTTCATTGCATATATTACAGTACTCTACTAATTCCATGAACAAACTTGCAGAATTGAATTGTCTCCACAGGGAATCTATCACCAGTGCATCAGATCTACTTCAGAATTACCTTCTTTTGTGAAGAAACCTGCTACAAAAGTCCCTCCTGCAAAGCCTTTGTGAAAAGTTATGTAAAAAATGCAATTATGTAGGCCCTTTCCCTTCACCCTGAGCTTCACCCTATTCATTTTAGAATATGCATCCTGCTAAGGGTTTCTGCAAGTCTTGCAATTGTCTCTCTGCTGTGTGTATTTGTGTGCTCCCTATTGGATCTGTATCCAAATTTTGTTTCAAGTAATTTAAGGGTATTTAATTTTTTCCCCTCAAAGTAATATAACAAACTGCCAAAATATGTCTTCAGAAAGGTCGAGGTGCAAGATTTGATCTTGTTTGAATTATTTTATGTCAAGGAAAATTTTCATTGTTTCTTACCCTCCAAATTGTATTCTTTAAAGAATTTCTTAGGATTTATCTTTGGATTATTAAAGTGGGTTCAATCCTGCACAGAAAACTGAATTACAAAAAATATCTCTCAGTCCTCATCCTTATCCTTGCTAAATGTGAAAGCGCTACACATGTCAATTTAGCTCAATAATTATTAAAAAAACCATTTCTACCTTATGGATTCCCTAAACACTGTCAGTATTTGTTCTGAAAATAATGCACTTCCATGTGTCAGAATGTCACTGGCATCCTTTCACACGTAATGAGGTTACAAATAGGATCAGTAAATACATCAGTGCTGTACATACATCAGTGCTTTTTGATAAGAAGTCAGTCATGGGACACACAGTATTTACTTTCTATGCACTAAACACTGATGTGCACAACCCCTCTTTGGTTCAGTCCAGAGTATAAAGGGATTCACATTTTACATTGCACAACAACAAGTTATAATAAAGACAACTAAGAGTGAAAAAAACCTGTTAACCTGAGCTCACTCATAGTCAGTCAGATATGTAAGACAACAAATGGGACAATGTTGAAGCTTTATAAGGAAATATCATATTTACTAAGTTACAGGCTGTTTTGGGGTCCACCTGGGTGGCATTTGGCAGCATAACTCAGATCAGTCAGTACTTTGCCAATATATTGCCAAAGCCTATTTACAGAGTAAAATGGTTATCACAAGCAATTATCAGCTTCTTAAACCCTTGGAATGAGAGTTCCAGCAACCAATTTGAAGATCTTTCCATGTAATTAAAGACTTATGCATATTCCTTCAGTGCAGACTGTAATTAATATCCCAAATTAAGCAGTGTTTAGATATGTATTACATGCAAGTGAGCTAGCTGATAATCCGATTAGTTAAGCAGTGGTTTTCCTCTGTGGTTTACAGATCCCTGAGGAGCAAGGATCTACTTCTAAAGAATTTGGAAAGGCCAGCTGTGGGAGCATCTCATATTACACCAAACCAATACAATTCCAAAGCAATTACTGCAATGAGCCTCCTGACTGTCCCCTCTGTGAGCTCTGCTGCCTTTCAGGTCCCAGAGCAGACAAGCAACTGGGGAGCTGTAGGGCAAGTCAGTTCACCTCCCTTTCTCACCTGGAAAGAAAATTAACTTTCCAATGGAAACAACTTCTATATATGACTATGAAAAACAAAACAAAACAACAGCAACCAAAAAAAAACCCCAAAACCCCCCCCCCCAAAAAAAACCCAAAAAAAAAAAACCAACCACCAAAAAAAAAAAAAAAACAAACAAAAAAAATCACACAAACAAAAAAAAACCCAAAACAAACCAAAAGCCCCAAAACAACCCAAACAGTTGCAAATAGACCTAGAGAAATGTGGGATTTGGTTAGACTCTTAAGGAAAATTCTGTTCTTACTGCAGGTTAGATGTACTTAAAGTGAAATTATACCCATGCTACTCTCAACAGGCATATATGTTCCCTAAAGAAAAATTTGCTCTGCTCTGTGGAAAATATTGAGATTCTCCAAGACAAAATAACTACTAACTTTATACCAAGCCTTCTCCTCTCTCAGAGGTTTGTAGTAATGAAAAAAATCAGAAGATTAAGAGAACTAGAATAACTATGTTATTACTATAGTAATTTTACAACAAAAAATACTTTGCAAAAATGTAAAATGTGCCTTTTACTGCCACAAAAATATGTTTTGTGTCATCACCTCCTTGGAGATATACCTCTGCTTTGCAAGACCAGATGCTCAGTTCTGAGCAACAATATCCTCCAAAGTAATCTAGTACTGCAGAAACTGAAAGCACATCAGAGATTCATCAGACTGTGAGAGCAATCAATCAAATTTGGCTTATTCTGCCAAATAAGTCTTATCCCAAGTCCTCAAAGTGTACATATCACAGTGTTCCCAGCAAAGAACACACAGTGATATCATAGGCCTGAATACAACCTTTTCACCCTTCACAAAATTTATGGTAAGCAGTCAAAGAGGAAATATAGACCAAAAGACAAATACACCAGTTTTAAGGCTTTGCAAGGCCTTAGTTTAAATGTTAGAAATATGCAACCAGTGACACACTGGATAAAATATTAAATTTTTATTTCATCATGACACTTGTGAAAGCCCACTTGTCCTAACACAGAGCAAATTATGAATACTTGAAAAGGGAGTCTTAAACATCACTGGAGTCTAAAACAACAATGGGAGTTTCAAACATCTGTTTGATATGCAAACTCTTAAATCTTGGACATTTTATTACATGCTTTGGTGAGATGGGTGGAAATGTTCACCTACTTACATACAGAATTTTTGGAGATTATCCCTTTGGATAAGGTGTAGTTTCTCATTCAATAAGAGCTTTTAACTTCCAGAAAATTTCAGATTCTTGGGCCTCTTTTTGTACCCAAAGGAAAACAACCTCAGTTTGGGTGGAAACTAAAAATCTTGTTTGCCACTCAAGTGACCTCCAGGCTAGAACGAGTTGTGGGGGTTTGAGCTGCATCCTGTTCTTCATATAGTCAAAGAAGCTTGTAATGGAATTGGTCATCCTTTGCTTTGATTCCTCCTTTTTATGCTGAATTTGGGTCATTGTAATGGTACATGACAGAAAAGTTCTGAATGACTGAATAAGAGACGTGTCTGTTAATAACCTTGCCACAGATTGAAATTTGCACAGGAAGAAAGGATCAAACATGGGAAAGTCAGTGTTACAGTGCAGATGCACAGATGAGAAGGCCAGTGTCCCTCTCTTTTCCTCCCACACATGACAAATCTCTCACTTTGTTCTCCGTGCACTGACTGACCCCTCCACTTCTTGCTCCTTAACATGTTCCCTCATCTCTGGAGTTTTCATTTGTTCTTTCATTTCAAACTATATTCTTTTTAAACAATGTGGTAGTGTCATATCTTGTGGAGGCCCTGGTGTCTATGCACTTGAAAACACATGGGGCTTTAGCTGTCATTAACAAGAAGAATTTTTTGCACCATAATTTATTCCAGCTTCCAGACTGCCTTTCATCGACATTAGAGCTGCTTAAAGACCCTTATATCACCAAAGTAATGTAAAAAGGTTTTTCTGTAAATAATTATTAGCTCTTCTGTTTCCTTGCTGTCTCTCCATCCAATTCTAAATGACATCTCTTGCAAACTCAGTTCCTGGAGAAGATTGGTCTATATCATCATTAAACATAAGGAGTATAAATTACTTATATGAAAACAGAATCTTACATTCTGAAAAACACCACAGACTGCTGGTATGTGCTAAATACACAAAATTACTTGCATGGATAAGACCTTATATTTTCCTGGAACTGACATCTTGCTGCTGCCATTCCTTGAGGGTCATAGGTTTAATACAGCACAATAGAAATAGTTTTACCTATTGGCTATGAAATGGAACCTGAAGTGTGTTCAGACTATGTGCTTCTACTTGACCATTACTATATCCATAAAAACTCATTTACTCATAAACAGAAGATTTATATAGGGATCAACTATTGAATCCAATACTTCTCGGATGGTAAATATAACTATTTTTTGCCTTTGGCTATTCTGTGAGCTGTTATAATCCAGGTTGCAGCTCCTTTTTTCCCTTAGATGCCTTCCCTCTCCCTTCCCCCTTTCCCCTATGTATTTCGAGCTGAGGTTGGTGAGCACTGCATTGACATTATGATGTCATAATGATGTAAAACTTTGTTATCTTGTTCTCTCCCATGTTTGTTGGGACATACCTAGATTAATGATAGCCATGTCTTGGCCTACAAAACCAAGTCAACTGGCAATCATTCAAACAGCCTTGGCATTACTCCTGTCACTGCATTGCTGTGCAGAAGATGGCTTTTAAAGGCAGGAAAGTCAATATGAAAAATTTGTTATTGCTGTAATGCTAGACCTTGGCAGAAGTGAAAGTCCTAACAAAAATGGCATTCCTCATCACCTGAGAATTCTCTTAGCAGCGAAAGCTAAGCATCTCAGTAATGCACAACTTGTACACCAAAGAGATCAGTATACCTTCACCCTCTATAAACATATTTTTATAGACACCATTAGTCCCTATGCACCATAAATATTCAAGGAATACTGTTTTACTGAATTCATGTCTTGAAATGAAGTGTCAGAAAGTTTGATACCAAAGTTTGATATTGTTTACTTCCAGAAATTATTTGCTGATAATATTTTATCACATCCATTTAAAATAAATAATTTAAAAAATTTATTTCTACAAAAAACACTAAATGATTAATTAGTTTGAGTTAATGGAGGAGAAAATAGCACAGTTTTTTCCCATGGATTCCAGCTTTACATCATCTCCATTATCTAAATTTTCTAGATTAGTCTACATAGCCTTCTAGTAGGCAAATTCATACAGTCCCCAAGTACTGGAGTGAGATGAGCACTTCCTGGCTCCACAGTGAGAAGAGGGAAGAAAGATAGGTAAGAATAGAATGGGAGAGATAGTTTGATGTTCCTACACGTCTTAAAAACAGCAGTAGCTGTCTCAGGATATAGGCACAAGGGATCTAGACATAGAAATTCCAATTTAAAGAAAAAACCTAAAAACCTAAAATCCAAACACTGATTGTAAATTGTTGGAGTGTAAATTGTCAGCTATAAAAATTTGGCGAGTAATTTGGAGTAAAATAAAAGGTTGCTTCATTGTTTCCTAAAACAGTTACTGGCTTTGTGCACAAAGTTTGTGTGTGACCTTGAAGATCAGCAGGCTTTGAGACTGCAAGGAACATGCCCAAGATCAGACTGTACCAATGTTACCCAGAACCTTAAGCACAGAAAGAGCTATAAAATAACCAGATGTATTGGAAAATTCCAGTCTCCTAAAGAGTTGCCCAGAAATCTATCTAGGGGGTATTCAGAAGAACTTATCCCAGAGTACCTCTTCAATGTCCTCAGAAGATAGGCAGGTTCAAATGAAACATGACCCAAGCAGAAATGCACTGCATTTAAATATGAAAAATCAACAGTTATTTCCTTCCTTCCAGTGTGTCAGACTGAAAGATTTTGTTTGCTCCTCTTGGAAAGGAGCCTGCAAATTCTCCAAAAAGAATGTTCTTGATAATAATCCATATTTAATGAAACTGTACAGTGGTTATATAAACAGTGCTGATTTCATAAAGAACCTAATTTAGACTTCATAAAGTACATAGTGCATGTGTTGGAAAAGCTTGAACATGTTTTACTAGGTCTGAACCAATAGTCTTATTGGCAAGACATAAATGCTTCAGACAATTTGGTGCTGGTATTTCAAGTCTCTACAGAAAAAAAGAAAAGAAAATGTACAAAGAGAAATACTGAACAAAATTAATCTTGGATGTACTTCTGCTTCTTCAGATAGTTCTGAACAGTAGATTAATTTACTATTTTAATCACTCAACTCTGTATATTTATTTCAGATAGTAAATCAGTCAATATCAATCACTAGTGGAGTCATATTTTAAAAAGACAAACAGGACTGGATAAGCAACCAAAATAAGCTTTTTACTGCATATAATTCATGTTCTACAAAGGTGGGCTAAATCCTCATGAACCAAGGAGCTAGCTAACCAGGAGAAAAATAGTAAAAGGAAACATCATTACAAAACCACAAATACTTCGCTGTACATTACATAGAAAAGTTATTGTTGGCTGTGAGCCAGCACTCCAGAGAGGATGTATGGAGGTTGTTTTGTCACTACATCTTGTAGGATTTTTTTTTTGTTCCAGATGGCTGGCTGTCTTGCAGAGCTGGCACTTCTCGGATGAGTATGTGAGATAGAGCTAGAATTTATCATTTGTGGGGCTAGCTGTAAATAATCTAAATAAAGGTCACACTGTGTGTAGTCAGATGTGTGGGCAAATGAAATATGGCTATGTCTAGGGAAGACCTATATGAACACAGAATCAGGTGCTGAGATCAGCCTAGAATAATTTATACCAGACAGTAACTCTTCTATCTAAAAGTGTCTAGTTTGGATTTTCAACACATAAACACTGCCAGTTTAAAATACCTTGATTTAAAGGGACACTAAGAGGTACAAACCTAAATCAGGTCTCACAGCACACCAAACCCAACTGAGTTAGAGATTCCAGTATGTGTTCTCCTCACCTGGCAAAACCATACCTATGATGTAGCATGGAAACAGCAAAGCAGGGCCTGACATGGATATGGACATGTGTGGCTTTTATCTGAGTTCAGGATAATACACAGAAAACAATCTGTAATGATCAAACCCATGTAGGGAAGTGCCATAGCAGGCAGTGCTGCAGCACATCACGTGCAGGCTGCAGTGAGGGCACTTCCTTATCTCTGGCATTTATCAGCAAGGAAGTTATACAGATCACATGTACACAATGTAAGTCACACTTCCAGCGAGTTAAAGCTTAGCAGAACAAGAACAGAAGTGCTGCTGGCAGGTGGGGAAGCATAAGCAGACCCAGTGAAGTTCCCTTTCATTGAAGATATGCAGCCACAATCAGCAAGTCAGCCTGCAAGTCCGATCTCCTGGAGGGGTTTTTGCAGAAGATATACTTTCCCAAAGCCTCCCCCACCACCCCAGGCGTAGGGAGATTTCTGCTGCAGCTGAATAGCCACCTCCAGTTGTACTAATAGCAATATATCTCAAGATTTTTGTAAACCCCAGTGTATCATCATGAAACACAGAAGACCAAGAGGGTGTGATAAAAATATCAGCATTATTTAGATAGTGAGAAAGACTGAGACACTTAAAGACTTGACCACTTTGTGTGATAGCTTTAGTGGAATAAAAAAACCAAGAAGTAGTGAAGAAGAGAGTAAAAACAATCTATGAATGTCCTAAATGCATAAGGGTGAGAACCAACAATTTTGCTTTAGGGGTTTTGCAGTTGGAACACCACGACACTGTCAGCATCTTTCAGAAATCAGATCTTGTCTGTGTTGTAAGGCTTTGTGCTATGCTGTCAGTTTTTATCCAAATGCAGACATTTGCATGAAAATACATGGGTCACTAGATTGAACAGATATCTATATGATGTCATGATGATGTCATTTTTCATTTTAAATAAAAAAAAGTGTGAAAAATACTTTGGTTTTACCAAGAACAATCATCAAAATATAAAATGCTTATTTCCACACAGCTTTAATCCTATGGGCATATGTATCATTTTGACTACCTGTATGAATTTGCCATACTCAAAAATGTCTCCCAAAAATACACTTAAAAACAGCTTCCAGGCAACACCTAAAAAAATCACTGTGCATTTGCACTGCATATGCAGTTGTGTCTTCTTGTGTCAGATCCTCCCTGTGAAGCAAAGATTTTTTCAGACTGTTATTTTGCTTCTGGTTTGCTCATATGTACTGAAGTATGGGAACAAAAAGACTTTGCATATGTTTAATAGGAAAACATTCTGGATTCAGACTAGTGCCTTGTCAGTCACAGAGTAACAAGTTGCCCCGGGGGTGTTGCATTTTTAATGAACAACAAAATAATTCACAAATGTCCTGAGAAGACTTAGGGTGAAAATTATGCTGAATTGGAAAAGCCACAAAAAAGAAACCTCAAAAACATTGGAGAAAATGCCTTGCAGTAAGTGACTTAAAGGGATCAAATTATTTAGTTTATCAGAAAGGAGTTACACAAGAACTAGGGGAGCCTTTAATTTTGCAGCAGAAGCATAAGAATCAATGTCTCAAAGCTGTGACTAGGCAAATGCAAAGTAAGGCCTATTTTGATGTCTGAAGCAGGATGTAAGCATTAGATGTAAGCAAAATTTAAGTATGTAAGGAAAAAAAAAAAAGAAGTTTCTTCATCTTCTTTAGCACTTTCACACTAAGTTTGCTGCTCAACAGAAAAGTTTTCCAGATGCCAATGGTGACCCATGTGTGGCTGCTGGATTCGCCAGAAATGGAAATGTGGGATTTAGCTGTAAGCCTAATACATTGGCCCACTGTTGCTGAAAGGGAAGGTCTCACCCATTTTCCAGATTAAAGTGGTCCTTTCCACCTCTTCAATTTCTCAGATTTGTGCGCCAGACAATTTAATTAATTTATACAGCAAGAAGTTATTTGGGGTGTCTCATCTCATCTCATCTCATCTCATCTCATCTCATCTCATCTCATCTCATCTCATCTCATCTCATCTCATCATTTCATGGATTAATGAGTTTATGGGTCTACAATCTGCCCAATAACTGGTGGGCTTGGCATAAAGTCAGTAATGGAAGTAAGTAATCTTCTACCTCTCAGTGATATTCATCTATTAGAGCAGGTAACCTGTCTCCTGAAACCATTCTCACCTTAATTGTTTAAGACAGCTAATTGCTCCCCTTGGCCAAGTAGAATTCACAATCTTGCCTTTTATCTCCTGTACAATCCTCATTACCACAAGGCTGCAGAAGAGAGGTAGGAGAATCCTCCTAATGCATCTGGGTTGCTGCTCCAGGACCTCAGGAGCTATGGGATGTGAGGGGAGCCTGAGGGTGTCTAATTGCCTGATGCCAGAAGCTTGGTTCTCTCACTTGAGATGGGCTAGACTTACTTTGGATGCTTGAAATATAGAACCACAAAAAATCTTGAGGGTAGAGAAGGGAACAGTAAACCCCTTCCTGAGTTAAGTGCTGTAGCTACTGGACTGCCAAGACATGCTTGCATGCTGGCTTTCATTCTGTCCCAGGTCTCAAGTACACACAGAGGCTTTGGTATCAGGATTTCCTATTGGAAGGAAATTTCAGGCCTGTAAAACTAAGGGGCTGCATGCCTCAGCTGAGCATGGGTAACAGTGCAGTTGCACTGCCTATAGAGTTGCTCAGACATGTCTAAGCCAGCTGAAAATGTGCTCACACATTTTACCAGCTCACACAGGGCTGGTAAAGCCCTGCTGGCAGCAGGGTGCTCAGGGCGTGCTCGTTTGCCTTGCTCAGACACACTCTGCTGTGCTCCTGAGGCACGCTCCTTGCACACAGTAGATGTTTCTTGCATTCCTCCAAGACCCTTCTGCACCAAGTAGTGTTCACTGCTGGGAGAACAGGCAGAGACACAGTGGGCAGGAGGTGGGCTTGTTGCACTAGTACATGGTGCTTCTTATTTCTGATTTCTGTACACCCACAAATATGGATGAAGTTGTGGCTGTTAAAGAAATTGAAATTGTACTTTCAGTTTTTAGTGGTCCTTCTTTTTTCTACTTTTCTCGAAAAGCACCAGTACTGTGCACTTCACTGCCTAGCACTTACCCTCAAATGCTAAATTAACCATGCAAGAGTTACACATGTTATAAACAAGGCAGGTAGATGAAAAATGCCACCCAACAGGGCTCTGCAGGTTCACTGGGTTTGGCTGGACAGTTTCTCTTTGCTACACTGAGCAGGAAGAGCAGAGGCTTTGCTTGTCAGGATGGATCCAAAAAGGCCGTTTGGGCTCTGGGAAGAGTCTCACCACAGCCCTTGCTCCTGCTCTGCCACAGTGCTAACAGGATCAGAGGGCCCAAATCAGCAATCTTGGAATATGGATTCTTGCTACATTATCCTGTTCTTTCTCTCCTGTCCCCAGAGATTATTGTCCTGCTCTTACTCCTATAGAGCTGATCTCATCTGTGACATAGGATTCCCATTGTCACTTCCTCCTTTTAGAAGTGAACCTAAAAGCAGTGATGTTTCATATTGAATAGAATATTTTATTTTACATTGAAATAGTTTTTAAAACTGAAGGGTGCATCACTTTAGCAGATACACTTTTATTGTAAGGAAAACAAAACTTGGACTTGGGAATATTGGCAGGATTGATTTAGCTTTTTATTTTCATATATCCTATTAATCTTGCCTTTAATCTTTTGTTAAATCTGCTAACATGCACTGTTTGTACAGAAGTCTTCTCCTTGAAAATCATGCCTATCTTAAGGTTTTTACTGGAGGCGAAGATAAGAAAAACAAGACATAAAAATGCTGAGGGAGAATATTCTCAAAGTGGGAGGGAAGCATATTTCCTTGGCATTTTCCAAAATGTTCCAACATATGAGACTATTTATGACAAAGAAAACAAAAAAGCCAATCTTCCTTGTGAAGAATGCAGAATCATCCTTAATTAATTAAACTCCTACAGTGAGCTCATAAAAGTCAGGATGTTGAATTGCTGTATGTTAATAGAGACTGATTGTTTTTATTATTTTTTCCAGGGGAGTAAAGTAAGTTTTCTGAAATTCACAGCAGCAGCAAGTTACAAACATGCTGGGAAGAAATCATATCAAACATGAAGCAAGACACTCCCACTGAACTGAGTGGATGTGCTAGACCTGTCAAAGCCTTGCTTTGCCAGGGCACACAGCTATGAAGGAAGAAAGGGACACTGAGGGCTCAGACCTGGGTCCTCGTGCCTCCTCATGTGGCTGTGATGGGAAGGGCTATCGTCCTGTCCCACACCACAAAGCCATGGTTGTCCATAGGATGATGCCCTGCAAGAGCTGTCTGGGACATGGGTCCAGCCCATGACCAAGCAGGAGAACACTTCACCCACAGCCAGTGCAAGCTTTCCTTAAAAAAGTGAGGAAGCAGGCAGGTTTACAGGACAAACACATGCACACCCAAACAAAACTCTGAGGAATTCAGTTTATGCTGATGCATGTCCTGGGATAACATAAGGCTTACCATAGTGGTGTAGCAGCCCTGAAAAGTTCTCAGGTTCCTAAGGAGCAGAAAGACAATACTGAGACACAATGATTTCTTCTGCCTTTTCAGCTGTAGGGAAGATATTTGCAATTTCAGCTGGCACATCTTCTAGTGGGGAACACAGCTGGGAGCTAGAGAAGCTCAGTTCTCAGGAAATAAGTAGAAGCAATTTTAATTATACTTGTTGCCTATTCCCTGAACCACAGGTCTAGGAAGAAACTAGTCTTGGCAAAACCCCTGGGGGGACGCGTTAGGCCGCCGCAGGAGATGTGTCTGGGGGAGCGTGCGTGGAACAAGCCCCGTCCCCGCCCGGCCGGGGCCAGCCCCGCTGGCGCATCGCCGCCCGGCCCCTGCAGCGGGGAAGGCAGCAGGCTCGCCGCGCCTCCGAGCATCGCTGCAGGGCTCCCGGTGATTATGCTGTAAGGGAGGAACGCCAAAGCTTGGCTCCTTTTTCCTCCTGTGCAGCTAACAGCACTTGAATAAATGCGAGGGAAGTTACCCTTGTTTAACCAGCGTGGCAAGCACCTGTTCATGGAGCGCACTGGTACCACCTGCAGGTATCAGCGCTGTGAGTGTCTGTGTCCATGAACGCTGTTTCCAGGGGCATGGAGTCAGGAGATGGTTCCCCATGTCCCCTCCCCACGCCGCTATGACCCTGCTGCACAGAGCTGTAAGAGGGGCCAGTGGCTGTGCTTTTGTATTCGCCCTTCTGTAACGTCAACATTCAATTATCAGAGGTGCAAGAGCTCCTGTAGAAATGATTTTATCTACTGCACTTAATAGGCTGAGTCAAATAAGATTATTCAATTTAATTCACCCTGTTCAACAAAGCTGTTCCCAAATAGCTTTTAGGACAGTATAATTTTACCTGGAGTGTTTCATCAGTCCACTCCAATGTAAGGCCAAAGAAACTTGTGCTAGCTCAGTGGTTAGACAGCCCTGGAGCAGAAATGGACAGACAGGAAGGCAGGAAGGGCCAATTTCTTTCATCTGACAGTGACAAGTTTCGGTAGTTCAAAGTTCTCTTGATGACTGCACAAAGCCCAAAGAGTCGGCACTGTACAGAATCTGTATTTTAAATTCCTTTATGGTAGTGGTTCTGTGAGAAAATGTGGCACATGAATGCTACACAACTGAGTACTGCCTCATCCAATACAACAATAAACTAAAGCTCAGCTGACACCAGGTAAATATTTATTATATAATTTTTGAGGCTTATTCCTTATGGAATCTTATTTTGACTTATTTTGCAAACAGAACTGACACCATGTATTTTTCAAACACATCGTTAAGGGTACTTTTTGTAACACTACTATATCATTTTAACTACAAAGCAGAACTGGCAGATAGCCTGCACAATTCCCACAAAAATAAAACCAAAGCTCCTAAAAATATCAAAAAGTTGTGTAACTGCAAAACTCCCAAAAAAACCCAATCAAACCTCTTAAAACGCAACACAAAGCTTACATAACTAGAACTCAATTATCTCCTTAGAAATTGACTGTCAATCTTAAAAAGTGAAAACTTAAACGAAGAACTGTAAACTTAGAAATGCCATAGGTGAGCAGTATAATTTCTCTTTCAAGGGAAGACTATTAAGGCTGCATGAAAGATGAAGTATGAAAAATACATTGGAATGCCTGTTAAAAGAGGCTGTCAGAAAGTGTGGTGTGTCTTGGATTATGTTCACTCAAGAACTGTCAAGGGCAAGAACTTTAATGGCATAAAAGCACTTAGAAAAAAAACAGAAATTCTGGGCTTTGAGAGCGAAATACTCCACCAGGGTGTCTATTAGCAACAGGCAGGGCTCAAAGGGTTTGTCTCTTCCTTCAAATATGACTGCATAAAGAAGCACAGCTTAATCACTGAATATCATTCTGCAACACATTTTAAAGCACCATTTACACTCCCAACATTTTTATATTGTTGATTGCTATCCATCAATGCAAATTTTAAAAATTAAAATTATTAAAATGCACGTGATTAATGATTGAACTATAGCTTGCTGCTGGATGAAGCCTTCATTGTACATGAATGAAAAGCAAGACTCAAAACAATACTCCCAGAGTACAGATAGTCTGGCACTTTTTGGGTGGAAGTGAGATACTTATATTTTCCTGCACTGTTGCTATAACATGCAGAAAATCACTCTCACCTCTACCATAATCATATTTTAGTGCCCCAGATGTAACTATGAGGAAGTTGCTTATAAGTATAATATCACGTGAGAAAAATATCATCACCAGCAAGTCCTTGAATGGCCTTTCATCCCTTTTTCTAAATCGAAGAAACCAATTTGATTTTATGAGTCATTAAAACAGATTAAATTAGCTAATTACATTAAAACTAATTTTCTTTCATGTAGTTTGCTTTCCAAAATCTTATTTTCTCATATTTTTTCATATTTTCCATATCTTTATTTTTTTCCCATGGAAATTTACTTGGTAAAAAAATATTAACTATATCCTAAGATTATAACTGAATTCACTTTCTGGTGAAAGTTACTATCTCACATTTGTGGAATATTAACTTGAAAGAAGCAGGAACACAAAATGTGAAGTTTGTTTCCCTACAACATACAGCCAATGTATGTTAATGGCAATTATTTTACTTTTCCACTTAAGCAAGCTATAATAACAATACTCAATACAAATCATCTTGGGGACATGTTTTCAGTTATCTGTGGAAAGAGCAGATAGACATTCATCTCTTGATCCTGCAGCTATGCTAGCCTTTTTCCATGAAAACTTTCCAGAGTTCCTGCCAAAAGCAGTTGTGCAGGTGAAGGTGATCAGAGTTTATCAATTTTACTTGGGCAAATAGAAATTTTATCCATTTTTCACAAAAAGACAAAACCAAAGTTCTGAGTTTTCAAACAATATGGAGTTTCATGAAACAAGTAAAAGTTCCAAACTGATACATTTTGTGTGACAATTCCATTAAAAGAATAGCAATGACAATGGTTTTGCCACCACTGACTGATTATCAGGGGAAAGAATGAAAGAAAAAGAAAACATACATGAAATATGTCAGTTATGTCAAAGACTGACTAAGAGATATGCAAATTCTTATCTTTTCTGAAGGAAGCACTGAAAATTTTATAAAATAGGACAAAATTATAGTTAAGGCATTCTTCTTAGTACCAAATAATTTATTTAAAATCATTGTTATTTTTATCCTATGATACACTATGCAAAATTGCCATCTCTTCCTCCGTATTACCATTTACTAGAAATATCTTGTCAATTGTAATATCCATTTCTCCCTTATTTTAATTTCCTTCTTAAATATTCATGCAGCCATAGTCCCATAACCTTTTTACTAAGAAAACTCCTGTATACCTGCCTGTTGATATCAAAAGGAAACAACACTGAGATATGAAGTTTTTCTAGCTCCTTTGGAAGTTCTCTCAATAATTTTAATTTATTATAGTATTTTGGTGTCTATTTTTACATGCATGGCTGCAAAAGTACCATGGTAAAGCCTACAGGCTACTATCAACACACTGTGTTATAAGCAAATCTTCATCATTTTATCCAAATGATCTGATATTACTCTGAGAAAAAGAATAAATAAAATAAAATAATCATGAACAGTATGAAAGTACTAAATAATAAAAGCAAATAACATCATTTGAAACTGCCTTAGACCTTAGGATTGGGCTGGGATTCCAAATCCCTTCAGAAAAGCATCTTTCTTAGTGTCAGAGCTTGTTTTCCAGTTCATCACATTAATAGCTGTGAGAGAATATATATATGACCGCCTCATAATATTTCTCCCTGTACTGGCCATTTAACAGAGTAATAAGCTCATTCACCAAGGGAGAGGATTAAAACAAGGCTGATGGCTCACTCTTTCTGCAGAGAAGTAATTAAAAAATGTTCAGACAACTCCTAATTTTATGCAGCCAGACCAGCCATTAGAGATCTTCCAAAGTACCTGGAAATAACCCTGCTTCCTCTGGGGCTACAGGCTCAATCCAAAGCATGTAGCAATTTGGCTCTTGAGACTGTTTGGCAACAAACATAACTGGCATTGAAGATAAATGTGTTTCAAACATTAAGCAACTGAGATGTTTAAATGTTGAGCCAAGACTTTCACTGCTCTCAGGAATCTAATTTTCTTCTTTGTTAACTCAGATGAGCAATTTTAGGCTCTAGTTCTGCAAGTGTCTTTCTTACAGGTTTATTTTGCATGTACTTTATATAAACCCCCTAATCTTAAAGGTATTTTTGCAGCATGTGACACTGGTACAGATTTAACATGTTACAGGAAGGTAATTAATAAGATCTGTGGCTCTACAAGTATACTTATTCCTGTAATAAGAGCATTTAATTACATTTTTTGTATTTATTGATAAGCATTAATGAATATGACTCAATATGACATTTTCAGGAAAGGTGGAACAGAACAAGAAAAGGTCCATTCTCTGTAAAAAGACATCAGTTCATAAGTAGTTTCAGCAAAGAGAACAGGTTTTCCATTCTTGTCCTGAGCAGTGGGTCAGAATCATCACTGATAAATTAACCCCACAGCTCAACTACCTTGCATCACAAAATGTATCTGAAATTTTTACACTGTCCAAGTTGCCTGATTTCTCTCTATATTTGAGCTGGAAAATCAACAGAGGAAGCCACACTCAGGGAACTAGCTGGGGCTTCTGGGTGTCATAAAGCCAATGTGCCAGAAGGAATGAGGACAAAAGGCAGGACAGTTTCTAAAAGCTCCAGAAAGCTCAGAAAAAAACCAAAATGACATAAAAATGTACAAAAATAGAGCATTATTTTAACTACTAAGGACAGGCAGAGTTATGAAAACAGACACAAACACCTAACCTATCTGTGGACACAGAACTTCATGGATCTTGTGGGTTTTGCAGCTTCCTTTTATACAGCAGTAGCCTCTAAGGATATATTTTTTGAGTACAGCAAAGTGGCAGAGTTTGGTCTCTTGCCATGAAGTCAAGTTGCATGCTTTGATCATATCCACACCATTATACTTTCCTACCTTCCCACAAAGGTCTCCGTGCACAGTGTCTGGGTGCAGAGCAAGTGCTGGCTTATCTGTCCCTGACCCACACAGGGGAACATCCTAACAGGCTGGCACAATTGGGACCTCATGTGTAAACCCATGACTTTTTCCTGCTTGACACAGACTGTGTGTAAGTTTACTCTGAGGTACTTTACTGCTGTATGTATTTCCATTTACTTCACTGGAATTACCCAGGCAAATAAACTCATATCATGCCATAAAAGTTTTTAGAATCATGACCTATGTGCATTTTATATACAGATGGTAGATTATTAGCAGTTATCTTCCAGTGCCTCACAGTGTGGGGAAAACATTGTGCACTTTGGTTTTGTCAGTCCGCTTGCAGTTTACCAGAGTTTTCAAATCTAGCATTTTTTATTTGTCATTTAAACTTTGGAATGAATCTAAAGGGGTTGGGAGGAGGAAAGAATTCTTTGCTGAAGAAAACATAAGTGGAAAAAATCATATAAAAAGACATAGATAAAGGATATCTAAATAGAAATGTAAGAGGAGAGAAAAACCATCTGGGAGGCTGACTAATCAGGGACTTCACATTAAACAGTCAGGCAATCAATCACACTGGATAAAATTCATGAAGTTGGTAATCCTTTCCTATATAACCACCAAACAGCATAATTCATTAATACAGTGTAAGTACCATCCCCAGCTATTAACTGATTCACTCCATAGTCTAGTTGAAATGTAATACCTGAGTTCAGCTTACACAAACCCTGCCAAAAGCTATGCAGCAATTTTTACTTATAAATAAACAGGTTAGAACTGTGTTTTCTATTTATGTTTTGTTTCTAGAGCTCTTGCAGCAATTGCTGTGACCACTACTCTAATACTTGTGCTATGGTTGCCCTTAGAAATTCTTATTCAGATTTGGCTCAGTGGTATTCATAAGCAGACAGAAGACAAGAGCCAATTCCCAAACCATAAAAACTTTATAAGCTGAGGAGATGTGACAGGGAAAGGCAAGAAGCAAGGAAGCACTATACTCATTTTAAAATGAGTGCCTAACTTTCAAAAAGAAGAAATTACATCCCTACCAGTCAAAACCAAAATACATTCAAATGTCGAGGTCCCAAAAATAGCTACATATGCAGCCATGGAATTAGTGCAAGCCATTACATTGATAAATACAATGGATTTGTGCAAGGAACACATTTAAAGCACAGTGACTGTGCTTTACCAGAAACCAGATTTTAAGAGTTATGATCAGGAACTCGGAAGAGAATAAGATAAACCTGGGTGGCAAAAATCATTCATATGCTGTGTTCTCCCCACAGTTCAGCTCTGGCATGTTAACAGTGCTCTTCCAGCAGCAGCAGGAGAGGTAGGTACTCTAAACCACTCTCACTCAGAATGTACCCCTTACTCCCTCAGCCCCCCCATACAGAGGCACACTGGATCCTCAGCACGGAGCACCGGGTGGCAGCTGGATGCAGGAAGGGCGAAGGAGGGAGCCGGAGCCAGGCACTGCCTCCCCTGCACCCGAGCCTGGGAAGCACAGAGGCCCCAGCACTGCTGGCAGACTCCCTTCAGGTAATAGCAAAGGGGAAGAGAGTGACACAAGACAGCAAAAAGAACTGCTGCCAGATGGTTTATGGTACAAACCTCCCCCTTCTTTCATCTCCCAGACTTACAGAGCTGCTGGGAATGAAGGGGGGCAGGGAAGAAGATGAGGCTGTGGGTGGGAGGCTCACTCAGAAGAGTCTGGGAGCCGCTGATGCAATGAATTCTTCTGAGTAACAAAGCATAAAAAGAAAGGTTATCTTCAAAAATCATTAAGTAAATAAATTTTAAATTGAGAATAAATATAATAAATCCAAAGACAATTCAACAGTAAGGGGAAAATGTTTGTCAATTTTTTTTCTCATCAATAATTTTTCTGAATTTGTTCAATACAGATACTTCTGAGAATAGCATTAACTTTAGATAAATCACACAATCTTTGTCTTTTTCTAAGACTGGCTCTGCAAATTCCTCTAATTTACAAGTATTTGAAGAAACCTTTTTTTTTATTATTATTATTAAAGCAAGCCAAAGGTCCTGTACTATACTTTTTAGACTATAAGGGCTGATCTTTCTATCAGAGGAGTAATTTAAGTAAAAAAATTTACACATTCTTCTGTCATTTTTACATTTCATTTGACAACAGAAATGAGAAATGTGAGTGTGCCCCTTTGAAATCTCTCCTTAAAAATTCAGGTTACAGATAAAGTGAGGGTCTCTGCATTAAATTATACTTTCTTGTCCTTTTAAAGTAGGACTTT
This sequence comes from Chloebia gouldiae, assembly GCA_003676055.1. Classification (NCBI taxonomy): domain Eukaryota; kingdom Metazoa; phylum Chordata; class Aves; order Passeriformes; family Passeridae; genus Chloebia; species Chloebia gouldiae. The sequence goes on from QUSF01000006.1 coordinate 2,807,268, forward strand.
GAATCCCCTAAGGTAAGAAATTAGCTGCTTTCCAGCCTAGATAGGGATGGATGTGTAGTTGTACGTGCAGGAACACACACTGTCTCAATTTTGTTCATTTTCCAACAAAAGGATTCACAGGCTCCAACTCCCTGTCCTCTGCATCAGTGTGTTCTGACCCAGTGTTCTGCCCCAGTGCAAGGGAACTCCTGCTGCTTCTCTCCAGCTGCATTCAGGTTGAAGCCTGAAAGCCTTCCTGCAATAGCAGAGGAATACTATTAAGAATTTTCTCATGAAAAATGCATTGTGCAAAAAATCTGAAAAGCTTCATATTTGCTGCAGTTAAAGCCCCAGACAGGAAGAATTTCAAATCCCAGACAGGATCTCTTGTGCAAAGAAGCCAGTGGCAGATCAGTCTGGTCCAAGTCCCTGAAGTTGAGAGAGGCTGAAGGAGACATCACAAAGCACTCACAAGGCAAGTGAACTCACAGAGCTCCTCAGCTCTGCTTGTCTGTATCCCAAGAGTTGTGGGAAGCTCTTATGCCTATTCCCTGCCATTGGAGCATCATTTTTAGAAAACTGGACAAAACACTTCTTGAGGCAGATGAACCAGGCTGTCACAAGCTGCATTTACTCACAGTTTATCATCCAAGCGGTTATGGAGTGGTTTGTTTGTGCATTAAAATTAGGAGCCAGATACTCAAGTGCCAGGGCTTTTTTAAACACTGTTTCTGTTTCCAGGGAAGTAAACAAGAAATGCCCTCTTCAGTACCTCAGCTTGTTGGAGCTGGCATAAGTGACATGCAGCAAAAGCCTGGGCTAGCGGATGGCAAATACAGAAACATCTTTTTGGATTTGAAGAGTCCAAAGCGTTTGCTGCTCTTTTGTGAGGATAAATATCAAAACCAAGAAGCTGATAAATCACTTCTGAAGGAGGCATTCAATCTTCCTGAAAGTGCTGTGGTTAAGTGTTTCAGAGTAATTTTTCGTCTACTCAAGTGGTTTATTTATTAAAAGGCACACAGCTACATCAATCATTTATTTACCAGTTCATGCACTGACCAAGCTCCTTTGTTGAGTGGCACTTCATCCTTTCAGCACTGGCAATAGACCTTAGCATGTTTTTGCTGTACCTGTCCATAGAAAACATCCCAGTTAAGTTGTCACTTTTCATAAACACTACTTGTTCAATCAGCTTCCCAAGCATAGGTTGGCAAATACTGAAAGGCTATTTTGTGTATTTCTAAAAATTCTGAAAAATCTGTAACATAGACATTGTGGACAGTCCTCTGCAATAATGAAGGTTTATATATTTTTATATACATATATATGTAATGTATATATGTTTATTTCCATATAAGCATTAGAGACTGCTGCAAACCTTAGGCTGTAGCAGGATGGCTGACATTTCAACAAGCACTGAACTTTCTGAAAGGCTGTCAACTGTCAAACTTTTGGTCATCTGAGAGACTGTTCTAGAAAGTATCCATGCTACCTTTCTCTGTTCCTCCTCTCCTCCCTGGGACCCTCTGTGCTAGAAGAAGACTGGTAATCCAGGTGAATCTTCACAAGTCCATGGTGAATGTACAGCACACACACATGTGAGTGAGACAGAAACTAGCAGAGCTCTCCTTTGTCCTCTTACATCCTCTTTTCCCCATTCTCACCATCACAGCTGCCTGTGCCAGTTTCTTTCTACCAGCCTTCAAGACTGCATGGATGGCAGTCTTAAATCTGTGTCCTTTGGCAGCCAAGTGCTTTCACAAATTTCAGCCTAAATTATTTCCACAGCATATGCACAAACGTTGCAGCAGAGAAATAAACCATTTTTTCCTTGACCCAGAGATCTCCAGAGACTCCTGCACATCCTTCCTCCCTCAGAACTATGCCTCAGGCTTTGGTGAATGGTCCCTTCTAAAATTCTGTGTATGCCTGCTATTCTTAAAATTATCTTGAAGTGAGAGAATTTCCTATTTAATGGACAATCACCCAGGTTCCTCTGGGATCAAAAAATGGAACATAGGGAAGGAATGCAATTCCTACAGCATGCAACAGCATCAGGAAAGCGTTAACTCCAAAGGGCATTTTTCTGCTCAGCACTCTGTGCCTCCTGGCCCAGCATTGTTGGAGCAAAGGCCTTTCAGACAGGCTCGGTACAGAGCTCTGCCCTGCTTAAGCGGGGCTGGCAGGAACACACCTAAGGCAGAGTTCTTGGATCCTCTTACCCTGGTGCATCCTCTGGTCATGTTTCAGAGTTCAGAACTGGCTGCAAAGCCCACCCTAAGCAGAGGGCAGCTTCCTGCTGAGTGCCCTGCTAGCGCAGCAACCCAAACAGCAGCAGTGAAAGTGACTCTTTTTTGGAGTCAGAACACTCACACAAGTTATAGTCACAGCAACCACTGCAATGTAAATGTGCATTTTGGGGTTACCACTGCCCAAAGTAAGTGTGTGCTATTCCTCTCTTCCATGCACCTCTGTGGGGACAGTTACAAATAATCTCTTTCAAGAGGTAGTCTTCTCTTCAAAATAATTTTGGCTCACTGACTCATCCCTTCCTTTGATGATTTGATGATTCAGACTCAGAGCAGGGGAAATAAAATAGATCCATTAAAATGTCTGGGGTTTGTTTGTTTTTTTGGGGTTTTTTGTTTGGTTTTTTTTTTTGAGGATAAAATGGAGACTCCAGTCCCACAAAAACAGGCTGATTTTCTTTTCCTTGAACTATTCATGGATGTTCAAAGGAAGGATCAGATTGAATGCCCTGGAAACTGAAGCAATTCTTTTTCTGTATAAAACGAGCTGCTGCATAACAGTAAAATGGGTTTCAGTAATCAAGTGATAGCTTGCAACTAAATAGGACCTGATTAGATATAAAATCTGGTCCAGATGAAGCTGGGAGCATCTCTACTGTTTTATTCCTGCCATTCCAACAAGCAGACATTGGATCATCAATTCTTTATTCTGATGCAAAGATGTAGAAAAAAGATACTGTTTGTAAAGTGTCAGTTACATAGGACAATTGTTCATCTTGATATTACAGGCTGATTTTCAGCAATGATTTGAAAGGGATAACATATGTACATGGAGTACCTCAGACAAGGGAATCTCTAAGTACTGAACAACTTCCCAGAGAAACAATTCCAGAAATGATCTGACTCACTCACCCTGTTTGGCACTATGAAAATATTTTTTAGCTTTAGTGATGCAGCACAGCCCAGTTGATAGGAAACTGTCCATTGCTTCACATGAAGGTGTGAATCTTCTAGCACTGAAGTTAGAGGTCAGTTTCATTAAAAATCTCGGGTCTGCCAGCCACCTTGCTCACATTCCCTACTCACAGGGAAGGGCATAGATTGGGGTGAATTAATGTGACAAAATCATGCCATAAGTTACATCTTCTGATGTACTAAAATGTTCCAATGTGAATGAAAGTCTTCAGGGACTCCAACAAGGGCTACATAGAGACTATTCCTAAATGCAATCACCGGTAGTAGAAATGAGTAGTTTGACATTTTTGAAAGCTGGTGCTTGAATTGGTCTCCAAAGCTTCTGTAGCTGGAAGTTCAGGCCTGCTTCAAAGGAAAACAACTTTTTAATCAACCTGTGTAGGGTTGTTTACAATACTTTTCCTTTCCTCCCACATGATATATTCCTTCACACTATGTGCAGATCCTACGTGGGTGGAGACAATAAAAGCAAACAAACCATGAAATCTTGTTGAATTCACAAACAAGTTTCCAGTATTGTCCTGAACCTTGTGAGACATCATCCCAGAGCTGCTGCTCTAACACTGCAGGTACATGCCTCTGGAGTAAAAGACCAAAAACTCATCTCCTGTGTTTCTTGAGTGCTACACAGATTTCACACTTCCTCCCAAATCAGAATATGTGAGTCATATTCTGTCTTTGTATGCAATGCTGCAATTGTAGGAGTCATGGCAAAACAAGTAAGCAACTTTTCCAATGAATTATTATTTTATTGTCCACAATGAAGTGGACATTATTTCTTAGAAAAATTAAAATAGTAATTCAGTAATCAAAAGCTATGTCAGTTTCTGCCATTCATATAAATGAAAGAAGACCTTAAATAGTCTTAGCCATACTGGCATAAATATCTAATTCTCCCAGGTGAAAAGCTAGGTTTTACATATGTGTGGTTTTGCCAGAAGACCTGATGATGCTCCAACCTTCCCAACAGCATTGCCTGGGATGGCAATTCAAGTCTCATGCCATGCCCCCCTAGCTGTGCTGTCCCATTCCCTCTTTCGCCACGTGTGCTACACAGTGAGGCTTCAGTGCTTTCAGACTGCAAGTTAATTCAGCTTAGGGAAGAATTGCTGTACTGCGACAAGAAGGAGTTTTATTTAGTTCAACAACTGGTTCTAGCCAAAAGTGAATGTTTAGCAAAATTTGCAAAAACTCCAGCAAACACATGGTGGTAATTCATCAGAATACTTCCTAGCCTTCAGGGGCTTCATCAGACAGAAGCAGTGTCCCATGTGTAAAAGCTCTTCATGGATATCTCTTGAATTTTTTAAATTATGTTTTGGAAACTTGAAATATCTAGAACATCCTATGACAGAACTACTACACAGATTAAACTCATGTTGGGTGACAAATCACCCCCTTTATTCTAAACTTATCGTATTAGATTAATTTATCATATTAAATGATAGTAAAATCTAGCATTTATTAGTTCATAGATTTCTGTTGTATTTTTCCTTCATTTGCTTGGGGTTTTTTATGGACTGAAGAATCATAATTTATTTGCTCCTTGCATGGAAGCCACTGCATAATCTTGAACATTCTCGTGACTTGCCTCCAGATCATTTCCAATGGCATTGTGTATTTTTGAGCTGGGAAGAGCAGTCTTCTACACAGTTGTCATGGTTTGACATGGGAAGCATGAGATTTTTCTTTTACAATGGTATCACAGTATTTTGTTATTTTCTCCTTTCCTAGCAATTCTTAACATTTTATTTGGAGGTTTTACTTGGTTGGTTGGTTTTTTGATTAGTACTGAGCATCAAGCTGATCTTTTCATACAACTATATACTACAGCCTCAAGAATATCTACAAGACACTGTTTTAATGACAGTCACAGTGAGATTCTGGGGGTCTAGGGTTTTAGTTGGTCTCTCAAGTACAAATTAGTGGTTTCCACTCAGCAATGACATATACATGACTATAGTAGATGTGGGATGCTACATAAAGTAGTAAAAAAAAAATCTGAAAAGACACATAGTTGTTTCACTTTGCATCTGAAAATCATGTCATATATATCTACTGTATATGCAGCTTGTACATACATTCTTCTTCAAGCAAAAAGCAGCATGAGACATTTTGTACTTTTTCTAAGTTCCACAGACAATCCAGATTTCTGGATTTAGAAGAAAATGTTTTCACTCTTGTCAAATATGTTGCTATGCAGCAAATTCAGATACATTATCTGAAACAGATTTTTAAGGCGAGAAAATGGTTGGATTATAAAATGCCACAATTCTACACATAATCTGCTTTTTCTTTCCTTAGAAGAGGAAAAATACTTTTCAAAGTAGCCAGGGAAACATTTGTGTTTAAAGTCACTGCATGCAGCTACAATATATATACCAATGCGTTTATTCCTAATGGATTGAATAGCCTCTGTGGTCAATTACCCATCATTACTGAACACTTAAAATCAAGAAGCAGTCTAAGATTTTAAATGGATCATTCAACTCCTCTAACAGAAGGACCTGAATGCACCAAATAATTATTTATCTGATTATTATCTTACAACAGAGGAGACAGGACACAAGTTATCAAACACTGAAGTGCTTTTATACACAATGCAGTTAGAATGTCATTCCAAGAAATGTTTGGCTCAGCACAATATTTCAAAGCAGCGGACACAGTCTTCTGGTGTTGTGGATCACAGTCCCTCTTTGATGTCCCATAGCTATTCTTGAAGGGCAGCTCAGAAATTGTTCCTTTTTAATCCATTCTGATTAATGCCACCAAATGAGTTTTCCTGACATTGGTAATTTTGCTCTGCTGGGGAATGATTGAAGAGGATGGGCTTTCATCCCAGCACAGCAAATCACTGGCAGCCCAGTGTAACAAAGAGTCAACCACTTTCTTCAGCAAGTGAGACAAAACTGTAACTTGTTTTCTTTTAATTAACTCCTCACTAGATTGCTCCAGGCCGTCCTGGCACCCCTCAGCTCTGAGACAATAGCAGGGCTCCTAGCTGGAGTAAGATTTGGAGCGCTCAAGTTTCCTGGGAGTAGCCATGCTCTGCGTGAGTCAGGTCATGCTTTTCTCACGCTGTCTGAGAATGCTTTTGGAGGGACTGACTGTGAGCACAAGGCAAGTTGAGCATATGGGCAGCCTTTTAGACAGACTCAGCATGCTGGTGAGCCAGGTTGGCTGGCACAGATAACACATCAGCAATCCACGGGCTTCTCCACTGTTCATAATGAATTCCTTCCTCTGGGTTTTACTTTCTGCTGATTACTTTCTTGGTTTCTGAGTTTAGCGTTACTGCCCCAGGGCTTTGGGTTCTGTTCATTTGTGTCCCTGTGTGGCTTTGGTTGCTCTTTTCCACACAGTGTACTCCTAGACTCTGGTGCAAACTGCAGGGCTCATGAATGAGCCTAATAATGCACAAGGCTGCCCTGTTCATATCTCCATGGACAACCACAGGAGCATTGCAGTAGTGCCAGAGCTGGGTCCAGACAATCCTGTGGCCAAGACTTCAGCACAGGCTGCTGCTGGGGAGGCCTTGTACACGTGGGATCACTGTGCACATCCAGAGGCTTCTGTACACACTATATTGAACAAAAATGCATGAGGGACTGCCAGAAAGGAAGTGAAACTAGGTACCAGAGAATATGTGTGCCCCTAGAAAATTCAGACCAAGGATAGAAAATATGCTTATACGGATTTAAACTTATAGAAGATATTTTAAAGAACCTTTACCTTTTGTCAGTAGATAAAGTAGACTGATACTTAATGTTGGGCTGGATCTGCCATTCAGTCCAGAGCAGGCAGCCTGTTGAGACATGCACCACCAGAGGTGAATAAATTAGATTTTGGACAAAATTTTAATCATTGGTTTATAGTGGTGCAAACTCATGTCCCTCTCTCTCTGTTAAAGATTAAAACAAAAACAGATGCCCAAATGAAAGGACAATGTAGATCTTGTTCAGATAAGAAAATGTACAGTTTGTTTTATGTAAGGAGAATATGTTCAGCAAGTGTGATGAATTCTTCCCACACATATAGATTCAGGCATCTGAATCTGTTTCTGGAGGTGCATTTCTCCTCATATTGATGAGAAAGAGAACCCAGAAAATCAGCTTATGCTAATTCACTTCAGTGTCTAATTCATTTCAGAACTCTATATTTCGGTGAGATCCCTTCCACAGAATATAATATAAAATTCAGTTAAGTTAATTTTTATTTTCCCTGGGCTTTAGAACATCAAATAGAAACCATTGTAACAACTAAAATCTTATTGTCACATATAAAGCATGGACTTCCAGGGAATCAATGTGCAATTATCAGAACAGCACAACGATTTCAGAGCAACATATTCTTGGTAACTGCTACAAAACACACAGTCTACAGGAATGTGTCACCCTTGTATTCAGGTGACAGAGCAGTTCCTTCTCAAAACACCCAGTAAAATCACACCTGCAAATTAGGCTAAGTATTGTAAATAGAATACAGGATAATGTGACAAGTGATGAAGACTATAAGCTTGATAGCAGTGACAATATCAAGATTATATTAAAATCTAATAGTTCTTGTATTCAAGTTGTTCACACACAATAGGAAAAAATAATGTTGTCATAATTATGATCTCTTTGGAATGCCAACACATAAATATTAATATTAACAACAGCTGAGGCAACAATTAGAAAAGGATCAGAGAACATCAGTCTTTTCTAAAGGCAGTGAAAAGCCAGACAGGAACATGGTGTTTATGCACATCCAATGGCCCTCCACACAAGTTAATGTCTTTCCTGGAATCCCAGTGCATTTGCCTCATTCCAGATTGAGACATGTCCTGTCAATCAAATGGGTTTGTCAAGTCAAATCTGTACCACAAAATGTCTGTTTAGTAGACTGAAAATATAAATTTAACCTACATAGATATAAGAAAACACATCTGTGGACATGTGCATGGAGAACATTTTTTCAAATCATCTACCAAGAATCATCTCATGCTGAGCTTTACAAAGGAAGTGGTAGGGTTGGGGTGGTCAACTGCTGGTTGAGGAAGGCGTTTTGAAGTTTAAAGATTTAAATCAAAATTAAGACAAAAAGGGTTTTTTTCAGTCATTTAGCATCTGTGTTTCTGTATCACTGATGGCTTTAAAAAATAAGGCAATTTATCAGAGTGAAATGAAACTTTAATTAGATAATCAAGTTCTACATTCCCAGTATTAATTTGTAAGAACTTGAATATACACAGATATGTGAGTTGCTTGAATAAGACTGCAGGATTCAAAAGCTGGAATCAGTCCACCACTTTGAAATCTGACAGTCTGAAGGACTAGTTTTATTTTGAATTATTTGCCCTTCTCAATTTGATGAAGAATTATGAATTATGTACTATCTTTTAAGTTCCTGCTCAACAGCTCATCAGGGACAAAAAAGGAAAAGACTCTGAGGTAAGGTATGTAATGTATCAGCACAGAATCATAGGAAAAAATTAACTTGGTAGGGAACTATGGAGAGCTCTCTTCCAGTTTCTTACTCAAAGCTGAACTAACTCCATACTCAACTGTTTTCCTTGGGGTCTTGTACAGTCACATAAAAAACTCTGAGGAGGAAATTTCTGAAGTCTTTCTTCATAACTTATTACAATACTTTAATTCTCTCTCTCTTTAAATAGTGTACACATTTTTTTTTCCTGTATATCTAGGTAAAATTTACCTTACTGCTGCTTTCTGCCACGGCATCTTGTCCCTTCATTGTGTACTTCTAAGGAGAGAATACCTATGTCTTCTCCATACCTTCCCTCAAGTTGGGTCCTGTCCTGAATAAAGACATCTCTAGCTCAGGATGACTTTCTGAAGATGGAATTTTCAGCAGAGCACAAAGATCATCTTCAGCGGAACTAACAATACTCTTCTTTCTTTATGGTGGTTTTTTTATATGGCTCATTGTAAAGCTAAAAGCTTTAGAACATCTTCATTCTGGAAGTATGTAACTACTGCTGAGCATACCAGACTCAAAGGATAACTCTGTGCTACAGATCTAACCAGATCAAAAAATAGGGAGGTCCCAATAGGCATCTTGTTCAGGAAAAGCATGAAATCGTAGACAAGACTATAAAATTAATCATCAGCTATTGCCGTGCAGGCAGCTCTGCACACCCTACAAAGAGCTTGCTGCAGTGAAAGCTGTGGCCCCAGGGTTCAGCCATCTATTATCCCAAGTATGGCTTGACAGAGCCAGGCTATATGACCTCGGTTTAATTTTATTGGTCAAATAGTTGTTAAGGTTTTAAAAAGTACATGAGCTAAAGCTTAAAAACAAACTCCAAAAAACTCAAGGTGAAAACACAGTGAGAGATGTAAATGTTGAATAATAATAATTCGTAGATTTAACAACTGAAGCATGTGAGAGAAAAAATAGTGAACCAACACAAAACCCTAAGGAAAGAAAGCAGAGCACACAGATGACAACTGAGCAAGGACCAGACAGTTCCAAAGGGCAACACGGGCTAACTTCTCCACCTCACTGATGACTGATTGGCCAATAAATAATTAATTAACAGCCTTTAGCAATGTATATCCTGCTTGCAAAATGTCTTTGTGCACAGTAAAAATTCCTGTACAAACTCGCAATCACAGTAAAAGGGGTTGCATGAATAGTTTGACTGATACAAAGAAGCTCCAGAAGTGTTTTCATTCACCAAAAACTATTTAAAAAAAAATTAAGAATTACCACAAACTAAGGTGTTTACTTTTCATCTGGGCCAATAGCAAAAACAAATGTGTGCAAATCATGCCAGTGTCTGCAGAATCTTCGCAGACAATTTCAAAGGATTTTGTTTTGTTTTATTTAAGGCTTAATGGTGGTTGGAAATTTGGGGTTATTTCTCACTATCTTCTTCTACAGTTCACCCGTGTGCCAGCAAAACTCTCCTAAATTTGGTAGGTGACCAAAGAAGTATGGTGGATGCTACAAGACATGAACACACAAGGCTGTGGAAGAGCAATGCCTTGCCATGACACATGTAGGGCTACTCTGCAGTAAGAAGGTTTCCTAAACCAGGCTTCCTGCCCAGCCAGCACTCAGAGGTCTCCCAGGCAGGGTTGCCACCAGCTCCTTCTGGAGCCCTAATCCCTCCTTGCTGCCAAGAGTTGAGACAACTTAACTCTGTTTATGGAACAGAGTTCATGCCTGAGCAGTAACAAAATGTTTTTACAGCTCAATTCAACGTGTCATCTCAAAGATATCTTGCTGTTCCGACCTTTCCTTGCAGAAACGTGATTCCATGGCAAATTACAACCACCTCAGCACTTCTTCAGGGAGTCTAGTTTTGCTGGTGATATGTATTTCTGCTTCATACGTTCTTCATCATTAGAGGAATCAGTTGCAAAGAAAAGGATTTTATTTTAATCATGTGAATAATAATTAGAAAACTGTCACCACTCAGTGCTGAGTTTTGCCATTTTTTATGATAGCTTAATATAATCAATTTTCCTACATTAAAATGTTGCAAATTTTTAAGTTGTTTTGGGGTCAAACATCAAAAACCTCTGTATTTCTTTGGGAGTGGATCAACCTCACATTTTTCATATCAGTTTAGCTTTATAATGGGCTATGTACATTATTTGGATGAAAACTATGAATAAAGACATGTATTAGACTACTACTGACTCAGTGAAATGCAACATTTTCTTGTGTGAAACAAGACATACTTGCAATAGCAGTAGAAAACAAATTTTAGCAATATATTTAATAACTTCCCAAAACAAAAAAAGCAGGCATGTAAGCTGACATTTTGCCAGGTCAGGACTAATAATCATTACTGGTATTCCAAGTACTGCAAGTGCACTAACAAGCACAAGTTGCCATTCACTTGATTTTCATGCAGTTCCCCCATCATAAAGTTATTTTTCAATCTACAGAGAGTTTGCTGTCTCATATATAACTCTTCTAGATGTGAAGATTTCCCCAACAAACATATTTGTTACATCACACTCAGTGCCTCCAGCACAATGTTTGTTGTTTTGTTGATTCCTGTCCAAAACTGCAGCACTTTTTTGACAGACATCTAGTGTGTTCCCACTTCCCAAAAAAGAGGCAGCAAGACCAGAGCTGATATGTACTCAGCTACAGTCAGTCTCTGTGATGCAGAAACCTCTGGCTTCAGTGCTCCCTGCCCACACTGCTTTCTGGAAGGCTTTAAGGACAAGTTCACAAGGCAGAGTTTATGCCTCCCATAAACACAGACTGAGCAAGAAAGCACAATAAAACTTGTTAATAGCAAGACTAAATGAAACAGCAGAACACTGTGGAGCTTTATAATGTCCAAAACAGCAGTGTGAGAGTGCCTAGCTGACTACCCTTGAAAATAAAGTCAGTCATAAGCAGCTTTCCCTTTGCTTACCAAGAAATGGGTTTAGAGGGCTTGTGTTTCCCTTTCACCAGCTGTTAGCAAAACGGGTCTTCCGGCAGGTGACAGACTAAATGTCAAAATCTTTCACCTTGTTGAGGACAAACTGGAGTGACTTTCGTCAATCTACTTAGCAGCCCCAGTTCCAGGTGGGAATGGTGCCAGAGGGCTGTCCCTGGTCACTCAACAACACGCCAGCTCCCAGCTGACACAGTCCCCTGCCCCACACATTGTCCTTTTCCCTGACTGATTTCTGCACATGGCTTTGGGTCAAAATCTAAGGAAAATAAGCAAATCAGTAGAGAGACATTATAGGGGACAGTTGAGAAAACAGACAGTGCCCAAGGAGATTCAGTTTCCATTTTTGTTGATTGATGAGCAAAGGCACTAAACCAGAAGGATGGGTGAAACAGCTGTACAAGAAGCAGCAGTTTCAGTTCTTCTAGGTCTGAATAAACACATTTCATGTTTTGGCTTCACAATGGTATGAGACCTTTGAGTTTTGGCTTCACAATGGTATGAGACCTTTGAGATTCACTTTGAGATCACCACTCAAAGTAAGCCAGAAGCTCAGAATTAATCTCAGCTTGAATCAATTACTCTTTTCTGAGCTTCTCAACACAGTTGGTATTACTCAACACATAACTTAATTGAGTAATCTTTCTTTAGAGACACATTTTATCCAGTATTTCTTTTCAAACAACATTTCAGGCCATGTTCTCATTCAACTGTACCAATAGAATTTTCATTTATATTTTAAATAAATTCAGGTTCTGTTTCCCACCAGGCTGTATTCCAATCCTTGCAACCAAAACATCACTAGAAAACCAAGGGTAAACAAGAATCTAACACTGGAGACCTGTGTTTTCAACAACATTGTATGAATTCATTATACACTTTTTAACAGCTTCTTCATTAAAGAGTGCTTCCCACCCTGATATTTTATATATTTTGTGTCTCATAATTTGCAAGTCGCTCCTTGAATGTATATATTTAGGGGAGGGAGAGAGAGGTGTATGTTGTTTCATCTTAATGATAGTCAAATGACAATTAAACTAACTGAAATATTAAATATGGGAAATTTTTTAATATACAAGGACATCAGGCTGTAGATATTTTGTGAAGGTTCATACCCGCAATACCAAAAGTCAAGAGTACAAACAGGTAATTCATTAAATGAAAGATCTAACAAAACTGTACATATCCTAGATATATTATGTTTTTGTGCCTAACATTGAAACTGCTTATTGTGTTCTCATTTCAGGGTTTTATTCAGGATACAAATCCACATTTGGGGATTCTGGGATTTTTAATCATTTTCATGTAGACAATCAGTAAAGATGATATATTTACGTAAGCCCAGTTTGTCACTTTTATCTAGGTTTTTAATAAACTACAGAGGCCTTGGAACAACTCATTGCAGCACTTGTATGTTATAAGAGAAAGAGTTTAATATAAAAATTAAATAAGCTTTATTTCTGTTTAAAACTGGATCAAGCAAAGAGAAAAGGAAACAGAGAAGGTAACCCTTCAAGTACTAGGTTAATTTAAGCCCTCTCATAATGGTCCCTTTCAGGCACTTTCTCAAGCATCCTGCATTTCTACAGCCCTTAGCCAGGTTCCATACTCTACAGCTGCTCAAGCTATCTTGCAATATGCCCTAAAGACCTGCAGACCTGATTTAGTGGATGATGTCCCTGCCCATGCAGGGGGTTTGGAACCAGATGATCTCTAAGGTCCCTTTCAACCCAAACCATCTCTGATTTTTGATCAGGACTCACAGAGAGAATTTGATTCTGTAGCAAAACAGACAATGAAAAACATCAATACATCTATAATATCCTCTTTAAAATAACATGGTTGTTCAAGCAAAAAATTCACAAGTGTTGTCTCTGGTATTGAAATTTTTCAAGCCCTTGCTGGAATTATTGTTCAAATTAAACCAGACATATCCATAATATCTATCTCCAAGGTAGGTAGAACAAGATGAGATACACTTTTAAAAATATTTGCAAACCAAATATTTTCCTAATTTTCTTACTGCTACAACATTCCATTCAGCAGTACTCTGTGCTTATCATGAAAACTGTTCTGAACACAGATCACAGAAGATCAGAAATTACATTAATTCTTTCCTTTCAATATTGCACCTCAGTGGGAATGGTTACACCAGTTTGGTGATAGCTGAGCCTTTGACAAAACCCCTTGCTGAGTTGAGTAGAAAACCTCTTAAGAGCACAGTAGAAGAGAAATAATCTAAAATTTATTTTTCATGCACACTGTAAATTATTCCTTTCTTCTTAAATGTATTATTCCCATATTCCCCCAAAGGGCTTACTAATTATTCATATCATCATCAATAACACTGAGCATCTGGTTACAAATTAGCATGCTTTGGGAATACAAATCTTATGTAAGAAATTTTGGTCAGGAAACCTTGCCTGTGCTATTAAAAATTAATTCATAATGTTGACATATTGCTAATAATTTATGATTAGTGCTTTTTTTGTTTACCTCGTTAGGTTCGGCAGTTAAATTACACACATATACTTGTGTGGTTTTTCTGAAATAATTTGCTGCCTCTAGTCAGTAATTGGCTATTTAAATGAAATATGCAAATTTAAGTTTGCTAATTGTATTGAATTTACCTTAGATAAGGAAAACTACCTTGGCTCTGTTTTGTGTGGTACCTCTAGTATAACCATAGACTTTCAGTAAATATCACATTTCAATTCCAGATCTTAGCAATCTTCATCTCAAATGCATGGTAATATTGATCCTGCTTTGTGGTTGTTTTGCCCATTGTTTTCTGTCACAATCTCTAGTCATGTCACTGAAGTTATTTTTCAGAACCCTTTGCCTAATGAGATAAATTCAATGAAGTCATCTGACAATTCCATGATAATTTGAAAGGACAGGTTTTCAGAACAGGAAAATGCCCCTGCAAATGTAAAGATCACTGAATGTCATTTAGGGGCTATTTGAAGTGCTCAGCTCTCTAAATCTAAGACTTTAAATGTATTGGTAGGGCAAAGACGAGTCTCACTCCTCCACATGGAAAGCCAGAGGAGTTTGGAGTCTGCAGCATCAGAGGAACATGAACAGGAAGTAAAAACTGTACTAGGTCAGAAACTGGCCACCAAATGAGTTCGATTAAACAGCTTCACTTTTATCTTATAGACTTTTTAAATATATTTAAATTGTATTTAATGCAATTACTGAACAAAAAAAACTTCTCTCCATCCTTGACAAATTAATTGCTGTGCTCTAAAGTGGCAATAACACTAATTACAAGCGACTGTAATTTACAAATCCTGTTTGTTCCTGAGATCTTTCCTGTGGGTGTTTTCAGAGCTGATATGCAAAGACCCTGGCAAAGAATCTGATCAGAGAAAACTGGTGTTTAGCCCTACTAAGCTTGCAGCTGTCTGCATGCCAGCATCAAAGCATTGCTTTAACAAGGGAAAAAAGGACAACAGGTCTGAGTGGCAGGGTGTACTCTTCCCAGCCCTGCGAGCAGAGAGCCTGCAATGAAAAGCGCTATTATGGGGCACTGAGTCATGTCCTCCTTTCAAATACAGAAGAACATTTTAAAAGCAACCTTACCCAAAATGCCAAAAACTCGCTGTTTACTATTCTGCTTATTGGTTTCTAATGAAGCCAGAGGGCACAGACACGTTTCCTAACTACCAAAGCTGGCATGTCCTGTGAGTCACTTATACAAAGTGCAACTTTTGCTGAGAATGTCAGGGTGAAAGGCCACAGTCCCATCTAACCATGTGCTGTGCTGGAAAAATGCATCATCTTTTTTCTTTCCAATAATGAATATTGCTCTGGCACTACTGCTGTGTGGTCAGATACAGTATGTCCTCACAAACCTGTTCTGCACCTCCAGGGGGATATTTGGTCACTCAGTCTGAATGATTGAACCCAGCAGCACTTTTCTTTACAAATACCTTTTCTGTCAGCTTGGCTACTAGGGCAAAGTCTTTAATTAGTAAACTTCGTGCCACAGGCAGAGACTCTTTGCTAAGTCTCACCTTGGAGATGCAAGGCCTGGTGTGTGTACCTTTACATAAGAAACATTTCTGGTCAGCTTCTAAGTTTCTGACTATGCATAATCTTTGTGAAAGCAATAAAACAAGAACTTAAGCAATGCACAAAACATGTTTTCTCATCCTTCAGCTCAAGCAAATATATGGACACTGCTTATCACAGACCAGATCGGAATATTGTTCTGAAATCTGTCGCCTAGAAATGTCTGCTTTCTTGAATCAATTTACCAAGCATTCCTCAAATGTCCTTTTGCTGGTCCATTCACTCTGTTGCCCCCATGTGCAGAGATCTGAAGCTCTGTGGCATGCTTGGAGGGCTGCTGTGATAAGGAGCTGTGGAAATCCAGCAGAATCAGAGGTATAACATGTGACTGAAAACATACAGTGGAGATAGTGGCAGGAGGAAACTGGCTACCCAAGTAAAGGAACAGCACATTCATGCTGCAGCATTACACAGAATTTTTCTTCTTCTGTTATTTTGGAATGAAAGTGTGTGTCAAAATAATGATCTTCACAAATGGATTTTACTACTTCAATGTCTTAGGTTAGTGGTTTAATATCCTTTTCACTCATCAGACATAGACCTGGAACTCAGTCACATAGCAGTGCTAATAAACAGCTTCTAGCCTAGAGATAACATTAACCCTTATTTGGTGCCTCCAGAAAGAGCTACAGATTCACACACATACAAAAACTTCTGCACATCAAATGTGCAAAGCAAAAAAATAACTCTTAAACCATTTGATGTAAGAATTTTTAAAAGTCTAGTATAACATTCTATTTACTGAAAAAAATTATGAACCCTGAATTTAAAGGGTGAAGTTTACATACACCTTGATTATGTATGCATTCAACCTGGATATAATAATTGCTATATTGCAAATAACCAATTTTCTGAACAGAAAAATGAAAACTTTCAAAAAATATATGTTAAATTGAAAGCATTTTTTCTAGGTGATGGAAAACATTTTATGGTATGGCTGCTGGACATAATAAATTTCCTAATTTTCCCATACATGTATAATTTATAAGCATAGGTACAAAAAAATAATATTTCCAAGAATTCCATCTTATTCCACAAATACATGATTTATTTTCTAGTAGGACATTCAAACAATAATTTACTGTGGCTAAAATATTAAATAATGCAAGTGTGATGAGGCCTGTACTAATAATGCAAAAACAAATTATTATCTCCTCTACATTTCATTGACAGAACTTTACTTGAAATAATCACCTACAACAACATGATAATTTTGTATTTGAGTGGATGTGATCAACTAAGTTCACTGTGTTTTGTTATTATTATATTAAATTTGGGATAGCAAATTTTAAAGTACACATAGAACTTTTACCAAAAAACTGACAGAATGTATTCTCAGTATCAAAATATATTCAATTACAGGAAATTTTCTCAATGGAGCTTGTAGTTGAACTGAAGACAAAGTCTAATCAAAAGATCATAACTAATATGTCAATGTATTTGGGGTCCTGCTAAGCATGGCAGAATCTCTTTAATGATCTTTGGAGAGACTAGTCAATTTAATTTAAAGTAAACTCATAAAGTGTACAGAGGGAGAAAATGTCTTTCTTCTGTAGATGCACATCAAGAAGTTGCAAGCACTATGAAATAAACCAGACTGTGGCTGGTCAACATTTCTGATCAACATAAAATCACCATATCACACCAGGTTTTTATAGTAAACTTTTAGAATGAAAGGTCTCCCACTTCCCCACAGTAAGATATCTAAACCAAGATTTAAGTGTACACATGCACACACGGACACTCTTCTTCCTCTAGCTGGCTGAGGTAACAGGACCTCCAGTACCATCTCCTTTCCAGGGAGAGGACACAGAGGAGATCCTTCCCAATGTACTACATTGTTCCCTGTACTTCACCATCTTCTAGAGACCGTTCCTTTCCCTCACTTCTTGCAACGATTTGCACCTACTTCTGGCCACCTTCTTTCACCAAAAGCCTGTCTACTTCAGATTACCTCCTCATCATTCTCTCTCTTCATTTATATTCTCATATAACACCTTTAGCTCTCTGCTTACTCATCCTTGGTCCCTTCCTAGCTCCTCACAACTCCTTTCTCCCCAGTCTCCCTGCATTCCATTAAACCTCTCTCCAGGCTTCTTCTTGCCCTGTTCCCACTCTTCTGCACTGCTGTTATGGTTCATTTGCACCTACAGAAACACCCATCCAGTCACTGGAGCATTGAGGTAGGCAGGTAGGCAAGCAGACTCCACCCTTTTAATGGAAGGGAGGGAGAGAGGCACCTCTTTTAGTACATATATTGCTATATAACAAGGGTAGGAGAAGCCAGCATCACACTGTGTCCAGAACTACTCTGATAATTTATATCAGATTTATCAGTTTACTCTGATCAAATATTCATTTCCTCTGATATTCCGGCAGCAGATGACAAAATAACTGAGAGATTTTAATGGGAGTGAAAAGTAGCACAGAGCAATTGAAACCTGAACACAAGGAAGAATAAGATAGATGAGCTCAATTCTGAATCAGATTCATGAAATCATCCAGCTAGGCTGAGGAACAAGGGCCCAGCCATCCAGATGCATCATGGAGCCCAGAGCTCCAGGTCACTAAAATAAATCTCTTTAACTGAGCAAGAATTACAGCGACTTGACATGATTCAGTGTCATTCTTCAGTTGTTCTTGCAGGAATGTTGGCATAAAGTGGAAGTTTGTCAACATAAGGATGGATGACTGCAAGAGTTACTGTGGGCAGCAGGTCATGTCCAAGGCAGACTCCAGCACAGTGCAGGAAATTGCTGTTGATACTCAAAAATAGAGTCCAGCATAACCTGGGAAACTGCACTAGGGCTGTTTTAAAAGTAGGTCACAAGTTTCACATCTCAGGGGAGACAGATCATGCACATAATAGGATACATACATTTTTAATCAGAACATGATCCATGGAAATATTTTGGGAAAAAAAAAAACCTCTGTAGTTCTCCACATTTGAAAAACATTAATAGGAGGCCTGTCAAAGCCAGTTCTTGTGATCCACATTGCAAACTTTCTGTGGAAACTGTGTGGACAAGAAATAGACAATGGCTAGCTAGTGAAGTTCCTACCAATGAAAAATTTATTAAATATTGCTACCAGCATTTTCTCCAAGTCAGTGTGCAAAACAAACTATTGGACCACCAAAATGTATGTCTTATATGTCTTATATCTACTGTTAATAATATCAAAGCTTCAGCACACAGATATCCACTAGTTTGACAGGAAGGATTGAAAACCCTGAGAGACATAGTAAGATAAAGTTGCCTGGAGCAAAAAGATACTGTCATAAATTCTACATTACTAGATCATTCATGACAAATTTGTCTGCAAAAATATTGGGTAAATTTCATGGACAAATTGGATGTGGTACCATCCAAGTCCCAGGCAAAAATTGCCTGTGTTCAGATCAGAAAGTGTGCAGCAAGCCCTTCTCATAAAAGTAATAAAAACATAATCACAAGGAATGGAATGAGATAATGTTTAATGTTTTCAAAACCTAATTCAACTGAACCTCTGAATGACCATCTGGAAATGGGAAGGAGAGGCAATTTCACAAGGTCCTTTGAGGACAGGAAATAATTGATCAAAAGAAACATGTTGCATCTGTTCACCATCGCTCTGGATTAGGGTGAAAGAAGA
The DNA here is from genome assembly GCA_003676055.1 of Chloebia gouldiae. Taxonomy (NCBI): domain Eukaryota; kingdom Metazoa; phylum Chordata; class Aves; order Passeriformes; family Passeridae; genus Chloebia; species Chloebia gouldiae. Next base: position 2,826,597 of record QUSF01000006.1, read on the forward strand.
ACAAATAATGCAGACAGTGTAGTTACTCTGGCTTTGAATTTGAAACATCACGTTTACAGGGACTGGTAATATATCCAACTGAAAAATACACTGTATTTTGGGTCCTACTGTAAAATGGATCCTACTGTCAGCATTAGTAGAAGTTAGTTTTTCCAAATGTAGTCAGAAGTTTGATGGAAAATGTAAGGCTACTGTTGCCTTAAGAGGTTGTCTAAAAGCAGCTGAAGTACAAACTCTGAAGGAGAGTCACATAAAATAAAGTCCTCTAATTGCAGGGAAAAATTGCAAAGAGAAGTAGAAATATCACTCAGTTGATTTACTGATAAGCTAAATAATTTCAGAATACTTTTTAAATGTACTACTACTTCTAAAGCAAATTTTACAAATTTATCACTTCTTAATATGTACTAAATGAAGGGATCAGAAACAGATCTTCAGGATTTAAGAGAGTACCAAAATGCTGACCTTTATAAATACAAAAACCTCATCTCCTGGCGAGGCACATATTAAAAGCTGTGCTACATTATAGCACAAGATCGGCAGAACATTTGTTCCATTTGTCCTTGCTCTTCAGGGTTTTGTGTTGATTCTTAGGCTGAAGTCTTTTGTGTTGGTAAACAGATTCAGAGAAAGGATTCAGCAAAGGCATTTAGCCTTTGAAAGAGCCTTTCACTAGGTTATTTCTGAAAACAAAGAGAAGATAATGATACCGCTGTGTTCACAGGATACCATGCGACTTTTTTCCTTCTGTCTTCCTATTGTTTCAATTTAACTTTACAACACGTGGCATCAAGGGAAAAAATAAAATCTGTGACCAGTACAATTATCCAATACCAGAATTATTTAAACCAATGGGATTCATATTTCATACTCTTCCAAAAGGACGAGGGAAAATGTTGTTATTCTGACATTTTCTAACGTCTAAGAAGCATAATTCCAGGAATGCTTCAGTGACTCGATGTGACTCATTGACTCTTCTTTGAGAAGGGTCATCGTGATCCCGTGATCCGTGTGTTTGATTTGTGCCTATCTCCACTCCGGAGAAGATGACAGGTTTAATAGGGTTGAGAGAGCACATTTGAATTAATCTGTCTTAAAGAACCATTTGTAACTTGATTTGAAACAGGTATTTTTATGGTGTGGCAAAAGAGAAAGGTTTATATACTCAGTCTGTTTAACTTTCAGTCGCCTCCACGCGTTCAAGCTTTATTGAAGAACAAATGCAGAAGTATCAAAATACCTCAAAAATAAAATGTGTGTTTATTATTTGGTGTAACACTGGAAACAAAACTGCTGTAGAGCACCTGTTCTCAAAAAGCATCCAAAAATCATCCCTCATCTTGAGGGCAAATATTCCAAAGACACAACACTGTCAGATGTTTAAAGATTCTACTGCAACATAGGGCTACAGCAACTCCCACCCCACTGAGTCCAAATCACCCACCTACAGTGATAGTTCCTGTTCACAAATACTGAACCAACATATCACAAGTCCATCACATTAAGGACAGACAGAAGCAGAACTGGCTTATCTTTGTATGCCAAAATGTAATTCTGTGACAGGAGCTGAGCCATTCCGAGTTTGGTGGAAAACCTGCATGTTGTAAGTTCATAGAACTGTACCTCTACTGTAATGGGCCCTAAGACTTGTTAAAGGAAATCTCTGTTTCAGGAGTTCACAAAACATAATGTTATGTCATTACAAAGCAAGCAATATTCAGTAAGCTCTCAAAATACGTTTGCAAAGAGTATGAACACATCTGGTAGCAAAATATCTTCTTACTGGAAGTCAAGTAAGTTGTCCCTTGATCATTGCTAATGTTTTCCACACTTTTCTACACAATCCATGCTGCAATTGAATAATTTAGGTTTCAACTAGTTCTAAAGATCATAGAAAAAAAAAAACCCTAGCAGTATATTCTTTACAAAGATAAGGACCAACTCATGAGCAGTTGGTATTGATTGTAATAGTTTCAGGGGTAAATAATAAAATCTGTCCAAAAATCTATTTTTTCAAGTAGTTTGTTTGAAAATAAACTGCATAAAAAGGTGCTTTAGGATTTTACATCCAGGTAGTTTTTGGTATAGACATAATGATAAAGCTCAGTAAAGGAAAAATTACATCAAATAGCAAAAAGAATTTCCTTAAAACCAAGACCCTGGCATATAAAAGAAAAAAAATCCCTGGCACTAAGACCATTTAAAATTACTCACAGAACAATTTCCCACTCCCCACCATAGGCAAGATCTTTCTTGGCTGTAAACTAAATGAATTTGCTGCTGGCTTGGATAGCAAGGGTGAAACATGATGATGCAGTCTGGCTTCCACAAGAGTTCCCTTTGTGATCTAGTGGGGCTCTGCTAACAGGAACACAACCACCAGCCTGCCAAACTCCTGAACTTTCAGCCCCAGGTGAAACAAACCTTGGTCACCGGGAAATAAATATATTGAGTAGCAGCTATCAGACAAGCTGGTCAGTAGTTTGTTTGAGCTCAGGAAACTCCTTTCCCAGCATATCTGAAAATATAGAAGTCACTACAGAAACAGATTTCCAAAGGCTTTGCTTACTAAATAACTTCTGTTTAAACAGAACTAGAATTATTGGTTTATAAATCCTTTAGGGCAGAAACTCTTCACATTTACATAGATAACATCTAACAGAATACAGCTCCATTATGAACATATTTTGTGAACATAAAACACTACCATGATAAGTAAATATTAAAACACCCCTATGCATAGATTTGGCAGAATGCACCAAATGGTATAAAGGCCAGCATTTTTGCCCACATGTTTTTGCCCCCGATACTATTTCTACTGTGGTTCATCACAATTCATTCTGCAATTCTGAAGCAAGAGGTGAGTGCAGTAGTGTATTTGTCCCTCTCCCTACACAAGCATACAACTCCTGCAAAATTTGATAGGTTTATTTCATTGCAATATCGTAACATTCAAGCAATAGCTTGTTTAGCCTTCAAATCAAGTAATGCTGTAAGGAGATGAGGTGAGTTCTCTTTTGCTGTCTTCTTCCCTATTCAACGGGTAATTGTTGTAAGTTTAAAACACAAAATGTGTTTTTAAACCAGGAAGTTTTAGGATAGGAGATGACCCAGCCCCCTATATCAAAACAGCATCACCCTTGCCTACTTGTGGTGCTAGCAAACCTCTCATATACATGGATTTTACCTAGGGGCACAACAGGACTTCCAATGCTGCAAACTGCTCTTGTAGGTTAGTAGATTACAAGAGCACCAAGGAATGATTCATTAACCTCAAGAGGTTCACTGACACAGCTACATTATAAAAATCAAAGGTCTTCAGTGCAGATGGCCCTCTAGATGTCTACATCTCCTGTCCCATTACTAGTTCTGTAATTTCTGCTTCTTTATTAAGGTCTGATTTCACAGATTTCTAAATGTCCCATGACAGTCAGATTTAGAAGCACAAATGGTTCAGCCTGGGCATTTTAAAGCTGAACACCATCCCTTTACCTGGAAGAATAGAATGGTCAAGAGATAAATTTCTAATCCCTTATGAAGTCTTATAAACATATATGCTAAAATCAGCTTCAGAGCAAAGGATTTTAAATTGCATTGCAGTTACTATGTAACTTAAGAGTTAATCTGTGCTTCTTGTCTGACCATGCTGTCAGTAAATCAAGGAATACTGTAATAAAAATTTTAACATACTGTGGCCATAATAATATTAAGAGGATTTATCTGCATACCCATTCTGATTATTTGAACATTAGACATTATCTCAAGGCTTCTGAAATAAATCTTCTTCCTTTTTGCTGGCCTAAAAAAATACAGAAGCTCCTTTGTTATCTGTCTATACCAGTGGTTTTGTTTAGGAAATGGATCCAGCTTGCCTTGATATTGCATTAGATATCAGAAGAGTGATCCAAAGCGGGGAAAACGTCTCCCTCGATTTATAAGGCTTTATATCAAATCACAAATGTCCAGAGCACAGTTTCCTTTCACCAGCTGAGATATTCAACCCTATGCCCAACAGAGGCCATATAAGCTAATGTCAGAGGATTCCCTTCCCAGGTTAATTATCTGCTTCAGAAAGAATCTTTCAATTTACAATACCTTTCCAATGCATCTCACTAATACAATTACTGAGATAAAAACCATTTTCAGGATATGTGAAAAATGGAGCCACACTTCTGAGCTTTTGAAAGCCACATTAATGATGACCACATGCTGTGCAGTGTATATCAGACCAGCAGACAACTTTAAACACTTTTTGTGTTTGCAAGAACTTTAATTGCCTTGGTGGAAACCTAATGAGTAGCCTGTTATGTTCTCCAAAGTTTTTGTTTAGTATAATATTTGCATTGCTTTAGGCAGAAGGAAATAATATCTTTGTAAGGATGAGTTTTCATGTGTCTAGATAGACTTTTAAGTGAACTTAACAATATTTGAAACCACTTCTTTCTGCCTTGACCATTGAAGTGCATGAGAACAGAAGTACTGGGAAAGCATGAAACAAACTCTGGAAAAGGTCAGGCTTTCACAGCAAATTTCCATAATTCATTATAGATTCACTACACATGGACAGGCTGCAGTAAATTGTTCTGCGGACAAAACTACAAAGCATAATGAGTAGAACAATCTGAACTGCTCACAACACAAGCTATGAGATGTCTAATTAGGGAAAATTAATTCATCAGAAAAGTTCAGTCTGCAATCTTGGATTCTGAGTTTTACTGCTGAAATTCAAAGTGATTCAGGTCATGTGTACTGAACTATTCATGATGCTTTATGTCTGAATTTTTCTAAATTATGGATGTTATAAATGGTGCCCTCCATTTAAGGCAAGAGTTATCTTCCAGTGTATGCAGTGCAACTGAGAGGAGACCAGCTTGCAAAATCAGCTGAATATTTTTCTGTACCCAGGCTAGAGCCACGCTTTTATCTTATTACTTTAATGCTTTCACTCCATTATTTCCTTACTTGAGAGCGGCATAAATGATTCCCTCTTGCTGGTGAGCTTTGGATGTAAAACTGGGCAGAGTCTCAAAGTCTGGAGATCATTTACTGAATCTACATCTTTTCAGACCAGCTAAACATTGGCACAAACAAGAACATTAGTCACCCTCATGACTAATGTTCGTTAGTAACATTTTTAGGTTCAGAAACACAGTAGCTCAGATTATCCATCATTTGAGACAACCAGTCCTTCAGTTTCTGGACAAATGAGTGGTGCATTGCTCACAGGTAGAAATGTCATTTTGCTTTTTAAATCTGATATTTAACAATAACTAACCTGGAATCTGGGAATCTTTCCCACTCTTGCAACAAGGTCCATTCTCTGTATGCCTAGTGAATATTTGTTGAGATAAGACTCAAATGTACACATATCATTGCCCCTCCAGGCCTTGAACTATCACACTGCTTTCACTGGTGAAATATGATTAGGTGGGATCCACTGCCTGCCTATAAAGATGATGGAAGGACCAGGGGTTTTGGGCCACCTGCAGAGCATGCCAGGCCCATAATTTAGAAACAGTGAGGACTCTGTCTAGTAAAAGAAGGCTAAGCACAAACACAGACCTTCCTAGCCTTCCTCCAGAAGTGAAAATACTGTGTCTCCTAACCTAGACAGCTGGTCCTTATGGATCTTCTTTAGTGAGACTCTTCAGCCATTATAGCCTGTAATTAGTGTCCACTTACCCATTTTCCTGAAAAACACTGAAATGAAATTGCAAAGACCTTTTATTTCTTATGAAAAACCAGCGGCTATTTCAAGGACTTGGTAACTAAAGAGAATGCTGCATGATTAATTTCCAGATGGTTCATGTTTTCTGTAATTCAGGGACAAACCCTGGTCCAAAATCCTTTGAGTAATGGGCACTGGACCCACTGAGTGCTCTAGTTTCTTCAGAGTACAGGGATTCATTGTGTTGAAGAGTTACTAGTTAATGGTTATAATAGTGTACAATAATAGAGTGTTACTGGAACAGATAATCTGAGTTTGTAGAAAGCAAAAAACTCCTGCAAACACTGAGCTGGCTGCTGCTTTCTAATACAGTGATAGAGGTCAAAATGGCAGCTTTAAATAGTGAAGAAATGCTTTGTTTAATGTTGAACCAAAGAAACTCTATATACTATACCTTCATACTCTTTAACAAAGCCAAACTTGCAGACTACACACAGACACGCTATCGATCTCCCAAAACACTGCTTCACAGCCCTGGGAGAGGGAAGTAGCAGCCATAGTGTTAAATGCCAATGCAATGCCTTCAGAGAGAAGCAAAATTCCGGCACTTGAAATGAAAGAGAACTTTTCTGTAAAGGACAGTTTACGTAACTTTTGCGCTGTGTAAATCTCCTGGTAATGCATTAGGACCCTAAAGAGGTTTAAATGGCGAAAGCCTCTCAGCTTATCTTGGAGCTTACTTGGAGTTACAGTGTTCTTCCAGAGCTTGGTGATATTATTGCCCAAAGGGCGGCAATATAGAGAAGAGGTCACAAGAAGTCTGTCACACCACATACTCTACACCCTGAGTTATTCACTGTTTCATTCATTTTATAAAGCAATTTACCAACTTAAAATGAAAAACTTTCTGCTCACTCCAGTTCCCTCTTTCAAGCACAGCTTTTTCTTCCCAAAACCATTTTACTGAAAAATGTGTCATGTGAGCAGGACCAGCAGAACCCCTCCCTGCTACAAGGCCCACACAGCACTAGGGGAAGGTGTATAGCCCCCCTTAGTTTAGCTCAACCTGGAAATGAGAAAACAGATAATGACAGAGAGGTAAAATGTCCCAACTTTAGACTGGGAAATAAGGAAAGCAAGCAGAATGAGCTTATAGTGGAGAATGTTTGCTAAAAAATTCCACCTCATTTACACATAGGTTCAGCACTGCCTGCAATCCCCTTCCACCACCTGGTTGTGAGAGACAGAGTCTGAAAATCTGGCACAAGCCAAGTCTGAGGCTGGCCAGTGGAGGCCAGTGTGCTGCTGGATAATGTTCAGAGACACTAATTAATTAAATTCCATATGGAGTTAAACAATGGGACTTTGAGAACATTTTGACAAATATGTTGGACCCCTACATTGGTTAGTCTCATCATTCAGGTTGGGTGTTGGAAACCAGAGCCAAAGGAGATGTAGTGACTACCATGGTGATCCAATCTAACATCCATCCTTGCTAATGTCTAACATCCTTGCTCGCTGATCTCTGTACAATGTAAATCTTTCTTCCTGAACAATAAGTGAATATCCACTGCCACCACCAATACAATCCTCTGAAATCCTCCCTTGGAAAGTGCTAGGTATTAGGATGTTGATTTGATTGCATCTAAATCAGAGACAGACAAGATTGCGGGGTCAAAGAAGAGAGAGGGAGGGATGCCTAAAGTCATGAAAGGAAGCAAGTAGGATGGTTCTTCAAGAGAGTTAGATGTGCCTGTCTGTCACCTCTGTCACTGAACCCAAAGTGCCTAAGGAAGCTGTTCCACTCCTCCTCTCTGATCACAATGAGACTCCATGGCCAGTAGGAAGGGCACATTCCCATCTTGGGAATGAGAAAATCCATGCAGTATCCTGTATTTCCTAACCCTCAGGATTAGTAACAGCAGCGGAACCAGCACAGTATGATCCACAATCACATGGATAATCTGGCCTGTTTCCTTGGGAAGCCGATGAATATTGTGCTGCAGAACCTCACTAACTGCCAGAAGCTCACTAAGGCAAAGGACTGTTTTTCCCCAGTTGCAAATAAAGATTTTCAAGTTGCAGTTTTCTGTCTGGTTCTCAGAGAAGAGGTGTTGCCAGGAAATATTTTTATGAGAACTGCTGTTATCGTCAATGCAGCAGTAAGACACCACTAAACATTCCCTGCTGCTGAGACCAGTTTTGCAAAGACCCCTGGGGTTTTTACTAGTCTGATTAGAATTTGATGGCCTTATAAGAAACTTGAATAGAGTACAGCTCAGGAAATATCTCTACTGCATTTTATGGCCATATTGGGAGTTAAGGATGTATGCAATATGTGTTTTTTCAACAGCCCACCCCCAAGCACTTGGAGATGCCTGTCCCTGCTGCAGCAGGTAAATCACTCTGATTTACAATTTGGCATATTAAGATAAATTAATAAATATTTCTTTAATGCCCCTAGTTGTGATGTGACTCACAAGAGCTCTTATCAAAAGTAAAAAATGAAGCTGTCATCAGTCAAAACTCTTTCAGTGCCAGTTAATGTCATACAACAATTGCTTCTGAAAAAAGTTATGTTAACTTCAAAAAGGAGAGGGGGGGGATGGACACAATTTAATGCTTGGGTTGTATAAACATCACCCCAGAGTGCTCTATTTAGAGGAACTCTAGGTCTCATCCCTGCACCATCTCACTCATTTCTCACATATCTCCTGTCATATCTGAACTAAAGCAGAAAGCACTTTAGGCCAGGACCAAGTCTTTTTATATTTTGTAAAGCATTTAGAATGCTTTTAATTGCACTAAGAGAATGTATACTATATAAAGAGGAATGAATTACCACTGTGGAAGAAGATTTCTACGTGCTGCCCTAAGTTTGCAACTGCTCATTATGTAACAGTAATAGCAAGAAGACCTTCATGTACTAAGTAAGACACAAAATGGCTAAGTGAGTTATACTACACCAGCACTACTGTGACTATCAAGAGCTAAACATCTGCACTGGAAGAGAAACTGAATCCCATGAGCAAAACACATAGCTACTCTACCATTTCATGTATTCTCATCAAATCAGTATTTCATATAAAGTTTATTCTTTTTGGTCAGAATCTAAAACTTCTACATGATAAATCCCAAACTTCCTGCATACACATGCCTCTGTTTTGGTGCTGTGCATCATATTTTCCAGTCTCCACAGAGCTCTAAGCAACCCTTCTTCATGTTCAACAAGAACCTTGAAACTCCCACTTGCAGTTTACTGGGTTTCTAATCATCCTCTCCAGTGACAAATTTCAGTTCACATTTGTTCTTTCCTCCTTTTTCTCACCCTCCTTTTTCTCATAATACCTCCTTTCCTAATATATCATCAGGCTGGTGAAGGATGACTAAAGGTAGCGTTGATGTTAACTGGTAGATGCAGACATTTTGAGTATGATATTTTTAATGTGCACAACCATCTTTATGTGGTCAAGCAGAGATGTGACTTCACAGTTTTGACAGCAGCTTCCCATATGGCTGCATTTAGCCTGTGGTTGCATGATGGTGTATCTAAGCACCACCAAAAATACAAAATGGATTTGATCAGAGTTGAGAAGGTGACTGCAGTTCAGACAGATTAAACACACCACACAGGAGAGAGTTTAAGCTCTGTAATGGTTTCATCCTCCTATGGAGGCTTTATGATGGCTGTAGGAGGCAGATGTTCCTAGATCTAAGCATAAGATCTAAGAATGGAAATGTACAGACAGATTGTACCTGACTGGGCATAGAACCTGACAGTACAAAATAGATCCATCAGTGGTTTTGAGCAAATTTGAATGAGCAGTGAGTTTATGTTAAATCAAAGCTTGGCTTCAGATGGACATGGAATTTCTGATGAAATGTGAAGGTCCCTGCAGGCAGATTTACCATGACATTCAAATACTGTAATGTGCCCTCTTCCAGTTCTACCTCTGTCAAATTAGGTTGCAAGGTCGACTAATGTCCAGGTCTTTCCCAGCAAATCTCCTTGCAAGGGATATGGGCAAAAAAACTCCAAAGCAAAATTTTGGATTGTCCCTGAACTGATTGATCATCACCCCTGTCAAGAGCACAGCTCTGGGAGACAAGTGTAGTCACACTGGGAGGACTTTGTACCCTGCACATGCAGTTCAACACAGTATAACACCACTGACACCTGCCAATGGAGCTGAAAGGACTCAGGCCAGTTATACGTGCCAAAGGCATAGAAGTATTCAGGTATTTCTGGTTGTTGCAAGAAAACAGGAAGATTTAAGGCCAAAGGAGAATCTTGACAGCTTCAGCTGAAATCTTCAGGTATGGGCCATGCGCACTGACAGAGGTGTAGCCAGTACCATTTGTGTTCTGTGATGTTTCCACATCAAGTCATCCTGTGAAAGGAGCAGCACAACATGGTAATTTATGTCCTTCCTTTCTCTTTCTATTCTAAAAGCTTGAGGATATGGTAAGCACTGGAGAAGGAATAATTTTTGTACCCATAAAAAGCCATTGTCTTCTTTTAAATGTTTTTGATTTTTTTTTTATTTCCAGTAAATAAACATAGAAATCAATTTCCGTATGCAGTCAGGTGACTCTCAGGATTCTCGTCATCAAACACTTATGGATGGAGAAACAAGCACAAAGGAAATGCTTCCCATAAAATGCTTATGGAATTAAAGAGTGAATTAAGAAGTCAAAGAATTTCAAATTTTTAGTAAGACAGTTGAAAATAGAGGTGGTACAACTGGAAAGAGTATAGGCAAAAAATATCCAATTATTTACCACAAATAATTTGCCCATATCGATGATGTATTGTCTTATAAGTGAAGAGACATTTCCATATGGGAATTACACCACAGTTTAGCACCTTGTACTTTATCCTGTCCCTCTCTCCCTTCTATTTTCTCTCATTTCAGTTGTTATTCTAGCCCTTGTTGGAAAAAAGAAGCTGAGGAGTTGCTGCCATAACAAGCCATTTGAATGAGAAGTGTACAGAAGAGAGTGAGAGAAAGTGGTAATCAGCAGCCCATACCAAATATAAAAGAACTAGAGTACTACATCTCAGAATAAAACCAAATAAATGGCTAGAAACTGCCCTTAGTAAGGCAGTTGCCTTCCTGAACTTCACGTCTTCAAGACAAAGGGTCAACATACACGGGCAGAGCTGACCCAGAGCAGTTTCAATTTTATCGTGACTCTCTGAATGTTGTTCATTTGCTACATTGCAAATAATGGTCCCTTTTTGTCACCACGAGAATAACAGTGACATGAAAATGCTTCTCATGCCATTCAGTGCAAGTCACTGCAGTGAATTTCTTCCGACTTAGTTCTTCTGTCCCGAATGCAGCAATTTTTCCATGGTTTCCGTGGTTATCCTCCTTGTTCCGAGTTGCACAACTGCTTTGTTTACAGCTTATTTCTTCTAGCTGGAAACAAATTGCTCCAAAGAGGCACCCTGGCCCTTCCTCATTCACTGAAGGCCAGGCGAAGCTCCGAAGGAAGGCGATGTTTGCTACCATCTGCTGGTGAACTAGAGCTGGGGACCAAAGGAGCATCACAGACTTGATTTTATGCATGACTTGGACCTTTAACAAGAACCTGCTGATTCTTTTGAGTAATATTCATGTAAGGGTTTGGGAGTGGGCTAAAAAATACTGATATTTTTACAGAGGAGCAAAAGCTAGCAAAGGAGGATGTGCTAGACATAATGAAAAATAGAGGGAGAAAGGGATTTAAGCTCTCTGAAGATGTGCAACTCTATGCTAGCAAGAACTTTGAGGAGTCACGGAGCTATGGAATTCTCAGAAATATAATGACAGGAAGAAAATCTTGATCTGTTATCATGGCTCAAGGAAATAAAGATCCGAGAGTGTTGCTGGAAATAATAGTAAGCCATCATTTCAAAAAGTACTTGCTTCTAAGGCAGTAGTTCCCAAATTAGGCATCATAATACCAGAGGTGTGTGAAGATGTGTTCAGCATTACTGAGACAAGTATTTGAGGTCATAGATTGTTACAGGACTCTGAGCACTGTATAGAGGGAAGGGACTTAGTTAAACTCCTTTGAGGTGCATCCAGAAGTAACAAATATACAAAATGTGAGTCTGCACTCACAAGCAGAGAAAATAAAGAGACATGTCACACATGGTTGTCAACCTTCAACAAAGTTCATAGAAGCTGATATGCAGATATCTGGTGTATATATTGGAATACTCTTTAAAATCAAAGTAAAAACAAAAAACTTTAAAAATTAAAACTGAGAGCAATAGAAGTTTCTGATTTTTTTTCAGGGAAATTAGATTTGTAAGTGTTCAGTAGCTCTATATTTAACAGTTAGAAACAGTGGTTACTGTTCAAGGAGAAATGTACTGTTCTATAAGCTGAAAACAAGGCCCAAGTAAAGAACAAGTTGAAATTTTCTGCCAAAAGTTCTGAGCCTCCTCATCTTCACTGCCTCAACAGCTTTAATAGGATCTGGGGAGAAAATCAGATCCTTGGACCAATGTAAGACCTTACAGTGAATTCAAGCCCAAATAATCCCTTACAGTATGTGCCACATTCATGCTGTCCTGTTGTGCTGCTCTTCCAGATGCCATCACATGAGGATGACATTTGACACCACTTTACTGTCCTTTCTGCTCATGGTCTGGTCCTTTGTTTCCATGCTCTAAATCCATAGATCAGCCTGTTTCTGCTTGTACTGTATTCACTGTGGTGGTTTTCAATGCTGGGGGTGTATTTCGGAACTATGACAACAAACTAGTAACAGACGGTTCAGTAATGTGCACTTACTCTTGCTGAAGAGAGCAGACAACTGTAGCTCTATGCAAGTCTAACTGAGGTTTCCAAAGCAGCAACAGGGGAGGTTAATCTGAGCCAGAAAAGCTGTCTGCTGCTGCCCACTTCCCACGCCTCCCACCCCACCTCCTTTTCAGGCTGACGCACTGTATTCAGCTTACTGCAGAGAGAAAATGAGCACTAAGGCCCTGATTTTTCTGCTTTCCTTATCACAGATATTGCCAACTTCGTAGGATTTGAACATTGTTCCCACATCCTTAGGGGGGGGGTTTACATCATTATTTTTAACAGCCTTCCAGGCGACAGGTCCCTGCCCCAATGGCTGTAATTGCCAGGGAGACAGGGCCATTGTGCAGCTTTCCAAAGCTGGCAACAATGCGCCTTCGGGTCGGGCTCCAACTGACTGCAAAGCTGCCCCCAGCCCATTTATCTGTCCATGTCAGGGAGATAAAGTGCAGCATCATTTGGCACGAAAGCCCCGAGTTAGGTTGATCCCCATCAAGTGGACTTCCTGGCCTGGAATAGAAAGCCACAAGCCAGCAGTTTTTGCTGCTTTCTCCCATACAGTTCAGACAGGATCCAATGAAGCTGAACCACCAACAGTAAGAAAAAAAATCAATAGGATTCAAGCATAGCTAAGCCTCCATGGGCAAATACATTCTGTAACTAAATCTGCTGGTACCCTGTGAATTTCATTTATCTAAGTAGCATGTTGTCTGTTCAAGGGTTAGTAAATGAGTGGTAGGAGTTTGTAGGTATATCAATAGCTGCATGATCTTGTTATCTGCTCTTGAAGTCAGATAGAGACACAACACAAGACTCCCCAAATGTTAGCAGCAACTGATTGAAAATGCAACAGTAATTCAAGTGAGCAAAACCTGAACAGCCCTTTGAAGAGGGATTCTGGCCAAGCTGATACCAGCTGCAGCCTGATTTTTGTAACCCATGCACATCTCAGGTTACTCAGCCCTTTGCTCTGCTGGCCAGCTACACACCTGTCAACAGATCAAGAAGTACCAGCAGCCTGTTCTCTAAGGAGCAGAGAAATGAGCAAAGGCAGAGTGACACAGAGAGGTGAGAAAGAGCAGCCCAGTCCCCTCCTTCAGGCTTTATGAGAAAGATGCTCACAGTTTATAGGAGTGATTCTTCTTGCTTTGGCCTTCAGGCATTGGTGCTGTGTGAACAGCCACATTCAACTCTGAGCCTTTTTCACTTGTCAACTTGAGCCCTTTTCAGCTGTCACTTCTCTCTAGTTGTCCTATGTCCATACCCTTCCCCACTTCTAATTAAACTAGTTTTTCAAAACTAGTGGGGTTTATGCCCCACAGATTGAAATGTTTGGAGCAGGAATACTGTGTTTTATTCATTAAAATATGTAGAAATAAGTATTTTCCAGATAATTTAAATGGGGTGAAATACTTTTCACCAATACTTCTAATCAGAAATTAATTTCTGAGGGAAATGAACACTGCCACTGCATAGCATAGGGTAGAAAGGAAGCAATTTAGGACAGAACTTGCTCTGTTCCTCCCAGCCTCAAGACACCTGGTATAGAGTTCCCACAGCATCCTTGTCCCACCACACCATGCAAGACGCATCTGCTGGTCATGCTATGCTATGTGGAAAAGCAGAACATGTAAATGTTATCTGCGGACTGAGCCACTGACTCTTGACGAAAAATCTTGGCAATCTGAAAGGAGACATCTCTGTCCTCCCTTCCTCCAGCAGTGATGTGACCTCTTACAGCTTTAAAGGATTTAAATTAACTTGCAATACCAGTGCTGTTCTGGCTGACATAAGGACATAAGCAAAGTGAGGTTGTGGGGAAACAGTCTTTCATTAGCCTCCTACTGTCAAAATGGAAGGCTTGTGCACATGAAACCACGACAGATTTTTGTCATCTGTAATAGCTGGCCAATAAAACATCCTTACTCCTTCCACAAAGCTTTCCCTAAAGTAACTTTGTAGTAATTATGTAAGCTCTACGGCAAAGCCATCTCTTCTGCTTGCTCGGCATCCTATCTTGTTTTTTCATATAACTGTGACTACTTTCTTACCTATTTTTTATTTAGTTCATCAATAAATGTACTACATTTTACAAAGTTATACTGTACTATAGATTTTTTCTTAACTTTTAAGCATTTACTTATATTTGCACCTTGCACATATCAAATAATTTAAATTATTCAAATAAGAGAAGTGATGGAGAAATGAAAAGGCATGCTAGGGTGCACTTTTCAGTATTTGCCTGTTTCTTCCAGAAGCATTTACTACAATGTACTCATGTCTAATATAAATGATCACTGAAATGCAACATACAGCTGGGTTATGTTTGCATCCCTGTCTGCTGTTCTGAGAATCCATGAGCCAGGTAAGATCCAGGATCATTTTCCGTTTTAATTCCTTCTTTTAAGTGCCCTGCAATCTAAAGGTGGAGAGTTCTAAGTCCTGATATAAAAGAAGAAAAATCTTTAACACACAATTAGCAAACATAAGTAAAGCCATTTTATGTTATGTTGAAATGATATTTTCATTGTTAGCTAATAAATACACATTTGAGAAATGAAGTTTTCCTAATAAACAAGGAAACTGAAGCAATATTACCATAAACACTCCTCCAGAGAGAAAGCACCTAGTTAAATTCATTTCACATGAATTTTACTCCAAACACACTTTTACCCGGTTGACAGGTTTTAATTTAGTGCAAGGTGCTACATATAGTATAGGTCTGGCTGGGGCCACACTGTACCAGCCCCTTTAAAGACCTTCTAATAACAGCTCCTGGGCAGTGTCTACCTCACAAGTCAAGAGAAAAGACAAGCCCAAGACTGAGAAAATTATACAGCAAAGATATATGACAACTACTTATGCCACATAATGAATCATGGACAGCTAAAGCAAGAGGAATTACTCTGGCACTCTATCTAGATACTCATAATGGTCTTACATCTGAAAGGTTTAATAGCAGACAGAGATGAGGTTCTTACAGTAACTGCTCTGTAAGTAACAAATTACAGAAGGAAGCTTTTAAAGCAACCCTTCAGAAGATAGTATCTGTCTTCTCAGCTGCATTGCAGTGGAAACACACACCCCCAGAAGAGAAAGGTAACAAAACTGTTCCCATCTCATCCTGACCATGCCAGTCTCTTCAAGACAAAGTGGGAATCTGTGTCTCAAGGAAGTAAAGATATGAACTGAATTGATGGATGGGACAAGGAGCTGATGTACCAAGCATGTCTGACTTCTGCCAAATTTTATCACAACCCCAGCCCATGCATCTAAGGGATTTTTCTCTTTTAATCCCTTATTATAGCGGTACATTGTGCTCTAATTTGTCATACCATGGTACACATTTCACAAATGTTAGAAACCCTAAATTATCTAGGAAGCTTGAAAGATCTCCTCAAACAGTGTCCCTTCCTTACAGAAATGAGCTATATTTATATATCTCTCTAGATTTGCTGTTAATATAAACAAGTGGCATTTCCAGACCAGAATAAGGAGAATAACTATGAATTTGGTTATTGTAAAAGTCAAATGAGAACAGCTTTAAAATGCAACAAGCTGTTCTCTAGAACCACATCCATTTAGGCTAATTCCAACCAGTTGTGCATATGCTGCATTGCAGTGCAATTCCCTTAAAACATTATTGCTCACCTTAAAATATCTCAAACATAGCCTAAAGTTGGGAAAAATGTTTAGAAGCACATTTTATGGTGACATCAACCTTTTTACTTTATGCATATCTGAGCTTACCTTCCATGTGGCGGAGGGGCAGGCTGCCAAGGTGAAGGTTACTTTCTCTGTCACTACATTGAAGGTGACACGAAACATGGTTTATATTCCAGTGGCCTCAGACCCAGGCAGAAATCTTCAGTGACGGTCACACTGCTCACTTGTGTGCATGCTGCAGGCTTCTGTCACACTGCACCATACATTCAGCTATCCCATAATGTTATGATCAAAGCTGAAGCCTGAAACAGCTGTAAGGGTCCAGCTTTTCCCAGCAGCCCTGCTCCTGTGTGTCAGGACTAATCAGATTAGCAGGTCTTACTTGTCTGAGTTGGGACTAACAGGTTAGCACAACAGTTTGAGTGGGGGAAGGGAGCAGAAAATAAATCAAATTAGGGCATTTACTAAGCAGCTGAGATTTCCTTCCTGCTTGCCTTTGTCTCTTTACAGGACTCACACAGAGCCAGAACAATGCACGACAAAAATGCTGCTTTGTTTTAGAGTAGCTCTTTGTATAGGAGAATTTCTCTAACTTTGCCTTGATTTGATTCGTTTCTGATTGCCGGCAATCACCAAGAGGAGAGCTCTCCCAGAGTGGCCTGGATGTCACACAGATAAACAAGTCTCAGACAGAAAAGGCATGTATTGTGCTTTTTCATCCCACACAACCCACCAAGGCAACGCACTGGCTGTGCCAGGAGATCAGTCACACACTCTGTTCTGCACAGTGCTAGATAACAAGATTCACAGATGGTCTAATCTGAAGACTAGGGCAAAAGGGTGAAAGGGATGGGACAGGACAGAAAAGCTATAACCTTAGGATCCTCAGCCTGCTTCAGGTACTTTTTCCACATCTTTTACTGAGACAGATTTACCCTCATGGAAAGGGAAACTCAAAAGAAGAAAGGAAAAAGAGAAACTATGCATGATATCCACAATTAATAGTGTTTGACTGCATGTATAGACTGTGCTACAGGATGTGGGAGATGCTACACAAAAGAGACACTTTCCTCATGGGCACAGCAGATGCAGTCATCTCTCACTGACACCATCACATCATAGCATCAACATGTAAAGAACAGACTTAGTTTGGATAACTTGTCCCTTAATTATCTTTTCAAAATTACGTCTGTAGTTCATTAGTCACCTAGTTTTCTCCCCTGCCAATAAAGAAACATAGGTGTGATCAACTGTCTGAAACTGCCTCTTTTTCAGCATTACTTGAAAGAAGGAGTGTATGTACTGATGTTTCAGAATGCTGATGTGACCTGAGATTGATATTGAAAACTGCTACTGAGTGTTGAGACAGAGTTCAAAGGTGCATTGACTTTCTCCTACCTGCTCTGTATCTGGTCTGTCCCTAGACAGATGCTTGCTCCTGAATGAGTAGGCCATCATAATGTGCCAAATATGTTTCCTTCTTCTAGTCAGTAGCTGTACCATGAGTAACCATTTTGCAATATTGGAAAAAGGCCAGACTTTAAATTCTTAATTCTTGTCAACAAATAACTACTCATACAAAAGCTGCACTGGTATTGGACAGATTAGACTCACCAAGCGGAGTCTTAAATGTATTGACAATCTGACTGGGTACAAATTAATTTATTCCAGTAACCTAAGTCCTGTAGCCAGAAGAAGCTAAGCACCATGCAAGAGCCAAGGAATGTTCCAAACCTGTAGATGACAGCATATGGCTGGATTCCTGTACATTAGTGCCTGCACTGGCAAAAATTAAGCCCACAGAGTTTACAGGGTACAAAAGCCACATCATAAAACCATTATTAGAAATCTTAACAAAGGAACCCCATAGCTCAAACCCATGTACCAAGATCTTTTCCAAGAAGTTCAATAAACCAAACAGTCAGTGTCCAATTATCTTCACCTGAATATGATAGAAAAGTAGAACTTCATAGGTGCCTACATAGGCATACAGATCTGATGCACATTTTTAAAGGACAGAATAATATGCTGGCACTTCAGCCAGGTTTAACTGGACAGACAGAAGTCATCTGTTTCCTGTGATTAGGGCATAAGGGAGCTTTGTTATTTTCATTTAGATAAAATAAGATTACCCTCCCTGTAAAAATTAAACTGATAGTAACATATTTGTGTATTTCTAAATAGACCCATGGACAGTGAAATGTGTTTCTTTCCACAACTGACTTCTTACTGTCTGCTTTCATTTACTTGTCTATATAGATTCTTTTAGGACTATTCAGCACTAGTTGATGTAGGAGAGGAAAAATAACATGAAGTATCTTCTTTCTCTAATTTAGCAGAAGCTATTTTTCTTTTCTTTAATGTGCAGGTTTATGGAGAATCTAATGGAGAAAGTTTTCTTTGTGAGAAAAGATAGAGTTCCAAGACTGGAAACTGTTTTCTGTGTGCTAATGTTCCTATGGGATATAATTATTGCAGAAAGTCAGGCTCAAGTTGATACAGGTCCTCTCACAGTTTGTGACACAATGACAGAGCTCTGGGGATGAAAATCCATAGCATGTTAGTGCTCACTGTGCTGCTGAGCACAGATTGGTGTTTGTTTCTGATTTTAATCAAAGCAACAGCCTCATAATTCCAGAAAATTGTCAATACTAAGGGTATAAGGTCATTACAGATGCATAGCCACACCTAACTAGCTCCCACTTTCCAAGAAAAATAATACAGGGCATGTTCAACTGTTTTTTGGAAGCAGAAATCTTTGTGAGATACAGTTACAAAGAAAAAGCAAAAATATTTATGCATTTATAAAGAGTTTTTGACAAATAACTTATTACCTATAGTACCATTTTCCAAATAATTTTCCAACCATCTTTTCCTAGATCTCAATCACACAGATTAAATCTCAGATGAGAACCACCTTCAGTTTCCACCTTTGCACAGCAAAATATCTAGCCTAAGATCATCATGAAAAGGGCCACTGGACATTGTCATCGTACAAAAAACCAAGAGAAAGCCCAAAATAAGAAACTTGCAAAATATATGTGTCCAGTCAATAGACCTTTTCTTCCTTTCCACACCACTATCCCTCAGTTCCTCCCTGTTCCTTGTTCTCCTGTTATTTTATTATATATATTTTTCATATTTAGTTAGCATTTTTACTATAGGCTTTCCAGAACAATATTTGATTTATTGTACATACACGCCCAAACTTATGCCTGAGTACTAGGAGAGTGTCATGAGAACAAGTACATTATAAAGTAAGAAGGCCAATATAAAGAAAAAACAGTGATGAGATCAATCAGCCTGAACTACTGCCTGAAGGTATTTAGAAAAATTTATTCCTCAGACACATTTTCACTGTGTGTCAATCCAAAGACATGCATAATACATGTGTTTAAAACAAGTACTCTTTTCATACACTGGAAACACTGACTTAGCAAATTGAATAGTACATTCCAGCTTGAAACTTCATAGCAAATGCTATTTTATTAATTAAGAATTAATTAAACATTAATTTCAACACTCATTTAAAGCTACTCACACACTCACACGGAATGCAGCACCTTCAAACAATCATCACAGATTTTCAGGCTGCTGTCAGACAAAAAAGGTGTAAATGGAAGACAGACCAAAGCAAAATAATACTTTTTCTGTTATTGTACAGTGTTTTGGTCAAATAGGAAAAACAAACTCATAGAATGTAGGCTATAAATGTCATGCCTCATTTTATTGCACATCTTCATATCACCTTGAAAAACACTCAACACACGGCCAATGCATTTTGATTGCCAGTCAGTATGGATGAGATAAACTTCAGGTTTCATTTATCCTTATGGACATTGCCATTAGCTCTGAAATATTTCACAGGTCTGTTAGCCTAATGTTTCAGAGCTGTGACTTAATGGAAAACGACAGGATCTACACTCTCTGTGGAAAAATGTATGGGTAAACCTGCCTCAATAGATTTCCTATCTCATTGGATCTTAAACCCTGTAAAATCAGTTTTTATTCTACAAGAGAGTGAATCAGAAAAAGATGCAGATTCTAAATGAGAATCTGCTCCTTAGCTTGACTTCCAAGGAAGACAATGTGTCTGCTCTATATTCTACTGGTTGCGCTGCTGTGCTGGAGCTCCTGCTTTGAAGGATAGACTTTTTGAATTCAATAGCTCCTTCTGGTGGTCTGAAAGAAAATGTTTCATTACAGTCTGCTCACAGTAATGAAGGATCAATACACCATCCATTGAGTAAATCATATGTATCAGCAACAGCTGATATGCCATGAGTAAAACAAAAATTGAATTCATGATTCAAGAAATATGTCATGCCAAGTATATTCTCCCTTAGTGTCGTAAAGGAGACAAAGTTTCTAGGAAATCCTCCTTTCCTCCCATTCCACCACAATATTGCTGCAGATTTTCTTCTATATGGTAACCAAGGAAGCATTAAGAAAGGTGATTGAATGCAAAGTGGCAGAAATCACAGTTCTGGGCTACTGGCTCAGCAAGTTTAAGAGAAATCTCTAATGAAGTATTTGGCAAGGCACATCTCAGAGCCAGTGATTCTGGTTTTGAACAATGATCAACTTTAAAGAGAGGGATTTGATCCAAACTGCTTGAGCAATAGGAATGTGCACGTGTTTAGGCTCAAGGACACCTTCAAGAAGGAAAAATGCATTGCAAAGTCTCTGATCAACCGACTTTGAGATGCTCAAGAATTTTTTATTGTTTTCTTTTCCCCTTCAGAATGTCCAGTGTTAAGATAGATACTATCTTCTTCTAGGCTCACCTCGTAAAGAGTAACAGCCAGAGAGCATTTGCAAGGAATGAGTTCTGTCCTAGGCAGTCTCGGTGGCATTGCGTCATTCCTCAGCTGTACAAACAAAACATCGTCTGGGGAGTTAAAAGCAGCACTCCCAGCCTTGGGTCTAAACGATGCATTGTTCTTAATTAACAAAATTCACTGGCAGGGTGCTACAATGTATTTCCTGTCTGATGGTCCTTTTAAGACTTATCTGGTGAGACATTCATGGCTGCTGTCAGAGAAGTTCTTTCACATCCTACTCCAGCAAGTACTCTGGATAACTTCAGGTAGACTGAAGTTATTCCTGTTGCCTTAGAATCTGCTTAAGTGAAGCACCAAGCAGAGCTTCAAGTTAAATCAACATTATTCAAAAATATAACTGAGTTACCATCTGCCCACTCTTTCACCAAATTTTATAATTGGCAAAATCCAAGATTTTACAAAAATAATAAGACAGATGTTTAAATGAACTTTAAAACCATAACACATGTATTTCTAATACAATTTCATGTTAACTATTTATAATCCAGATTTTATTCAAAGCCAACACAGTATAAACTGAAGTAAAACCAAGCTATTTTTTGCCCAAATATATAAACACATTGTAAAACTGGTACTAATGGCAAAAAGAAAACCCAAAGATCAGAACCTAAACAATAAAATCAATATTTCTAAACTATTTATCTTTCTAGTCAACAGCCCTCATTAATGTCAGTGTGAATTATAGAAAATGGCCTGATTGGTACCTTCACTGAGTTACGAAAGGAAACCTAATCTCACACATTAAAAAGGGATTATTTTTTTTTTCTTGATATTTGGTCTAGAGCCTACTCAGAATGCTGGGGGAAAGTTGATTTGGAGTTGGTTGCTGATGCTCTAACACCAAGTGATTCAAACTCTTTTGAATGTTTCAGCATTAGCTGTTATTCAGTACAAAGGGCACTCCACATTATACCATCAGCAGGGATTTTCCTGAACTGGGGCACTAGAAAGAAAAAGACAAAGAAGCCATCTCTGGGAGAGCCAGGGAATGGTTCTGTGCCAGGACATAACTTCTCCCTTACTAAATGGCACATGTGAAGTTTGTACCTCTGGGACACTGGAAGACACATGAGGGAGGTTTTGAAGGAAAAACCTTGCAGGCAGAGTGCCTTGTGCTAGTTAGGACTTATTTGTGGACACTGAAGAACTGTGCTGCTCTAAGTGAGAGCCTTGTGAAAGTGGGAGAGTTAGAGGAAGGAAAAACTGTGTCAGGATTCCACATTAATAACAGCAGAGCTTTTGCTGAGGGATGAGCATGTCAAACTGTATTCTCTGTTTTCTGTGCGCATTTTCAATCGTCTCTTACCTAAATTTTAATTACAACATGTATGAAAGTAGCACATGAAGCCCTGGGGAACAATTAAGGAGCCATCCTTCTCCATTAGAGACTGTTCATCCACAGAGCAAGAGAAATCTCTGTCTCCAGCAGCTTCCAGTGAATAAATACAAGACCAAAACCAACCAGAATACCAAAGACCTGAGTCTGTAGTAACTGTAAGAACACAGAAACAGACACTGGAGTTCAAACCAAAGGTCTTCCTACCCAGCCTTTAGATTTTTATGATAGCCTTTGCTAGGCAGTTTGGAAAAAGTAAAGATGTGGGCAAGTTTACCATAGGTTTTTCACACATTACTTGAGCTTTCAGCAATCTTTGCACAGGGACTTACAAAGCCAAAGTGTCTTTGTATTTAGTAATATTGGCTGGACCTTCCTCTGACTTTGTCTTCTGCATAAAGCCATTGACATTTGTGGGTGCTACAGTGTCTGTGTAGTAACAAGTTCTATAATTGAATTATGGGACTGTATAATAAAGTACTCAGCCTTTATTATTTTCTTGTCTGTACAACTGGTAAATGCATTGGACAATAAATCACTTTTGTCTATTCCACCTCCACATGATATTCATACCTTACCCTCACTCTTCTTATTAATTTTCAGCCTAAATAGAAACATTAGTTAAGCTCATTTTTCTCATAGAGACACTTTTCTATCCTAATGCATATCTAATGACCCAGAGGTCTGGAGCTAAAGGGCCATTCAGTAGGCCATTTCTTCAGTAAGGTGAGAGGTTATTTGCTCTCTCCTGACTATCCCAAACTATCCCACCATTCCAAGAGTGGTGGCCAAGCCTGAGGCCACTGCATTTTGCTCCCCACTGGGACACCCTATTTCTTTTAATTTGTCATTGAGAGATGTTTAATTGGTGTCACTGCCACAATCATTGCCTGATCCATCAGGTAATCACTGTCTGATCCATCAGATTATAGTTACCTCTCTATCATGAAAACTGACCATTTATTCATAACTGTTTGATTCCTTAATCAGTTATTTAACCACTTTGGTCCTTAAAGAGCTTCTGGTAAGACAGAAAAATAAAAAGTGACTTTTGAAAATGTATGTTTTTCTAATAAAATAATTATTTTTCATGCAGTCATTGACTCCAGTATCATGCTCTATTTATGAAGTTTGATTTCCCACTATAAATCCACCACAGCACTTTTATCTTATACTGAATTTACTTGTCTGTCCACCAAAGGCATACCAGAGTGCAGGAGCAAAAAATAAAATTCTGTTTAAGAACATCATACAAAACCAGTCATCTAGATAAAAATCAAACATGTATGACAATTCAAATGAGAGGGAACAAGCCATACATTAACTGGGAAGCTGTTAAAGTGAGCTGAGTAACAACATGCATCACAGACCAGGGTTTCATTCCTCTCCCTACTGCTGACCTGGTAGAGAAGCTAAAATAAGCCACTTTGCAACTTCGTGTTTCCCTCCCACTTCTTCCTGAAACCTTTTTAGAGGTCAAGATTCTCTTTTGTACACAGCCTTTCTGCTGTGGTGCTATGATGTTTAAATCAAGGTCGTGAGCTTAAACAGACTGAGCAGAAAGTCTCCTGTTCATGCATATCCAAAAGAAGGTCCATGAACTATGTTGTCATGTTGCTGAAGGGAGAGAGACCCACTGGGAAAAAAGGATTAGGTGAGATGTAGATTTGTGCTTTTTGACAGAATGAGTTGCCTGTGACCATAGAGGAAGTTTGTAGCAGCTATAGAGGGGAACCCAGACACCTTCCACCTCTCAGCTCAGTTCCTTGCCTGCAAGGTGTTATTCCTTCCTCCACAGCACATGCAAGAGGGATCCTGTGTGTCAAAACAGCTCTATTTGAAACCAGACATGTGGTGTAATGTCCTTAGATGGTTAATTATGCCACTAGCAGCTGAATTAAGTAAATGACAGTATATATGTTAGAAAGATGACTGTGACCCTATGGAGAATTAGATGTCAAAACACATTTATTTCATATCAGCTGAACTAGAATCAACAGAAATGTTAACTCTTATTTCAACAAGTTATTTATATAAATAGGAAAAGGTTTTTATCCTGCTTATTCTAACATCACTTTTTCCACTGTCAGTGGTAGAAAAGGGTCTCTGGAAACATTTTTCAGTCAAAAAACCATTAAGAATTCTAAACTCCTTTAAAAATAAATAAATTTTAAAAGTTTTATGTAATTTCCTAAAACCTGATAGCATTTTAAATGTATTAAGTATTCTCAGGCACTGGCCCCTAGAATATGACTATGGTTTGTTCCAGCTCAAGGGCTAAGTCTGGGGTATACAATTCTTTATTACAAAAGAGGTAAAGTAGGCACTAGGCACAAGAAGCGTGTATACAGAATTACCAAAACTATGCAACTGAATGGCTTGGGATTGATAAGCAGATAGGTAATGGACTAATGATGAAGATGTCTGCAGGTCATCAAAGAATTACCAGAAGTTTACACAAGATACATTTCATGTGGCTTATCTCATCCATTAAAGTGTAAGTATGATAAGAGCAACAGACCAGAAAAGATATTAGAGTTCAGGTGCATAGTTAGTACATGGATAAAAATGTTCCACTAAAAATATACAACAAACACATGAGATCAGGTAAATTATGATCTGCCTAAATATTTACAGAGAAGAAATATGCCTCATGGTTGTCTAGATGTCCCTGGGAACAATTTGATCAGCAAAAGAAAGTTGTCTTTGCTACTTAGGCTGAATAAATGAACCTGAGTGGTTGCATCAGTCCTCAAACTACTACAAGTTTCGAGGTAGGGATGCAAGTACAAAAGATTCTGTTAGCAAGTTATTGCCCTTCCCTAGTGTAGATCCTATTTGCTGGAAATGCTAAGAGCCTGGAGTAGCCTGAACTATCCCCAAAATGACAAAGACTGGGAATGAAAATCCAGTCATTATAGTTTCAACTTTACTGTCCTTACCAGATAATTAATTCCTGAAAATGGAGAATTGAGGTGATTATCTGAAAGAACTGCTGCGGCTTTTGGTCAAAGGTGTGCACAGTGTCCTCTGTGTTAGCAACAGGAAAAGTGTAGGTGTGATAGCATTTATTGCTGTGTAATAAGATAGTGACTGCTGTGGAAGAGTTCAGTACCCAGATATTCATAAAAACAGAGCAACATGCAAACCATGTTAAATCTTATCTCTAATTTCCTACTCGTTTCTCAGCCCAGTCAAACCCAAATTTCTTCCATCCTGCTTCACCTTTCTCATGCTGTTCTTTGCTAATGTACACTGGACCATCTTTCCAGGACTCATTTATACCCCCAGCTAATTTGCCTTGTGTCTCATCCTTCTTCCTGTTTTTCTGTCTGTTTTTTCCAACTTCTCATTTTTCTTTCTGCACACATTTTTCAGCATCAGAATGATACTGGAAGGATCTCATCTGCACTTTTCTTATAAGCCAGAAAAACTTCTCTCTGCCAGCTCAATTCACTTTTTATCCTCATCAGAAACATTTCCTGTCTTGTGCCCCTTTTCATTTCTACAGTGGTTGCATAACTACTCTTACTAGAGACAGGAAGACAGGGTTTGACTTAAAGGTGCTGTCCTAAATACAACTGCACCAACTGTGGATACATGTGCTGTTTTCATCCTCACTGTGCAGCTCAGCTGGCAATGACAGTGTCACAAGACAAAAAACATAAATACACTCTCAGCATTAAAGATCCTCTGATACTCTCTGCTGCTGTTACATTTGCTGTCTCCAACTGTGCACAGCAGGCATCTCTAGATCACTCTCCTGTACTGTGTAATTCCACACAGACCAGCACCTTTCCCAGCTCTTACTCCAGGGCACAAAATCTCACATGTACCACGGCTGTGATGAAGTAAAATCACATGCTGGTACTTAGACGTTTCAGGCAGGGCAAGACACAATAACAACAAAACTCATACGGTTTGCAGTTTGGCCAAATTAGTTTTGGAAGACCTTACTTTGCAGTCTTACACAAAGAAAGTCACTGAGTTGGTGAAAGAATTCCTGTCACAGAACCTAACCCTGTGAAGACATTTCTGATACAAGACAGTGAAACTATTTAGTACATCTGCTGGATGTGAGAGACATCCTCTTCTTCCCTCCACCAGTAGATGTTGTTTCCCAGAGCTTGTTTAAGTCATCATTACAGATATATGATGTCTGTTGTTCTACTAACCACGGTGTTCTTTGTCTTCATTACAAGAGGCAGGCGTAAGAAAGATATTTGGTAGAAAGGTTTATTATAATTCTACAGAGACAGAGAGCAGAATTCCCAAACCTGCTTGAGCCATTCCCTGTGTGATTTAAATCAGACTGATTTATCTTGTTCTTGGTTTTGTAATTCTTCAAACACCATGGCAAGGATGCTGAGAGCATTTTGGCAGTCTGTAGCCTGCTCTGAATCAGACCTGGAATTTCTCCTGTTGTTGCCTTCTACTGTAATTTTCCCAGAAATGTTCACATCTCTATTTCTTTGCAAAGGCAAACCAGCTGCACTACAACTCTTCACTCTGCCATCAGCTGGTAAGAATACCCTGTTTGTCTTTATGTCAATACACAGTTTTTGAAACCTCCTTGTCATGATAATAAAGCAATATATTCAAGACCAACAAGTCAGCCTTGAAAACTTGCAAGCAAGGCTGAGTTTGGCATGTGAACTGGTCTGTGAGAATGCTGAACTGCCTCAGCAAGAGCCAGCCCTGCAGCATCACAGCTCCTGCTGCTTCCACCTGCAGGACAGACAAAGAATCCTTCAGACACTCCTGTCACTGCAAAGACATCCTGGGTTTCTTGGACCACACTGTAGGACAGAAATACAAAGACCTCTGCTGACTGATTTCTGTCCCTGTTGAAGGCATTGAATACAGCAACACTTCTCTCAATTCTTTTAGTCTTCTATCAGACCATATTTTCCTTTCAAGTGAACTCCAAAAAATTATTGTTTCAAATGCAACACTGAACATATTAAATATATTAAAAAGTTGAACTTTCATTAATTGAAAAGTTATTACTTGCTGCTCAGGAAACATCCCCCACATGTCCATAGAAATGTTTAGTTATAACCCTACAGCTTAAAAACCCTAGCTGCAGGATTTTGAGTTGGTTAGGTTGCCAATTTGTTTATACGAGAATTTATTGATTCAAAAATCCTGTATTCTGAAAAAGCCTAAAAACACTTGGATTACCCCATAGCTTCTCAGTAATTTAGATTGCTGTGTAATGCTGTAATTTTGCAGTGTGAGAAACACCATTTCAGTTTCTAACTGATCCGCATTTAATTAATTTTTAAAGTTGTTGAATTATGCTAACAAGATCACAATAATTAAAAGAGCTTCAGGGGCAAGTGGATAGAGTTGGGAGTTAGCTCTGCAATCCCTGTGAGAGAAAAAATTTGTGCTTCCTCTTGAGTTACTCTAAGCTAGCAATACAAATCCTCAGAGCTCACATTAATGCAAGCCTGACTGACAGCCTACCATTCAGAGCAACCATCTCAGATTTCGGCAATTAGCATGTGCTCTAAAATTTCTGATTCTTTTGGCTTGGTCTCTAATTTACATTTTGAAAAGGCTCTTAAGAATGAAGATGCCAAGACTGAGCAAATTCACTGCTCTTGAGACACATTCTGCATATCTGCAAGCTCAGTAAAAGTGTGTTTCTGTTAAAATAAATAGGATAAGTATCACATGGGAAAAAGTGATTCTTCTTACCAAGCTGGGAATACTGAAGGCTTTCATGGAAAAACTCTGGAAAGAGACAAAATAAACTAGTCAATATACTGCAATAGGGACAGTTGTATTAAATAATGCAGAAAGTTGCAGGCAGCACTTGCTAATCCCTCAAAATCTCTTCATGGCCTTAATAGCAGCTTTTTATATGGAAAACTGTATATTCAAGAGGTCTACATACAACTTAATCACAAAAAACCAAAAAGATAAAGCAGGGATATATTAGATATATCATCCCATCTGTAGCTAGTGACTGATTTTTCTCTTTGTCAAGGATTACTTTAGAAGACCCAAAAAATCAGATTATTTGTTATTTATGCTGAGAGATTGTTTCACATTTTAAGAACGTTTTCCTGAAGAATAGGAGGCTTGAAAATCAATGAGATACAACCTGTAAGCATCAGTGCCTGAATAGACCCCGTATTGGAATGCTGAAGCCAGCACACAATGGATAAAACAATACTGCTGAGATTAGTTACTGACATTTTTATAATGGATTAGACAAATGTCACACACTTGAATTTTCAGCAATTGCTCTCTAGTTTGCCTGGATCTAAGACACAATTTGTGTTAGGTCAGGTTCTCAAAAAATAAAAACAAACTTTCTAGGTAATATATAATAATGATATCGTCATTGTGCAAGTTTAGGTCATTGATTCAACTATTTTTAACTATCCATTTATGCCAGATGACTTGGGGGTTTTGGGTGTTTTTTTGGAAAACGAACAAAAAATTTTAAAAAGGCCCATTTAAGTGGATTTTTACAAAACAATGACATTACTTATTCTCTTACTTCCAACTCAAAAAGCCATCAAGAATTAAACTATATCTAAGGGAAAAACATTTGATAGTGTATAGCTGTTCACTACACTGACATTTGCTTTGCTGTGTCTGATGATAAATTAAAATGCTGGCATTTATTATTAGACTGGATGAATACATTAACAGGATAGCATTTTCCCCATTCTGAAAATCATTACTAAAATATTTACTTTTATTTCTATCTTCTTCCTCCTCTTCTATGCAAGAAACTTACATTTTGACTTTCTGATTAAAACACCTTCAAAACTGCGCTGACACGCAGAGCACCAGCAAGTTAAGGGGCTGATTTTGGTCTAAGCCTGCTTTTCAGCACACCAAGTGGAGACAGCAGAGGAATAATGCCTGAGAAGCACTGTGGATGAAGATGTCCAGGCCTGGGAAGGGGGCTGGAAAATTTAGTTGAAGGAATGCAAGCTTCATCTCACTAGCAGCCCTGCAGACAGGGAGCTTGTCCCATTTCGTTCACTGGTACAGATGCAGCCATCAGACCAATAAACCCCCAGTTACAAACAGCACCTCTCAGCTTTATACTTGTGCTAAGTGAAGAACCACAGCAGGATTTTTATCTCCAGGCTTTAACTCAGCACTATGCAAATTAACATTGATTTTTATCCCACATAGTAAAAATTAAGAAAGTAACCTAAGAATATTGAATATGCCTTGGAGCTTTAACAAAAAAGGCATGAAAATCATCTGATACATCTAAATACAGCTTCTGCAGTTCAGGGAAAGTCTCACCGAGTACAGTATAGGATCTTAGCTAGTCTGCCACTTTATTTTTGCAGTTTCAATAATTTTGACATTAACACTGCATTTCTTTACCATTAAGGACTAGACAAAGTCTATATAAGGTTTAGAATTACAAATACAGAAGATCTCAATCAGAAATTATTATTTCACTGTAATTACTGAATCTTCTTTAGGTTAAAGCCATCACAGAGATCACTGAATTAAAACTGATGAACAGTTTTTATTCTTTTGTGTCGTTATAGTTAATTTCTAGTAAAGGCACAATAGCAGAGCTGTTCTTCACCCCCTGTCTATGGTTCTCTGCCTGTGACCCAGCAGCCCAGCTTATCTGTACCAGTCACAGGCAGACTGGACTGGTACAGACACCAATAAACAATGGAACCAGCAAAGCCAAGGGAGAGCAGAAGGAGGAAGAGAGAAAGCAATGACTGGTGTTTGTTAAGCCACTCATGAGTTTGAATAATTAAAGCTAATTCACCACAAGCCAGACTTGATGCTCTCTGTACTGCAACCTCCCAGCTGCCATATGAGGCCTACATACAAGCTACTTTCTGGTGTTTAATAAAAAATACAGCTACTGAAACAAGACTCAGAGAGCAAAAGTGTGGTCTCAGTAATTTCAGTTAGCATACACCATTTTTTTAACCACTGATGTTCTGTATTTGTAATGCAATCTTCTTGTAGTTTGCAATGGTCCAAGGACATAAATAAGATTGTGTATAGATGCAACTCTGGTTGATAAACATGAAAAAACTTAGGAACTCCCAAGCACATAAATGTCAGCTCTAAATGTCCAAGCAAAAAGACAACAAATCATTGCACTGACTTTAGTGTAATTGAATTGGTACTTTTCAAGGAAAAGGACAATTGGTAGCAAGGCAACTGAAGAGAACATTATCAGAAACATAGTTATAATATTTTACACTCTGTGGGAATAGAAATCAGTAATTACTGCTTATAGAACAGTGAGCTCTTAATAGAGGATATTGAATGGAGGAAACAAAACCAATTAGTTTTTCTACTGAGTCCATGAGTTTTATTATACACTAAAGTTGTGAATTTTAGTTCCCCTGCTAATTTCTCAAGGTATTTTTCATACCTCATTTAAATTTGAGAGCTCAAACTGGCTTTTCTTATGTATATATTTATTTCCATACATTTCACTGAAGATTTCTGGGGCTTTTTTTATCACTTAGCTATGCGAATTAATTCTGCTGCTTATTTCTTGTTTCACTTGATTTCTACAGTCTTCATTTTGCACTCTGGATAAGGTATATCATCACATCCTGGGATACATCCAGGGCTGGGAAGAGAGCTGATAGGAAGCTCTGTTACAAGGTACAGTCTCCTTCCAAGGCAGTGGTGGCTAACAGTAAGATGGGATGTCAGGCTGTACATAGTACTATCTAATGAGCCCAGGTTCAGATCTCTTATTGCAGTGAGGAGGTAATTTTTTATACACAACATACCTAATAGCCTACCGATGAGCTGAAAGAATCAGAGTTGCTGTAGCAGTGCTAATCTATTTCCACAGTAATGCTGAAGCTGATCTGACAGGCACTAGAACCAAGCAAGCATGCACTTGCTTTATTAGCCTTTAAAGAAGTTGAATTTAACACTCTTGTGAGCTTTTCTGATATGAAAAGTACTTTAGCCACAAGAAGGGAGATACAAAAGTCCTAACAAGTTTAAAGGATGCCATTTAAAATTTACCAACTTGTATTTGTCTGTGGTGTACAAGGTTCATGGGCTGTGGAAAGAGCACCACCATCCTTCTTTTTTATAAAATTACTTATTATTTTTTATAAAATCAAAATTCCTAGAGACAAGTGATTGTGACACTCGACATTATGCCCTATGGGTTTCTTCACTGACAGCAGGTGTGGTGTGTCTAGGTAATGCTGCATGCTCCCATTCCTGCAATGGAATTTTCTTTTGCAAGCACGATCTGTTCTGCCACGTTCCAGAGTGGGCAGAGAAAGGGCAGCAACAAATGAACTCTGGTCACATCAACTCACATCAAACTGCTGGCATGACCTTGATTGACCCTGATGGGCTCTGCATGTAAAAGAACAATTATGTAACAAGCTGAGCAGGCAGTCCCTCGCATGTATGTGTTAAATAAATCACCAAGTGCTTTGCAGCACCAGGTGCACTTTCCAAGCTAACATATAGCTAGATCCAGCTTTTAAAAGACAAACAGTTTTACTGGATGTCCTATGACAAAGCATGCCCAGCCCCTCCCGGGAGAAGGATGAGGAATGTGCTGCCTTTTCCCCAAGCCTCCCAGCATGGAGATCTGTCAGGTCCCTTCCTGAGGTCAGGGTAAGGAGGATGCAGCTCCTGGCTCCCAAGGAGTGGGGTCAGCAAGCAGCTGGGCCCCTGTTCCCACCCCTCTAACCCTGACCCTGTGTGCCAGTGGTGTGCTGGCTCTGGAGAGAAGTTCAACACCCCTCTGCTCATCCCTGTGCCTGTGTAAAGCATGACATGGAGCAGAAAATGTGCCAAAATAGTTTGTATAAAGTTTTTAGAAACCAAAAGCTTTGAATATGGTATGACAATCTACACAAATTTACAATTGGTAGAACAAAATTAGTTATCTTAAGCCCATTATTGTATGTCAATTCTGCATTTCAAATGCTAGAGACTGGATGAGAAACCTCTAGTGCTGGAGCACACCTCTGTGGGGTATGCAATATAGCAGCTGTAGGTGATACAAAACCTCCATTCAGGTCAACACCTGCAAATTATAAAAAAAACTAAGTGGAGGGAAATCCCATTAATGCAACCCAGAAATGTATTCAGGAGCTAGCACCACTCAGTGAGGCTCATGGCACTGAAAATTCTTCTGTGGCAGCATGGAAGCAAACAAAATGTGTTTAACTGCTCAGGTATAAATGTGATGGTTTGAAGATTATTAGTGAATGTTTCTTTGTTTTCTTTCACAAGAGAGTAACAGCATCTTACCAACACACATTACTCTGTGTTTGGTGTTTAAAACCCTTGAGGAAAGGACAATCAGAGTTTAGTCAGATAAGAATGAACATTATTTCTCTGAATTTCCTTCTTTTTTGTCCCCTTTAAAAATATTTACAAAACTATTTTTTTTCTAAAGCTACTTTTAATTAAGATTACTTATAAATCTGCTTCTATGTGATAAAATATCTTTCAATTACTTGTTATTGAAACTTCAGCACTAGTACAAAAAGTACAAAAGTACAACTTTTTTTGCTTGACGTTTTGAGACAGATTTAAATGGCAAATACCACAGCTGAACACACAGTCTGAAAATGGTTTATTATCTTCCCAACTATATAAACAGTTGAGAGCAAAGGAGTTGTCTCAAGGAAATGAAAATAATAATTCATTTTTTAAGTATTTATGGGGAAAAAACATCTTCCATTTGTCTCCAGTTAGTGGACTGTATAGTCACTGCCCATGATATACCA
Source organism: Chloebia gouldiae (assembly GCA_003676055.1). Lineage (NCBI taxonomy): Eukaryota > Metazoa > Chordata > Aves > Passeriformes > Passeridae > Chloebia > Chloebia gouldiae. The sequence goes on from QUSF01000006.1 coordinate 2,859,659, forward strand.
GTATAATTCAAAGAAAATTATCCCAATTTTATTTGCAAAAAAAACCCTCACGTGCAGTTGTTTTTGTCCACTTGGCAATTTCTAAACAACTTTTATATCATGCATGAAAGTGCAAGAAAGAAAAACATGCAATGTTAGGCTCTAAGACAGTGAGTGAAAATGTCACCTGACTTTCACCCTCTCTGCAACCAGAAGAAATAAACCACACTTAAGCTTCTCCTCGTGCTTTGAAATTCAGGAATGATATCAACCCCACAAATGCAAAGATATGTAATAGTTACACAGAGGAACTTCTCACAGCACCTGAAGGGAAATGGAAACTGAAGTTTTCATTGCCTTATTAAATAATTACTGCAAAATATAATTTTGCAGCCAAATGAAGAGGTAGAAGGCAGCAAATAATCATGATTATTCTCTGGATTTTCAGAAATCGGTAGCAAAACTTCATTTGATTCAAGTACTCATGATTTCACTAGGATGGAAAGGAATGTAGAGTTGGAAGATGAGCTTCCACTTTTTGAATTTTTGCTAGATAATTAGTTAAGCTTCAACAATTTTCAATACAGGTGATAATTGCTCCAAAGTGCTACACTCATGTGATCAGTGTCTTTGCAGACAGTGTTGCACTACAGGGAATAGCCAACATAATTATGTGGCATAGTTTGGATCAAATTAATAGCTCTGAGAGTTCAGGTTAAGAGAGATTAGATTTCCAAATCATCTAAATCAGGGGCCTAGAAATTCCTCTTTTTGTCTTAGCCTTTTATAAAACAAAATAATGACCCATAAAATTATTTTTGCTCATAGAGGGCTGCACACTTCCCAGGACTGCTTGGAGTTAAGCCTCCTCTGACTAACACCGCTCTGAGACATTTCAATTCAAGTAGCAAAGGCCAGAGGAGTTCTCACATGAGCATCCTTTAACCTACAGAAGTTCCCTCCACTCGGCTGCACCCACTGCAGTGGCACAAACAATACTTTTTACTGCAGGCAAGAGCAATGAACCTGTCAGCTAGAGCTGATGTCTGACACTGCCTGTCCTGGGAGGCTCTTTCCAGGGCTCCAGTGCTTGCCAGCTGGTCAGCTGCTAAGGCAGGGAGCTCCCACACAGGAGGCCCACCTTCAGCTGAAATATTTGGTGGGAAATCTTCATCAAAATGGTTCATGTTTTTGTTTCTCAAACTGAGACCATGGAAAATGTTACAGTTTTCTCAAGAGCTCTCGTTAACAATCTCTAGTAGATCTTTTTTTGGGACATATATTTGAAATTTGAGGTTAGTGGATTGTCTGGCCCCAGGCATAGGATAAGTAAGGAGACCCTCTCCTGCATTCTTACAACTAATTTTTATTGGGAAAAGCTGGATTTGAGCATAGAGTGATGAGAAAAGCAAGGAGTTACAGGAACAGAATAAAATATCCAGGTGAAGGTGGCAGAGGGAGTCAAACACCCAAAGAATAAAAAGACCTATTTGCCCAGAATGGAAAGACTTAAGAAGAGGGAAAAAAAAAAAAAAAAAAAAAAAAAAGGAGAAAAGCTCAAGATGAAAACTTCTGTAACAAGCAGAAAGCTCCAAATTATAGGACTTGGAGCTGATAGTAGATTTCCCTACCAGTAGTACAACAGTTTTAGACATTAATAAGCATCCCATGTTTTAAAAGCTGTTAAACAAAAGGCAGCAACATTCTACCAGTATAATTTACTCCACAAACTCTGCATATGGAGGTCTGTGCACATGTTTTCAAAATCAAAGGTTAAACGACAAAGATAACTCAATAGAATTTCACCACAGCTCTGAATGATAAATTAACAGGAAAAAAAAAGAAAATTTAAAAATACATCAATGCACCCCCTCTGGATGTGCAAGTTCCTGTTTTAAAAAGCAGGAATATTGCAAAGAGATATTTTTTTAAAGTTGATAAATGAGTAATCAAATAGCAAATAGTAACCATGCAACGTTGTTCTGGCACAGCAGGCTCCTGAGGTGCATTGCTGACAGAGAGGAAAGGAAGCCCAAGCCCAGCATCTGGATTGAGCCCTTTCTACCACACTAACAGCACTGACACAACTCGTCAGTCTTCTTTCCCTGAACTGAAGACTTTTATATGTGTATTTTACCACAGCAATTAGGGAACTTTCTGTAAGGCTTTTTTTCTTTCTTTTCTTATTATGTGTTTAAGTCTATTAGTTCAAATTTAAGGCATCACTGAAATTCCCAAAGCCATTTCCTCTCAGATATTATCAATTCCCGACTGCCCTTTGAGGTACCTCATTTTCCTAGCAGCCTACAATTTGATAAAATTGATAAAATCACCATGTCACTGGCACATCTGCTGACAAATATATACCATATGCTTCTTGTTCTCTCCAAGCAAAACAGTTACCTGAGTTTAAGCTGTGAAGTTACATAGTGCAGTATAATTTCATGAGTGTTTTGCATCAGGAAAATGTTGTTTATAACTGCTTTCCTTGCACAATCTAGTAATTATCCTAATAGGTCTGTTTCTATCAGTAAATTAAGTCCAGTGAAAACATATAGTACATGCATGACTAAAGAGCTCTTAATTAATTTTCAGATAATTAAACCCCTTTCAGCTGATGATTAACCCAATTTTGGGATTCATAATGGACAGTGTAACAAAATATGCCAGAAGGTAACAAAAACATTATGAATATTCATTCTTAAATTGTTCACCACAGATCACTACAGAGGCCAGGAGACATCCCACACTGTCACTCTTGCACAGGAACTTGTATTATCAAGCTTGATGAAAAGATACCTTTTAGGCAATACTAAAAACCAGACTTTTATAGGGGAAAAACAATTTTGTTATTATTCATATCAGTTTCTAATACTGAAGCCTTTCTTATCTTAAGTGTACTTTTTTCTACATTTATTAAACCTAATTCAGTTCTGATGCCATCCCCCACCCAACCAGCACAGTGTAATTAGTGAGTATAATTTTTATATGCATGCATTGTAACAGATGGTACACTCAATCTCTATTTTGAACTAGCAGAAACTATTTAATTAAAGCATGATTTCATTCAAAACAACCCAGCCTTAGCATAATAAATCTTATTCTTGAATGGGAAGTTGATGAATGGGACACATATACGTCACCAACAGTATTTCAACATCTTTACAGCAATTTGTTTGAAAATCTTATATCTGAAATAAACTAAAACTGAATATTTCACCAAGATACACATCTTCTCCATAAGATAAGAAAAACATGAAAACAGATTCAGTTTTATTCAGGATCCACAATACAGGCTAATGAAATTCAGTCCATTAATAGGGTCACTAATGCAAGCAACCTGCTTTTCTGTAGCCTCTGTGTCTACTCAAAGCACAGTTCTGTCATCCCTGAATAAGGAACATAAATAAAGTAGAGAAAATATGAGAATAAGACTGATAAAGTAAGGTTTCAGTTGCATCTGAAATAATTTTTACAATTCTCACCATGTCTTCTTTAATATTTATTGTTTTAATTAACAGCACTGAAACAAACAAGTACTAAAATCATTGAAGTTTTCATGCAGTTCTCTACCTAAGGAGGGATACATTTCCTGATCTGATAGACTGAAATCATCACCCCAGACCTAAACTAATTTCAAATTAGTGAAGAAGTTACTGCTGTTACCAGGGAAAAACAATGAGGCACATGCTCTCTACAGCACAACAAAGTTACTGTAAGAGGCAGCAAAAACTCAAGCACAGACCTTGCAATTCTAATGAAGCAGAGTATACCAACATTGTCCCCAAAAATAGAGCAGTTTGGTTAATTAGTTACCGGGAAAATTCAGCTAATATACAATAGGTATTGCTTTTCACAAGAAGCCTTGTCTAAGTCAATACCAGGTCGCTAAGAAGCTGGATGTACAAGATTTCTTTGGCAAGAAATAATGTATTTGACATATGAGATCTTCCTAGGGATGCCCATGTGATTTTAATTTCCCTAACTTCTCTAAATGAAAGAAAAAAAAAAACCACAAAAAAAACCATTCTCAAAAGGAATTCCAGGCTATTATTAATACACCATGTTTAATTGCTGTCTAAGCAATATTTCAGCAACTGTTGAGTAGCAGCATATAACCAGCTGTAGTTTGTCAATTACAGTGACATGGTTATCCAAGAGTTAATCAGCTATCCTTATGTGGCTATGCTGTTCTTTTCCACAGAGGAGTGCTCCTTCCCAGCACATTGCCAGGAGTGTGGGAAAGCTCCCTCTTTGTTTCCATCAAACTCTCTTCTTCTGACAAATAGAGGACAGTTCCAGCATTTTTAATTTGAGCATTGAATTGTCTTCACCTTATTTGAACCTGATTTTATTTTTGTTTAAATATTATTTTCACTGCTCACTTCCTCTGAGGATCAGTGGAAGAGCCATATGCAAGGGTTTAACAGCTAAATGGAGTGAGAAAATCTTCAATTAGCTGAGAGTGATTTCAGCTGGGCAGGCTGAGAAATGGCCACTGACTGAAAAGCTACAAAAGCTAATGTATGAGCCATTGTATTTTCTAATTTTTAAATTTGAGCTGAACATCAAATATTTTGTACCATTAATTAAAGCAAAAACAAAAAACCAAACCAACCAACCAACAAAAACCAGCTAAACCAAGAGTAATAAAGTCGATTATTCAAATATTGAAATTATTTTGGATTATAGATGCCCCTGTCTTGTAAAGACAGTGGTAATGAATCACTGCCCTAAATGAAACTGTCCAATTTCCAACATCAAATAACTGCTTGCCCTTTGGGTGTATTTAAAGAAATACTCTTATTCTCAGTGATCATTTACATGCAGTTTCACAAGCAGGCTTTTCAAACTTACCTTGGCATTAATAGAAAAATGACAAAGAACAGAGAAGGGAATTTTAAATATATTTAGAGGAGCAATTAACTGATAGCCTTTTCCAAAACACAAATAATCTTCTTCAGTATGGTTTATCATTGTTTCTAGTGCAGTAGTGCTTAGAGATTTACTCATGGCACAGATTCCCTTTGTGCTAGATGCTGTGCAGTAAGAAAAAGACAAGTCCCTGTCTTGGAGAACTTACAGGCAAGCACGTGGTTATTTGCTACACAATGCATTTTAGACCATAATTGCCTCAATTGTTCCAACCCTGATCATCTCTCATCTTTCTTAATGGAATCAAGGTATTGACATCATGGTTGCTGGATACAGAGTATGGATTTATATGTGACCATATGCACAGTTATAATGACAGGGATACAGTTATTGTTGAATTCCTCATTTAGAAAGTATATTATTTCTTTGTCTTTGATATACTTAGCAGTAACTGCTTTTCTGGCCATGAGCTTCTATGCATTAAGCCATCTGCTTTATGTGGGAATGGGAGAGAAAAGAAAGCAGGTCAGTTGTCAGAAAACAGAAGTTTAATTTAACTCAGTCTGATTAAGTAGAATGTCAAAATATAAGTTAATTGAGACAAAAGTAAATTAAAATCATTACCTACTGTCACTTCTGAAACATTGTGGTTTATCATTTATGCACACCATATCCATGCAAGAGCACCCTTAATCCCTGTCTGCAATAGCTGCACATTGTAATTTTTATTATTGCCTCAGGGGTTTGCTAAAACTCATCCTTGGCAAAGCAGCAGAACTTCAACAAAATTACGTCTAATCACATTTCTTAACCTCAGTCAAAGATTAATTTGTCCTCTTCTGTTTATCATTGCAGAAGATACAAATTTAATTTCTTAATTGTGCTTTCTTTTGTTCTCTCTACTGATTCCAGAAGCAAACGACATTCTTTTCTTAAAGAGATTTGAAAAACCTTTGTTTCCATTATAGTCAAGATAAATTCTTCAGTCAGTTTCACAGAAGTCAGAATTTTCTCAGGAGCTTCAAAATATGACCAATTTGTGGTTAATTCTTTAACTTTCTCTAAATCAATTTATTCAATTTTTTTCTCTTTTCTCTAAATTCTTTACAGTCAAAAATGAGTTGTGTTTCAACCATGTCTTAATTACCGAGAGGACATTTTTCACAAGCTGATGTCATCTCAGGACATTTTCACTTCAAGGAAATTTTCCCTTTTGTCATTACAGAAAATACTACTCACCACTGCCCATCTTCTGCTTTACTCTATTCTTCATCAAATCATGCACTCAAATGGGAGTTCTGGCACTCTCCTGAGTAATCCTTCACCTCTTGTCCTTAAAATTCTCTACTCTTGCATTTAAGCTGTGGAGGAGAATAAGGTCACAGTAACTTAGGTTTTATGTGATATCCGTTTAAAAAACAAAGAAAAGAAAAGCATAATGCACAACAGTCTAGACTGCTAGACTTCTAAGTCAGTTTCCGTAAGAAAAAAAAAATCTGTTCTTTTATTGGCTTTGCAAAGGAATTAGCATGCAATTGAACGTCATCATCTTTGCCAGGCAAATAGCTGTAGAAATATATTAAACACTCCTAAGTCTCTGCAATCCCATTTAGTCTCCACCTGTCTCTCAAACTGAGCATCCCATTCAGGCAGAAGCAGAAGTACCATACTGAGTACAGAGAGAATACAAATCCATGCATTTCAAACACACAATTTCTTGCCTGGCTGTTCTCATACTTTGCATGAAAAGTACAAAGAGAGTCAAGAGATGGCAAAACACACACCAGTCAAACACAACTGTATTTAGTTTAAGAAATAAGTGGTATTCACATGTTTTCCACAAGCTGTCTTGCATTTATAGCCTCAACCATATGGACAAAGTAGAGGTTGATTTGTTATGAATACAAGTAATTACATGTATTCTTGTGCATATTTCACTGTATATACATATATATGCTGCTGCATGCCAGACAACTTTAAGAGCAGAAAAACACAATGTTCAGCACCCAGTGTAGAGTTGATCTTCTTTTGAATCAGAAGTAGGTTTTGAATTTGTCACTCATAGATATATTCTCAAACATATGTGATGCATTTGCTGCTTGTACAAGAAATATTCTACCTGAAGAACAGCAGTCAGAATAACATCAGTGGGATTGTTCATAAAATAGCTCATTATTTTACAGAACATTTACCCCACAACCCATACCGTCTTACTGACATATTTTCATAGAGCAAAAAACATCAAAACGCCTAGCTGCTAGAAAGTTCTTCCTGAAACCTGTAACTCAGAATCGTTTAAAGTCATGAAAATCAACACTGCAGGAAGCAGCCAAAGACCATGGTTTTCCTCCTGTTCCCTGGGCTTTGCAGACAGACCCAACCACGCTGCCAAGGCACCACTTCCCGGCCCAGCCTCACTAGGACAACGGGGTGCCAGGCATTCCCCTTCTCCCCACTGACACACAGCACTATTTTCCATTGTTGAAAGCAATAGATGTAATTAATGGAGAGCCCCATCACCAGCACTCCTTCTGCCTTTGTTTTTTGCCTAACCAATAGATAGTACACCTCCAACAACCACCTACTATAAAAAAAAAATCCATTATTTCAAAAAAGAAATGTGATATAAAATAAAAACTACTTGCCAAACACCAACAAAAACTGCTGCTCTTTGTGGCCAATTGCTTCCTTTATGATGGGGTTACATTAAGGTGACTGGGAACCTGTGGGCACCAACAGGCCCTGAGGGACCCCCACGGCCACTTCCCACCCACCACATGCCCGGGGCCACGTGTCCATTCCCTTCAGAGATGTCCTGCCACCCCAAGGAGCCCTGGCTCCCACCATGCCCCAAAGGTCTTCTGCAGTTATAATTTTTAGAAAAATATGACACCATATGTCTCATAGTTGTAACTTTGCTGTGCTTTTAGAATTTTTCTTTCCATTATTTAATTCCTCTGTCAGTTTGCTGCTGTGCTCCTGACACACAGTGATGGCTGTCGTGAGGTCTTGAAAACCAAAGTAGGGACTCCTACTTCTCAAAGGGAAGTTCTTCTCTGTGTTCCTCAAAGTGTGAAGCCAAAGAAGGCATCTCCTAGCAGTAACTATGGCTTTCCACAGAAACCCCCACTCCAGCATGCACATCAATCATCTGAGCAAGGAACCCGTCGACATTTTTGCCTCATGATCGGGAGTTAAAGAAAGAAGCACCTCACTTGCACATACAAATACTTTTAAATAAAATCTATCACAAAATTTAAACATTTAGGACAAAATCTGTGGCAGGAACACCTTACTTTCTTTTACTCTGAGACACCCAAGATCAATGAAAGACTATTTCTTGGCATCTTTTTACCCACATTGTAAAAGTGATAGCTAATTTTAGTGTTATTTTGCATTTCCCTTTTATCCCTGAGATCACACTGCTTCCTATCAACAAAGAGGAAAGGATAAAAGAAAACAAAATATCCTTGGCCAGTTATTTTTATGCCTAAACTGTAGAGCATTTAGTTATTTTCAAAATTGTTTTACTATAATCAGATGGTTCTTCATTAGTTTTCAAAATATAAGCATCTCAAAAAGTACAAAGTTTTTGGGGTTTGAGCTATTTCAGGTATCAAGGTTTCTATGTTTTTTTTTTATTAAGAATTATATAAATGAACTACATATCTTTTCTGTCAGAGCGATGACAGGTCTTTACCCCATATTTTCTGTCAAAAAATCTTTAAATAACCACGTTTCTCAGAAATACAGAGATTATTATCATTACTGCAGGGTTTGGCACATCTATTCCTACTACAGCAATATTTATTAATAGTTTACATTATATTTTTCCAAATTTTGTAACATTTCTTACGGGCATTAGAGTAAGTGCATTTGCTACATTAACAGCATTGCACAAATTATATTTTGACTGTTATAGTCAATTTTTCATATACTACTGCAATAAAATTAAAATTTAATCAGAACATCAAGATTTAAAACAACCCTGGCTAGAACGTGTTCTACAGAAGTCTCATTAATAAGCAATAGAATACCATATCTTTGACAATTACAGGGGCTTGGGTTTGGTTTTTTTTTTTGCTTTTAGAAAAGACAACTCTACTTCATTATTTCTAAAAGCCTTTGTTGTGGCAAGTAATGAAAATTATATTGTTCCTTTGACTTGTCTTGTAGCTGGAGGTGTCTTTGATCATATAAGTATCATGAATTCCCATGTCAATATTTTCCCTTTCCTATCCATGATCCCAAAGTACAAGCAGTAAGAGTGACATTTTTTAAGGAGATCATTAGATACTGGTCCTTAAGGGCAGTTTTCTTCAAAAAAGAATGCAAAAAAAAAAATTTAAACATCTGTGACATGAGTTATAGTGAAGCCACTTGTACAAATGAAAGACAATCACTTTGTAAATTATAAGACTCAGCAAATGGACTTTCTACTTTCCCAGGGAGAAGCCAATGCTTAGGAACATAGTGATTTTGTAAAATCTGAAGACTCTACTTCAGTTAGACTAAAACATCAGTATTTCATTCAATTAAGGATCTAATGTAAGACTGGAAAACAATACCTCAGCTTTATGCCTGTGCTCACTCTTCTAAAAATGGAAAAACATCCTGAGACAATATATGGTGGGATTCACCAAACCTGACCTTGGGACTTATAAATGTTACTGCCTAAACCCAAGTTAGTCATGTAGAGTCATAGAATCCTTGAATCATAAAATATCTCAGGTTGAAAGGGACCCATAAAGACCATCAAGTCCAATGCCCTGCTCCTTGCAGGACTGCCTGAAAAAAACTCATATCCCTAAGGGTGTCATCCCACTTCTAGGACCTTGACAGGATTGGTGCCATGCCATTCCCCTGGAGAGCCTGTTCCAGTGACTGACCACCCTTCCAGTGATGCCTCTGATAGTTACTGGAGAAAAACAGACAGAAGGTGAATCATCACATCTTCCATTTGTATTACTTACTTTGCTCAACTTCCACACTTACATGATTAATCACAGCTAACCATCCTTATCAACAAGACAGGCATCTGAAGCATCTAAAAAGAAAAACACAAGAAAGAAACTAATCCTTTTTTGTTTTTTTTCCAGTGTAAGTACAGCAGCTCCCTGTTGAGCAGCTAAAGTTAGGAAAGATGACATTCATTCCTTATGTCCATCACCTGACTTTTACTTTGGAATGTAACATGAGGATGCTTCATCTCAAACATTCATGGCCTCAGTCCTCTTTAAAAGAAAGGATTCAGAACCCAGTCTCTTATGTGATGACAAACTGAAGGACCAAAGGATCCTAAATACTGAAGGAAAGAAATATGTATAAAAAGAAATGTCTTTTATTTTATGTAATAAATAGGGATGCGTATAATAAGGTGAAAAGCTTTATGTGGGGCACCTAGTGTCCCTTTCCTACTCTTTAAATGATTTGTTTCAAGAAAGAAACACCTCATTATTCATTACATACGATGTTCTAAGCAATAGCCAAAAGCTGCAGGGATTGCAGACAAGATCTGAAACTGCTGATTGGGAAGTGCTATAGCAGGCTATACCAGACTAGCCAGAATTGATGAAGAGTATCAGAGGAAAAGCTTTAGCATTCAAAAATACTCTTAGAAGTAGACTCTTCATTTTAAATATCTATTAAATTAAGAACTACTCACATCTCCAGTAAGATGATGAATGCACAAAACCAAGTCAATGCTTAGAAAAAAAATGAAAGGATTTTTGCAAATCAGTCACATTAATATTTATACTAACAAGAGACAGTAATTTTCCAATTTCCATGTAGGTAGAACAGCAGTTCATATCAAATTTCAGAAGGAAAACGCACACCATGCAATTTCTCTAGCTCCTCTTTCTATATGGCTAATAGAAAACCAGGTGGAAAATTGCTCATTGAAGCTAATTAGCCTTTAGTTATCACCAGTTACATTTCCAGCTGTTCTATTTCATCCTAGATGTCTTAATTTATTCATCTGGCATATTCAGATGTGTTTCCTCCATATGCTATGCTCATAACAAGAAGAAGGAAGAAATCCTGTTTCTGGGGAATTAGTCCCTCATCTGTCAGATTCCTAATTGCAACTTCATCAGCAACTGAGTGCCTGTAAGCATACATTTGATAGGAAAATTTATTTCTTGCTGTTTAGGGATATATAGTTTGTAGAACTCATGAAAATAAATCTATATCACCTGGGAAATCTAAGATATACATTCTTACTATTTCTTATACAATGAAGGTCAGATAAACTCTGATACACTCCAAAGCTGTAAAATTAAGTTGTTAAACAAAAGACTAAAAGCTCACTAGTCTGCACCATAAGGATATTAATTAAGAGAATACTGCACACAGCCCTGTGCAGCTAAAGAAAATAAAAAATAAAGCTTGGGGTTTATTATTTTATATGGCATTTAATGATATACCCTGTCTTTAAAAAAAAAACAGAAGAGAAAATTAAGTAGTCCTCTTACATTATGAAATGTACACAAATATTAATTTTCTCAAATATAGAAATATTTCAAGTTGCTCTGTGGATATTTTAAATTTTCTTTATTGATCTTGAACATTGAAAATATGAACAATATTTTTCCAAGCAATTAATTGCATAAGCCACTTGGGTTTTTTCTGTTTCTTAATTGGATGCCAACTTAATCATCCATTTAAGTACAAATTTAGAATAAAGGCTTATGAAACACTACTTATTTGCATGATTAACTTGAACTTTCTGTGAATGTTTGTGCAAAGAAAACTCCATGGCCAAGATGTCACACAAAAATGAACATAAGAACAGCACAATATAAGGAATCATATGTAAATTATATGAACACTACTGCATTTGTCAGTAGTTGCACCCACTGCCCCAAGGGAAACCCCCACACAGTCTTTCTTCCTTCATGCTGCATGCACAGCATGATTGCCAGAGACCCTGGCATTACTTTTTCCCTTTTTACTGAAAGAAGAGGGAGGTCAGCCTCTCATACCACTTCATTCCCACAGTTCCTCCTGGGCAAACTGGCAAGAAACAGGCTGGATGGGTGGTCTGCCAGCTGGGTAGGAAACTGGCTCCCAGAGCACTTGGAGGGCAGTGATCAATGTTTCTTACTTAGGCTGGCAGCCTGTCACACGTGGGATTGATCCCCCAGAGGTTGGTGTAAGGCCACACACAGTGCTCAACATCTTGCTTTGCAAACTCCTGCCCTGCAGCCTTAGCTGTGCTTTGTTGTATTGAATGAATTACTGATTTTTTTTGCAAGCATTTAGAATTTTCATGTTGAAGAACTTAAATATATATCTGTAGATATACAGTATTGTCAGACATATTTTCCAATTCTAAAAATGCAGTGCTTAACTAACCTGTAAGTGGTAATTACATTTCTAAAATAAGGTGCCTAAGTCTTTCTTCTCCCTTCTTGGCTGAGTGTACAGAACTTAAGTAGTCCAATTTTCAGTGTTGCTATTGTGCTAATAATCACAAGTGGCTTTCTGGGGTCTGCACCAGTCATAGTGGGTGACATCTTGGTACCTCTCCTGCCACCTAGAACTGTTACAAACTGCCTGCTGTCTGGTTTGAGAGAACTTGGCATCCTCTTGGATTTTGCGTCCCGCGTGATGCCTGCCTCCTTTTCTCAGTATCATTGTTCTGCAAAGGGCGAATAAGCTGCAACAAACTTACACAGCCAAGTCTCCAAAGAGTTCTGGAGGAGGACAGGTAGCTGCTCCACAAAGGGAAGTAACAGACCAACACCCACTCTGCTTGCCAAAAGAAGTGTAAAGAAGTAATGAAGGTGAAAAGTCAGAATACAGACCAATTTTGCCTTCTGTTGTATGAGAATTGCTCTTGGTCCACCTCAGAATCTTTAGAAAAGAAATGAGAGGTGTATTTATAACATCTGCCTCTGTGGGGAAAGTGGGGCAGAGAGATTGTTTATCCATTTGCCTTCATACCCCGTGAGAGTTAGAGTGTTGCAGGTGTCTCTCTGAAGTGAAAGAGAATGATGGAGAAGGATATTGTTACATTCCCAAATGACAGTCATCTGCAGATGCCATAATACAAGTGACTTTGCCTAAATATATGAAGCAATTACATTAAGGAAGAACTGCAAAAGGTAGCCAGAATAAGAAAGGGAAGTGGATGTGATGAAGTTAGTTGAGGGCATCCACAAGCTTGATCCTAAATATTAGTGGATATCAAAATTGCTGGAAGTGAGCTAGATCAAACTCTTCTAGTTCTCCCCATGAATGTAGCAGACACATCGAAGGCAGCTATTCTTAAGTCCAGAATGGATAACTAAATGATTGAGTAACACAGTATAAGTCAGTGATTTTTGAGATGTGTCTGGTATGAGTAGCAGCCATATAAATCTAAGAAAAAAAATACATGTATTTTATGTGAATATATTTAGAATTTATTCAGTTTCCCGTCAATCACCTCACACTAAAGAGATCACATTGCACTAACAATGACATATTAAAATATGGAGTAAAAAGAGTGTGTTGTAATGAAGAAAAAGGGACTGAAAAACCATTACCAGTATTACATTATACACATGAACAGCAAGCCAAATAATTGTGCCTGTAGTGAATTAGAGATGTCGCATAATGATATGTAGTCATACATTATAATCAAACCAATGTTAATATATTCCAAGGTAAAAGCATTATAGACATCTCATCCAAGAACTCTGTCATTTAGACTTAGGAATCCTATTTATACCTGGCTTACAGAAATTAAATCCATAACAAAAACTATGTGAACATTTGCTTGTTTAATTAAAATTAAATATATGAGTCTGTGCTCAAAGCTACCTTATATGAACATAATAAAACTTAAAAAAAAAATTAAATTCTTATGCTAACAGCAACTGACCTGATGGTTGTAGGTCAGATTCTGGTCCCACTGGCTGAATATCTATTCTGTCATCTGTGCAGATACAGACATCAATGAAAATGTTAGTTAATGGTTATTTTCAAAAGAATGCTGAAGATCAAGAGATAAGCATATCACATTAAAAATATGCATTTTTCTTGAAAAATTATATACTAAATATGTAACATTAAAATATTGCATTATATTGAATAAAATGTATTAATTTTATAAGTGTATTTTAAACTGGCATATGTTTAATTTATGACTTCTGTATTTAATAAAACAGGATATTAAACAATCAAATACATAACTAAGCAGCTACCTAAAAGACAATAAAATTATTACTGTCCTGTTAGGTACAACATTTTAACTGCCTTCTTTAATAGGTAGTTGGCTTGAGTAGATAGGATAAAAGCAGAAGCCTCTAAAACTACAGTAAGATTATGAAGTTCTTTGTATTCCTGAACACAAGCTTTCTGATATGACCTGAAATTCTCTTCCCTAAAAGTATAGATGCCAACGAGTCTCTGTTGTTCAAAGAAAGTACTTGCCACAATTACATGAGAAAATCTGATTTTTACAAAGACATTATCACCATTTCTCCATCTTCTGCAGTATTTGCAAATGTAAATTCATTTAGCACTACATATACTAAATGTGCAGATTCACCCTGAACCTTTACATCAACTATTGTGCAAACTGTTTGATAAGAAATCAACCATCAATACACAGAAGCCCCCTTCTCCACACCATACAGTCTGAAGAAAAATTAAAATGCATTGGAAGCCCCAGTTCTGTCAAAGGACAATTTTTTCCTGAGTAACTTGTTTGATTTTGAATTCTCTTTAATGCCAGGCTTAGGTGATGAGAGATTCATGGAAGTGATTTAAAATGAAATAAAATACAGCTTCTATTAAGTGACAATTAGAATGATGCCCCTGCGATGCCAGCTCACCAAAAAGGCCAATGAGATAACGCTCTCAGAAAATGGCAACAGAAAAGCTTTGTTTCAGAGAATTCCTGTGCTTGCTTTCAAGTTTCTTTTTAAAATAACTGCCTCTGGCATCCATCCCACGTTAATTAAGCATTTGTTATATCTGTAAGCTATCATGATTTAATTCAGAGGGAAACTTTTACTTTCAAACCTCCTTGCAGATTTAATTCTGCCTCAGAAAGCTGTTTTAATCTAAAAAAAAAAAGATTATTTTGGTTTTATTCTGGAAAACAAACTACTGAGCACCTTTGGCACTACAGTTCTTTTTTTTAAGAATTAATAACCAATAAGGAGTTGTTTTGTTGTGTGCCTGACAAATGTTGCAAATGCTAATAGAGCATGACATTTCTTGCAGTTATCTGCAAAAGCTTCTACTCTTTGGTTTATCAACATCTACATTAGATTTACCAACATCTACTTACATCTAAAAAAGAGTAATTGCTCATTAATCCTTTATTCAAAATCTTGGTATAAATTACAAGCATGGAAGAGATACTTCTGTCAAAGTCACCTAAGAAACTTGCAAAAGCTTAAGTTAAACAGGTAAGTAGCAGAAGGGCAAAAGCCAGAGGTTCTCTCCAGACAGTGACAGATGTTTGTTTTCTGGTCACAGAATGTGCTCATGGCTTAAGAGAGTGCATAACACCCCACTCCAACCCAACTTCCTCCCTCATTACTTCAACCCCAGTCCTTAGGTGCTTTGAACCCCTGAGATCTGATAGTGAAGATCCTTTCTCAATCATTCATGGTGAGAATGGAAGTTCACCTGAACTCAGCAACCCTTCTCAGCCAGCGTTGAACAAATTTCTGTCCCTTCCTTTGCAGTGTGAGGGGTGTTACAGTGATGTTCCCCCCCTGCACTAATGCTGAATTCCTAAGGGTCAGCGCTGCACTGTGTGGTGGTGGAAGCCAAGGTAAATCCTCAAACCAAATCTAATGCTGTGTGACAACAATTTCTTTGCTTTTTGCCAAGTGCCTCCAGCATGCACACTAACTCTTCCATGATTTGCCTTTAGTTTAGTATTTTTAAATCTTTTGAAATCAGTGGGGAAATTCCTGCTCATTTCTGTAGCAGTAGAATTAGGACCTATAGGTCACCTAATAGGAAACCTATAGGAAAGAGAAGATATGGCTAGTAATTAGACATGTTTCTCCAGGGGAAAACAGTTCTCACATGTATGTGCAGCTGTGACACCATGCTCCTGCATAAAAAGGTTAAAGTCAGTCTAGACAGTGCTTAATGTGATGATTCCATCTTAAAACTTCAATCAGGTATTTTTCAAGTAACTTCAGACACAAAGTATGCTGAAGAGAAATATTTTAACTGAAGCTATACTGTTACTAAGGAATTGGAATAGGTACAATGTACCCGAAATGTACAGACCTGCATATAATGAGATTTGAATATCATTACTTATCTGCTGGATCATCTAATTCCAATTCTCTGCATCTGCTTTATCTTCTGCATTTTACCTGTACAGATGAATAGGTCTTATGAACAGGGACCAGCTACAAACTGTCTTCCATGCAGTATCTTTGAGCACAACAAGATCCTAACAGAGTTTAGTTTATTCTGAGGTCTTTAAAAGACACAAAACAAATATGTAATCATGACATGGTTCATGAAAGGAATGTAGAATATCAGTTTATTTAAAGAACAGGTAGATACTTTTAATTATATTAAAATATTGTTATTTTAGCATGTTTTCTGTAGTGGGAAAAGGTTGATTTGGTTGGGAACTGGTCTTGGTTAGCCAAATGCTGAACTGATTCTCTGGATTTGACATAACCTTTCCTGGTGTAGGAATAAATAATGATGACTATTTATTTTTGACCACTGAAGCTCACACTAATTGTGCAGAGTGAAACCACCAGTTCTGGTCCATTTGGGGGGAAAAAAGGGCTAAAATGGAATAGCATCAACCAAGGAAATAAAAATAATTATCCTCTGAAATTGTTGTCCTCAAATAAAAAAAAATATTAAAAGACCGGAATAAAGAGAGTAGAACTGATATTAACAGTGGTGTTTAAAGAGGTAGAGACCTGGATTTATATCCAGTCCTTAATATGTCATTCAAAATCACAGCAGGGTAGGAAATGCTGAGGCGTTTGGATGAGTGTGGTTATACAAGAGACAGACTCTTATTTTAAGGATTCTGCTGCCCACTTGAGAAGAGGGGTGACCCACACCCTTGACAGAGAGGTGGCCTGCATCCTTTGCTTTTCTAGCAGATGTTTCTACATCTCACAGACTGCCGAGTTACAACTTCTTATATTACACTTAATTCCTCAAAAATCCAGGTTTATGCTTTACACTTTATAATAAATATCATAGCCTCAAAAATCCTTCTGATTTCAAAGTTGTTTTCTAAGACTGGGGAAATGAAGGCCAATTAGTTCCACTTTGTCAAGCTTGAGTTATTCTAAGGCAGCTTAACAAGTCTCTTTAAGGAGAAGAAATATCCCAGTTTCACAGAGGAGCGCGGCAGCTTTTGCCTGGGTCTTTCAGCGCTTAGGGACCTGCCTGTTAACTGTTAATATCTACCGCGGGACATCCAGTCTGTGCCAGAATAACCGCGGCCAAGAGAAGCCCTTCCCCCTCCTTTAGTGTTTAGTCCTTTACTGTTTCCTCATTTGCACCCTGGAAAGGAGTCGGAGGTTTTAAACCCAAGGTCAAAGGAAATTCTGTTAACTCAGAGAATCACTCGGCTGCTTCGGGGCATTTCCCCAGGCCGATCAAGCCATGCAGCAAGAGGGCAGCCTGGGGCCCTCCCTCCCGCTGCTGCCCCCCAGGAACCCCTTGTTCCCAAGCAAGGGAACAAACCAAACAACAAAAGGCGCTGTCTTTTGTCTGAAACAAACCCTTTGGAGTTTTGTGGACACTCCCCTGTGGACTGGCAGAACCCTAGCCTTGCCAGTGTGGCAAGAGGAGGAGGACACAGATGCAGAGAGCGCTGTCCCCACAGCTGTGCCCCTCCAAGCACCAGCATCCCCAGACTGCAGCTGCCAGCCCCTGCTCGAAGTGGGCACACAGGAAGGGTGCTCCACAATGGGCAGCTGCCACATGCCTGCAGTCAAGGGGACTCACCAAGAACTACTCAGAGGCAGGTTAAAAGCCTGATCTTTCACCCTCTCCCTACTGACAGGGATGATATGTAATGCACTGAAATGTGGAGCCAGGTTTCATCCCCTTAGGGATGGGAAATCGGAGATAATTTTTGAATTGGAACTGTTGCTAACAGTCTTTTGAGGAGTCAGTCTATCCCAAGTAAACTCATAGGAAGGGAAAATTTTTTCTCTCCATCCAAGGGCCTACTTTAAAGGAGATTTCATTCTAGCTGTCCTTCACTTACAAAATTACAGCTTTTAGTGGAATACATTGTTTCAAATATACATATGGCAAAAAAAGGCCATATTTATTTTGTACATATCCCTTTCATACAAAGGAGAACTAGCTCCATGCAATTTCTTCAGCTAGTAGTACTTTTTCAATGCTACTTACTATTTAAGTTGTGCTGAGACTCACAAAAAATGACCAGTTTAGTCCAAATTTTGTCAAAACCTGATCCCTCATTTCTAAGTATATATGGCCCCAGACTTGCAAACCATTCTTTCAGCACGAGAGATCTGTGCAAACCAGCTTGCAGGTTCACAGCTCAAACTAGAAATCTGCTACTACCAGGTGCTGAGGCAATTTGGCTTGTTTAGCCTGGAGAAGATGAGGCTGAGGGAAGACCTCATTACACTTTACAACTAGGAAGTGGTGGATCCATCCCTGTACAAGCCACCAATTGGTGACATTGGTGCTTAGCACCAATCAACAGTTGATGGGACCTGACAGCCACCATTAGTTTATTATCTTACTATAAAACTTTCATACCTTCTCTCTGTGAGCTCCCACAGGCAGCTTCTCATGGCACTGAATCCTTTTCTCATCTTTCCACACAACTGCCTGACCCTCACCCCAAACAGCAGCACAACCAACAGACTCCAACTCTCCCCTCTACCAGCTAACCCACCCTTTTATAACACCCATCCTTACTGGACACAGCTGTGCCCTACTAAGGGCAGAGCTGCTCCTACTCTTTGCTAATTAGTACAGCTGCAA
Organism: Chloebia gouldiae; assembly: GCA_003676055.1. Classification (NCBI taxonomy): domain Eukaryota; kingdom Metazoa; phylum Chordata; class Aves; order Passeriformes; family Passeridae; genus Chloebia; species Chloebia gouldiae. The sequence continues at coordinate 2,878,487 of QUSF01000006.1, forward strand.
CTCCTCAGGGGTAAGATTGCCTTCAGCACTATCTCTATTCTCATACAATCCATCCTCCCACAGGGAATCAGAGGGACAGGTTCTGATCTGGTGACAGGACCCTAGGAAATGGCATGAAGCTGGGTCGGGGGGGGGGGGGTTTAGGTTGGATATCAGGAAAGGTTTTTCACTCAGAGGATGGTTGGCCACAGGAACAGGCTCCCCAGGGAAGTGAGCACAGCACCAGCCTCACAGAGTTCAAGGAGCATTTGAACACTCCTCTGAGGCACATGGTGTGACTTTTGGGGATGGTGCTGTTCAGGAGCTGAACTTCATTGATCCTTGTGGATCCCTTCCAACTCAGGATATTTTATGATTCTATCAGTGTGCTGAGATCCCAGGGTGCGGGACAGCAAAAAGTGCCTTTCAAACACTCTTTAGGCTGGGGAGTCACACTTTTGTATGGCACTTCCTCCCTGCCACACTCAGAGGACCTGCAGATCCTGCTCATTTTGGCAGCCCTTGGAAAATTTAGTGTCCAGAATCCTTCTTTAAGCAATGCAAAAAGTCACACTTTTTTGAGAACAATCTTTACCATGTTCAGATGTTTTACATTTGAAATACATACCTGGGCAGCTTTTATTTGGTTTAAGTGGCAAAGTTTTGGTAGCAGGAAAGCTATAGGGATGACCTCTGTGATAAGACACCAAAAGTTGTCCCCATGATGGACAGAACCAGTTGTATCAGGCCCCATTATGGATCCACTGCTGGCAAAAGCTGAGTCCATCAGCAACACTTTGATAATATATTTAAGAAAAAGTAAAAAATGCTGCGTATGAGCTGTGAGAGAAAGGTATGAGAAAAACGTGAGAGAAACAAGCCTGTAGACACTTAGATCAGTGAAGAAGGAGGAGGTGCATCAGGTACCAAAGCAGATTCCCCTGCAGACTGTGGAGAAGACCATGGTGAAACAGGCTGTAACCCTGCAGCCTATGGAGGACCATGGTGATGGAGATACTGACACTGCAGTCCACAGAGAGCCCAAGGTGCAACAGGGTCTTGGTAAGACCTGTGGCTCCACAGTGGGACCCATGCTGGAGCCCATTCCTGTGCCCTTTGAAAACTACTCATGCTAAAACAGTCTTGAAGAGCTGCTTTTTCCAAAAGTGTTCCCATGCTGTTTCCCTATCATACAATGCCAACAGAATAATGAGCACTATATACATAAATCTATCTGCACTGTAGCTTCTGAACTGTGAAAAAATGTGTGGGTGGAGTATGAGTGTGTTCCTGAAGGAAAACCTTTCCATACAATGCACTCAGTGTCACAGGGCAAGCCAAGCATCTTTAAAGCATCAAAAGTGCAAGATTTTTATTTGATTCTTAAGCGGGGCACAAAAGCCTTTGCTATCTTCCCACTGCCATTCCCACACCTACACAAAGCCAGGAGCATAGGTCACTGTGATGGGCACTAATTCAGTATTGAGTTACTCTCTTCCATTTCCAAACCTGCCTCTATGCATCAGACACTCTTTTTAGTCTCTCTGGGACAGAAACATATCAATTCTTCTAAGAGGCTGGAATCTTATAACTCTCATGAGGGGCTGGAATCTACAACTCCCTGGATCTATGTTGTGTTAAAACTGTCCCTTTGTAAAGTGATCTTACATTTCCCATGAAATCTCTCACTTTATTACCTCAGCAAACAAGCAAGATCTGAGAGCTTTCATCTGGTAGCCTTGCTCCACTAAGAAGTTGCTGTCAAAGCTCTCTGAACAAATTTCACAAGTTTAAGCTATTTATAACATTTCTCACTGTGATCTTAACAAGTAAAAAGAAAGAACATCTATAAACTTTTCCTGAAAGAAGGCACAGTGTGTCTCTGCAAGATGTTCTTGAAGAGAACAGAACACAGCAACTTCCGGCTGCAGCCTTGTGAGAAGACAAAGGTGAAGCTCATGGGCACCAGTCAGATTAATAAACTCACAGGGATCATGCAATGACTGCATAGACTCATTTTGCATTTGCACAACACAGGCTTAAAGGGAACTGCTGACACCATGTCCAGTTCTCAATTGTCACAGGAAACCATGACAGTGTGAGACTTTTTTATGAAGTTTATTCTTAGAACTTTTTGGGTTTTTGCCCTCAAGACTTCTAGAAGACTCGAGTCAGACTGCTCTGGCAGATAAAAATCCTCTTATAATTTCCCGCAGTTAATACTCTCATAGGTTTTTGCCAACATTATCCCTCAGGTCAGATAGCTATCCTCTCTGCTGTCAGTTTTATAGAAAGCAATTACATCTTGCTGCAGTTCAAGAGGGAGCTGCTTCTCTGCCCTGCACCTTCTCCTGCTCCTCCTCCAGCAGTGAGTGCAGATTAGAGACAAAAAAAAAAAAAAAAAAAAAAAGTTGAGGCCACACCAATCATCCCATCTTCTTTCCTCTCACAGATTTATCACAAAGAGTTGGCACATACAGTAGGCAGAAGCTTACTGTACACACAGACCTACCTGCTTCCCTGAGGGAATGACAGCCATGCTAGGGTCAGCTGAATATTGCCACACTGGGCAGATGTTTGCTAGGAAAATATGGAAAAAGGGCCAACAACTGACAGATAAATGGTATGCAAAGTCACAGAGCTCAAGTCACTTTCCAGGCTCTGTTGAATTTGCTAATCCAGACAGCTCCTGGGATTGAGAGGAAGCCCATGCCTTAAACTAATCATGTTTGTTGGGATGTGGTTCTTTATCAACAGAAATGTGTTCTTATAAGAATTGCAAAGGGCACATTTCCTGCATCATGTCTATTCCAACTCTCACTACCTTTCCAGAGCAGTGGAGGCATTCACTGCTTACTGCTGATCATAGAAAAAGATCTCTTTGAATGAGGGAGAGAAGGCTCTGATTGCAGATTGGAACTATGGATGGATGGATGGATGGATGGATGGATGGATGGATGGATGGATGGATGGATGGATGGATGGATGTGTAGGACTGCAGCTGTGTGTGTCAGGTGCCATCTACAAAGAGAAACTACTCCTAAGAACTTTCTCCTAAGAGAATGCTGAAGCATCTGACTCCCTGCTCTTTGGCTTGAAAAACATGAGCCCATGAGTATTGATGGGTACATTCATTATTTTAATTAATAGCAGAAGTTGCTACAACTCATGTGAGCAGGTTGATATTTTGTGCCTATCAGGTAAAAAAAATATTTAAATAAAATGTTTTAAATGTTGTTAATTTTTAAAAAAATATTTACTAAAAAGTTACGTTTATGGTATTTTGGCATGCCTGGGCTTTTTCTTTTATTACTTTTGCTTCTAAGACAATTTAGTGCTTATAAAAGAGAGAGGTTGACAACCAAGGAAAGATATCTATTTCCTTCATTTGCAGACCAGGTACATTGGGAGCATCTGGCTTTTGAAGATGACTATCCACTTTGAAGTTTGTCTTCTCTGTCAATGAAGCCTTCAGTTTTTCATTTCTGTCAGTGAAAACCATGAGGTACTTTGAAGTTTTCTTCTTCTGACATTTTCAGCAGCACTTTAAATCTTTGTATTATAAAACACTTTAAAACAAAAGAAAACAAACATTCTTGTGATTCAGTTTGGATATTTATTTTATTTATTTTATTTTTGTTTTTCAGAGTAAGGTCCATTAAAAACATGGTCTGAAAGATAGATGCCCAAAAAGCAGTTTTGAGTTTTACCCATTGGAATGCAAATACCCCTTTAAATCTATGTAGGAGCCAGTAAAGAAATTAATAATAACATCTATAACACTTAGCTGGGGAATAAAAGAAGCATGACCTAATATTGAAATTATAAGTAAATAGGACATATTACCATGTATTTTTAAACATAACATGTCATGATAATTGAGAGAACGGTGTTGTATGAGTGCATTGATCTAAATTAGAGAAAGCAGAGGGTCATATATATGGCTAAACCTGGGGTATCATGGCAGAAATTAATTTGACTACAGTATATCAGATTACTCCCACGTATTCAAATTTAACAGGAATTTATTGAGGACAGGAAAACAAGTATTTATCTTGGCTTCTTGTGATATTTAGAAAATTGTCAAAATTCCTGTCAAAATCTAAGTCAAAGGGAAAGACACTTGCCTAAGGAAAAATATTTCATGTAAGAAATGAGAGATTGAGAATACAGGAAATCTCATTTAAACATACAAAACCTTTTTTTTTTAGTGTAGAGTAGCTAAACACTACAATTGGTTGCCCAGAGAAGTCCCCATTCTTGGACATACTGAAAACCCTGGATAATGGTGTATTTAACAGCATACACTGCTATGAAAAAGGTCTGGATTGCTTCTTTCTTGGCACATCTACCCAAAGAGTTGAGAACCATGGCCCTACTTTGTGGGAAAATCCATATTGCAGGAGGAAATTAGAAGCATTGCATGGTGGACCTTAGATAGATGGTATTTAGGCTATAGATTATAGGTAAGCCACAGACAGACAGTCTTTGTATCTTTAAAACAGCAAACCTCAGAGGCTGCTGCACATTGAGAGCAGTGCATGTCTGGCTACACGTGTGATCGCATTACGGTGTGCTCCATTTCAAAAGCTCTGACTGCTGTTACCAGATCACATTTGCTTTGTGTTACAACTCACACACAAAAGCAGCCCAAGGATATTACAGGGTGTTGATCTGTCTGTGCAGGAGAAAAATGGGATGGCCAGTAATTCCAAGACATGAATAAAAACGGAAGGAGTAGTTCAGTGCATAGGTACCCAAATTTAACAGAATATCAGGGTCACTGAAATTCTCTAGATAAGATCAGAGCAGGAAATGAATGCAAGGCTTGTGCCTGTACAAAGAGGCCTTTCTTTGCAAAGATACAAGTATTACACAAAGTGAGTGGGCAAGGTTTGCCTCCCACATTTCTTTCATTACTCATACCTAACACCTGCTAGTTAACTAATATTCATTTTTCATACCGGGCTGCTCCAGTTCCACTGAACATTAATGTCAGTAAAACAATCTTTCACTTCATGTTACCCTGGATAAAAATGGTAGTGCTGCCAAAGTCATGCAACCTGAATTTAGAGGTACTTATCAAGTTTTGAAGGATATACCCTGTTCTCAACCCCTGATGGGAGAACAGTGCACTGGAAGCAAACAAACCTTCAAGTAGGCAGAGTGGTAATTTTCCAGTTTTGGATCTAAGTAGAACACCAGATTTCATTAGCATTACTCTTCCTCATGGAACAGTTATGATAAACGCAAAACCAGTTTTGTATCTTGCCTGGAAAACATACAACACCTAAGCACACCTCAGCACTGAAATGACCCTTGATAGATCAGTAACTCAGAGGGGCTGTTGTCTGGTTAATTATCACCACTAGTGTCTACAGGAGAGGAGTATTATCAAAATCACCTGCACAATTATTGCATCAGCTTGCAATACCTTTGCAGATTACAGTGTGACCACATGTGGCTTTGGTGTGGAGACCTAACATTCTAAATCAACATTACCCTGATGATTTCAGGGAGCCTGCAGTCATTTACATTGCCTGAGAGTATAAATACATCAATCTAGAAAGACAGAAAATAGACTGATTGCTATATATTCTATTTCATGTTAGGTAAAAGGTTTATCAGGTACTATACATCAGAAAGGAAATAGTTGATGAGGAATAGAAAACAATTCTATACATATCTGCACCTGCTGAATAGAAAAACTGGAGGATACCCTCATAACCTTTGCTTTCTAGTGTGGCCAAACAAAATGTGGTTAGACACATTTATTCTGTAGTCTCTAACCATGCTGACAAGACTCTGATGAATGAGAATTGCCCCAGGCACAATATTCTCTTTTTTTCATTGTCAGTGACTCTCCACATAAGCTGTCTTTCATGCCCTAATTCTTTATGCTGGCCTGTGTGCATTCTGGGCTGTGGTGCTTTGACATGCTAATGAATATTGCTCTGCTGTTAATAACTCAAAGCTACAGGACACCCAATGATATCATCATTACCAGCCTGTGTATGGTTGTTTTGTCTTTTTGCCAAATTTTAGTCCAGCATTTTCATCTGGGAAAAAATAACATGCCTATCTGAGAGGACAGGTAAGGGATATTTGGCATGATCTGTACATTATATTGACCTACATTGCTTCTGAAAACTAAGGTCCCTGACCTGCATGTTGGGAGCACAAGTTTAACAAGGGCATTCTCTTCCAGAGAAGGGATTTCCTTTTAACTATTTTCTATTGCTTTCCAAAAGAACTTCGTTCTGTGTAAAAGGGAGTGGAAAAACGTGTGTTTGCCAAATGCGAGTAGTTCAGGCACATTTAGTACAAGTATTTCCAGGTAGCAGCATCACCAACCTGCCCCAAACCTGGCAGAGCCAAAGGAATAGGGCAGCTTTTTTGACAGCCTTTATCTTTCCTTCAGAAACTGCCAATGACCTCTGGGCAAATTTTTATTGTTCCCTTCCAGCAGTGAGAGCATGACTTCATTGCATGCATATCCAGACCCCCATATCAGTACTTTTATGGCAAGCCTGAATTTTCAAAACAGTGTATAATCATTAACACCATACCCTAGCACTAATCACTGAGATGTTATTACCACTGTTCTCTATTAGGAAAGACATGCAATAGACTCTGCCCAATGCCACACAGTGACTTTGGCAGTCACAACTCTCAGACTGTATCCTTAATGTATTGATTTTATGGCTGATTCTGACACTAGAATAATGAAAAATGCATTTAGCACAAAGGCTCTGAGAAAACTCAATGAAATTCTTTGTCTTTTCTTTGATCATTATGATTCCCAAATAGCTTTCTGATGGAGGTGGACACTTTTCTGTTCATTACAGGAATAGGTAAAAAGAAGCACTTGAAAGGGAAGGGATTTTCACACCCACATTCAGGAATTCAGTGGCCACATGGAGTGCATCTGGGTCTCATGGGTCCCATTCAGTTTACTTTCCCAGGTCTTATGTTGCTTTGTACTAGCAGCCTCACTAGCTTCCCTCAGCACTGCAAGACCATGACACACTGAGGTGCCTCCTAAGATCCACAACCCCAGAGACGTTTGTGATATTCAACATCATAGAGAATTAAGCCATTAGTTGTAGACTCAGGGTTTGGACTGCTTTTGCTGTTTGGGTTACTGTGTAAAGAGTATGAAAGATTCTCCCTGTATTTCCTGCAGAGCAAAGAGCCAGTCAAGGGTTCCTTAGTTCCACAGCCAAAAGTGACTTTTTTCTGCACAAAGTAATAGAGCAAAATAACACCTGATATATCCTTCCTCTTCTCGTATCTCTCCATTTTCCAAAAGTACAAGGTCCCAGTGCTTCTCACTTCCTGAGATACAGTTGCCTATCACCCCCAGGCATCCCAGCCCCATGCCATCTCACACCTGTTCCCATTAGATGCCTCATCCCTTCCCTCACTGGTAAGTGGTCCCTACTTCTCTTCCAGCATTGCTGCCACGTGAGTGAAGAGAAGCAAAGGAAAAAACTCAAGTTCAGGTCAGATCTTATTCTTGTTTCTGATGTTATGCCATCAGAGAATGAAAAGCCAGAACGGAGCTGGCAGTGGAGGGATGGCGTCTGCTCCTCCTATTGCCTTGGAGGATGCTCAAGATACCATCATTTTGCACTTTGCTCCTAACCATCAGGGTACCCTCCTTTCACACCTCCTTCTTCTTCTCCTCCACGGATCACTGCCACACAGTATGAAGAGGGACATGGATGCCTGACTCAGTTCCTCAGCCACCACACAGTCGCAGGCAGCTCATTGGGACCTTTTCCAGTGTAGGAAGCTGGCTGGTGCCAACCACCAGACAGCTCAGGCAGCAGCCAGCATTATGCCTGGCCTTTACTGGGACAAATACTGAAGCCTTCATTCCTTGCATTGTTCTCTGTTCCATAAAAATCTTATGCCCTTATATACTCATTCTCTATCCTTCACAAATATGATTTTCTGTTTTTCATTCATTGCTGATTATTTCAGATACAAGATTTCATACTAGTTGAGACAAATAAGTAGTGAGGACACAACAGTATGAAAGCACCCACCTTTCTTAATACCATGACTTTAAAAAGCCCCTGATTTTGACTATTGTAAAAAGCCAGTGATTTACTCTTGTAGACCTGAAGAGTACCAAAATGGAGCACAAATTAATGCTTCTCCGTATCAGTTACCTAGCAGGCATCTGTGGCATTTAGGTGCCAGAGGCTGGATTTGGCCAGCCAGCCAACTGCTGCTGTGGTCTCTATCTGCTCAGTATTTCCTATAACAGGAGACAATTTCTTCTGATTTCCAATGGGTTTGCAGCTGTAAAGGTCACACTGCTAACTATGTGACTTTTACTTTCTTTTTTTTCTTTTATGACTTACCACATATGGCTGAGGAGGAACAGAGTTTTTGTGAACTCAAGATAACTTTCAGATGTTATTTTTCTTGGTAAAATACAGAATTACTTGTAGGCTGTATAAAGCCCCTGCCCCAAAATATGCACACAATAAGATCCAGGGCTGAAGGCTCTCAATGACAGCAATGTAAGTAGTCACAGACATTGTCATGCCTTGTCCTGGCATCAACAGCTGAAAGGTGTTGCAAATATGATGAGATGTTTTCTTAACTACATATTTTAAATGCTTCTAGAATCTGCATTGATTTTCCTTTTTAATAGGAAAATTATATTGGGGGATACAGATCAAAAAAAGGAACACATCGCAACTTCCAAATTTAAAGTAAAAAAAATTAATTAAGGAATAATCTGAAAAGCTGGAGAAAAATAACTGTCCTACTGATTCAAGGTCTTGACTGTAATATCAGTGGTTCTTGGCTCCATATTACATTTCGGTTCCAGGCAAAGAGGCCTTTGAGGTTTTCTTACATTAGTGAAAACAGCATGTTTTCAAAATGTAATAATTCTAATGATATAATGTATTGTTTTATCACTTCCATTATAACAGGGATAGCAACAGTAAAAATTCATTTACCCCATTGAAACATACCGTTAAGTCTATTGTCTCACATTAAAAATTCAACTAGCTCATAGAAGTCAGTGTTTAAGGAAGAGTGTAAGAATAGGGCACACATTGCACCTCCCATGTTTCAGCAGCCCAGAGAATCTCCTCATCAAGAAGTTGAACAGTTATTTCAGCTGTCAGAAGTTTTATCTTCTACAGACTCGTGGAGAGAACTCATCATTCAGCCTCCTAAGTACTCTATAGTATATGTTCCACTGTTTGGCTTTGCACTATATGGAAAGTACATCCTTTTGACTGCTTGGAATTGAACAGCGTTGAACGTAACAAGTTCATTTTATGTGTATGATTTTTGAATTATGAGAAAAGGTGAATAACACTCCATACTTAATTTCTTATTGTCACTCAGACTTTGTAGATCGATATGACAGCTCCCCCATCCCCAAGCTGTTTCACTTCTACTTTGAAGACACTTGAATGGTAAACTCATTTCTAATAGAAATGCCATTCCTTTCATCTCTTCTGCTTCTATTCTTTGACTCTTCCATAGCCTTGTTTTGACAGAGTGGTTTTAAGAGACAACAGTGTTGAAGGTGTAGGTCAATTATGAATTCTTTTGGCAATGTATCAATGCTTTTTGTGATGTTTTCTATCTCTTTCCTAAGAATCCCTAGTTTAAAATAGTTCATCTGCTTCCTGTAAAAGGAAAAATTACAGGAGTCTCCAACAAATCTGCCATGGTGAACACTGACACAAATGATCCATTACAATAATACTGTCTTGATGGATGATAGGATGATACGCTGTCTGAACTAATGATTAGAAGAGTTGCATTTCCCAGTTTAATGAGACACAATGATGTAAGCAGATTTGACAGTTGTTTCCTGAGAGGCTGCCTGCCCCTTATTGAAAGGCTTCCTTGCCTAATGTTTTAGAAGGGAGAGACGTCATTTATGTGGGTGTTTTCTTGCTCTGCAGGCAGCCAATTATTGCCCATCACATCTCACACAGCTGCTATTTTGCACACACAAACTCAGGCGGATGTCATCTCCTATTTTCACAGCTCCAACTAATGAATTGAGGCAAATGTGGAAAATGCAATATTCCAGGCCTTGCAGGTGGGGTCTGCATTGCCACCAATTACAGGACTCTCCCCTGTGTTATGGAAAAGCCCAACCATTAATGTAAGCATGTGGCTAATGTCCTACTGAGCAACTAGGTAAGCATTACATGTACAAATTCTTATCACTTTGAAGCTGTAGCCATACGTGGGCAAATTGGGTTTATTTTCAAATACTGACTACAGAAATTGGCTCAGAAGAATATTTTAAATTATTCATAGAGCTTAAAATGTACCAACTAAGGTTTTTGATCTGGGAGTACTTTGGTTTGTAATCACCGCACTGTGCTCTGTAATCAAGTGCTTGCAACAGATACTTTCTTAAGGCCTGGATTATATGTCAGCTGCTCTCCAGCTTTGACTTCGTGTGGTGAAGTTCTTCCCATGTGTGCAATGTCAATAAATAAGAGTTCTGCAACAGTATCTCTCAGTATGAAAGACCATTTTCTCAAATTGTGCAGAAATAGCAAGCCAGGGACACTACTGACAGTCCACAACAACTGTCTGATAATTGACACTGATCTCAAATGCCTTTCTTTTCCAGAGTCAGTAACCCAAAATGAATACCAAAAGACTTCCAGACTTCCTAAGCAGTTCTTTGAGGGTTTTTCTAGTTCAGGATTTTTGTGGCTGAGAGCTGATCCCACAAAGACAGTCCTTGCCTCACTGGACCCACAGTTGCACAAAGGTCTGCAGGTGTTTCCATGCATAGCATCACCTCTGGAATGGGCAGTGCCATGTTCTGCGGAACAGAAGGAATTTGGGATATCAACACAGGAGCCTCCTTCTTGCATCCTGTCCCCCACAGTCAGAGTGGGAACAGGCTGACTCAAGTACAGCACTGGCAGTTGCAATGGCTCAGCACCCAAAGGGAGATGGAGGGATCAAGGCCTTACAGGCTGTGTGTGCACTCACTGAATAGCCAATTTGTCCACAAATTTAAACTTCTGATGGTTCCACAGGGAAAATTAGAAATAAGGGTGGTTTAAGCTGTTGTAATACACCCCAGCTTGTACTGAATAAAGCACTGCCTCTGGAGGGCACTGGAATCCACTTGATATATGGGAACAGCTCAGAGTAGCTAGATAATTTTCTATTTTGAACCTCAAGGAAAGTACAACCACCATGCATAGTGAAGAAAAACACTTTCTGATGAGATGCATAGGAAAAGTCCATTAATGTATTTCTGTAGTCACGAGTGACTGAGGGTTTTCCCAGGAAATACTTAATATGTTTCTATCAAAGTTTTTACAGATACTTTTATAGATAATTTTCATATATTCTGATTTAATCAGGAAATGAAAGTTGGCACAATGATGGATTTTTAGGTACTATCAAGATAGTATCAGTGTGCAGGGATTTAATTTCATTTTTTCAAAAATATATTCCTTCTATGCAGGATTTTGCCAAGTAGCACCAATGATTCCCATGGCAAAATTAAATTAAAAGGGAGACAGTCTGGCCCCGCTGACTGAGTGATATAAAGAAAGCATTAGTTCAATTGTTGTTACTGATAATGATCTTGTATTACATAACAGCTCTCTCTACTGAGAAAATGTGATTTGAATCTTGTTTTTAAATACAGCAAAACAGGGAAGATCACTCAGTCTTACCTGTAGGCATGTGCAGAGCCAATGTATCTAAGGAAGATGTGTGACTGAATGGTATTTGTGGTACTGCCTACTCTGATTTCATAAATTGTCTATTCAGTTGTCATAAACTCCATTCTCCCCAGTTCTAAGGGAATATGTCCATTCATTACCTTTGAATGTTTTTGTTCTATGAAAATTTATAGTACCAGATTAAAACACTTAGGCTTGTAAAATAAACCCTGTAAAAAATACAATCTCCACATTTCTGACCTAACTTTTCTTTTGCATTACAAACCTTTTTTTTATTTAAATACTAGGTCAAGGTACCTCTAAAAATCCATTGGAAATCCAATTACTTCTCAGGATTTTGGATGTTACCAACTTTTGAACAGCGTTTTTCCCTGTCTTTCATGGCCAATATATTAGTCAAACCACACTGGCAATTTTATATTGTCATCATGATCATGTCATTGCATCTTTAGTAGAGCAAGTAATAAGCAGAGCTTTGTAAAACTAGTTGAATCATATCGTCTGAACTCTGGAGCAATTCAGTGATGGATCAGGTTACACATCTGTGTTACACAGAAGGAATAAATGCACAGCAGGAACTTGTAGCTGCCCTCTGAAGCACCCGTGTGCTGTGGGAAGGTGCAACTCTCATCATTAGGAGCCCCTAGTCTGACACAGGCAGAAGAATCACAGCTATTCTTCTCCCTTTCTAACAACTGATGCACACTTCACAAATTATTATTTTGACTAGATTACTTAGGTCTCACATGGATTACTAGAGGTATATAGGGTAAGTCTATATTAGCTGTGGTTATTGCACAGTTAATCATGCGGGATTTGATCTCCGACTGATGTCAGCCTGCTCAGGCTCAGTGAGGAAGTTAAAAAACACTCATTGGTAGCAGGTGAGCAGCAGAAGTGTGCTGCACAATATAACTTCTTGTGGAAAATACTATGTGAATATCCCAAGCTATTTCCATGCCCCAGCCATTAATATAGTTGGAAGAAATCAACATTACAAAATAAAGGCGACACTGGCATGTTGTGTATTACACATGTATTTCATATCCAGTGAAAACCAGAAATTACTTGCACTCCTGACCCTGTTAACTGAAGACATATGAATCCTGTCTGTCAAACTAAAGCTTATAGCTCAGCCCAGGGAGAAGAAACTATGTAGAATTCATCATTCTCAAGGGAAGGGCACTCTGCAATGACACATTACACAGCTAGAGCACTTGAGGAGCTCTGCCTAGAAAAAGGCACCTGGTTCTTCAGTAGTAGCTACAGAAAGTTGTCCCAGGGGAAGTCATCCTCACTGAAGTGAAGAGTGTGAGGTACATGGCTGATGGGGAAAACACTGTCATCTATGGACATATTGCACTGGTTTTATACCACAGACAGTATCAAACACTGTCAAAACCAGCATCTGGTTTGCTTCACACAGGAGTGCTCCCAGAACTGTCCCCTTAAAGTGACAGAAAAGAGTAGATAGAATTGCTTCAAATCTCTCTGAAGTGAGAGTGAAATGCAATGACATTTGCAAGGATCCAGCAAAGTAAGGCAACTGGTAAGGTCAGAGTTTGAAGAAGGGCAGGCCTTGTCGTGCCAAGGCTCAGCAAGCATATTGACAGCCATGTCAGAGAGTAAACCTTGAGAATACAGCCCAGTAACCATATTAAGTTATTGTTGCAGAAGGGGACATGCACTCAGTGACAGTGCCATTTCTTGGCTTTTCTGTCTGTGATAACAACCTCAATCAAACACACTGTCTCTTGGCATCACTGTGTCCTTTGACTGCTGACAACCTGCTAAGCTATGGATGAAGCTGACAGACTCATAGCCAAAGCCACTGCAGACCCTTTCTGCTTTTCCTGAGCTTTAAAGAAATGGGAGAAATGCTTGCAATATTAATAGGGTTTCTATAATATAAAAAAAATCCTTGAATTTTGGTAAATGTTCACTCTATTGCATAATTATATTTATATGAACATTTACAGAAATAAGGGAAGGGGTATGGCTAGGATGAAACATTATTTTTTGTAAAATATTAGGGCAACATGATTTTTCTAAAGGCTCTTACACATAGTAAGGTATATTCTGCTCTTGATGCCGGTTTCCATCAAATTAAAAGGCAGTCATGGATTCTCCTCTATTGGAAGGACATCTCTCATACTTGATGGCACTGTTAAAAGCTACACCTTTTTAAAAAATCTGCCCTTTTTTTTAGAACAAAAACATGGCTTGAAACAAAGGCCTGGGGACAAAAAAAGGCCCAAACCATGCTATACTGCTGCCATCTTCCGACTTGCAGGCTAAATTGCAGGGGTTTGAGAGAAATTAGCTCAGACTTTCATCCTAACATGCTTTCCAATAAATGTCGTTACATTGGTGATAAAATAGAATAGGCTTACAAATACGTGGCTTTGGCTTACAAAGGGACTATTGTGTTACAAAGGGACCATCGAAGTACACTCGTATGCTCCAGATACTCGAAGACAGGAAAGGCAGAACTTGGATTTCATTCTGAGTCTTTTTGGGTAGAGGTAGTCCAAGAGGAGCCTGATGTTGCAAGGAAAGAGGGAGTCTTATGTCCTCTTTTACAATTCCTTTCATTAATTAATATGATATAAAGTTATCTTCTTGGTCACATTTCTTAAGGAAACTGTAAATTCTAGTTGCTGATCATCCACCCTCAAAAGCTTATTCTCCATTAGGATCATAACTGCACAGAAAAACCAGCTCATCAAACAGAGAAGGATTAAAAAAAGAATAAAAAAATGAAAAACTGAAGCCCTCTTACCACAAGGAGAGGAAAAGTCCATGGACTAACTACACCTATGTACTAGTGTTCCAAGTAGTACTGACTGTGCAGAGGGCTCAGATACCATCATAAGGGATGACATGAAATCTTAAGATGGGAATAGTTGGTGTGAATTTCATATGAGTGGCATTACCTTGAAGTGTCTGTCACAATGAGATAATGCAGTGATACAAATGGAAGCTTTCATAGTATCCACTTCCCATATCCTACTCAGACATTTGGACTCTTAAACTCTAAGAAGATGTCAGGTTATGAATTCAGCAAAAATCTGGGCCAGAGGCTGTGGCCAGACCACTCTCACCCCGGAATAGGCATTCCCGTCCTCAAGGAATGCTTGACTTGCAGCCACTTTGTATATGCCTGCCTTGCAGCAAGCTCAATTAATGCACAGTTCAATGCAGTCTGCACTAATACTTTCCTTTGAACCATTTGTGCTGGAGCCTTGGAAGAAAGAGTGGCTTGGGATTAATCTGTGCTTCTTAGCAAAGCAAAGCCCAAGGCACATTCCACCACAGCTGTGACCAAAAATCTATATAGAGCAGATAGTTTACTAAATAATGTCTAAAACATAATGTTTGCCTTGGAGAGAAGAGATGATAGCTTAGTTTTAATTTTAAAAATAATTACTTCCGATATATTGTCAATAAAGTTGTACCAGCCTCAGTAATGAGACAAGGCAGCATGTCAGACATCCAGCAGACTCCAGTCAGAGAGAGACAGTACTGGTCCATTTCTAATTGCTCTTCAGCCTTGTTCCCCATGGCAAAATCCAGGCTTCCCACTGATTCAATGCTGTTGGGTATCAATACATGTTTACTCGTGTTTTGCACAAAATTATTTCTCAGAGGATGTTGTTAAACATCTGTTGTCATATGGCACCAGCTACACGCTGTGGCTGGTTTCTGGCAAGTGGTCCAGACTGAAGCCTCCCAGGGAATGTGGTTATAGGAGGATGCTTCATCTGGACACCTGACTACCTCAACCAATGTTTCTGCATCATTCATCATACCCATCAGCCAGGTTATTTTAAGGACTGTTCTGACACTTCTGCTCCACTGTGTTTTTAAGCCTCTCTTTTATATCCTATTTTTTAATGCGTTCCTTCCTCCTCACCTCTTCCACCTTTCTCCTCTAACATGCCAAATGCCTGCTCTCCTTTGTGTTCACATTCAACATCTGTATAAACAGAAAAGGAAATTTTGTAGAAAAGAAATCCATTAATGTTTGATGATTTCCTATCCTTGTATGCCATCCTATATGCAAGTAATAGAGAAAAATAATCCCTTATGGAATGGTGCAGCCCTTGACAGCCCCCTGTTTGGAAACAGTGGATTTGGATTTTCATACATTGTTAATTTCACATTGAAGAACTGTGTAGAGATTTTGAAGGATTAGGACTTAGTTTTGCTGGAGATTCCTCTTAACTCCTTTGTTTAGCAGAAATCAGTTCTACTTTCTTTTCTTTCTGCACCAGTAAAATCTCCAGTGATAGAGTAATAATCCCACGTGATTTACTGGTACTTTGGACTAATGCCAGCTTTGTTTTAATCCCAGCTGCTGTTTTATCTTCTGGGTATTTCAGTTCATAATAAGTGCACAACACAGTCCCCAGAATCTCTTGTGAGCACAGATTTATTGTTTTTATTCAGTCCCTTTGCTTTGTCCCTCACGGCAGAGCTCTGCTGGTCCTCAAACTTGACCAATTTGATTACATTTAAACTGTCTTTAAACAGATGCATCCCCTGGGTGAAACTTCTTCCCTGATTAGTCTGGATGGAAAGCATCTGTTTTCCCTCTGGTAAAGAGAGTTCCTAAAATCAAAGCACAAAGACGGGCACTGGTCATGTCTCGTGGCATTGGCTGAAGCCCAGCAGGTATGTGGCACAGCAGCGTAACTTGAATTTGGGCAGGTTGACCCAAAGACAATAGCACAACCATCCTAAAAATGAAAAAAAACAGGGGTAACACACCTACATAGTGATCTCAAGCTGTTGCAATGCTTTTGGCCTTGGTGAGGGTGTGTGCATCTACACTGTAGTAAAAGTCACAATCCAAAGCACATAAAATGTCTAAACCCAGAAATATTACCAGCTGAGAGCTACTGCCACTGTATGTACAGCAGTCCTGTGTTCTCTTCTATCCCCTTCCCTGCCTGGGGCCTGGGGAAGGCCCTACTCCCTTCCCTTCTAGTGCTGAAATGCAGGAATGGGTAAGGGATGCAGCAGGTCCCACTCCTCTCTTCCTACCCACGCTGTGCCCTGCAGGACTCCTTGGCATTCCTCCAAGGAAAGGCCAGAGCAGAGCAGAGGTGACTTGTGACCTGGAGCCATGGAAGATGTGTGAAGGGGAGACTTGGGGGTGCTCTGCCCTCCAAGAGGGAACAGAAGATCCTGATGCACAGTACAGCCCTGTGCTAGGTTTGCCACCACGAGGTGATATTGCCCAGGGGCAGGTCTTCTGAGGGAAATGGATGAGTCCAGCCAACCCATGGGATGGGTTTCACCTTGGAGGGAACCAGCTGACTTACTCTGGAGATACATCTGGAATTGTAATGCCATATGTATCATGTGAACTCTCTGTCATGGGGCTAGGCAGACATACCTAAACCTACACAATCCATTGAAGAGAGCGCTGAGCTTCAAACACTTCTTCTGACTCCAATCTGTCCTTTCAAAATCACTTTTCCTCTTCACTTCTGGAAATAGGCCAGTGCTCTCTCTTGCAGTGGCTTTGTGACTCACAAAACTGACTCTTTGCTCCTCAAATTCTCCTGCTGTCAGGAGTGCACCCTATCCCTGACAATTAACCCCAAATCAGCCCAGTTAGCTGATTTGCTGCTGTGTTGCAAGCTGGTGGACCCAGGGAGTGATGGAGGGGAAGGGACCCTGCTGCTGTGCACCAGAAGCTGTTGCTTATGAGGCACATGAGATAATCAGTCCATTAGCAGACTGACATCTTGATGGCCTAGTGGCCTCCTAAGGACATGGACCCATGTGGCCTCACGTGCATGGCAGAAGCTTCATGAGGAAGGCTCTGGAGGGGCCTGAGATACAGTTCCCTCTCACCAAGAAAAATTCAAACATTTATGGATAATGAAGCCTTGCAAGCTACAGGCTTGATTACAAACCAAATCCCTTGCTGGTTCTTGTAGCTAGGAAACTGTGAGCTGAGGATTCTCTAGAGCACATGGCTTCAAGGGCTGATTTCTCCCAGGAGAGATAGTCATTGGGAGAAGAACCCACACACACAGATGAAATTTCACCTGCTTTTCATTTTTCTTAATAACAAGGTGTGTTTTGTATTTGTTACTTACTTCATTCAGATCTACTCCCATTTCTGTGTATCCCTCAGAGGCCTTTTTCATTTGCAAACTATTATTGCCTGATGTTTGTCTCCTGTGCTAGTTCTTTTGGTCTCCTTGGCATCCATTCCCCTCCAGTGCTGAAGCAGTGAAGAAACAAGGTTAGCACAGACCTCAGTGAGGTGCAAATCTGGGAACCAATCAGTAATGCCTGCTCTGGCAGGAGAGTGTGCTGCAAGAAAATTTTGAACACAACATGGTCATTTCAACATTCACATCAGAACCATTCCAGAGTGTCTCAAGAGCAAAGACTTCAAAACTCTTTCAGTGAGGCAGCATCACACTCACTTGAGAGTCTGTGAGTAATGAGACGAGATGTTAACACTCATTTGCTGCAGAGTTTGGCCTCAGGGTCCTCCCCATCCTCTCAAAACATGAAACTGTGAAATTCTAGGTGAGGTAGAAACACACTGTGATGGAGACAAACAATTTTTGGAAAAGAAACATGCCTTGTCCTTGCTGAAAGAAAGTTTTAAAGAAGCAGCAACTGCAAAAAGATGATAAAGGTAAGCAAAAATAGTTTCAATCAACTTAAAAGTGAACATCCTCTTTCTTTTTGTCTGGATTGCTTTTTACAGAGTACCCTTGTGGGCTACACATGAGCAGGGAAAGCCTTAACATTGTCCAATGGGCATAATTTTGCCAGGCAACTCTGTGCATATTTTCCTAATTTCCAACATGCTGGAAGCTCTCATGTTTTGCTCCTTGTCCTCAGCCTTATGCCCCCCTCTAGCTCTTCCCACCTCAATGTAAACATCCAAAAATCTTTAGAAAAAAATAATCCAGCAACATCAGGCTCTGAGGAACATGGGGAGAGATTCCACAGTGCAAACTCATCCATGGATACACATACTCTAAGTGTTTGATTAAATGCCTGCCACAATTAACCCAGAGCCAGATGTTGCTGGGGTGGGTGGTGACGGGACATATCAGGTGATCTAGATCATTTGGATCAGATACCACATGGATCTTTGTACATTTGATAAATAAAGATTATTTGGGAGAAAAACATTACAAAGTGTACATAAAGAAGGCCACATCACAAAAATCTGTTTGTCCAGTATTTGAAGTCTGGTGGGGAAATCTGAGTGCAAAGTCAGACCTATGAACCAGAGCAGACCTGCTGGAAGCTGCCAGTGCTCCTGTGACAGGTAGCAGAGGGCTGGTAGAGCTGTGGTAGAGCGGGTGTGCTTGGACCTCTCCCCACAACATCCCAGCAGTCTCCCTTAGGGATTTCCCTGTCTGAGCTGATGGCTGCCTCTTGTTTAGCTAATGCTGAAGTCCTCAGGATGGAGAGGCCTGGAGGATTGAGCATTGGCACCCATGGGCCAGAGCCTACTCCACACTCAGAGGCAAAGAGGTACTACATGTGGTTTCTGCCCACACCAAGGAATCACCACTCTGCCTCAGATGAAATCCTGGGATGAGCCAAGCACCTGTAATTCCATTTACTGATATCCATCATGTTTCAGAAACAGGCGCCACAGCTGAGAAGATGTACATTAAAGAGACACCCATTACATGACTCATACACAGAATCACATTAATTTAATCAGATGCTAAGAAGAAAAGCCAGGAATTATGCAAGGTTATTGTCCGTGCCTTTCAGAGCAGCTCACTGATCTCATGCTCTCTGGCACCTGGGGCTCTCAGACTGGGGGACAGATGGATTATGTAGATGAGAACAAATCACATGCCGTGTAGCTGCAGGAAGACACAGATAGAATTTTCACTGGAGCTGCTAGAATTAATAGACCACTGACAACCATCACCAAGCAAGATTTTGAGCTGAGAGATTCCAAAATGTTTGGGGAAAACAGCATAGGACTGCAGGCATATGATGTGTTACTGGGATACAGCCCCTGAGTTTGAAATTATTGTGGTTCCTTAAAATTAGCTTCCCTTTCATGGCTCTAAAATATTATTCAGACACTGAATACATGATGACTTGTGGAAACTCCTCTGCAAGTATATGCTTATGAATGTATTTACCTTCATGTGAGGATGAATCACTAAAGTGTGAATATCTTCTGAAATGTTCTTCAAGGCTGCTGCCCTGGATCAGGAGTTAGGAAAAAAGAGGCAGCAGAGCTTATATGAAAGGGAATGTGGATCTCCAATGACACTCTGGGAGGAATGAATGTTTACATGTAATCTTTGACAGATGGGGATGTTAATACTTTCATTTTATGGATAAAGAAGAGATATATTAGATGATTGCTGTGTATTACAGAGTAGTAAAAGCCCTGTGATGAGGATAAAATTCTGGTCCTCCAGGGAGGAAATCTCTTTTCTCAAATTCAAGAGCAGAGCCTTTGTAAAGTGGATGATTTGCAGAGGGGAGGCAATAGCAACACTGGCAGCACTAATTTTTGGGGAAGAACTCAGGAGTGAAATGCAGGAAGAATATACAGAAATACTGAGAGAGCAGGTCATAAAATATTGATATTCTATGACCTCTCGCTGTATTTCTGATTTAGTGAGATTCATGATTTAAAAAAAAAACCCAAAATTCTGAGTTTAGAGACCAGGATTAGCAAGAACAATAAAACTTCATATGTATCCCAAAACTACTTGAGGTTGCTTTCTGTGGTGCAACAAAATTCTGGAACACATCCACACAACCACGTGGTGTTAAATTAATCACTATAATGATCTATGCCTTGATCACCCATCCTTCTTCCTCCTTTACCATCATTCCTCACTTCCTATCTGAATACAGCTTGTTTCATGTTTAAATTAAAAACTCTGAAAAAAAATAGCTATAGAAATGTCAGGAGGTTTTACAGCCAGGATGTTTATGACTGTTGTCAATGTCAATTTATTTGCCTATTCATACCTTCTCTCCTGGAGTAATCAATCCTGCAAAAATGACTGTCAATAAGTGCGTGTGGAGCCCTATTATGGAGGAAATATGGCAAATTTGCAGTGTCTGTAGCCAAAAAGGAGGTCAGTTCCAAGGGTTTTTCAATTCCCCTTGAAATAACAGGCAGAAATGTGCAGAAGAGGAAACTAACACTAGGGAATGTCACTACTGTAGGCACTAAAGGTGCCCATGAGTGTTGGGAAGAGGAAATTTAAGAAAACACAAATGGGAAAGAGAAGGAGAAAAGGTATTTCTGGAGGTCACTGCTCATGTAAAGCAGTTGCTAATGCCATGGCAACCACATCAGCAATCTCAGGAAGTTTATAGGATTTGATGCTGCTATTCCACAGTAATGAAGAATTCTTGAAAGCAGTGCTGGTGGCTGATCAGTTTGCTGGTGCTTCTGCTGCCCCTGTGGCAATCCCAGCTGAGACAACCAAAGGCAAACCAGTCTCTGAAATCAGCTTTGTCAACCTGGTTTTATTTGGGTGCTTTGAAAAGATTCCAAATCAGGTCAGGATTCAGTAGCAGTTGCTGGGATTTTAAAAAATGCTCTGTTAGCAGTGACCTACCAAGGAAAACAAAAAAAAATTGGCTTGTTCTCTTGTTTGTGCTTTTATTTCTGTATAAAAACAAGGCATAAGAGGATTTGGAGTGCTTCTTATGGCTCTAAAAGAAAAATATATTTAAAATATGAACTTTGGCTTTCACTATTTTTACTGAAGAATTGGCAGGATGTCTCATACAGTACTTGCCCATCTCTTAGCTAGGCAAGATGGCAAAATTATCCAACCATTTACCTTTAATATATTTTCTCCTACATATTTGAAGGCATTTCAATGAAACAGAATGAAAGTCCCCAAAGAACATGAGTAGTCTTAATGAAAAACTGTTACTCCTCTCAGGAAAGCAGATTTCATATGCATCTCTATTATGCCAGTTATCCAGCAAGTCTATTAGGACAAGCCCTGGAGTTATTATAAAAGGAAAGCAAGGGGATATTATTGGATAAAGAGAGAGAAACCTCTTAGGCCTGCTCCATGCAGCATAAACAAGGGAAGAAAGCAAACATAATTCTTGTTTCCCCTTGACAGAACACCCTTAGATTGAGCTCAAGACATCTACTAAAGATGAGATATAGGGGAAAAAGTGGGTCAGAGCCTGAGAAGGAAAGAAAAAAGAGGGTAATTTCCATTATGGTATGAATTTAGACCTCTGTTGTTTTTACTTTTTAAACATGACTGACAAAAGTGATCCTATAGCCTTTTGCAGCTTTTGTTGAAACAAGACAGGAGCCATAGCTGATGCACTGAGGTTGCCCAGAGTGAAAGTCAACAGGATGTTGATCTTGCTGACAAGTAAAGCTGAATATTAAATGAAACATTCATTAAAAAACTCCCAAAGCAAACAATAAATGCTCTATACATCTAGGCTGAATGTGATCAGAGCATGACAGCTGAAAAGGCCACTGCACAAAAGATAGGCTGTAAAATGGTGTGTATCAACTGACTAACAAAAGCTCAAATATGGAAGGCACAAAAGAAGAAAATTCAGAGGAAATCATTGATTTTAGTGTAAAATCTCTGTTCATGCATTTTAATGCTGAGAATTACATTTCAAAACATTAAATTAATGCCCTTACCCTGATGGAACTTCCACAGCTTTCCTGCACCTCCCCTGCCAGGACACAGAGGGCCAAATTCTGCCTGTGGGTACAGGACTAGGTTACCTCACCGAAATACTACATGGTCTATGGTGTTCCTTTATAATGGAAATCAAGAGATAATGGCCAGGCTACCCTCATTTCTCCAGTTTTTTGTTTTTCAGGCAAGTTTACAGCCTCTGAGCACAGCACAGGGCAGTCTGTCTGCAGCAGGCCCACTGCAGCAGGCTCAGTGCAGCAGGATCACCACAGCTCTAAAACCAGAAAACCAGATAAACCCAGGATCTGAGGGGCAAAAGAAAAATCCCAGACAAGCTCAGCACTTTTTGGAAGACTGTTGAGATTATAGGGGAAAGAAAAATAAGTGGTCTGAGAAATAACTGAAAAATAAGTGGTCTGAGAAATAATCTTCTCTCAGTTTAGGACAAGAATGACCTAAGCTGAGAGAAGAATTTGGCTCAGCATGGATATTAAGTAAAATCCATGCTCCTGCAAGCCAAGAAAGGCCTGGCAGTGCCTGGGGTACCACCTAAGAGCTGCATTCTTCTGGATTTGCATTACAATTGATTTCTAAGCACAACCCACTGAGTCAAGCAGACTCTTCTTGGACAGACATAGCACTTAGGCACTTACTAGCAGTGGAGAGGAAAATAGTTGTATTTCCTCCACCACCACCATCGTTTCCTCCTCCTCCACCTTCCAATGGGCTTCCTTTGCATCCTCCTCCCTCGCACTCCTGCACTGCACCCTTGGCAATGCAGAAGGCTGCCTGTGGCTTGGCAGGGCACTTTCCCCCCGGCAAGCTGGGGAGAAGCCACAGCACTGCAGAGCAACCAGGCAGAGCAGTCATCACATCGGGGCCCACCACTCAGCCTCCCACCTCAGCCAAGCCTCTCCCACTCACGAGGTGCTCTTGTCAGGGGGCCAGCATGGGATGGGAGCTGCCTCAGGAAGGGGTTTAGCCCCCTCTGTGCACCTGGGCTGCCTATTCCTCCTCCACATGGCTTGCAAAGCACCAACAGCCAAGCAGGATCATGGCAAATCATCCCATTGCAAGGGACAACTGGGGAGTGTCATGACTCATGCCTAACTCTTCCTCAATAGCTGCTGCGAGATAATGGCAGGACCTGCACTAATTGAAAAAACAAGTGGGAAGATTCAGCTTGAAAGATTCACTCTCTTCCCAGCCCCATGTTCAATACTGATCCTAAACACAAAACACATTTCATGGTACTGCTACCTGTATACAAACTGCAGCAGTAGGAATTTTTTTTTCCACATTCAGAAACTCTTTTTCTCCATTGCAAAATCCACTATTAATTCCCCACCGTTCCTCCCTCTGCAGCCTCTGTCCAACAAGCCTCCTTCCCACCCTCCCAAGATTTCTTCTCTGCCTACATCCCTTGGGGACGCTGGGAATGGGCGCAGGGTCCTGCAGGGTGCGGGGCTCTGGCAGCATTGGGAGAAGGCAGCAGCATCGGCCAGGGAGGGACCGGCTCAGCGAGGCAGGAGAGGCAGCTTGAGCTGCCCTGCCCTCCCTCCCTCCCTCCTTCCCTCCTTCCCTCCCTCCTTCCCTCCTTCCCTCTTTCCTTCCCTCCTTCCCTCTTTCCTTCCCTCCCTCCCTCCCTCCCTCCCTCCCTCCCTCCTGCCGTGCCAGCTGCCCGCACTCAGCTCCCAGGCTCTGCCTCCTGCCTGCAGGCGAGGGAGGAAACGCTGCCAAACCTTACCCCGACACTTCCTCCTGGGCTGTGGGTGCTGCCTGCACTCTGCAGGGACACTTATTAATAAGTGGTCCGTGCTGGGACGTGTTTAGCAAATCAGCTACAAGTCAAAATAATTTTACATGAAAGGATGTTTTCTGCCTTTGACAAGGAGACACGGTGGCTTGTGTGCTCTTCCTGCTCTGCTCAGAAACAGCAGCAGGAGCAGAGCTGGTGCTGGCAGTGTGGCAGGGCACTGTGGCACGGCAGCAGTGTACTTCATTAACGTGGCTTTGATTAATTCTATGTGAAATTCTCTCAAAAGTGCACTTGAAATGCATCAAAACTTAAAAAGAGACTGGACCGCCAGCAGACAGTTATGTGGACAAAATAATGTAGGATGTAGGACAAACTGGGGTTGTGTAGATGCCAGTCTAAGGGTTACCACTCCTAGCTCTTACACAGGGCACTTTTATGCCAGGAGCTACTGAGTGACCTCCCTCAGGTTCTGGGGTGGAAGCTCCAATGGCCACAGGTCACCTCCAGACAGATTTCTAATGCTGGCAAAGTTACTTTTTCATACAACAGGGTCCTAATACCTGAGTTTCTGTAGGCTTTACATCTAATGCAGTTGTTCTTCAATGGCTTACAAGGTGGGTGAACACAGGCTCTAAAAAAACCCAATTTTGTTTGGTGGAAATCAGAAACTGAAATCACGGCTGGCAAGTCAACCAGTGGATACCACCATTCCCTGGGTCTCTGGTGGGGCAGGTTAATAGAGGACATGAGGTTTTGCATCAACTTTTTTGTCCCAGGGCAAGTAGGATTTCCCAAAAGATACTTTCCTTGTCTCCCAGATGTTTTGTGGGGCATTTCTGTGGTGCTCAGGAGAATTAAGACCTGTTGTAGAAATAAGTGTGATGTCTCAGGTGACATTTGTGCTTTGCACTACACGTGATCAGTCACTAGATGAGATAAAAAAATTTAGACTGGGTCCTGCTATGGTCCTTGGCTGGCTACTGGCAGCTGCCTTGCAACAGGCAGCCTGTGTGCTGGGAGCTGCTCAGACAGACAGTGCCACCTGTAAAAGCAGCACTGAAGCCCTTAGGTCAAGCTGCTTTACACCAGCCATAGCCCTGAGTAGAAACTGAGTTGGTACAAAGGCCACAGTGTAACTCATACGGCAGGAATGTGTTGAAAACACCTCCGACCTGGCTGAGCAGTAACCTCTGTAGTGATAGGGGTGCCAAAGACTGGCCATGAAGAGAGGTCTCTGGAGAGGTATGGCAATGTTTCATATCATCTACAGCTGGCACTAATGTTAAGGAACAGACCCATCAGACAACACTTCCCAAACCAGTGCACTGATTCCTCTTTAGCCCATTTACAGAGTGACTGCAGAGCTCCCAGGCACAGGGGAATGGCTCACATCTCTCAAACTGCTTCTAATCCAGTCTCAAGCTTTAATTTGTAGCAGAAGCAGAAGCTGTCCAGGTTTCCCTCATTTGTGGGGCTTATAGCTGTGAGTGTCATTAACATAGTGTGTTCCTGCACATATTTACCCAAACCACCTGTGAGGGATGAGAGCAAAGTAAGACATGAGAGGAAATGGGATGCCCAGCTGCTTCCTTATGGATGAGTTGACCCATGACAGCGGCACGAGCTGACAGGAGAGCACAGCCCTGGAGATTAATTGCTTCTAATGAGAACCACTGCAGCCCACAGAGAAGGATGAACACAGGACTGCCTCAGAAACTACAGCACTTTAACCCTCTGTGGTGTGACACCCCACATCAGAGCTTTTTGGGCACCATACAGACAGCCTGAAAGGGAGAGAGAGTTTCTGCATGGTCTGTTGCCCATAGCAAGTGAAAAGGAGGGATCCCAGCTCAGTTTGCTTGGCCACAGCACTGTGCAAAACACTGGTCCCACCACAAGCTTCTAAACCCAGCATGAATTTGTTTAATTCTCCCCTTTCAGTACAGACTTATTTTCTAATCTTGCTGCAGCATCCCTGTTCCCTCAAAATTTGTCCTGCTCTACTGCATCAGCTCTGCCAGCTAGAACTGCTCGCACTCAGGATAAATTAAAGGTAACTCCATGGAACTTCAGAAGTGCACACTGTATTTACATCTCTGAGAAGGAGCCTGGGCTTGGATATCTGTCATCTATATGGAAGAGCTCTATGAAGTGACTCTCTCTCTCTACAACCCCCCCACCCCTTGCCCTGCTTTTTTGCTTCTCCCTTTCTGTAGCACTTTCTTTGTCAGTAAATCTTTTAATAAAAAATTAAAAAACAAAAGCCAAAAATAGAGCATTCCCACCTTCAGGCAGCTATCTGGGGCAGCCATGAAAATAGCAGCAACCACTGGGTAGCTCAGGGTTTAGATCAGGTCAGCAGCCCAAGGTCAGCTTTTAGGCAATTCCTGCAAGGTTCATCAGCTTTGCAATTGGGTCTGACCGGGTTCATCAGGTCAGTGCACAGAAGCACATAAACTATTCCTGTGCCACCATCCCATTGAAAAATCTCCTCAAAACTTCCAGTGGAAGCAGGGAGAGGAGACAGCATGGCTTCATAGACACAGGAGGAAAGCTGTCAGTCAGCAGGCATCAGACCCATTTGCAGTGCCCATGCCCTGGTGTGTGTCCAGGCTGGGCTCGGCTGTCCAGGAGCTGGCACCCTGCTGCGGTGCCAACCGGAGCACGGGAAGAGCCCTGCTGGGGCAAAGGTGCCTGTGTTGGGAGGACCAGCTCTCCCAGTGGCTGTCCATCCATGGAATGAAATAGAAGGAGAGAAGCAAGTGATCTGTAGGTTTCCCCAAAATGAATATTTTCAGCTTCAGGGTGTAGAGGGAAAAACAAGCAACTTGATAATTTGATCAGTCTTAGCTGGGAAAAGAAACTGTGGAAGAAAAAAAATCGGTCATTGACTTGTGACAGTCTGGTGGAAAATCACTAAGGCTTTTGCAGGCTGTTTTCATGTCAGAACTGACCTAGTTTTTAAAATACTAAAGAGGTGGGGGCGTACTGAGCTACAGAAGAACCAAACCATCCCAGGCCAAGCAGAACCATAAGCTGAGGGAGTTTTTGTTAAGTCAGTCCAGACTGAATTTGCTGGGCAGCTGTAGCTGGTGGATCTTGCTTTGTCTTTGGGGACATGGGCAGAAGATCTTTTCTGGAGAGCAGGAATGGGTGATGATCAGGATCTCTAGAGAGAGAGAGCCTGGGCACTGCACGAGCCACCCGACAGCTGGTTGTGGGCAGATATAGGTCACTTAGAGGCTGGTGAAAACAGAGCCCACTAATTAGGGCACCAAATCACTCACCAACCATAGAAAAGAGATCAGTCTGCTTGGTGACATGAAAAAACCTGAAGGCTTGAGCTGCGGTGTTTATTTGGGCACATTCACCGTCTCTATGATCAAAGGCATAAGGCTAAGAAATGCTTTTCCAGAAACCTTCAAGTTGCAAGTGTTTCAAACAACTTTGCACAATTCAACAATTGTTCCATAAATCTTTCCTAAGGATTTTCATCTTGGGTAAGAGAGTTGGTATTGTTATTAATGTTCTTCTGAAAACAGGAGAGGATGCTTTATTTCATCTGGCTGCGTTTGTACTCTCAGACCATGTTTCATGGAATGACAGAAACTATAGTTTAGCTATTCTTTAAGGGTTTCTACTGAACATACCCTAAACCATATAAGCTAAAAAACTATTCCATTTGGAACATTTATTTTTAGAATAATTTAAATTGCATTTATATAATGAAAATAGCAAAATAAATATTTTACTTACTTTATATACATCTTTATAAATATAGGAATCATGTTCACACATGTATAAGAACAATACTTTAATCAATTTCAGTACTTTAGGGTTGAAGTAATTCAACTCCAGCTGTAACATATGTTTTAATAAGTGATACAATATACAATTATTTTTACTCAAAATTATGTATAAAACTAGTATTTTAAAACAGTTGAAGTCTTTCCTCTAGTGATAAAACCTGCATATTTTTGGGTCAGTTTACAGGGTGTCATCCTATTTTGCAAGAAAATGCTGCTCTAGAGCATTGTAAACTCATTCTTATGTAGTAAAACCAAAGCATACTATTGCATACCATAGATTTAGTTTTAAAATGTGTCTTATAATATCTTTTGCAAGGAAAAAAAAACACATGGAAATGTTACTTGTGAGAGGAGCTGTGTAACTGAGCTTGTTTTAGTTTGATGCTTTTTTTTCCCCATGTATTACTGATAAAGAATCTGCTTTTAAGAAACTACCGGGCTAACGTGTGGACACGGGGAAAATGTCCTCCTACAATAAACGAGAATTCTCTCATTAGCAAACTGCTTGAGTGCTACTATAAGGCCTTAGTGCAGCTGGCACAGTTCCTAAGAATAGAATTACTCATTGCCATGGTTACCCATGCTGGAAATATTACCGTTTGCAATCATTGTAAACAAAGATCCTTTCACAACAGTGTAAAAATTAGAGCGCTTCAAGAAATTAAAGGAAATTATAAATTGTACAGCAGTTGAAGTTATGCCTTGTAAGCACTTTTAAAAAGCCTTGTAGCTTTTACAACACATGAGAGGTTCAAAAACCCTCTGCAGAGATCTGGTCCTCTCCCAGCCTGAGCAACAAGTGAAGACCTCAGCCATCACCTCTGAGAGCAGGGTCAGAGCCTGAGAGCCGGAGTGCCTGTGTAGCACACAAGCCCTTCTGCATGTCCCAGCTCCTCACTGGAGTGTGCTGCAAAAGCCATGAAAAGGGGATGGTCAGGGGACGGCAACAGGTGGGAACTTAGCACACGTGTCACCCACGGAGCTCTCCAGATGAAGGGTATCACGGAGCCAACTTGTGTCAAACCTTTGAGTCATGGAGGAGAGCAATCCCTGGAGCTCGCACAAGCTTGGACAGAAACAGCAGCCACAAACTGGGCTAATCTGCTTCACCACACTTGAATAGTTGGAGCAGAAGGTGTTCCAGCAAATGACACTTGCACTTTGCAAATGCCCAGAAAAGAAGTGCACTGGTTCACACACAAGCAGGCAGCAGGGGAGTGGGAGAAGCAGAACTAAAGCTCAGGCGTTCTTTGGTCCTGCAAGTGCCTTTTCCACCTGGACACGTTTCCTCAGAGGGGGCTTGGTTTCTCCAGATGCCCATGCCTTCCTTCTGTCTGGTCTGTTGGCACTCCAGGGCTGTGGCTCCAGCACACACAACCTGGAGGGGCTCTCATCCCACTGGCAGTCCACAGCAGAGTATGAAGGCATCCTAAATAAAACACTTGCATTGGTGCAAAATTTGAAGAAGGCTGGCAATCCCCATTTAGAGGTGGAAAAAGCAAAGGGGTGTGGTTCTGCACTGAAGGTCACAGGAGGACATCTGTGAAAGGATATCACAGCCTGACTCCAATTCTCTGACTTGTTCTGCAGCCATTCTCCTTCCTGAGCCGTGTTAAACAACCCCACAGCAGTGCCAAGAGCCTGGAGAAGCCCTGCAGAAAAGCCCTAGGGAGGAAAGAGTAAGTTCAGTGATGCAGAACAGGACAAGGAAACAAGCAGCCTACAAACCTCAGCAAAGAGGTCCTTGTCTCTGCTGGGCAGCTGGGGCACAGCAGAGCATTAGTGATCCTTGCTGCATGGGAGCGTTTCTGCAGCAAGGAGGTCTGACAGGCCATGGGAGCTGCAGGTTGGTAACCTCTGGAGGAAGCTCCTGCACATCATCCAACTGGAAAAAAACAGATGTGACAAGATAACATTGAAAAGAAATCCCAAGGGGGAAACAGAAATTGGGGAGCTTGTAAAGAACCCTGTTGCCATCTGGAAGGCAGGAAGAGGCAGGCATCTGTGAGAAAGTAGCATCTCAGGGGGGAGCCTGGGTGCTCGCAGCTGGCACTGCATGAAGGAGGGATGGGGAGTAGCTGATGGGCCTGCCCTGCCCTGGAAATCGGATCTGAGGGTGAAAGGAAGGGTGGTTTTCATTTTCCCAAGACCTCAGGGTCTTGTAGCAGAATCTAAAATAATCACGTGCTGATTGTTGTCCTTGGCAGGAACAGTAACTTTGTGGCCCAAAGGGTTTAATTGAAGATACAAGGGGGGAAATGGGAACACATTGGGCTCTTGATTTGCTAATAGGAGCCTTTTGTGCTGATTATTGGTTCGGAGCCATCTCCTAGGTCTTAACCCTTTACTCCTTAGTTGCCATGAAAACACGTGGTTTTCCTCGACTATGCTTTTTTTTTTCCCCCCCAGAGGTAAGAACCGTTCTTTTTGAGCTTTCTCTAAGCTCCCATCACTGGTGCTAAATCTGGGGCATGGAGAGAGAAGAGAAGGCCTATGCCATGGTAACAGATGCCTTTGAATTAGTAACTGGTTTTCTAGTAACTGATATTTTCTGTAATTCAGCCCAATGAACACCAGCTTAACACTGGCCTTCTCTTATGGAAATGAAGGACAAAAGGCTTTTGCTTTCGGTTAGCCATGTAAATCCTCAGATGAAGCCTATTCTACCAGAAGGGTAGTAAAAGGCTGTGCTATAAATAGTGCTGTGTCTTTGCCGGCGCTGAGGCAGAAATGTAAGGTTTCATAGCCCAGACTGAGCACCCCAGTCGTTTCAGAGCCAGGGGCTGACATTTGCCTTTCTGCTTGTGCTCTGATGTCTGTTTTGTTTTCTGATACAGTCATTTATTTCAAATTGGTCTGAATACGTTACATCTTGAGAAAGAATTAAGATCTAGCATAGACAAGTTAACTTGTCTCTGTAATCTCTTCCAACTGTTTTTCCATAAAACATGCGGATTTATGGTATTTTCTATCAGACCCCAGGAAAAAAAAACACAGGGAAATTTAACAGCATGTAGTGATGATAGACATAAATTTGTTAAGCCCCTGAAAAGGCAGCAAAGGATGCAAGCACCATTTCTGCAGTTGCTGCATAGAAGCATTTCTTACTGATTTGAATGAAGCTGTTCAGATGCAGCAGCTGCGTAATCAGACACTAAATCTGCTATGATAATGACTGGATGTGGTTTAATCGGGAGGATCAAAAACTTAATTAGTTAACAGGGGGGGAAAAAGTAATCTATAAGAAAAAGAGTAGCAGGGGTGATTTCACTATAAGTGCTGCTTTTTGCATAATTTGTTATCTGTCAGTAAACAAAATCTATTAATGCAGAATATGAAATGTAGAAAGTCAGAGAAAGATAGATGTAGGTTCAATATATCCCAACTGTAAAGATAGACCAAACCTAGCTGAATCCTTATCTGTCTCTGTTTTTCCTTAAGAACTACTCAGAACAATCCTTTTGATTGTTTTCAATGTTTTTCTGATCCTCTACATTACATTAGTAGAGCAGGTGATTTTTTCACTTCCACTTTAGATTGTGATCGGTATCTTCACAACCATAGTCAAAAGAAGGTTTTTCCCTACTCGTATTTACTAAGACATACTTGCCTTTATTTATTCAAATGTATTTCCTTGCAAAATTAGGCTGCGGTTTTGTCTTTACAGGTGAACAAATGAAGCTGGGCTAGGAATGAAACACATTTGCTTTACATGACATTCATAATTTCTGTCCTTAAAATATTGTTTGGTCATGGGATTTCTGCTTTCTTTGCATCCTTCTTGTTACCCCACATGTTCCCAGCTCCATGCAAGGAATGCAGCACCATTTGTTCCCACGCTAGCCTACAACTGAATATGCTCTTGAAGCACGTTGAGCCACATCGGTGCCCTGGAGGCAGCCATCTCCCTGCAAAGCAAAAGAGGACACTGCTGCCTGCAAGGCTTCTGGTTGCCCCAGGTTTACTCACTCAACCTCTCCCATCACCTCCATGATTCTACCCAGGCAACCTCTGCTCATTCAAGACTCCAGAGAATCTTTATTCAAGTCTCTTCTCTGTCCAAGGGACTTGGGAGTTTCAATTGACACCAGCAGAAGGCTGAGGAGGCCAGAGGAAGAGTCTGTCTTTAACTCCTGGGAGAGCAGACCCAGCCATGCAACGATTTTGAGCCTGCCCAGTGCAAGCACTTAAGTGATAATGGAACTTGATCATAAAACTTCAGACCACAGGTTCTGAGCAGCAACACCAGAGTGCAGCTGATTTTGTGGATGCTACTTTAAAATGTGGCACATGCAGAATTCTGTGAGTTGGGAAAGGAAGCAGTGGAAGAAGGACTCAGAACTTCCTGGTCCAGGACAGCACTCCATCACAAGCCCTCCTTCCCCTCCCTGGTGGCACCCTTTGCTCAAGGTCACCTTTCCCCTGAAATTCACCTGGGAGTGCTGCACAGAGGCACTTTGTGGGGATTTTGCATAAGGACGAAGCATCAAGATGGGTCATTTGTTAGTCTTTTTGGAAGCTGCAGGGAGTTGTAATTAAGAAACTCATCACATTTAAGCTGGAAAATAAGGTGGAAAATATACACTCAATGATCAAGGACAAGTCTCCTTCATTAGTCAGAACAGGAGATCTTCTCTCTAGGTATAAGTGAATACCTGATCCAAGAGCTAAGGGTCTTTGCAGAGTAAACAGTGATGTCATTAGAGATGAAGCTGTTTCTTGGTCCTCAGCTGCCATAGGAGTATCCATGGCTGCAGAAATAACCCTTTGAAGAACTTTGGATCCTCCTCCCCAACCCCCTCGGGGCACTGTGGAATGGTTTTAATTGGAAGCAGACGTGCAATGTGGTAGGTAGGAGCAGGCATCTGCTCAATGTGAGCTCCTAGTAAACAACTCCTGTACAATGCCTTTGAAAGGAAAAAATACCATGATTCAAGAGAAAGATTTTTAAATTAGACTAGTACTTACTCATGGTCAGTTGACTGGTCTATTAGACCTGCCAACACTTCTTACCAATTATTCAGAGTCAAGAATATTACCTTCTCTTTGTTGTTTGATAGATTTTAGATGGAGCATTCATCTTCAGTGTATGGGTCACAGAGAGATTTCCAGGTCATCACTCCCACTGCAAACGCTTTTCCAGTAAGATGGCCTTGTTAGAGAGATGTATTGTTGGAATGATTGATTTTGGTTTGAGTCAGGAAGGGACTTTTAGATGTGCCAGGTTACTGTCATCTGGGTTTGTGGAAGGTGTTAAGAGCTGCATCACACAGATCTATAGTTTTCAAAGTTCATGAGGTTGCTGTACATTTGCCCTGCACTTTATTGAAACCCCTTTGTCCCCCAGTATCCCAGTAGCTATACTTGGACAAAAGCAAGGTTATCATTAGGCAATCTGTGTGACAGTGAATTTAAAACACAAGTCTTCTGCTTTCACTTACATAGGATAAAAGACAGGAATGTGCAATAGGGGACACAGACTGAGAAGGCCTGAATGTAAAACTGTTTGTGCACTAAATCACTGGGAAAACATTTCTTCAGCCTCGTTCCAAATATTGGAAAGAGGAGTTATGCTTTTGTGAGCACAGGATCAATTGTGTCACTGTGTCCTGCTCCTTACTACCATTAAAGAGCTTTTCATGCCTTTTGCTTTGTTTTTAAAAACTGTTGAGCAGATTATTCCAGTTCTTATTCTGGCTGGCTCAGTATATTCCATGGGAGAACCTTGAGTAAGGCAGTGCTACTTAGCTTGGAAGTAAATAAACCTAAGGATTAAAACTTGACTGATGCAAATACTTTATGCACATTCAAAATGCAAGAAATTTAGCAAAAGTTGAAAACCAGAGGTTCTAATAAATGTAATTTAATAGTCATGGGAAGGAAGAGATGTTTTAAAGGTGGAAAATGTAACTTACTGCAGACTGCATTTTCTAACTGTCACACCAAAACTGCAACTCCAAAGTCAATTTGTGCCAAAAGAACAAGCTTCCTCTTGATTCTCAACCAGGAGAATCAGAAAACAAAGATCATTTTAAAAACAAAATAAAAACTCAGTCCATTTCATTGTGTAAGTGGTTTAAGGGGGAAAAAAAATCCAAAACCAAACAAAACCCACATGCTGATGAAACAGAAGACCAGAAGACCAAAACTCTCTTTTCTGAAAGTCCTCCCTTAAGTAACAAATTCAGTTTAGCTATTCTATGATGTGATTAGTAAAACTGCTAAAGGCATTTCTACACAAAAATGAAATTGCACAGATGCCCAAGTATTCTTTTATGCTATTTTGGTGACATAACTCTCTTATGTCCTGCTTTGAAAAGCCTAGTATTTTCCAGGGTGCTTGATACATTGGCTCTAACTTGAACATCAAAAAGTAACCTTCACGTTTATCAATGGAAAGTGACAACTGATTTTATTGACTGTTTTCATTATAACACATGACAGTGGGAATATTTTTCACTGTTAAGATTTTTGAATGGAAGAAAAGTGCAGTTAGTCTGAGTTCCTTACATTCATTAGAAGCAAGACTATTAAAACCATCAACATTTACAATGACACGTAAGCAAACACCAGAATCAGTGCCAATAAATACACAGAGTACCAAAATAAATATTTACAGAATTAAAAATATAACAAACACTGATTAGAATATCCTTGTGAAGTGCCAGGGAAGAAAGACACCTATTGCTATCAGTTAGGTTGTAAATACATTAAGAATACAGTGACTCGAGGAGACACATACTCATCAAAGTTTGGAGGTGGAAAGGAGCAGAATGTGTCTAACAGTCTGTTATAAAAACAGCCCCCCAGAATGTTGTGAGCTTTCTTTAAGAAAAAGTTGGTGCACACAGGCCCAACAGATTATTACCAAACCTTTTAGACGAAAAGAGTGGGGAGTTCTGGCTTTACTCACTCATTATCTCAACTAGGTCATACGCTACCTTACAGGAGGTGGCTGACACAAAACAATACAAGAAAATATTGTAATTAACAGTGATCTGTCAGCTATTTCACATCTTAGAGAAACAGGCTGAGTGACCTCTAACAGGACACACACATCCCTTTCAGCATGCAGGAAACACTGAGAGCATTGGTTTGTCTGATGCAGTCCCTGCTACACTTTTCTCGGGCACACCATAATGTTTAAGCAGAGTGGGCTGTCATAAAAGACTAAAGCCATGTTGTATTTTCTGGGTTTATTGTATTTTCTATCACCTACATTCATATCTTATCTTGCATTTCAACAGGACCTCAACACCAGGCTTCAACACCAGAACTTTTCTGAGACAGAGTCTATTAACAAACAGAGCGGGGAAAATTCAGATGGAGCCAAGTTATGGGATCTTCACTCAATAAAAACCAACAGCACTTACAGATCCACTGATATCAGATAGAATACTGGTGGAATTAGTTATTGTCTAGCTGTTAAAATTTCACTCATGGTAGAGGATTTATTTCAATTTCACAAAAAAGCAACAGCTTTAGTCTTGCTTCCCCTTTAGAAAAGCAGGATAATGTTGCTTAGTGCTTGGTGCTGCTGCACAGTGTGTCTTACACTCCCTCCCTCCCCACTTGTCCTTGGCCTGCAAGGGTGCAGCCAGAGCTCACCACTCTGCCTAGGGCTTGGCTCTTTGCATCTTCCTGGCAAAATGAGGGTGGAAGAGCAGTGAGGTGCCAGTGCTGGGCTACAAGGGGTTTGTGGATGTTTCCATGCTGAAACTGCCCTTAGAAAGTTAAACACTGGGCACTGCTCAGGTGTTGATGAGAGCAGTCACACGGTAGTCCACCTGCAGGAGCACTGGCTTCAGCACACCCAAGCTCACAGTGGCTCCTCACCCAGTGTAACACAGCAACCCGAGCATCAGTGCAAGAAAGAAAGGATACAGGGTTTTTTAGGCATATGTGTAACTCTTTTTCCACAAGGACAAGAGGTCCAGGCCTTGCTTTCAGCCCATTTCCCAGATGCCCTATCAGCCCTCCCACCCCAGCACAGCACCACCACCCTGCCTTTTCCTGCTGCTGTCCCGGGCTGACACTTCCACAATGCAACACCTTGCACCCCTCTGCTGGCACCACATGGCAAGGTCACACAGCAAATTCAGCTGGTGACTTGGGGTGCCTTGCTCCCCCAGTCCACAGGCTGCAGGTAAGTTGGGACACACCTTCCCCTCTGCTGCCATTAACCAAGAATTACATTTTAAGGTCATCCTTAATTCAAAGCAGACACAACCAAGGCTTCCAATGCATCTGCATAAAAAGCCTATGGAAACAACCTGATACTGATTTAGCAACTGTCTTGATGCAACACCTTCCAAAATAATAAAAATCTGTTAAAGATCTTACCATTCAGTCCCCACATAGCTTCTCCCTAATGACACATTAAAATGTGGCTGTGCAATAATTAAAGGTAGGCTTCATTAGTTACCCTATCAAAAACATGAACAATGACAAAACAAGCAGGGGGTTTAGAGCTCTGGAAAGAAGCTGGTCCTGTTTTTGCCATCAAGAGTTAAATTAAGGAAGGCAGTGATTGTGTTAGCTGTAATTTAAACATGCTGAGCACTGGAGTTATCTGCAGGAGTACAGCTTGTTACAATGAAAAACAATGGAAAGACACTTTTTGCATTCAGATCAGTGAAAACACTACCACAGTAATATAAAAGACTGCACAAACACCTGAATAATGTTACTCTTAAAAAAAAAAGGGAAAAAATAATAAAAAAGGAAGACTTGTTTAAGAAACACTTTATATTTCCTTAGGATTAAGAGATTAAGGACCTCTGCCAGTTCTTACTGGAGTCAGTGGAAGCTTTGCCACAGCAGAACTGGACCCTGGCAGAAGATCATCCTGTTGGCAAATGCCAGTTTCCTAATTTTGTGGCTATAGCTGGATTAGCTTTTATTGCAAAGCATTGCTTGGATGTGATGTCAAA
This sequence comes from Chloebia gouldiae, assembly GCA_003676055.1. Lineage (NCBI taxonomy): Eukaryota > Metazoa > Chordata > Aves > Passeriformes > Passeridae > Chloebia > Chloebia gouldiae. The sequence goes on from QUSF01000006.1 coordinate 2,915,354, forward strand.
GTAGGCAAAGCAATCTTCTTTTAGCCATTGCTACAAGAAGCCTTTTATCCTGGAAGTTTAAATTCCTTGCCCCGTGAGGTGCTTAACCTTTTCCTCTCTGTACAACAACTTTGGTTCTATTTATTTAAGTATGTGCAGAAAGGAAAAAGGAAAGCAAAGATAAAATCTGGGCACAGTCTCCATAACAAACAGCTCCTGGGCTTTCCTGCAAGAGTGACCTGCTTCCTTGCTACATTTACTAAATTTTTCACAATAGGAAAGTGGAAGAATGTATTCCATGCTATGCAAAACATCACTTAACAGCCTCACCCATGTGTATGAGATCACACAGCAGACATCTCCATTTTAAATATCTTTGCCACTTATTCTGAGGGGGTTTAATTTTTTTCAAGACCGAGAAGCAGAAGCTAAGACCTCCTGAAGAAGAGGAATAGTGGCAGCAGCTCATCTTTTCTGGTGCTGGAAGGCTAGATCAAAAATCTGTTTCCCAAGCAACCACAGTACGGCTGAGAAGGAATGAGAGACATACAGGGAAAAAAAATCCTAGGCAATAGTACTCACTGTTTTAGGTGGAGAAGCCTTCTAAGGCAAGAAAAGTTTTAACAACCTGCTTTTGCAGGAATCAAGGCCCTCATGATGTGGCTCAAGTGGTTATAGCTATTATTCCTTTGCATATGACAAGTTCTTCCATTTCTCTATACATGAAATGGACCTAGGGAACACCAAATCAGTTCTGAATGTTCCTACCCGAGATGCCCACAAGGAAGACAAGGTATGAACTAATGATGAGTAAAAAAATCCTAAATTAAAAATAAAGTGAGCTAAATTAAAAAATAAATTGTCCCCTGAAAACAAACAGCAAGACAGAGTGATAACTCCTGCTCACAATAAACAGCACGTGGACTCAGGACAAGGGAATCCTATCATCCCATCCCTCAGTGGAGGGAGGGATGTTCACCAGGAACCCGTCCAGGCCACTGGGGATAACTGACAGTGTATTCTTAGCACTGAATCTCAGAAGAGTCATTTGTTGTGCAGATCTGCTTGAACACGTGGGGTTATGTCACCATAATAAAAAACATAAACAAAGGGGAGAAAAAAGAAAAGACAAAATAAAAACCAAAATCAAGCCCTGCAGAAGCTGTCATGTGTGAACCCTGCCAAGACTCATTTCTGCATTGTCTTTGAGTTGGTGTCAATTTGTTTTTCTGAGACAGAAGCCCCAGCCTTTCATATCAGTAACTATGAAAATACATTTTCAGGCCACCTTGACTAGAATTCCCCCATTATGGCAGTTGGATAACCATCTGTCTTGTAAGTGGCTATTGTTATTGTGATCGGTCCCTTTCATACCATTATCTTCCTGAGAAGCCTTTTCTGAAAGTAGTCCATTAGAGCAGGGAAAGAAAAACCTCAGTGCATGGCCACGAAGTAGAATCAATGGCTCCCTTTGATCTGCAAGCTCAGTCAGTATTACAAATTTAACAAACAACAAGGTTTTGCTTTGCTAAGCAAAGCCTGTTAATTTGGCTCATCTGCACTCTTAGCATCTTACTGAAAATGCCATCTGTATCAGATGTTTTAAGACTTTGGTGCAATACTTGCTTAGATAAATAATTTTGTAAGTTTCATTAAAAAATAATCAGTGAATTAATTTTCATAGTGTACATCTATGCAAATAATTTTTAAAATTCAATCCTCTACTACCCTGAATAGTGGTGAGGAAATTCACAGTGGATGAAGAAAATGCTGGTTATTGATGGAATAAGACTGAACATAGTTTTGTCTTATTCTAATAATGGAATTTCCTCTGAAATTTACACGAATGTTTGAGTGCTATTACTGGCAAGAGCAAAATGCATATGTACTACATGGAAAATAAAATTTTATGTCTGTTGCAGGCCACACATTTACTGGAAACGTAGCTCCTATCATGACAAAACAAGTCCACAAAAGCATAATTTCATGCTACTGAAAGGAAATCTTTTGTGCTGATATAAAGGACAGGAGTGTGTACCACTGAAATCACTGTAGATAGATATAAAACACTATGCAATATATAGAAAAACCTCTAAGAACATACAAAATTTACCAGTAGGGACTTGAAAGTGCAAAAAGTACACATAACTAAATATCGAGTCCTGATCTATAAAATCCTTTATGAACGACATACAGCTGATAATTACAAAGCATCATTCAGACCACCAAATAACAAACGAAACAAATAAAGAAAAATATACTTTAAGGAAATCAAAACAATGACACCATTGGGAATGTTATCTTTGGGACTCAGAACACCATTTCTACCTCAATACCTACCAAAGCCAAGGAAAATATATGCTTGAACAGGATAACACAAATAAGAATGCAAGCTACCACAAAATGCCTCAGGACTATTACCTCTTTATGTCTTAGCCTTTAAATCCAGCAAGCCATTAACTGCTTGTTCTTAGGCATCTCACAGTATTTTACAGGGATCTTTCAGGAATTATATATAAGACTAAAGAAAGCCTTTGAACCTCCTTTCAGTGATTGTTTTAGGCATTGTGTGGAGTTATACAAAGATATTTGTATGAAAATTGAAAGCCCTGCTAAATACCAGAATTTCTGTTACTTTTCCCAATAAAAAACATAGATGGCTTAAAGACAAAAGCAAATTTTGGAAGTACAAAGGTAATTTGAACATTAAATTGTATCTTTACTCTCACACAACCATTACCCTGAATCAACGTCAGCATGTCGCAATGGTTCAAAATACTGACGCCCTACTACCAGCTACTTTCCCATTTTCCTTTTAAGGATATGATTGTCCTTAAAATATGTACATAGCAAGCAGCCAAACAAACCGCCAAGAGATTTGCAAAACGTACTTAGGGTGGGTATGTGACAGAAAGCTTGAGGGAGTGGCTCCGGAGCCGGGGCAGCTGCCCTCCCTCCCACCAGCCAGCCCAGGGCTCCTCACTTAGCTCCGAGGAGGAGGCTGCCCCATGCAGAGGATGAAGGAAAAAACGCGGCAGAAAACAAAGGAGAGAGAGAAGAATGAAGGGAAGCCAAAGCATTTTAATGATGATTCGTGTTAGTGGTTACGTGAGAGGGAGTTAGTCTAGTGTCACACTATTGGTTTCTCAATACAGACATGCCACAATGCAAACAAAACACATATGATGAAAAATTTGACAGACACAAGTCCTGTAGAGATGGCAGCTGGTATCTCCTAGTGGGTTTTAAGATGCACCACTCCTACTACCTGTACTCAGTGCTTCCAGTTTTTATGGTACTACCACCACATCCTCCCTCCCTCTCAACTTCCAGTACCCTATAGAATCTCTCAGCACTTAATTTGTCCTTAGAACAAAATGGGGAATAATGATTTTTCTGCAGAGTTGTCATGCAAGGAAAGATGCATCCCTCACAGTCAAACAAAAACAAAAGAATGGGAAAAGGAATGTCATGTTTAGCGGTGAGGAGCAGGATAATATTCCGTGTTCTGTACATAGACCCTTTAGAGGGTGTTTCAGCTTTGACTTTCTAAAATGCACGAGTGGAGTCAGACCAAATGCAAATCCCTTTCTCGGGCAGAGGAAACCATCGCCAGCGTGTTTGGAGGCAGATGTGGAGCCCAGCCCCCCGGCTGTGCGTGGGAGCAGCGCTCACACGAGTGTGAGTGTGCACGGGGAGTGCCTCGGCTGCCGAGGGACCCTGCCAGGAGCTGTGTGCTCGCTGCACATATGTACAACACGTCTGTGTGAGCGGGCACACAGGGAACCACACACCTACACGTCAGGAAGAAAACATAAAATAATCCTCTTTGAAGTGTATTAAGGTTCTTAAACCATGAAAACAGGGGCTGGTTAGGGAAGCTAACACTTTCACTGGGATGCTGCAACTCGGTGTTAAATTCTGCAGCAATTTCAAAACTGGATGCCAATTTCACCTTCATAACTCTAAGGTCATTTCCCCAGTGAATCACGAATCATGCATATACATATATACAATTCTTACTATGGTATTTCCTGGCTTTTTATGGTTTGCCTACAACCTTAATATCCTTCAAATGTATATTCTGTATGTCTACTTTCCTTTTTTTTCCTTTTGATTTAAGAGACAATAAAACCAACTGCTATGTAAGATCAGACCCATTAATTTCAATGACGTGAATTTAGGATTCTCTGCATAATATAGAAATGTATATTTTTTAAATGTATATTATTTTTTAGATACACTGGAGCATATATTTTATATTAACTGTGGTCTGATGATTAAATACTTATATCAAAATATTTTGTAAATACATAACATTTACCTTTAGACTTCAGTGATTTTTAGAGCTTTTTCAGTGTATCATAAAAATATGTCCTCAGGCACATTAAAACCCTATATTTCTTTATATTTCTTTGAAATGTTGCCAATGCCCATGTACAGTAGCCACTACTCAAAAATGTCATGGCCATTAATACATTTCTCCTAAGATCCAAGCTCATCAGACCATTTTATGTACCACTAGTTTACCATATTTTTTTCTCTCTTAACATAAAATTATTCTGACATTATTGAGAATGAAAATAAAAAGCAACAAGAACCCAAACTTTTTTTAAATAGTCAAAAACTAATTTTATATATTTTAAAAAATAATACTTAAAAAACAAGTTTCTTTGCTGGGTTCCTTCTTGGTAAGGTTTAAGCCCAGAGCAACTTTTGTCTAAACCCCTGAAAATAGAGGTTTGCAGTGGCAGTGCTGTCAGAACATCAGCTCTGAGCCATGGAATGTGCCACTGGAATAAAATCAGCACTTCAGACTTACTTATCTGGGGATGCATGAGCCCATACAAACCAGAATTTTTCTCTAATTTAAGGTACTTACACAAAGTTCTATCCTTTTAGAACTGTAAAATTATCTACCTATAAAAACTAACTCTTGCTTAAACTCTAGATAATAAGGACAGGTGATTTTTTTTAATAAAAAAATCTGCTAAAACATGTATATATTTACACATGGCGAGCAAGTTATTGTATAAATGTGGACAGTGTGTATATATTGGCATTTAATAAAATGTTTCCCTGAACCTGATTGTATGCATTATTGGACAAGTATTGATGTAAACATCTGAACCTATGTCAGGTGTCTCTATTACCCATTTACATTAGACCAGATCAAAACCAACCAGACAGACAGACAAACGAAAATAAATTTTCCTGTTAGACGAGTCCACCTAACTCCTTAGTTTTATCTCCTGCACACAAGTCAATCAAGTCTGCTGCTGAGTAGTGTTCTCGTTCCTACAGCAGGTAAAATACCTGTTAGGTGGGTTGTTTTCTGCTTGGCATTTTTTCCAACATCTTGTGGAGCAAACATCATTTCCAGAGCCAGCCAGGCACCCAGCCTCCACTTCTCCCCAAGAAATGATTAAAAGATAAGTGTATAGGAGAACCTCTCATCTCGCTCCTTTTGTAGCGCTGTTCCCTTGAAGAGCTCATGACACTGCTTTGCACGAGGAAGGATGGTCATAATCCAAGTCCTGCTTCCAGAAAGGCATGTAAAAACGAACTTCCCCAGTGTTTAGTGTTGCAGAAAAAAGATACAAATGTAAAAAAAGTGCTCAAAAAGAAGTTGACTTTTTGTATTCAGCCACACAGCCTAGTAAGAAAAGACTCAGAAGTGCAGGCCCACAGAGTACAGTGAAGGAAACCTTTTCAGTGACTTTCTTAGGTGATGCAAAACTAACATATTATCTGTGGTTTCCTATGCAGACTTTCCCACATGGACTTTGTTCTCTGCCTTTGCCTCACTTCTTACCCAACTACTTTTTGGCACTGTCCTGATACGTGGCAGTTTTCACCGTTGTCCCTGCTACGCCCCTGTTACTGACCCGGCGTACCAGGACTTTGGAGACAGGGATTTTTGTTCTGTGTATCTCACTTTTGGCCAGGTGATGGTGTGTGATGTGATGGCTGTTACTGGCATCTGCTCCATGGCTGGCGGAATGCGACGAAAGGTGTTTAATGCTGATGGGTATCTTGGAGTCCTTCGCTGTGCTGGAGGGTGTTTTCAGTGAGCTCACGGTCGTTATTGGAGACATGGGCTTGGAGCGTGTCACGCTGGGGACTTCCTCGTTTGTGGGCCCCGCTGGTGGGTTCTCATCTGGCTCAGCATAAAGGTCATAGAGAGCATCCCCACTGTAGCTATCCCTGGGAAGGGTTTCCTTCTGGATGCTTATGGAACTATCTTCCTCGGGACCAGGGGTGGTGGAATCCCAGTAGCCCTCATCGCTGTTTGGAACACCCTCGTGCTGCTCCTTTTCCCTGCTCTTCTGCTCCTCTTTGTGGTTCAGGTGAATAGCAATCTGGTGGAGGCCACCACGTTTCACCACCACCCTATTCTGGGCCCCCTCGGTACCTCGGGTCTCCTTCAACCCCTCGGGTTTCTTTGTCCCTCCTCCTTGCGTCTGAGTCTCGTCTGTCTGTGACAGCATATCCCAGAACTCCTGCAGGCAGGTGTCATCCACCTGGTCGGGGCTGGCCATCTCCTCCCCTCCTCCCTGGTAGGCCACCATGGTGGGGTGCTTCTTGGTGGCACCCAGCTTGCTGGGCCCGGGGGTGCTCTTCTCGCAGACGCCACTCCCGCCGCCCACATCCTCCTCATGGTCCGCAATAATATCTCCGCAGCCTGTAAGAGAGTCAAAGCTTTTCAGTGAAGTCACGTCAGCAAACATCAAACAAATACGATCAATCGATTGCTCTGAGGGTGGATCAACAGAGGAAGGGTCAGGGGCGGCTGCCGTCTCTTGACCGCTATCACAGTGAGGTTCAACAGGGGGGATAGTCGTTATTGGAATGTCACCTGTTATCGCCGCATCCTTCGCAGTCCCAACCTCTCCGGCGGCCGGCTCCGGTCGCTCGCGGCTGAGCTCCTCGGGTGGCCGCACGGCGGCGGGCGGCTCCTCCCGGGGCGGGGGGCTGCTGGCCCGCGGCTCCGCGCCGCCCGCCTGGGGCTCCTCGGCCGCGGCGGGCGCCTCGCCGCTGCGCTTCTCCCGCGGCGGCTCCGGCCCGGCGTCTCCCGCGCCGCTCGGGCTCTCAGACAAAGGTTTCGGCGGCTCCTCCTTGATGCACTCCAGGCTGGCGGTCAGGGACCCCGGCATGATAAGGCCGGACGGGATGTCCGAGGTTTCCCCCCTCTCCTCCTTGCCGTTTTTGTCCTTTTTGTGCCACCGCATGCTGCTGAAGATCCCCTTCAGCCCCTTCTTTTGTCTGCCGCCGGCCCGCGGCTCCGCGCCCTCCGCCTGCCTGCCGTTCTTCCTCAGCAGCGAGAAGAAGCTGTGCGACTTGGCCACCGCGCTGCCGGCGGGGCCGCCGAGGCTGCCGGCCGGCCGCTCCTGCGCCTCGCGGCTCGGCGCCTCGCCGCCGCCCGGTTCCTCCTTCTTGCTGCTCTCCAGCACGGCGTCGGCCAAGCCGTCGTGCGTCCGGCTCCGCACCATCCCCGGCTTGCCGGCGCCCTTACCCTCCCCTCCTCTGCTCCGCACGCCGAAGATGCTCGGCATGGTTCCCCCGGACTTCCTCCTCCTGAAAAGCTTGAAAGCGGTTTTGTTAATCCTCCCCGACGGCTGCTCGGCGGCCGGGGGCTCCACACAGTCGCAGTGCGAGTCCATTTCTGCCTCTGCCGCTGCTGCCGCGGCCGCCGCGGCTTCCCCTGCGCCGCGGAGCGCGGTGCGATCCCTCAGTGACAGCCCCGCCGCCGCCCGCCCGTCTCCATGGCAACCCGGCGGAGGGAGGGAAGGAGGGGATAAGCCGCTTTCCCCCGCCGCGGGCCCGCGCCAGGCGGCCGCCGCCCGTTCCGAGCCGTTCCGAGCCGTTCCGAGCCGCCCCGCGCCGCCGCAGCGCCGCCCGCCCCGCGGCCCTTACATAACGCGGCCCCTGCCCACCGCCCGCCGCCCCGCGCCGCCTCTCCCACGCACGGCCGGGCTCTCGGGTGGCCCGGGAGGGTGCCGCGCCCGGGCGGGCAGAGCTCGCCTGTTATTTATTGACAGCGTTTTGCATCGCCGCCGTGTCCCGGCGGCGCGGTCGCATCGCGCTCTGGACCGCGGCATTGCGTGACTGAAGCCGTGGGCTGGGGGATGCAGCGAAGGCTCGCAGCGCCGACAGAAAGCGGGGGCCGGGGTCGCTAGGGGGTTGGTGGCGGTCTGCAGGTGCCAGTGCACCACACGGCAGGCACAGACGGGCGGGAAAATGGGACACACAGACCGAACCCAGTTCGTGAATAGTCCCGGGGGCAGAGGAGAAAGATGCTAACTTCTCCCCACTCTCCTTGCTTTTCCATCTCCCACCTCACCAGGACGACTCCCACCGTCCCCGTGTCCCTCTTTCTCTGCAGTGCCCGGGACCACTTGTGCCCACTGCCGATGACCAGAGGGGAGCAGTGGTACCAGCTGGGGCACAGCCCAGCCTTCTCCCCAGTCTCCTCCCCTGCCATGGAGGGGGAGCACGGTGGCAGCCCACACGCAAACCTTCTCCCGGCCTCTGCAGCCACTGCACAGGCATGACACCCAAATCATGTCCATGTCGAATGGCCACCAGGGATGATGACCAGCCATCCAATCACATCAGAGTGGCTGGTGTCACTTTGACAGCAAAACTCCTAACTGGCTCCAAATCTATCCCAGGTGAGAATTAGAACAGAATAGAGCAGAGCAGTTGGGAGGAATGTACAGCGGTCATCCAGCCCAACTGCCTGACCTAAAGGCTTAAAGCACCTATTGTCCAAATGCCTCTTAAACACTGACAGATTTGGGGCATCAACCGCCTCTTTAGAAAGCTTGTTTGAGTGTTCACCACCCTTTCAGTAAAGAAATGCTTCCTAATGTCCAGTCTGAACCTTCCCTGGTGCAGCTTTAAATCACTCCCATGCATCCTTTCACTGGATACCACTGAAAAGAGCTCAACACCTCCCTCTCCACTTCCCTTTCTCAGGATGCTGTGGAGAACAGAGAGGTCACCTCTCAGTGTCATTTTATCTAACATAGACAACCCTGGCCAAAATAACCAGCCCTGGGTTCCAGACTCGCTGAACTCTCAGCTGGGTTATTTCAGCTCGGGGCAGGGCTCTGCACCAGAGCTGCAAAGCAGACCTGCTTTCACCCAGAGCTGTAGTAGTGCCTGTGCCCTGGCAGCCCAGCTGTGCCATACAGCACTAGTCTGGGCTCCTCAAAACAGAAACACTTGTCTGGGTTTAAGCTCTAAATGCAGGTGAGTACCACTAAAGAGAAGTCGTGTGTGGGCCCGCTGGAATGGAGCTCCCTTTGAAGTCAGTAAAAGGCTTCACCATTGACTGCACTGGCTGGAAGTTGTAGGTTTGGGTGGTTTTTTTACATCATCAGACATTCATTGCACTGTCCCATGACAGTAGGTTGAATTATCTGTTGTGAATAATTTATCCAGTGAATTTAGTCCTGTTCATGTATAAAAGTGCCATTTGCATTCAGAATTAGAAGTGTTCGATAAGAGCAATATGAGTGAGCACATCATTCAACTTACAGGTCTCTTCTGCCTTCTGCCAGAGACAAAGGAAAGAACAGATGAGGCAGAAGCTGAGACACTGGCTGGAGGAGGATGAGTGAGTTAGATCTTACAGAGTACACTTGGTAAATGTGTGCAGCACCCAGAAGCCAGGACACAGACCAGAACTTTGACCCAGAGGTGCAAGTTCCTCACCTTGGCTGTGCCTCCATCAGTGGTACCACATCATGAGTTTCCCCATTACTTGGTCATATTTCTGCTCTTTACACAAATGAAGGAAACTTGATAAAAGAGAGAGAATGCCAAATGCTTTTAAGAAAATTCAAATACAAAGAGCCAGGCATACTTTTGAAATATGGAAGAACAAGCCCTGATCATGTATCTTGGGGGAAAAAATGGGTAAAAATGCTAACAAGGCTTGGCCACCTGACTGAAATTCTCCAGTTTTCCACTTTCATCCTGGTGCTTTGCTATATTTCACCAATCCTTTGTATTTCACCAGTTCTTCTTAAAATCATTGGGTCCTCTGGAAGGAGCCTCATAGATCCAAAAGGCAGAGGAGAGGTGACATTGTTTCACAGCTGTATGCAACAGGCAACTTATTCTTTTTGTTTCAATGTGTGGCTATGACAGAAAGAGTGGACTTTCAGCTTGTTTTTCAGCCAATTTAAAATCCAGCTGTTAGTGGAGGAAAGTGACTTGAAGTCAACCTGAAATGACTACTTGGGAAATGTTTTGACAAATTGCTTTATTTTTTTTTTCTATACACTTGGTTTCAATACTTTTTGCACTTTAAAAACATTATTTAAATAATCTTGAAGTACCTCTGGACATGGATAGTCATTCCAAAAAGGAAATGGTAAAGCACTGAATTTTGAAAGTGACGAATGAAATATTCCCATTTTTTCTTTTATCCTTTTGTTTTGACTTGTAGACCTCTACGGATTCATCGTGAACTTATGACATGTTTTCAGTCCCCTGAATTATGCCATGGATTTCTTTATGGCTTCCCTTAATCTCTGCAGGTCTGAAATGGAAGCTTGTTTCTGACAGTGAAAAATGTCATAACTCTGCATGCTCAGCAAGGGGGAAGAACGACTGACAGACACCTTGCAAAGTGAAAACAAATTAGGAGCTCTAATTTGAAAGCACAGAGAGATTCAGAGCCTGCAGTGAGCTCCTGATGACACGTAGACAAGGGGCAGCTGAGCTGCTGTTGATGGGAGAACTGTTCCTATTGCATTACCCCCGACCTGGCTTAGCCTGAGGGGCATCTGATGTGGTGGAAGAGCTCCCATGCTGAGCTGCATGGCACGGCCACACCAGCAGGTTTTATTCTAGCTGAAGGGGATATCAAAAAGGGTCTGTTCTACAAGGTGGATTTTTTTTTTTAATGTTTAGGTTGAGTATGAATGACGAAAACCAGACAAGAAACACTATATTAAAAATTATTCAAAAAAGAGTAATATAAAAATTGTAGCATTTATAGGTATGCATTTTTAAATAGCATTTAAGGGCTTTGTCATGAAGGCTTGTTTCCTGGACATACCCTACAGCTCTTTTGAGCTGCCTGTTAAAGGTCACTATCACAGACTACTGGTCCAGCTCCCATCCTTGGCTCCACAGCTGACCTGTGATCCTCAGGAAACCAGGGCTTTGCTCGAACCATGTTGCCTTCTCCAGTGACCCACGGGCGCCACCGTCCTGTCCCAGCCTGGGGCAGCCCTGAGCTGCAGCCCTCAGGTGAACAGCAGAGCGGCGGTGATCACAAACCAGCTGCAGAGCCTCACCCTGCCTTCTCCCCAGTCATTACACCCGGCAGCGGCTCTCAGCTGCCCCAGACACCACAGTCTGTGGCACAGAATGAATACTGAATAACATCCTAGGTTTCATCATGTATGAATTAGTGATGGGACTGACGGGTGGCAAACCATCTTGTACCTAATTTTGATGGAAGCCCCAGTTTTTGGTATTTCAAGGCTGCCTGAATGGGAGTGCTGGGCTATGGGTGAGAGGATGGAGGTGTTTGAACATCTCTGCAGGAGTTTTTCACTTCATGCTTCATTCCTGTGAAGTTTCAGTGACTCCAGAGTCAGGAGCAGCCCTCCCAACGTAAGAAGGATATGCTCAGTTTTAAGCCAGAAAACTGTTTTTTTCTGAAGTTCTTTACCATTTTTTCTTTTTTTTTTCTTTTACTTTTGTTAGCATTCTCTATCGTTGTATTTCACCCACCATATACTATAGGCTCATAAAATTGTTCAGGTCAGAAAAGACCTTTAAAACCATTGAGTACCACTGCTAATTGTACATATCCATATATAATGAATGGGGCTCAAAGATGCTACATCAATTTAAAATTTGTAGATCTTCTTGATGATAAGCAGTGAATCTAAATCACTGTGAATGTGAATTGCAAGACTTTGGCTGGCACAGTGCCTGCATTTAGGCCCCAGCTGGTAATGGGAGAAAGTCAGCAGGCTTTTAGAAAGCAATAGATAATTACCTTGCCAGGATCTAGAATTAAAGGATGAGTGCAGGGAGGCCCAGAGTAATAATGTGTCCATAGGGAAAACAGGGCCACTCCCTGAAAAGTTACTTTGAACGCTGCTTTTTGTTTTTACATGATTAGGTGTGCTACTGCACAGTTAAACTCTTCAGTGCATTACAGTACCAGGAAATGGGAGAGATGCTCTTTGCTGGATTACTAAATCAATGGGCTCATTAAGAGAGACATAAGTAGTGTCAGATCTCTACTGATACCTTAAAATCTGCTTAGGGGGCCACTGGGACTACAAAAAGAGAACAGTTAAAACCAGCAAAAATGCAGAAAAAGAAATGGGGATTTGAAGAATCCCTCTTATTTTCCATGTGAGCATTCTTGTTGTAACAGGTATCAGTGGCAAGTGGCTGCTCATACAGATCAAGGGGGAAAGTGTCTGGATTTCTAACATTTGCCACTTGTTTGCATTTGTCTCTCAATGGAGCAGTATCTTCTAATACATATTTCCTTCCTCCCTCTCCAGCCCATTCAGCAGCAGCTAACACCAGTCCAGGACCTTTGTTACCCCTACCTCCATTTTCAGCCACCAGACAATTTTCCCATATCCTTTCCTCAAACCAAACTTTCCTCAGCTGCAGAGACATAAAGACCAGAGGTGTGCAGTTCAGCATGACCAGAGCCTGGCTGACTCTTGCTCACAGGCAGCTCAAATCTGGGGATGTGTCAGGGAAAAAGTTCCTAAGGGAACTAAAAAATGCCATATATGAAAGGAAGACTAAAGAGTGGCATGTAGAAGATGAGGGATAAAGTGAGGAAACTCTATCAGACTGTCATCTCCACACAGGCTCACCAGAAAAATGCCTGAATAACACATGGAAAACTGTCACCAGCAAAATCTGGTACCAGTGCAATGTACAGATAGCAAAGTTCATCATGACTAGGAGATGTGTATGTCCCTATACATGTACAGTATATCTCCAGTCTCCAGGGAGATAATAAACTGTCATTACTGTGCTTTATCGTCTGAAGAGCTGCAGTACTGGGAAGTGTTCAGTGAGCAGAACAAGACCTGTTTCTCAAAATAGAGACCTGGACTCTATTTTCAGAGAATTACATCTAAACTTCACAAATTTATAGAACTTGAAAGTGCCCGATGCAAAGCTGTGTAATTTAAGTAAACCACAACGTCCTCTAAATCTCCAAGAAACCACACCAAACAAGAGCCAGGGTACAGAACCTTGAACAGGTAACAACCATGCCCTTCCACAGTATAAATGTGTAGGAAAGAAGAAAACAGCCACTAACTCTTCACATATTTAAACACTGTCCCAGTCTAGCCAAAATAGGAAGAAGTCTCATTTCATGAGCCTTGCAGACCATGTGTCAGACCTGAGACTTCCTAGTGAGGACTTAATGAGGGGGAATACTTGTCCTCATTGGGAATACCCTTGCAGCAAAGGCCAACAACTTCTCTGCACGTGAAAGGAGTCTTGTGGCCACTGTGGGCTTTTCTTTTATTTCTGTCCTTCCACCTCAGCATCCCTTCTGGGTGCAACTTCAGAAAGAAAAAAAAGGTCAGGAAAAAAAGGTCAGAAAGAAAAAAAAAGGTCAGGAAATGGATGTTCAGGTTGAACAAAACAATCATGGGGTTTCTGAAATCAAGTAAACCATCTGAACTGAGGAAGCATGAGGATACAGTAACTCATCCAAGATTTTTGTAAAGTTTTTGTTGTCAAAACAACATTTCTGTAGAAATGGCTTATATTTTGCTGTTTTAAAGAGCAAAATAGGAAAATAATAGTAACCTGCCCAAAATGAAGCAAAACATGATTAGACCTCAAAGAAAATTATTTAATGTTTTCCAGTTCAGTCAACAGATTGAAAAAAATCAATTCTCTGCACACTGTCTCTGTGTTATCCAACTGTTCTTCCCAATGTAAAACAAAAGGATTACAGCAAAATAAGGAAACAACCGAGAAACTGAAGGAAGGGAAATATCCATCATTTGTCTTAAAGCTAAATACAAATTAAAAATGAAGGCAGTGCATGTAGTTCCCCAAGGGACAGATTTACTTCTAATTAATAATATGTTAGTGCCCTAGCCCTCTGCATTAAAAACCCAAAACCTTTTAATCCTGCTGGAACAGTATAGCTAGAACCTCTAAGAATTAACCCAGTCCAATCCCAGATTTACTTGCACTGTAATTACTAGAAATGTTTCGAGTTTATTTTCTTCCATATACTGGACTGAACTGAAATGAGGAAGGTTAAAAAAAATCACATATATATGTTTTTTTAGATGGATATGGTGCCATTTTTCTTTGGATGTTTGCAGAATATGAGAAATAATAACAACTTAAATTTTATTTTAAATTCTGCTAGTTAAGTTTTTCTGCTTCAAAAATAAATGAAAATAAAATCTTGGCTGTGCAGACTCAGCAGACCTGAGAGACAATAGTACCACAGGAGGGATGGGTCTTCCCCACTATCTTTAATTAAAAGCCCAAACAGGATTGTAAGCAGATTAGGGAGACCATGGGGAATACTGAGTCAGAATATGTTTTTCAAGCAGTTGAGATGCAGCTGAGCATGATTTTTGAAGAACAGTTCTGCTAAAACAGTTGTATTGAGAGATAAGCATTTAGAAATCTTTAATCACAGTGAGGTTTTTCCTTGCCTTTGTACTATCTCTAACCATCCATTGACTTCAGCAAAAATACTTCTGATTAGTGTCAGCAGGTGTAAAAGTCAGAATTGGGACCTTAATTAAAGATTCAGTCTCACTAAACAGGATACCCAGACAGATGTGATTTTTTTTTAAGTAAAAATTACTTACCCAATTAGTTAACAAGACTTTTGTGAGAGTCAACTGACACAGATAAATTTTTTAAAAGTCCTTCCATTACAATTATTAATGAATTCACAACTAGTTTGATTTCAGGAATGCTCTGTCTCACTTTCCTCCTCTCCCCTCATTTCACTTTGTATTAAGCAACCAGGCCCTGGGAAGAACATGGGTTGGAGCAGCTGGGTACCAGCACCATGGTAAAATGTGGAAGTCTTTGGGCTCAGATGGAAGGACTCAGAGGCCAAATGTGAAAGAGGAAAAAGTCACCTGAGTACATGTGAAACACACAGGCTGCAAGGGAATAACTGAAAAGCTTTGGGACCAAATCTGTGTCTTGGGACATGGTGGGAAAGGAGAGAAAGAATTGTGATTTTTATTATGACAGATTTTCAAAGCTAATGATAAAATTCCCTGTCAGGATTTTTTTAGGAGCCCCAAAACTGCAAATACTCCTGTATACAGATACACACTATGTGTTTTGCATTTGATACAGGGTATGCCTCAGAAGCTTCCAAAAGGGTTGGCTATAAGATGCCACACAAAACCAGGTTGTGCCTTGCAAACCTGTAGGAATCAGGTTTGCTTCCATCTGTCTCAAACCAAAAGGTAGGTTTTGTTTCCCCATGCTTTAACCAGCTGCAGAGTAAACAGCTGCATCTCAGTTAGTTAGCTTAAATCCCCTTTCCCTTCTTTAATGTGGCAAAAGGCAGGTATTCTCAGGGTGCAGTTTATTTGACATGTTTTACAGGCTAGCTTATGGATGGATTGGGTAAAATAAAACATCCTCTGAGCTCGAGTTAAATTTTCAAAGAAAAAACATCTAAGTTTGCTCAAACCAGCCCTTCTCTAATTGTTTTGATATTTGTGGTGTTTATTTCCCCACTTTCCCAAAAATATCAACCAACATTTTTCAGCTTTCAGATTTTCTGTTTGGGAAAAACATTGTTACACAGAAATAAAAAACACTTTCCATCGTCTCTAAAGCAAGCATGTGCATTGCTCAATGTGTATGCACATGGCAGCGCCTTCTCCTTGCACTGGAGGAGCTACTAAGATTGTCGTGAGTTTGCAGGACTGAGACTCTGGTGAAGGTTACCCCATGAGAAAGGCTTGGTGCAGCCTGGATTTTGGTTGTGTTGGTCCATCAGAGGGTTTCTAAAGAAATCTGACCCTGCAGAAGCTCAGCCGTGCTGCACGTGGGTGTGAGCTGGTTAGCAGGAGGCGGTGGCGGGGCTGCTGCTGCCTCGTGGAGCCGCACGCGTTTCATTTCGCACCCGGCGCTTCCACTGATCCCGTGTCGGTGTCGGGCCCTGACGCGCTGCTCTCCCCAAGGAGCGCCGCGTGGGACACGAGACACAAATAACACCAGAGGTTTTTTTCCATGGGGCTATTGTTGACAAGTGCTGCTGCTTTGACAGCAGATCGCTCGATCAATTCCATCTGAATGTCAGCTAAAGGACGGCTTTTCAGTTGTCTCTTTTTGCTTTTTTTTTTTTTCATCACTGAGAAAAACGAAGCAGTGGGTGTTGATTTATGACAGTTTTACTGGAATATCTAAGGAGTACAGTGCAGTTTAAGAATAGATTCGTACCGAGAGGAATAATCACTGGGGCTTCCACTCCTACTCTTTTTTTTGTTCGGACAAAACAGGTTTCCAGAGAAGCACTGTTTGAACAAGGACCATGTAAGAAACATGGGATTAGGCCCTCTGAGGTGATTGGTAGGGTACCTGGTAGGCAAAGCAAGCCTTCACCAGCCTCTTGCAAAGTGAAAGTCTCTCCTCAGTGGTGTTTCCACACACAATAGCTGGACTCAGCATCTACCAAGGATGGTAACTGCAAAACTCCCACCAAACTCCACAGTCCCGGATCAGGACCAGGGGCAAGCAAACTGAAAGTCAGTAGCACCAATTTGCCCACTATCTCTGGCTGATTGGGAAAAGCCCATTTCTCTTGATTGCTGGCCAGGGCATATTATCTCCTGCTTCCAACTAAACACAATGGGAAAATTATGCACCATTCCAAAAGGTGTTGTATCGATCAAATGGGACAGTCAAGATCATCCACTCATTTTTGTGGAGTTTTTCCATGGAGATTCACAAAAATAGGTTGACAGGTGGTGACAGAGCCTTGCCTGAACTCATGGATTACCAGGAGAGAAGGAAGTATCCTGTGGCTGTTAGATCTGCAGACCTGGAAGAAACAAACTGGAGAAAATGACCTGATTTTTTTTGAAAACACATGACTGTGGCCTGTCTCTCTTTTGACTTTCTTGCTTCATAACATAGATGCACACACATAGATATGTGCATATCTAAGCACACAGAAGTCCCAGAGCATTTTTTTTCAGAGAGATTCCTCTCCTTTTCACACTGATTTTAAACATGCCTAACAGTTTTCTCACTGTCAGAGTAACTCTTGGTATTATTTTTTTTATCTGTACTTATATCTATGAAATAGTAAAGGGGATAAACAGACAACAATCTGCATCCTTCACTGACACTTAGATCAGTGGATAGTCCCTTGTCAGGCTGATTGCTGTCAAAATCAGGCCAAGCAAAGGCATTTTCCATTCCCACCATTGCAGCTGTTGTCTTTTTCTGTTAGCCCAATTAAGCAAAGCAAAAAGGAATAGCACCGTATCAGAGCCAGTTTGCCTTAGGATATAAATTGTTGTCTTTTATTTGTTCATAGCCAATGCTGCAAGAATAACAAAGCGATGCCATAAAACTCAACCACTGTGCTGAAAACACAAAGGAGCCATTTTTTCCCCTCCAACTCTTGATGGCATCCAGCCATGCTGCCCCATGGCAGGCGCCGGCCCTCCCTCAGCCTGGCCGATGACAGGGCTGTGCACAGCCTGGCAATGCTGTCTGTGGCCAGCCCTGTGGCCCTGCTGCTGGGCACCAGGGCTCAACCTCCCTCAGCCTGAGCCCAGCACAGCTGGGCTTCCCCCCACCACCCCAGAGCCAAGGGGTTTTGTGGGTGCCTCCATGGAAGCTGTTTCCCCTCCTCCACTGCTCCTCCACACTTGGCAGGAGAGAGCCCTACACCTTTCATCTTGGAAAGCAAGAGGGAGCCAGTAATTTTCTCTGGCGCTGCTAGCCAAAGCCCTCCTGGAAAGTAGCTGACGCTATTATTGTAGAAGTGTAGCTGACTTATGGCAATAAATGCCAAAGAAGTGCATCACCCTTGTGGCTTGTTGTCTGCATGGCAGGGTACCCTGTTGTGTGCTGGATTGTCACATGCAATCTATGCAAATGCAGTCATTAGCTTTAGCAGATGTTTCTCTTTTATGCTGTTTCAAAACTGAAAAATGTATCAGAAGGCATTTTTTTCTTACCTAGATTTTGGGGAACAGAATAAATTGCAATGGCCTGTTAATGTGAACACACCCTTCCTGATACATAACACTCTATACCTACTTCCACTCTATATAAGAACATTTTAATTACTGCTTTTCACTTTACTGATCAAATTTTCAACAAGAATCCTCGTAACAGCTTTAGGAAAGTAGGTTTGTGTTTAGTGCCTGCCTGTGACACAGGGAAACAAACAGATAACTTAGCAAGGTATCAAAGCAGAGAATTAGCAGCAAATTTAAGTTCTTCATTCCTGGTCTTGCTGCCAGGCAGTGCTCCTCATCAGAGAATACACTTTTTGCTCTTGTACATCTCGGTTAGTTGTCCATGACAGCCACCAGAGCAGCTGGTAAGGTAGTTTGGATACAGCCACTGGGTCTGAGGGGCAAGATAGTTTAGAGGCATGAATGCAGGCTATTTTGTGCCTGGTGTCTCACTACCAGACAGAACCCTGTGCAGAGAGAAGATGTAACCTCAATGTCCCATCCTTGAGCTGTGGTCGGGCAATGAGAGTGCCAGGGACACAACCACAGTCTGACCACGGGAGCTCGCAGTGGGAATTGGGACTTAAGCAGGGACCAAGGCAAGACCCACATCAAAGAGGCAAGAAAGAGGGTGAAGCTGAACTAAGAGGATTTGCTGGGGGCTGTGCCAGGAAGCCCCTGGAGCAGCCATATGGCTGCAGGCAGTGCTGGGCACCACCAGCCTCCACCACTCCTGTGCCCATACAAGCAGCTTCTCCTCAGCAGCAGGGCAGTGGCGTACTGGGGTGGCCCTGGGCTCCCCACCTGCCTTCCCTACGCTCTGCAGCTGCTTGCCCGGGGCCACTGAGCTCACCAGGGCGTGGGGAGGGGGTAGAAAGGACTCGGGGGTGGTGGGCCGGTGAAGCTGGGAGTGGGGGGCTGCAGCAGCCTAGCAGAGCTGTGCACCCCACAGTCCTCCCCACCAGCCCCCGAGCATGAGCCCACCCGTGGGCACAGAAGAGGGCATTAGGCTGTGCTGCGGTAATTAAGTGTGGATAGCGCCTGTATCTCCTGGATATTTAAATGTGAACCAGTTTAACTGAGGTTTAATTAAAGCTGTTGTGAATCGGCTTAAATCTGTGCTCCTTCAGTTCTCTGGGAATATTTTAGCTGCAGAGGTGGGATGCTGTCTCCCAGAGGCAGGAGGGTTTGAGCTGGTTAATTGTTAGAGGCTGACCCAAATGCAGCTAACTATGCTGACCCAAATGCTGCTCTCAGAAAGGGCTCAACTCAGTGTCCTTGGAAATCACTGAGTCTGTTTGCTCTAGGAACAGTCTCTTGTTTGCTCTGGGACTGGAGACATTCAGCCTTTCCCCTCTCAGTCCCAAATATGAGGTACACCTTCTCTCTCTCTTTAAGCCAATATAAATAGGTTTGTGTATCCTAAACCAAAGCAACCCTACCAAAATACTCAGCTGCACCAATGAAAGGGAAAGGGTAAGAAAAAGACCAAATAACACCAATTAGCTCCCTTACTAAACAATTAGAAAGTACTTAGTGATAAGAAGGCATATATAATAATAATAATAATAATGAACAGATCACAGTATCTCTGAGCCCTAATGTAAATTTGGTGTGATTCCAGCCTTTGACTTGCCGTTTGCACTTCAAATATGGTAAAACATTTAAAGGGAATGATGCTTTTCTATTAATAATTTATAATATCAATAACTTCTTTTAAGAGTCTTTTTTTTCATACACTGAGCTTTATGGATGTTCAATTATATTAAAGCATTGCAAACAATTTGCTTCTAGCTAAGGGGAAAGATTTTCAGAGAAGTTTCTCTTAACATCAGACGTGAAAAGTCATTTCCACAAAGGAAGTACATTAACCTGCTACCAGTTAAGAGAGTATTCTCAAAAGGTCTTTGAAAATTCTAAGTAGCATCAGATGATAAATTATTATCTTGTAATACAGTGTTTGTACATAGTTGGTTTTGTTACTTTTACACTTAATAAGAATTCAAAAGAACAAGAATAACACAGAACACTCCTAAATGGCAGGAAGCAATAATGAAACACTTTTATCCACCTTCATTTCACACTGGTAACATGTTTTTCTCTCTCTTCCTTTGAAAGAGAGAGTACTACAACATGCCACTACAAATCTCTGTCCAGTGTGTTGCTCTTTACTGGGGGTTTCCTGCTATAAGCCTTAGCTGGACAATCAGACTACTGGGCTAAGTGAGAAAGGCAGGGCTCCAAAGTGTGGTTAGTTATTTTTATACCACAGCTGTAGCACCAGGATCAAGCAGAACCCCAGGGCCCTGGCTGTGTAAGGCAGCACTATCAGAGATGGTGAAAGCTGCACTTGCCAGTAATTTACATGAACTGATTTCCACGTGAGAAGTACAGATCTAGACATTGTATAAACCATAACCTGAGCAGCTAGATTTGCATTTAAGCATCTTCTTACACAGCTAAATTAAAGTACCAAAAATCAAAGCTGTAATGCAAGAATAGTGGCTGACTTAACTCAGAGCTCAGCCAGACCCTGCAAAACCTGAGCCAAAGACCAAGCAGAGTAGTGAGGCTTCAGGTTTAGGTGTGAGGATGCTGGAGAGGGCAGCTGGATGCAATGGAGCCAGCCCTGGGGCCAGTAAAGAGTTGGTTCCCAAAATCCTGGTTCCTTGCTGCTCCCATTCCCTGGGTCTGGAGACACCTGAGGAACAAGAAGGAGGTCACTCTTACACAGAGTTAGGGAAATATGGGGTTGGAGGTGTCACACAGAGCCAGAAGAGGATTTCCCTTTCCTGTAGGTCTCATGAGGCCTGCAGGAGAAGAGAAAGCTTCTAATTCCATCTCATCAGACCTCTCCAAGGGGAGAAGAGCACCTCCTGGGGAAGCAGTCATGGGAAGACGAGAGCTGTGGACAGCACGGAGGGCAATGCCAAGTGCATCCTTCCTAGTAAGGCACAATGTGCCCAAGTTACACACTATGCCTCCAGGAACTCCCAGGCCATGTGTGATACACCTCACACTCATCAATTTTGGATCTTCACCCCATGCTGATACTGTCTGTCTGAAGAACAGGTTTGTCTCACACATAAAGAAGGATTGGACATTACTGAACTCTAGAAGGCACTGACCTTGTATGTGTCACAACCTTTTTTATCTTAATGTGTGCAAAGACATCACTATTAGCAATCTACAGGCTCCATAGAGTAGACAGTAATTGTCAAAAAAGGGTTTTTTTTCTGTCCCTGTGCTCATTTAAGCAGTTTTCTGTAAAATTCAGCTGGGAATTTCCTAAAGATACTAAAACTACCAGTTTAATCCCTTCTTGCTTTATCTGCATTTCTAAGTCTCAGAATGATTTAATTAATAACCAGCATTGCAGCATGTGTGGATCACAGTCCTATCAAGACAAAAATAGTTTTAGCAGAATTTAAAAAAAAATTTTGCACTTTCCCTCTGTCCTCATTCAGCTGGACAAATGGGAGCTCATATGTTTGTGAAACAGTGTTGGTTTTGAGCACATTTCTTGAGGTTTTGCACTATGGAACTGCAGACTTTTGAAGCTCCTTCTGTGGTTCCTCTGGAACACAAAGTGTATCATGGATCGCTGTTATCAAAATAGAAATGGCTGTGAAGGGCCAGGAGTTGGATTTGATGCTCCTTGTGGGCCCCTTCCAACTCAGCTTATTCTTTGACTCCGTGATTCCTGTGATGCTTTGTTTTTGTTTTTCTTTTTTTTCCATAAATATGAAAATAACTTTAGTGAAACCTGGAGTGGACAGTAATCTCTCCTGACATTTTGTCAAGCAGAAGGAGCTGGTGCATGCTGGGGCTGGTCCATGTGAGTGGATAAAGTCCCACACTCCAGAGAGCAGCTGGGCTAAAGAATGGAGAATAGTTTAAAAAGCAGCAAGAGATGAGGACAGAAAAATTTTAAGGCTGTGCCACATAGAAAATCCAGTATGCAGACCTTGTCTTCTGTCTCTAACATATAACACAGACCAGTTCAGTTGGGAAATAGCCTGGGCTGCTGCAGCACAACGTGACACAGAGGCTAACACATGTGGAAGCAATGCCCAGGAGCAGATCCCAGGCACCAGCAAATCCCAGCACTGCTGTTTCTGTGATGGTGTCAGAGTATCAGCTACACTGGAAGCAATCTGCAGAAAAGCAAAGCTGGAGACACTGCTGGAGTGCAGGCAGTACTGGCTGACAGAGCAGCCAGCAGTCCAACACCTTGTTTTGAAGGCAGGAACAGCCATGAGTGCTGAAACAGAAAATTAGCCCCAAGCCTGGCTGCTCCGGAGCTGCGTCACCAGAACTGACCCAGGTGGGACCTGGTAGGGCAGACGAGGAGTGAGCAGGCACAGATGGTCACACAGGAACCCCCTGGCTGCAG
Organism: Chloebia gouldiae; assembly: GCA_003676055.1. Lineage (NCBI taxonomy): Eukaryota > Metazoa > Chordata > Aves > Passeriformes > Passeridae > Chloebia > Chloebia gouldiae. Next base: position 2,937,950 of record QUSF01000006.1, read on the forward strand.
ATACTGCCCATCCTCTGCTGCTTTCCAGACAGAGGAGACACCTGCTGCATGGCTGGAGGAGAGGACCCTTCAGGCTACTTTGTCCTGTGGGAGGTGACTGAGACCCCTGCTCCACACCCATTTCCATACATGACTGAAAAGCAAGGAAATGAAATATCCCTGAGCTTGCAGGCAGTGTTGCATAGAGATAAGAGGAAGAAAAAAACATGCATTCCTTTCTCTTTTGTCCTTTCCAGGCAAGGGCAAACAAATCTGTCCAAGATAGTAGTTTTATAACTGAATTAAATTTGAGAAATATACCTACTTTTGTATGAACTGAGGCTGTTTGAGCTCTCTCTAATGCCTGAAAAGTTGTTGGGCTTGCCTGCCATGAACCAAATTCCAGCCGGCTGGCATCCTTTTGGCTGTGTCTGACTACGAAGGCATTGTTACTGGTGTGAGTGAGTTCAACTCACCAGTCACTGATCTTCTGGCCCTTCCAGATCTTCATCACATTGTTTCCTCCCACTGTTAAAGGGCAAGACCCTCAAGAGAGGAATGTGGCAATGTAGGAAGCAGCTGAACTTCACAAGAAGTCACAGACAAAACCCCGTAATCTGATTTTCTGTTTCTGAACACTTATTTCCAGCCATTTCTCAGCCGTGTCCTTTAAAAATTCCTTGAGGGAAGCACATACACCATGGAGTTGGAGTTATCTTTGATAACCCTTCAAAGGTGGAATGTTACACAGGTTCTCTTCTTTTCTTCCCATGCATGCAGATGAAGACATTGTGTTCATCAGTACTTTCAAACAGACGCTTCATATTCTTGTCCTCAAAAGCAGCACACACATTCAGTTCTTTATTGCTGTGAGGCAGTAAAGAAAAAACAGGAAAGGACAAGGCTTTTTGAGAACCACCTCCATGAGCAGAGGATAAAATACAGTGCCCAAAATGGGTCAGTTATAAAAAAGAAACAAAAGCAAGAAAAAAACAGGAGTAACAAATGAAGGCCAGGGAAGAGCAAGCTGGTGTGCAACAGAAGTCTGACTAGACTTCTTGCTGGGCCTGATGAAAGGCACACAAAACAGAGAGACTGGAGCACCAAGAGGCCAGAACATCCACTCTGCAGTGCTGTATCCTGAGACATGTCCCAGTGCCTGGGGCCACTCAAAGGAGAGGAGCCAGGATGTCTGCAGCCAAAGCCAGAACACATACTCACAGAAAAGCCACCAGCACCACCATGTCCTCATGCACAGGCAGCCATACCAGCACTCTCTGGTGCTGAGAGGGGCATCAAGGCCCCTCTGAAAAGAAACAGCTCACGTATGACACACACAGATTCACTGATTTGTGTATCTCCCTTGCTTAAGGGGACCTTGATTCAATGGACATGTGTGATTCAAGTAACTGTAGAATTCAGAGAGTCAAACTGATGTGTCTGTTACAGACAATTTCATTAAAAAAAACCCAAAAACCAGAATTGCTAGTTTTTCTAAGTGACAAAGACTTGGACAGACTACAAGGGATTCACAGGAGTTCAGTGAAAAACGAACCCTCAAACCCAGGAGCTGCCAGCTGACAAGAGCAGCCTGGAATTATTTGTCTCAATTAGTTAAATTTGTGAGTGCACTTCCTCCAGGGTGGGTGGTTTTTTGTGGATTTTTTTTTGTATGTTTACAAATAAATTCCTTAAATCTTGACACAACAGCTGAATGTCAAGACTCTCAATTTACACTCCTTTTCCTTTCATCAGTTTTGTGGGAGAATACAGGCGCATAATTTTAGTAATTAGGTTTCTGTTTCTCCAGCTATTCAACACATTAGTAATATGGTAAAATAATGTTTTAATGTTAATTTAGATTCCTTTAATTTATGATGTTGTGCAAGTGGAAAATAATTAACATGAGACCACCTAGTATCTACAAAACTTACTGCAATTGTGCTTGTAGAACATCATTAGTCTTTCTTCAATATAAAATTTGTCAACTAATGTATCAAGACCTTTTTTCTTGCTGTTATTGTTTTTATCTATGTGAAAGCTGTAAGAGGCTGTGGCAGCTTCTTGCTTTTCAGACAAAGAAATTCAGTCTGTTTCAGCAGAATTTTGATATTTCTGTTAGTTGGTGTAAGGGTATGCCTATTTGCCCTTGAGTTCATGTTTAATTGGGTCTACAATATTCCATAATTAATCTCTTAAACAAGATCTGAAATGGAGATTAGCTCTTGTTAGAATTCTCAGCTTAGTCATCTCTTTTTGTTACAAGAAAAAGCCAACGTGTTTATCTCAGACAGTGTTAACTCTTCATGCTGTTGCCCTAGTCCAAATAGTCCAACACTTCCAATCAATATGTTAAAAGAAAACAAACAAGAACAACAACAAAAAAAAACAAAAACAACAAAAAAACACAACAAAAAAAAACCACAAAAAGCCCCAAACAAGCATTCTGAGGTGAGTTGTATTTTCTCTCTAGCCAGGCTCCCACCTATAAAATCTCTTCCACCAGCCGGTCTCCTGCCTGCCATTCACTCCCACTGACACCAAAGTAAAACCAGCCTGCATGACTGCTCTGCTGCAAAGTTTCCCTCTTTCCACCCCAGCTCCCAGCCTGAATGTGCTTTGTCTGGGCTGCTGCTTTGATGTTGCATCAGGCAGTTTTAGAACAATAACTTGAAGACAGCATTAAAGCCAGCCAAGGGTAAAACATCCAGCCACTACTGTGCAATTGCGCAGATAATATGCTGTGGTTTGCAGGAAACCTGGAGATGGGCACAGAAGTCCCCAAGTTTGAGACCAGGGGTTGACTGGCTGCCTCTCACAAGGAGCTCCACAAAAGCCAGGCCAGAGCAAAGCTCCCTCCTCCCATTTTGAACTGATCACTACTTTGAGTGCAAACAGGACAGACACAGCCTTGCCAGAGCTGTTGTCTTGTATTGGTTTTGAACAATGGAGGATTGGGGGTGGAGGGGGGAAATAAGTTGTTTGTGTGTGTGTGTGCATCTGTCAATAAGGGAGCTTAACTTGGGGATGAGAGACGAGTGCTGGAGAGGTACTTAGAGAGATTAAGTGCAGCAGATTTATAGGTGAAATCTGGTTAGTGTTGATGCAAAAGGTTGTGGGGGAGATTTTCAAAAGCACGTGTGGGAGGAGACTGCTTGCATACTATTGATTTTCTATTTTGGTGCCTAGCTCTCATCACTGTATGACAGCCTTGTGAAGCACCAGAGCTTCTGGAAACATTGGAAGAGGTCTGTGAAGAAAAAGCAGGTGATGAGTCAACACTGACACCATCACCCACTTCAGAGAGGGAGGGAGGAAACCACGTGAAAGAGCCCCCGCCCATACTGCAAAGTGAAAGCAGTGCAATGGTCCCTATTCCCCATGTTTGCCAAGTAGCTGGTGGCACAGGCAGAGGTCAGAGAGCAGGAGCACAATACACAGCACACATTCATGAGCTGTGGGCATGTTTCCAGCTTTGTGAGCAGGAGTCATCACTGCACAGAGGGGACTGCAGCCCATGAGTCCACTTTTCCTGTAATTAACCCATCCTCACGTGGAGGCAATCCCTTCTGGTTTGTCCAGACCTGAGTGATGGCATCTGAGCACCAGAGATAAGACTGCAGCCAGCGCCATACACAAGAAACAGGGAGAGGAGGATGTGAGAGCCGGAATGGTTTAGCAAAGCTCTGAATTAGGGCCACTACAGCTCTTCACTCGCTGTCAGGAAGCAGCAGCTGCTGCTCCACCACGTGCACTTTGTTTTTCCTCTGAAGGCAGGAAATAAAGTAGGTCACTATTTTATTTTCCAGAAGCCGAGATTAAGGATATTAGGAAAGGGCACAGTGCAGCCTAAGCTGCTGATAAAAACACCAGAGATTCAAGCTGTATGTGTTTATACATGAATGAGAAACGCAGCTGCTGACATGAAAAACAGAGATCCTGTGTAGATACTACATAAAGAAGAGATGTAAGGTGCATTAATTAGAGGCTATTGGGGGGAAAATGTAAGGTTTCTGGCTCTTGAAAAAAAAACAATAGACAAAGTAGAAAAAATATTGGCTGTCACATAAATTGAAGAGTGCTAGTCAAGTACATGTTAATTTTTCTTAAGAAGACTCAGTTTTTGTAGGTGTGCTGTTTTAGCCTCTCCAAACCACTGTGGGTAACCAAGAGTGTTTAAGATGATTAAACTGGTTCTGGGAGCAGCAGGACATCAGCTGTAGGACCACAGGTTATCCATAGCCACTAGGTACAACAAGCATTGCCACATGTGAAGAACTTGGGTGTTTTTCCATTAAATCTTACACCATGAAACAATAATTGTTCACATTCCCAGTTCAGACATTTTCCATCCAGCAAGAAACATGGGAACGTGATATGTAAGTCCAATTGCAAACAACTGGCAAATTCTAGGAAAGTGAGAGAACCAAAACCAGGTTTTTTTTGGTTTTTTTGGTTTTTTTTTGTTTTTTTTTTTAATTAAGAAAAATAATGAAGACATTCCGTGAAGAACTACAGGAGATCATCCATAGAGATTATACAATGCAATCTATATGCAATTCTCATGACTGAATTATACATTTCAGTGAAGTGTGCAGTTTGAAACTTTGAAGTTCTCTCTGCCCTAGACCCCTCTCTTGTGACTCTGCCCACACAGACGTGTCCTTACACCACCAAGGAGGCAATAGTCCTTGTTAAAAGCAGTGAAGGTTTTAAGAAACATCCCCTCCAGCCCAGCATGTCTCTACTGGGACCTCTCCTGAGCAAGCACGTCACAGAGGAACTGAAATTTTTGCCAGTGGTCAAAAGGCAGCAAGACTGCAACACTCACTTCTATCTGTGATAAAGCAATAATTTTAAGGTTAGACATTATTATAATGTATATTGCCTGGAAACAGACAACATCTGAAAGGAAGAGAGAGCAGAGACTGGGCAGGTTTATCCATAAATCATTATATGAGATTAGCTCTGCTGTTCAGAACATGGTGCTGATAATGTCAAGGTTGTGGGTTTGATCCCTGTATGGGCCATGCACTTTGGAGTTGGTCTTGATGACCCTTGTGGGTCCCTCCCAACTCAGAATATTCTGTGGTTTCTTCCTTTTTTTTTTTATTAATTAATTTTTTTCTAAATCCCCTTTCTTTCACTCTATGAGGAAGGAATTCTGAAAAAACCGAGCAATGAAGTCTCAACCTGCCTCCCCGTGTGTGTTTCTGCCTAAACCTTTCCAGTACAGATAAATTTGCCATAGGAACCCAAGCCAGGGCATTCAGAGTGTCCAGGACTCAGCCCAGTTCCCAGAGCTGAGACCCCCCCTGCCTTTCCCACAAACAGACAGGGAGTCCCAGGCCATGGCAGGAGTGGCAGGCTGGGGATGCTCCTGCAGGAAAAGCAAAGGAGGAATTACTGAGGCACTCAGTCAGGCCAGCATCAGCCCGAGCCACAGCCTGGATGTGCACTTGGTGCTGCTCTCTCTGTCACAGCAGAAAAGCCTGGAGCTGGTCTAGCCCCTGGGGATCCACTAGTGCCACACTTACCCTACAGAGGGGGAGAAAAGTTATTTCAGACACGACTCATCCTTCCCAGTCAGGCAAGAGAAACGTGGAGTTAGAGGTCTAAAACAGGATACATGCATGGCTGCCTAGAAACATCTTTCTCTCCAGCTCCTCTGTGCCACCCAGGAGGGACAACTAAAGCCATGCTGATGGGTGAGGGAAGGACTCAGCTCATCAGGAGGAGCTGGCAGCTCCCATGAGCAGGGCAGTCAGAATTCAGAGGTTTGAACATGCTTCACCAAAGGCAAAGAAATCTGGATCCTTGATGTTATTTATCTGAACATCTTTCTGGAATATTTTTTGTTATTCACATCTTCATTAACCATTGCTTAATTCTGTACTTCCCAGTTTCTCAAGGTCTCTAGATGTAACAATTTCAATTCTTCTCTTTACAGAGAAAAGCTAATACATTCAAACAAATCACTCCAGACTTTCATTTTGCATGTTGTTCTTAAATTGTTCTTATTCCTCCTCAGTTTTCCCTCATAAGCTAATGGAAAAGAAAGATTTACTGTCTTCATTTTCACTGGTAGTTATCTTTAGCACTTTTTCTTGCCCAATAGATCTGTTGCAACTGGTAATAAGGGGAATTGCTACTGTCTGATTTCTGCAGAACTTACTTTTTGTTCTTTACTAGCTTTTATGACATTATGTAAATATCAGCCATCTCAGATTAAGAACAGCACTTTAGCATAAAATATTCAGACTGTGCCAACACTGTGGACTTTCCTATGATAACTTTATGCTGTTGTTCCAGTTATCTAGATATAATATTGCCATTCAGCAATTTGATAGGAGTTTTAAGCATTTTGGGAGGAATTGTTATTCAGTGTGATTTTACTGGATTCGTAGATTAATTGTAGATATTTTCCAGCTAACACTATTAGAAAATAGAATTATCTGTAGATCCAGCCTCAAGGCCCTCAGTGAAATTGGTCCATATAAACAAGATAAGGTTAAATCTTTGACCTGAATAGATTGCAATCCAAGCAAACCAAAGGGAGAACTGATGAAAAGAGGATATTATCATAGTTTTCCACAGGCAAACAGGAGTAACACTGAGATTAAATTACTTATCTGAGGTCAGAGACTGCCTGCAGCAGACCCTGCCATTCAATTCACATCCCTCAGAGTTCCACATTAACTATGAAGCCATCTTCCTACTCTCATATGAGATAATTTTAAAAGCTGGAGAATTAAATCTTGGTTTATTACTGTCTGGGAATTATTACAATGTCGCTAAGAGAAATAAAATATCTTCCTTTGCATCATGTATCTGTTAGTAATTAAGTGTTTTTCCAGAGAGCAAACGTAAAATCTAAGTTTTTTTGCTTGTTCCACCTAAGGAATCCGGTATATGGAAATATTTACGAAGTATCTAAGGTGCCTTGGTGAAAGCAAGTTGCATAATTCACATAATCTATTTTGTTAGACTTGCCACGTGAAAAGGAAACATTGCTTTCTGTAGCAATTGCTACATTATTTCTCACTTACCTTGAAGTGAATCTCCTTCAGAGAGACCAAAACGAAGAGGTAACAAATTAATATCTTCACTGTACAGCACAATTGCTGACCAGCAAGTTGATGGGAATTTATGTCTTGTGTTTCAAACTCCAAATTTTCAGAGAGAAGAGAGTGTAGAATTTCCTTCATGTCCAAGGGAATAAAAGCTTCACCTCTACACAACACCTGGGGCTTCATCCCCAGTGAGGAGCACCTCACTCTATTCAGCACTACAGACTCAGCTCTTCCACTTTCTTTTCCACTTAAATGTGTTCAGCTATTGGTGCCACTTCTCATCCTCAGACCTTGTTACGCCCATGGTACTGTACCAGAACACATCTTGGAAATAAAGAGGAGCCAACACTGGTACCAGTGAGCCTTTTGGGAAGTACAGGGGTAGGGGAGAGAAATATTCCTTGGGGACATCCCAGTTCAATCACACAAAGTACATCTCCTTTCAGCATTTCAAAGCTCTGCAGAAACCTGTTTTTTAGTTCTAGGCTGGCTTTCCTAGCACCCTACTTACAGCCCAGACCACTTCTGACGTTCCCCCTCTCAGAGCTGACTCATCTATTTAAAAGTCTCCTCTGGCCCATTAGGCTCAAATCTTCTTACCTGGGACGAGAACTCTGGTTCAAAGCCTTCTTCAACCTGATCTCACAGCAGGCTCTGAGCCCCAAGGAGTCCCAGAGCACTTGGCCAGGAAGATGAAGACCTGGATCTAGGTGATCTTAGATCTGAGTACACACAGAGTTGTACTCCCTCTTACGCCCCTTTCCTTCTCTTTAATTTGTGTATCTTGATTAATTATCCCTGGGGGCTAGAAAGCCCTCTGGTGCTCCGTGGCAGGCTTTAGTCATCACAGAGAGGCCCCAGGAGAGACCAAAGATGAGAGGGAGATGCTCTCTCAGAGTTTCTGCTGCACTGCAACCCTGCTGAGCCCAGCACGAAGCCCAGGAGCCAGGACACCCATGAGTGAGAGGTGTCTGCCTGAACCCACCCAGGTTTGTCAGAAAATGAACTAGAGCCTCTTCTTTCATGTGCAACTCTTAACCACTACATCAACAGCTAAAATGCAGCAGAGCAGTGGGAGGATTTAGGGCCTGACCTCCTTGCCTCTTTCACCAAGCACCAGCATCCCTTGCTGGCAGTCTCTTAACCAGCTTGCTGCTCTTTACATCAGTGTTTTGAATCCTATTCTTCAGTGTCTCTTGCCAGCCAGGCAAACCTATCTCTGGGCTGCAGCCCAAGCTTTACTACAAGTGGGATGAGACTTCAGGCTCTGCTATCTATAAATAGCATCCTGTGAATCCCCAAATCCCCACAAACAGCACAAGATGCCTTGCAATGCTCCCCAGTGCTGCTCTGGAAGCCACTGCCAGGAAGTGCTCCATCCAATAACCACTGCAGTATTGAACCTCCAAACACTTTGCTCCTCCATCAGCCCTTACTTTCCCAGGCATTTTTCCTGAGCTACTCCAAATTTGGGCCCTTTAACCTGTAAAAGCAGCAGGGATGTGACTCACGGTGCCTCACTTGGCACGACTGACTGACGAGGTCACCCAGGGCTCCCTGCAGTGAAATGACAGAAAAAGGCATTTGCACCATGTGGTTCCTGTGACCCATTTCAGGCATGCACTGTCCCCAGGGCAGCTGTGCACCAGAAGCAGCTGTTGCTCTGCACAGGAAGCCAAGGGTGGCCAGCTCAGAGGTTGTGTCTGCACAGAAGTGGGCACAGAAAGCTGGGGATGAATCCCACAGGGTGGCACTGGCATCTGGGTACGTGCCAGCAGCTTGTGATTCCTCCTTCAGGTCTGCTGGGAAGAGTGCCCAAGGATTTTGATGATTTACATGGACACTGGCTGAAGTGGGCAGAGTAATTTCATATCTCCATTGCTTGTGCATGATTTACAGCTTTGACATGTATTTCTGCATTGCTCCTGTTTTATTAAATTAGTGTTAGGATCTCTTGAGGCAACTTTTAAATAATTTGTACAACTTACCTAACATCACTTGCTTGCTCAGGGTCTCGTATGAAATTCACTTGCATCCAACCCAACTCTTCCAACCAGCTAAATGCATTTTTCTGGAAACAACTGAGAATTGCAGGATTGATTAATTATTCAGCAACCTCATCATTATTCTGCAGGTTTTCATTCCTATTTGTAGTCTTAGAGGACTTGATAAAAGTAGTAATTAGTAAGCATCTTCCCTAGGAAGTTATACAGATGTCTTTCCTTGCTGTATTTGTGGATTTCAGTGTTAAATAAAATCTGTTTTTTCAAAAATCAAACTTTTCCAACTAAATAGTCTGATGAAACATAACCAACTACATATCAATGCCTACAAAAAATGGCAGAAAGAAAGAGGGCAGTTGCTATTATCTTTGTAATACAGAGAGGAAAGGGATAATGCTTAAAGGAGCAATAAATCAAATTATAGCTGAAAATGATAATGTCACAGCAACATAACTGCATTACGTAAGTAGCCTCAGGCTCTTTCCATAGCTCTAACTCAGCCTAGATGGCACATAAAAGCTCATTGGACAAGGCTGGCAGTGGCTGTGTGGCTCCAGCCAAACTGTGTGGCTCCAGTCATTAGAATGGCAGGAAAAACAAGGAACTAAACAGCATGGAAAGCTGCCTCTCAAACCCAAACTGACAGCAGCTAATATTTCAATTTTCAAGTCACCATAAAGACTGGCTCCGGGTATTTTAGTTTCTAATAACAAGGTATATTTAGCTTTGATAGACTTTTTCTGAAGAAGCTGTTTCTCTCCCTCAGTCCCCTGCCCTGGTTCTGTTTAACTTTATGTCCAGAGTCAAGGTCCTTAAAGCAGAGCAAGCAGCTGGATGAGGATGTCATGACTGCATTTCTGTGCTGAGCCCTTCAAGAAACAAGGCTTTGCTTAGCTTATCAATATGAACTGGAGTACAAAGGCTTGAGAGCAGCCTCTCCTAAACATCAGTGTATTTTAAGACTAACACTCCAGAATGGGCAATTAAAGCATTGTGGAGTACATGTCATCACTATTTGATGGATATTAATCAAATATTCCACAAAGTAAAAAATATTTGGAAAAAATATAGAGACTGTGAACACATAATTTCCTTCACCCAAAATAAGTCACTGCCTCCACAGAGTATCTGACTAGGAACATCTTCAAAACAAGAGATCACTTAGAAACACTTCTTGCATGCAGGAAAACATCCTATTCCTTTGAAGTTAGGAAAATGTGGAAGAAATATTGTGGTTAGCAAATGTCAAGGCAACAGCGCTCAAGATATTGTCTTCAGAGAAACTTTACTTACCCACTTCAGAAAATGTGAATCCGTTAAAAAGGCAAGTATGAAAATTTGACAGCACAAGCTCAGTATTATTTTCCGAATTACCCCAAAAAGTATCTTCACTGTTTTGTTTTTTCCTTTCTTAAAATTATATGGATTATAAAGATATTTTACATAAAATCTCACCAGTTTTAAATTGCTACATTTCATTGAAAAACTATTAAACAGACTATTAAAAGTATTAAACAGCAGGAACATGCTGGGTATTCTTTTTCTCCTATAAAGCATACTGCAATTTTTGGCCAAATACAAATAAAATTTGTTATCTGAAGTGAAAAACTCAGTTTAGCTCAAGCCCTACCAGAGAGCTGTGAGGGCAGCTTTTCCTTAATTTAGAAGCAGTAGACACTCACTCAGAGGTGTATTTGTAGTTCTGTTTAATGGCCCAAATGCTGCTAGAAAATCAAGTTCCCTTGACCTGGTAAGACCTGAGAGTCCTTAGCTCCTTCTAGGCTGTGATTACCAATTTTCACCACCTTGACAGGGAAAGAGCACATCCTCAGCACACACACTGCCTGCTTAGCCAGCACTAAAGGCACCCCCATTATCTCTTACACTAATAAGCCTACAGAGCCACAGACTGAGCATGAGCAGCACAACTTCAGAACGCCTTTTAATTGCAGGAAATCAGAGCAGCCCTCTCTAATCCTCACAATGAAAGAGCACCAGGCTCTTCAGATCCTCAAGTGCTGTTCAGAAGCGCTGTTCTTGCAGCACTTGCCTAATGGTCCTTTTCAGAATGGGGTCAGGCCATGAGGAAATCTGCAGACCTGCAGATACCAATTCCAAATTACTGCGCTGTGCTGCAGCTCAGACCCACTGCAGTGCACTGTTGCTAGAAATCCCCAGTGGTGGTTTTCCACCTTGCTGACTTGGATAGCTGCTACCAAGAGGAGCATCTCAATAGTAAACCACTGTCCCTTGGCTGACCTCTGCAGCTACATGTGAACAGCTCTCTCCAGCCCCACTTGCCTTGGGGTCTGACTGAATATAGACAGAGAAAGAAAATGCAAGAGAATAGCAAAAGTCACCAGAAACTGAATAGCCATAAGAGCACTTAACCACAACAGAGCATAGAGGACTCAGTGCAAATCTGCAGATAAGAGAGCAGTCTCTGCCAAGTTTTGCTCTTTAAATAAACTTTTGGCAGGACTTTAGGATAGCAAAGCTGAATTTTACATATGGATTCTCTTCCTAAAATAGAACAAGCCAAATAGAGACCCAGGAATTTGAACTTTCAGAGCTATATATAACTCAGCTTTAGGGCAATATAAATAGCTCAATTGCTTTATACATTACAATACTTCAAATATCAGTAAGTTAAAGTAGTTCTTATTGCTAGCCCTAATCCTTTCCCTACTGCCCCACTCCAACTGACCAGCCCTTCTCCTGCAACAGTCGAAGTAGAAATTCATCCTCTGATAACCACATGACCCACTCTTGGTATGCAATCTCCTCCACATGATCTCTGGCTGGGAAGCAGCTCTCCTTTCCATTTCTTGGCTGGTATCAGGAAATTGCCAGGTATCAGTCATCTCTCTTCTCCCAGGCTGTCCTTTGGCAGCATGGATGGACCTGTCTGGTATGGGATATAAGCAGCAGCAAAGGAATAACTGAGGGTTAGTGCAGTTCAGCCTCAAATGTTTTTACAGCTACCAAAACCTCAGTGCTCTCCTCTGCATTGCATTCCCAAAATTGATAGCGATGCTTACATTAAGCTGTGCTTCATGTTCCCCATTTACATTTGCCTGGCCCAAAATGCATCACCATCCAAAGTCAACTCACCATAATGTTAAAAAGAACCATTAGATTAGTATTTACAAAGCTGTCTTGATAAAGCACCAGGCACTAGAAGTTCTTACGCATCTCTTTTGAGACTACTGCCCATGCACCTCTATCATTCTTGATGCATTCACTCTGCATCACTTCTGATTTTAAATATGATTTTAAATAATAATTTAAATCACTTATGAAGTAGCATTTTCAAAACAAACCCCTCCTCAAATGTAGAGTTAAATATGCATAAACACTAATCCTTTTTCATCCACTAACCATTCTTTTCAGTACATGTCATAATAGCTGTAGGTTAGTCTCCTCTAACATTTCCTGCACCCACAATGAGCATTTAAAAGCCATTCAGATAAATGATATAATAGCAATTAGAACCATTTTTCTTACTAGCATGCTGTTCTTATCACAATCAAGGAAAAAAGTAATCAAAGTTATTATTCTATCTTGGCAGACACACTAATGGGACACGTCACCAGATAAACCAGAAAGCAAGTGTACATGCAAAATCCAGCAACCAAGCAAAAACCATTCATTTTATTGAGAATCATTTCCTCCGCCAGTATACTACTGAGAACAAGTTTACTAAAAGCTTAAAGTGGGATTAGAAGATAAAGAGGGATCCAATCACTGACAGCATTTTACCCTCTAAAGCATTCTCACATGAATCTTAGAGCACTAAGCTGCAGAAGTCTTGTGCTTTCATAGAGGGACTGAGCTTGAGGAGTCTGAGCCAAGGAACACCTGAACAACCACACTGCTGAATACTCAGAGAGCAGCCCTGTCTTTTGCCAAGCCATACTCTTGCAAGAAGGCAACCATCTTAAGTGTGTTACCCAGGGCAGCTTCAGGAATGGAAAAATAAACACAAAGCACACAGCATTTTTAGGATCATTCTACCTTTTGTCAAATTCTGGAACTAACTCAGCCACTACTGAAGCCTTGAGCCACTGCCCTATCAGCCCTTCCTCGTCCCACAGCCCAGTGCGGCCATCACAAAGATGAAGAATGACATATCCATGTCTGTTTAGCCTTTATCTAGTTTTTATGTCCCACTTGCTTCATTTGAATCATTCTGCACAGTAGGCAGCCATTTCTCACACGTTTTGTCAGCCCTCAGTGCAAACACGCACTCTACGAGTAATGCATGAACTCTGGCAGGCTGCAGTTACAGACAAGTGAGGCAATGGATGTGCTCTGGACTGTCAGTGAAATAAATCAGCCAGCCTCCTGGCTACCCTTGGAGTAAGTTAAGCTTAGCTCTTCCCCCCAGTTGAGTAAAAGCACATCCAGGACCAGCGTTTCCACCACAGCCAGCAGCATGCACGCACAGGAGATGCGGACAAACACGCTCATGCCCTTCTTGTTCTGTGCCACTGGACACAGAACCAGCTGACAGATGTTACCATTGCTGTGGCATATGCTAAAATCATGCTGCTCTCACTTATGCAGGAGTCTTGCATTTTCCCCAAATGGTACTAGTGAGATTGTCCCACAGTGTATTTGACCAACTAGCCTGCCTTACCTGGAAGGAAGCCACTGAATAAAACAGATGGAGAAGAGCCCTCCAAGTTGCATTTGCCTACAGCAGGAGGGTCCTATTCTGTAATAACCATCACATTGGCTAGAAAATGCACACTCTAATGCTCCAGTGCATGAGTTGCCGCCTGTACTATGCACAAAAAACATGTTTTCAGCACAGATTACAATGAAGCTGGATGTGGCTTAAGTCAATATGAGCTGTAGGAAGAAGCCTGAGCACTCTGTAGAAAGTACTAGTTAAGGAGAGTTTTAGCAATCATTTTTGTCATGGTACTATCTTTACTAAATGAGGAATACAGCTGTATAGACCCTAAGAAGACTCAGAATTAAGAATTAAAGAAAACTTCTTAATAGTTAATGAAAAAGTCACTGAGAAGAGAAGCTGGCATTTTCAGGAAATCACTCTAATTTCGTAACCAAATTTACTACAGCTGTTGAAAACACTTATCTGGATAACCAAGTATGCAGTAATGGTAACAATGTAAATACAGTACTCTCCTGAGAGTTAAGTCCTAAATTAAGATTAGAATAGCACCTGTAATTAACAGGCCAGCAGTCAATAGTCAGTAACACAAAGCTGAGCCAGTCTCCAGTATCTAAAAGCTACAGAAGCATTCAAGAACTTAATAAATAGGTCAACTAATTTCTGTACTCTGTATCAGGTAGGACTCATCCATAAAATGAAAAATTTTAATGTTCACACACAATTATTAGAAATGTTTATATATGTTATTATAAACATTTAATGTCCAGTTAGATTGGCAATATTAAGATCACTTTATTTTAAGCTTTATGGATTTTGAAAACACAAATAAAATACTTGTTACAAAATTCCATTTGCTGAAGTTTCTTTAGGAATATACATCAAGCATGATCCCAGCACACAGATAAATGACTTTTACAGAAAGCATTACATAGAGCAATAAATGTTAGTGAAACAGCCAGTCTTTCCAGATATTTTACAATGAAAAATTCTGTTTCCCTTTGCCACATCTATTATTTGACTAAGTTTTTAATTTCTTTATTTAAAATAGCCATGTCTGAATTTAAAATGTGCAACCAAACCAGCTGTGGAAGTCAACAGGCACTCAGAAGCCCCAGACGGGAGAATAAGCACTATTTTTTCAAGTTCACTAGTTCAGGGGTAAAAATCCCTGAGAGACAGAAATACGCTGAATCCATTTTCTTCGATAGAAAGATGCTTGTGAAGGGACATTGTCAACAGACAGCTGTAGATATAAACTGTAAGGCTGAAGAGCAATAGTAAGACAGAACAAGAAAAGCAATCTGTAGTTCTAGGTAATGAGGAATGCTTGGTGGAGCAGCATCATGCAACTTCACCAAGGCCGCCTGCTTGCAAGAAAAGCACTCAGCAGAAATATATGCAGAGATACAATGCACAAGATGCATCAGTGCTTGTCATTAACATGGCAAACAGTGTGTGCCAAAACTATAATCCCACTTAGTTATAAACAGTATGCAACTGACCTCAAGAGTTAAAATACAAACAAGAATAAACAATATATTGTGCTCCCATTTCAACATCACCATCAGGACATTTATTACGTGAAGCCAGTAGATTAAGAAACACAGATCCATATATATGTTCTGCTCCTCGATGTCAGTACAGAACTACTCACTAGTAAGGGTTTAAGAGACCAGGTAACTAAATTCTCTGGGACCTGGAAACTGATCTCAGGAACAATATGCCTCTAACCTTCCACCTCAAGTCCCTGAGTTGCTGCTGGACATCAAAACAGCTTTACTGCTCCTGCTTTATGAGTCATACCCCTGTAGAGTCCTGTTCCTTGCTACATGCTGTGACACAGGTCCCCAGCTACATCCCTTTCCTTAAGCCTATTGTGCGTACAGAAGCTGCACCACTGAATGATGATGTGCTGATTTTCAGTGTTATTTAACACAGAGGCAGGTCAAGCTAGCTAGATCAAGAATGAGCTCACTCACACTGTTCACTAAGGCTGATGTGAGCCTTCAGAGCAGTGGAAGAAAGCCAGTCTCTCAGGTAATTGAAACATCCAGAGCATTAAAAAGCCCTTACATCTGATGGACGTCAAGCACCACAACAAGCAACACTAGGAGGAAAGTGTGGCATAAATGGTGAAAGCAAGTCCAAGCAGACTTCAATCTAAATATTTAATCCTAAAGTTAATATATGCTTCACAACCAGTACACTTAGCCTATGATCAGCCACAGGTTTAAAACTATTAGCAAATAAACAGGAGTTTTAAGAGCAACCTTTAGGTTCTGACCTAAAGATCTATAAATACCACTGGGGGATGATCTAGTTTGAAATCAGATTATCTTTAAACTAACTAGAAAGCAATCATGCTTACGAGAGGCCCTTATGCCAGTCACACTTGCTCCAGAACAGGACAAGCACTCTAAAGAACAGATGTTGACAGCATGTGCCCTGTGCTATTTTAACGTTGAGTTTCCTTATATTATTTATATCACTTCCTTAAGAGGACAGTAGTTAAACCAAGCTACCCCCAGCCCCACTTCAGCCCAACCCTGCAGCCAGTTTTGGGCTCAGTTTACCAGAATGTGAGGAGCAAGTTCTCAGAGATTTGCTGATATATTACTTTATCAAAAGGCCTCAGGAAAACAGCAACTAGAGAGGAAGAACACATCACCTTTTCCAGCAAGGCATTCTCCACTGTGCTTACCCTGAGGAGGGAGAGACATAAAAATGTCACAGTTTGATTTGTGCTAGCTTTCCCTCTGCAAAACCATTCTATCAGGGAATTTGTTCCACACAGGGATGTACAGTTTTATGGAAGGACTGCTATTCCAGTTCTCTAAAAGGACTCTCCAGACTTCAGGCTTCTGCCCTAGATTTAGGTCAACAGTAATTGGACATTGTAAAAAATGCACAGGCTCAGTTCAGTGTTGCCTAATTAATTTCCTAGTCTGTTGATTTGGCAGTCGCCCTACAAAACAGAACAGTTGGATACTTAAAATTGTATTGAAGAATACCTTATGACACTAGCAAGCCTCCCAAAAACTAAGCCAAACTCTTTTGGTATTAATGGAATAAATATTTTAAATTGCCTGGAGTACAAAAGTGAAATCTGTTTTCTCAGGTGAGACTATCAGCTTGGTTCATTAAAAGAGAAAAGATCAAGCACAGCACAGAATGCAGAAAACCCAAAAACTTCACCTAAGGAGACTTCCTTAAGACGAAGCACAGAACTCACAGGTGCCAAAGTCTTGCAACCTATAGAGCAGAATCAAATGTACCAACTTTTTGTCTGGGACATTATATTCCCAATCAACTGGTGAGCATACCGATCACAAACTAATGTCACAGCCTGAAAGAGACAGTTCTGCATATTATTTTGATCTGTATGAGGTGCCTTTCAGTATGTAACTGCTCTTGGAGTAGCATAGTCATGATGAAGAAAAGCTTATCCACTGAAATTAGAATTAAAATTCTTTCTGTTCCTAGGCTTCTGTCACAATTTTACAGTCAACTTGCTTGATTTTTTTTTTAAATCCTTCTTGAAGGACAGAGAATAGCCCCACTGCTGAGTCTTGCCATCCTGCCAAGCTTTCTGTTGGAGCTCACTTGACTACCATGTATTCACTGCACCACAGGTCCCATGTGCTTTAGGTAGTTTTGGCTTAGGCCTAAAAGCAAATGAGAAGAGACAGATGCCTCTCTGCAGGAACTTTCCTCGCTGGTGACCCTGGGGGTTGAGCTGGCAGGGCTACCTGAACCTTACAAAGTGGCTGCTCTACAAAATAGCCTTATAAATCTCTATTTACATATTAACTGAAGTAAAATATTTACTTCAGAGCAGGAAGTATTGTATTTTTCGATCAAGAAACAAGCTCAGTGCCTGAGCAGTTTTATGGCACTTTAAAGGTGACTTAACATGCCTACCGTGATTTAAAATAAAACCACATTCCAGTTCCTTTCCCTAAGAAGTGAATTCTGCCAATAAAAAGGACCTGAAGACTGAAATAAACTCCAAGTAACAGTACTGAAGGGGAACAGATCTTCTCTCCAAAATCCTTGTATAGAGGGGCACTCAGATGGCTGTTAAACTAAAAACAACATACAACAATATTCACAAAAAAGCTTAATATAATCTTTTGAGTCTATAAACTCTAAACAATAAATAGGAAAAGTGTACATGGCACACCAGAGCAGCTAAATATTAAAACAAGTACAAATTGGTAACACTTACCTATATTGTCAGCAATAAGTTTGTTTCACTACTGTGATATAATACAAGCTTAATGTGCAAGATGTTTTTACAAAGGAAAACCACAGAACAAATTTAATACAGAAGGTGAGGGAGAAGGGAAGACAATAAATAACAAGGCACAAAAATCTCTCTTGTTGCAACCCTGTAAGGCACCACTTGTGCAAACATGAAACTATCAAAATCTGTAGTGGAGACATTCTAGATGTATTTAAATAACTGGATAATGTATTTTAAATGTTACACTATGCTTATATTTTTTGAAAATAAAAATGCTTATGTTTCAAAAATCAAATTAGTGAAATGGGTGAATTAATAGTCAAATATAAGAGTCACAGGTGGTTTCTCCCAGACAGCTCCACAAGTGCACCTTAATCTTGACCTATACTGGCCTTGCTAAGAGTCCTGGATCCAATATGGTGCAGAGGGAAATGCTGCCAAATTATGGCAAACTGTGCACACCAGTAATTGTGACAAAACACACTTCAGGGATTAGGATGAGAATTAAATAATTTTCATTTGAAACAAAAAAATCGAGATGTAAAAGGTCAGTAGCATTAATCTAACATAATTAGGGATTTAAATACCCAAAGTTATAATTCTTACCTCTATTTAAGAGCTGGGCACCAACACTTTTCTTCCTAATTCTATTGCCTGCTCAGAAAATCTATCGTGAGACAAATTTCAGAAAACTTTCTCCCTTACCAGAAGATTACAGATACATAGTTAAGCACACAAACTGTAAATTTCTCCCTTTTTTCTTATGTTCCATGGTCGCTACTGCATCCTGCTAGAAGTTTTTGTCCTGTCTCCAAATACATAAAAATCTCCAGATACTAAAATTACTTTAAATATGCACAGGTTGGACAAGTTTTTACAAGATGAGAAGGGTTTTCATGAATAACCGAAGTGTTCTTCTAATGAAAAATTTAGGAAGCACTCCGTTTCTCATTAGCTTCAGACATGTGACTTTTTTTTTTAATTTGGGAACAACTTTTTCCAAAAGTTTTGCTTGCATTCTTGCACCTTGAACAACACAGTAATCAATCCAAATGAACTTGATTATTCAGTTATTGGCTAGTTTTGGTCTCTTATGTGGCATATCTTATGTAACACCTAAATACCTTGCCACAAATCAAAACACTTAAGGTCAGATAAACCTACAGCTTTAATGATGCTCAATCTACTGAGCTGCCAGAGAGGAAAATAAGGTCAATCTATTGTATTTTAAACAACAGAGCAAACGGAAGGAAAAACTGTCTCAAGTGGTAAGTTAACATTCATACAGCTATTTGCTGAAAGGCTGTGCCACCTTAGGCATGCTTCATTCTTTATATTCAGTCCTGTTTTAAGGGTACAAAACTTTGAGCAAATACAATGTAAACAGAGCCAGGTAGACTGCAGTAGTAAAGGACAAAATCATTGATCTGACAGTTTTAAGGCCAACTATTTATGATTTGAAATATGTCATACTTTTACATGGCACTTAATACACTGAAAGTTGTACTGGGTGACACTAAGCGAGGGAATACGTATTCATATGAGATATATACATGTAGCCTCAATTCCTAAAATAGAAAGTTCAAGTTTTCTTGTCCAAATAAAATCAATTTGTGAAAGACCACCTGTGGTTTCCTACACTGAACAAAGTAATATTACTGTTTAAATCAATTTAGTGCAAACTGACCTAAGTCCAAAGAGATAACATTCCTTGATTTTCAGTCACTACTTACCAAATGCCCCTATTTCTTTCAAAAAAATCAACTACATATTTCCCCCCCCCTTAAAAGAACAGCAAACACTTGACAACTAGCATGCTGTTCTAGTCTACATTAACAAAACTTGCTGATATACAAATCGTGCTTTGGTCATGCAGCACAGACCCATCCTGAAAAGGACCCAGCTCTCCATTTAATCAGTCTAGAAGAACACAGTGCCAGTTGTCAATTAGCAGGTCATCCTGGCCACTCCGTACTCCAGGCTGACAAC
Organism: Chloebia gouldiae; assembly: GCA_003676055.1. NCBI lineage: Eukaryota > Metazoa > Chordata > Aves > Passeriformes > Passeridae > Chloebia > Chloebia gouldiae. The sequence continues at coordinate 2,957,885 of QUSF01000006.1, forward strand.
GGCAGGCTCAGCTTTGGAGAACTCGGACACAAGTTCGCTGTAGCGATTGTCCGCTGTGTTGCTGCCCTCTATGGCTCGCACGGCGTCGTTCACCGGCATCGGCGGCTGCTCCTTCTGGAAGCACGGAGAGGATTTCAGCGCCACGGGGGCAGGATGAGCCGTCCGCTCCTGCTCCTTCACAAGCACCACATCTGACCGCCCGTTTCTCTGCTTTATTTTCTGAAACACAGTGAGCAGTTAACAACAGACGACATGACTCTTTACTGATGATACTGTGATTTTAAAGGGAATTTATCCCTTTCTTTTGCTGAGCCAACTCAGTATCTGCAGAACTCTGTTACATACCCTAGCTTAGATATGTAACAGTACAAACCTTAGGCCATTCCTTATTAATTTCTTCCCCACAGTTTACAGCTGATGCTACAAGCACTGTTGGCTTAAAATTTGGAGAAGAGCAGAAGACAAAGAATGCCTATTAATATCCCTAGAGAAGGAGAGATTATTCCAAGCTTGCCCCTTGTTTGATTGCTAATCAAGATGGAAATACTTTCTGGAGTAGAAGCAGAGGAAGACAGACCTTAGTATTGTAGCAAGCAGGGATCCTGCAATCTCTTAAAGATCATGAGTCTCTTAGTGACAAAGCAGCTTGATATTTAAAGCCCTTCTATCTTTCCTAAAAACCTTCTAAAAGACATTTAGATCTAAAAGATGCCAATACAGTTTGTCAAATGCATGAATACTCTACAAACTGTCAATTAAAACACAGGAAAGAAGAAAAGGATGTATCCTGCCATCATGAGCAAGAGAATAGGAAAGATTAGGATTAAGGGATTTTTCAGTCACATGGTTTGAGTTGTTAGCTTGTTTCATTTTTGTTTTTAATTCAAACTCACTCACCCAGCAACTGGGAGGTTGCACTAGTTAACTCAGCAGATTTGTTTGTTGATGTGTTTATATTTTATTAGAACTGAGAGTAAAATCCAGAAGACTGGGGTCTCTTGGCATCAACTCTTTATAGATGGAAACAGCAGTAGCAAAGTCAACATCAGGATTTCAGACAACTACATTTTGTGATCACTCAAGAGACAAATGTAGGCTCAGGTGAAGTTAATATCTTGGAATGGGGGTCTAGAAAATTCAAAGCTGAGACTTTACTTTCCCTCTTGCATATTCTTCAGATTGCTTTTTGAGTATTCTTCACCTCGCTGCTTCAATTGTATAAAATTTTTTTAATATAAAATTAACATTTGAAACAGTATTAGATTAAGTGACCTGAATTCATTACTTTACAGTAGGATCAGTTTAATAAAATCTTTCCTCCTAGAAAAGCTTTCCTCCCTCCCCCACCCCAACATAATATACAGGAATTGTGTTACCATTTCTGTCCACACACAAGTGTTAAAACTGATAATCAGAAGACTTCTGCAGTCCTTAAAAGGCATTATTCTGAAGTTTCAGCACCTTAAGTGATTGTAACAGAAGTATCAATCAGCCTTTCCTGGCTGTTTACTGCAGCACCTAGAAGTCAATTATAGATACCTGATCTCTGGATTAAGCCCTGTCTTCATAAAAACATTACAATGTACATGACCCATAATTATGATGACTTAAAACAGCATGCACCTGCATATGAAGTTAAAAGAAGGAGAATACTTACTGTTTCCATTTTAGTAGCTATAATAGAAATAAAACATTTTCAGTCTCCTTACTTTAGCAACACAGCTACAGCTATATGGATACCTTGTTATCCAAGATAGTTTAATGTAGACTAAGTTTCATAGAAACCTGCCTTCAGTAAGGCTTTGATAGCAGCACTTCAACATAACAGAGCTCATTAATAACACAGAATAAATAATGCCTTAGAGCACTCATCATAGAAGCAAGCAGTGAAAGTCCAAGTCACCATTACACAGAATAAGTGCCAGGCAGTCACAGCAGTGACATTCAGGTGATAACCAGCAGCACTGTGACACCTATAATCTGAAGAACAAGTTACAAGGGCACACACTTATTTTGTAATACTTACAGCTTCCAGTTCTTTAATGTCTTCCTCCAGTTGTTTATTTTGCTCACTCGTATTCATGATAAGGTTGAACATAGACTGCCTGGGATGCATACTTCGATCAAATTGATGATACATATTTCTCCAAAACCTGCACAAAACAGACAGCTTTAAGTATGCAAGACAATGACAGAGCTGAAGAAAAGATAATGTATCTTATTTAAACTTACTTAAAATTGAATGATACTGTATTAGGCTCCAAAAGTGTTAGTTCTGGAGAAAAGTCCGGATTATACAGAGGATTCTGATATTTCTTCTGTTCAGCCAAAAGGAATGGCCACAAGGAATACGTCTTCTCTTTTAGCCTTAAAGCAAAAAGTGTTAAGAGGTCAACACACTTGACTGCAAGCAAACAAGCAGAAGATAACTGTTTATGGTGTGCAAGTTTTGCCTGCTTGAAACAAATACTTTTAAAATGCAATGCAAGAGGAACTGATAAAAACTTCACTTATGTTTTCCAGCTAAATGCATTGAAGATACCTTACTAATACTTCTAAATAAGTAGTCTTGAATGAGTAAGAATTTTAAGATTACGTAAAAAGAGATTGGGAGAGGAAATTACATGATACCTCCTAACTTAAGCTTACCTACTTTTAGAGGGGAAAAAAAACAAACAAAAAAAAAACACCCAAAAAACTACAACCTGATGAGCAGGAAAACATTAACTTTCCCTGTGAAAAAGATGTGATTTTCTACCAGAATTAGAAAGTCTGTCTTCAGCCTTCTTCCCTGATGCAGTTCAACATAGGTTTCAGTACTAACAATCCTTCCTCTACTCAGAGCATAAAATGAAGAGTCACAGAAGTTCTTAGTCTGCCAGAATACACAAATGACACATTACACTGTGCCTGCTTACTTTAATTCTTCTCGTTCTTTTTGACAGTTTCCAAGGAAGTTACCAAACTGGCAAGAATGGACGTGTTCATGGATTTGAAGGAGGAAAGCTTCATTGTACTCAAAGGCTTGTGGAAACTGCTCAGTCAGATTCCACACACTTTCTAAAAACTGGGTGAACACTGGCGAGATCTCTTTTGGATCACCATCCAACTGACAACATCTGAAAAAGATTCCACAAACAGACTGAAACTGATTTTATAAATCAAGGAAGTCTTAGCTGCAACTGTTTTTAAATGACAGCACCTTGATTTGATGCTAGCTTTGATTTGGAAATTGAGCACCTAATTTCAAGAACTGGGGTAATTTTTGAATAGAAGTAAGTCTTTATTTGACCTGTTTTTCTGACTTATAAGTAATCACACATCTACATTAAGTACAAAAATAGCAACATAAGACAGTTAAGTTCCTTTGTGTCTAATACTGCCACAGTCAACATATGGAGTATACCAGCTACAAGCAAATGAATAAGCAGTAAATAGCAGCAAAGCTATTGTGATAGCTGATGACAGGCAGATCAAGGGAAAAAACAGAACTCTTAACATACAGGACTTTGAAAGGTCAGTGTGACTTCATTATCAAAGTAAACATAAATGCAAACTTATCTTTAAAGATACCAAAACTATGTGTTTCGTATTACCTAAATAGCTGGGATGTAGCTTTACATTGGTTTTGCACTGTCTGTACAGTGGTACAGACCTTGCTGCAGTCATAAGCTTCTGCAAGCAAGGCACCAGCAGCACTAAGAATTTACTTCTGCAATATAAATCAATTATCCAATAGGTACAAACTGCAATACACTGTAGACAGCAGGAGAAGTGCCTTGTCTACTGAAAACAGCTTATTCATTGCTGAACTGGTGCAGTGTGGCTAGAAATGCAACATCTGCAAGGTCTTTTGTTTAAGCATACTTAGCTCAGTTTGCTGTATATACTTTACTATATCAGAGGAGTGAACTACCTGTCAGAGAACTTGTGCCCAAAGGAGATCCAGTCTTTCTCTATCAAGACCTAGAGGGTAAAAAAACCCAAAATCTCATGTAAAATATTACTCAATCTTACACCTACAGTATTAACCCAAGTTATCAATATATTATACTTTAAATCTGAGTAGAATAAGTCACAGTGGAAACAACTATTTATCACTTTGTAGCATCTCTATTTTCTTGGAAGCTTTTAACAAGATTCTCAAAGTACATTTGTAAAAACTAGTAAAAAAACTTAAGCAACTTGCTAATCAGGTAACTGATAATTTTAAGAAAAATGTTGCATGATTTCACTAGTAGATTATTAACTTTCCCTGGTAAAGAATAAGAAAAACGTTAGTACTTCATGCCTGCTGTCATAATTTACATAAAACCAAATAATATATTCTTCCTAACATTTTTAACAATAAGTTTGTTCATATCAACACTATCTTATTTGATCACTTCAGTCACAATATCAAGCACCAAAAGGGACACAGGACCTTCAACTGAAAATGACAGAAATTAAACTGAAAGAAAGGATTAATCAAAACCCAAAAAGAATAAATTACTTCTCTAAAGATTCTCACTATTCACAACAAATTAATCCTATTCTAATTATTTCTCAACTACACTTTCAGTGCTTGTAATATTTGTAGCAGTTTGTTCTAAACAATACACTGAATTAGTTTTATGTACTATCCTTGAGGTGCTATCCCATAACATCTTGCCTTCTCATTGCAGAACACTGTTGATTTTTCTAGTCTAAAATTTGGAATAATCGCACTGAAATTCTTCTCTCTGTATAAAAAGATGAAGAAATTTAGATTGCTTAGACATCTTTAAGTCTCTATCACTGGGGGAATCATCATTTTTAGATTTTAAAAATGTTGTTTTACAGTAGCACAGAGAGAACTGCTGTAATTTAGTATGTGTGCTACCTCACACAAGCACTTTGGAATCCTTCTATGTCATAGATTAGGGACTTGCTGGGATGCAAAATGTAACCATTGCAAGATTTCTGCAGGATGACTAAAGCAATCTGCTATTTGTATTTCAGTTTTTTTGATTTTAAATATTTTTTCAAGTAGCAAAATATTTATGTATGAAATATTTATCAATATACTGCAAATCTTATTTTACACTTTTAACCAAAAAAACCCAAAACAGTATGCTTGCTCCCTTTCACCTAAAACATTTTACACCCTTTCTTTACCAAGGAACAACTCAACATTGCAATGGTCTGCTTACCATGAATCCTTTGATTGTTCTGTAATAGGAATCTAGCAAGAGAGCTCCAAGGGAACAAACTTGGGAAGTCCTATCCCAGCCATCTGAACAGTGCACCAATACACTTGCACTCTCAACTGCTATTGCCTGCAAAACAGTTGTTTCTTAATCAATGTTCTTTTCTAGACAGAAGTAAAAAACTAACTAAATAAATACCCCTATATTTATTTCCAACTCATACCATAGGCCATCTTATTTAACAAAACTAGAAAAATGTTTACTATGAGGAAAAGATTTAATAGTATCAGAAAGTAGGAACTTGTCTCCTTAGAAGTATAAAAAACTCCTTGAAAAGAAAGTCCACTACCACCTTTGCATAAACTAACCTCTACGGGGGTTCCCAGTTCACTCTGTCTTCCTTACAAAACTAAATTTACAAGAAAACCTAACAATAATTAGATTACTGAGTACTCAGTAATTACACATTACTGAGTACAGACGAAAAAAAACCCAAACGACATAAACTCATCATTAAAGATACCACTCGTTCATTATTATGCTACATAAAAGTAAAGACCTAGAAATGCTCATTAGCTTCAGCTCCTGTTGGCTCAGACATTTTTAGTGTCATCATTAGGACAATCACCCACTTTGAACAGAGGTAACTCATTATTTCACCTAGCAAAAACAAAGATCCAGGTTTTTTCCTTATCCACTACCACTAGATCAAGCCCTTGGCTTCGTAAGTGCTTGGCAAAGGCAATTGGTCCTCTGAATTATTCACAGAATCCTATTTCCTTGCCAAATGAAGTCAGAATAGCCACCTTGGCTGCTCTACAATTACTGTCCCAGTTCTATTTTTCAGAATACACTGAATAATAGTTTGTTCCATCCACCAGCAAACTGGTTACACTTTTCAAAAATACGTAGGGAACCAGGAAGTGTAACAATCCCTTTGTCTCCCAACAAGATGAGCAAAGAGCATTCATAAAATCTCAGAACATTGGCTGGAATGTTTAACATCTCCAATCATAAAAAACACGTAATACTTTAACCAGCGTATTAGATGTACTGGTATATATACTAAACACCTATCCCCAAAAAGGTCAACTGCAGAATTTTACACATTGCATAATATTAAGCAGAATTTTTCTGGAGGAAGACAACTTCCCACCAAATAAAGAAGCAGTATGCAAGTTACCTTGGCTAGGAAGACAGCAGCATCCAACACAGATTTGATGTGACGCAGCCATCCAGAATTCTCCAGACCAGACAAAAAGTCATTGACAGACAAACCCCTTGTGCCACTGACTGAAAAAAAACAAGAGTTAAAAAGCCTTAAGCAGCTGTAGCTACCTACACCCTGCAATGCAGAAAGAAGAATAATTTCATGTTGTATCTAATCCTCTGGCAGTTTCCTGAAAGATTTATAATCAAATGGTTAAGGGAAGGGTACTACAATATGTTCTCCAGTCAGAATTCAGCTCTGTAGATCTATAAAACCATGAGCTGCAGGAGTAAGATTTTTGTGTTTTTTTAACAAAATAACATTCCAAGTAAATACACTGGTTATCCCCACCAGGAAGCCTTACTCTCATCACCATGGAAGGCAAAGCAAATATTAAAGGCTCATTGGAAATACTTAATTAGTACTAGGGAAGTAGCTGCATCCAGACAATATACACAGTTCAGAGTAGCCACACTGCCAGAGTTTCATCACCTCCACCCTGCACGGGAGAATAAAGAAAGCGCAGTACAAGAACACAGGGATTAATTAAATCCACTGAAATTTTGTCTACCTTCACACTTGACACACTACATTTCAGACTGATCTGTACCATTCTTCCCTAATATACTTGGATCCTGTAACAATAATGTCAATTCAGGGAGCAAGGAAGAACTCAAACTAAAGGAAAGATGCTTTGCAGTGTAGCAGCAAGAGATGCAGAAGTAGACTGAAAGGTTCTCACACAGAACCAATTCACATGAAAACAAATAACCTGTTTCTTGTAAAATTTTGAACAGTAACTCACACAGTTACTATTCAAACATGACAAATTTCTGGAATTTGAAAAAAAAAAAATCTGCTGGCTACCATAGCTTCAGCTATGCGTAATTCTAAGAGAAGACACCCAAGGGTGCTAGCTACAAAAATACCTTCCTCTTCCACAGTGGAAGCCTACTTTCCACTACACTTAACAGCTAGACTTGACGACCTTAAAAGCCTTTTTCAAACTAAATGATTTAATGATTCTAAAGCATTGGGCCCCAGATGAAAATAAAAAGGTTCTGTAGATGAAAATCAGCATTTGGAATACAACAGCTGCAAAATCATCTTTATCTCTGGCCATGGAAGGAAGTGAGTCAGCAGCAAAAGCAGAGAAAAAAATTTACCAAATCATTCTGTGATGCAGCTTCATATTCAGTCAAGTACCCTGATGTAATGAGGGCTATAAACTCAAATCACTGCCTCCAAGAGCTTTCCTGTACCTGCACTAGATGTTTCTCAGCTTTCAGTCAAACAAGTGTTGGTACACTCCCTGCTGCTTAGGAAGATTCATAGTGCCAGGTGCTGATGAATACTAGAAGAATGACAGGCTTCCAAATAAGTATTGCAGCACCTTTTCTAAACCCCACAGATCTTCATCATCTACAAAACTACCTAGCAAACCACACAGCCCAATGAGGTATCAAAACATCAAGAAATACCAGGACAGAAGACCTACTTTTAAAGGTTAGTCTGTAAATATCAGTAAAAGAAGTAAAAGCAAGCTAGTTTTCCCCTGTCTTTTAAAGGCATCATTAGGCAAGAGTTCTGCTTCCAAAAGATCTGGCACCCGAAGGAAAGAGATGAGAATGTGAGCAAGCTGAAAGATCAAGTCATTCTCTATACCAGTGGTTCCATACACTTTATCAGTCACAACAGTACACAAACAAGTCCACCACTCTGTGGAAAAGGAAAGAAATTGAAAATAGTCAAGTACTGGGAAATTCAAACATCTGTAGAGAAGGGACTGGACAGACAAAGCCATGTCTAGAGGTATTCTTCATGGCAACACACCTACACATTCTGTAACTTATCATTTACAGCACAAGCTTTCCAGCTAGAAAATAAACAGGCTTCCAGCCCTCAGTTTGTTTTCACCCAGATACTGCTGTCAAAATCTGCTTTTGATCAGAATTTTCACTTGAAGAAATATTTCACAAGTAATTCCCCTTTCTAGCTAGATTTCTATATTTTTATAAACGAAAGCATAGATAGGAACACATATGTTGAGTCCCAAGAGTTACTTTCCATTTCCGTGAATTAACACAGGCATTTTTATACTAGTTGGTGATTAAATAAAATGCATTGGTACTGGTCCAAGTCTTATATGATGAAAAAAGAAGTTATTTTCCAGTTCTTTATGGTCTTTTAAAAGGTGAAAGATGATTTATGGTACTATTTATAGTACCAGTCAGAAAATTCATCTACTTCACAATAAATAGGATTCAAGATAGTTCTGCTTATATGGATGGATCCCACCATAAAAAACACAAGCCCTATGTGCACATGAGCCCCAAAACCTCAATGTTCCCTTGCTTGATTGTCATTATTCACACTACTAGCAAAGCCTAGACAGCAGTTCAGAAGGTGACTAGACCTGCAGAGTGAAGCATAGCAGCTTGCAGGCAGTGTTTTTTTTAACAAATAAAAGAACCTAGATAATCCCTTGGCCTATATAGAAAACTCTATATAACTCACAAAACTCCCTCAGTTAACACACTTCCACCATCAAAATATATGCAACAGACTGCAACGACTGCTGAGCCTTTTCCCCCCAAACATTTTCTGCAGAAACTCCCTCTGGACATACTCAAAACCCTTTTGCTTATCAATCCTTTCTGTTATATAACATTGTAATTTAAATATATAAAACCTGAACTTTGTATTTAGTGTCAGAGCTACAAATTTTTTAGTCTATGTGAAGTTTCTCCCACGAGCAGTGTAGTCTGCTCATCAATAGAGTCATCATGTTCACACTGAAGAAAACTATTTTAGAAAACTTTTGAACGACTGCATGCAAGATATTTAAGTAGCAGCTGAATCTAAAATGAAGACTACACTGTAAATCCTCCTAGCATGCTCCATGGTGAAGTCCCATTACAAAAGCATGTTGGGAAGGATTTTGTCTCATGTTTGGCTTGACAGTGGAATTTTTAGTTTCTGAAGGAAATCAGGCAGACACAAAGGCAAGGAGCAGGACACACAACAAACAATGAAAGACAGTTGTTTGTTATAAAAAGCCCAAACAACTGAGGGCAGTCCCAGTTACAGTGGTACTTGAACAAACAGCTTCACTGGTTATCACGCTCTGATTTGAGAACATTCAGTCCAGCATATTCAGTGCACAGAAGCTAAGTGGTATTTTCCTCATTTTCAGTTGTGAACCATTTTCATGGTATTTTCCTCCTGATCATCCCACTGATGGCACATTTCTACAAGGGGATGAAGAGTAAATTATTGCAGACATCCCTAAATTTTAAGGATCGTTTCTACCCTGAAGATGCTTCTACTTCTAAAGTGGCATTCAGCAAAACTCTAGTGAATCATACAGACTGAACAGAGGTAAAACCACTGTGTTCTTCACAAAAAAAACTTATGTGGAAAACAAACAATAGAGATTACTAATTATTTTGTTCAACAGTGTTTAAACAAATCAACTCTCCACACAAAGAAAAATTAAAACATATTCCATACCCTTAAAGATACAGACACATATTTAGTAAGTATTGCTGGTGGGAAGCCAATTCAAATGGAAGGAATATGAAGTCTGGGAAGTTTAACTGTGTGATGCACATAGTTCTGCATCAGACCTTATTACACAGGATCAGGCCTCTTAAAAAATTAAAACAACAATCAAGTTTTACTAGATAATTTCCTAGAATTTAATGTATTAGTAAGAGAAAAGGGATTATGACAAATCTAAAAGATCAAGCTCAGGATCATGCTTCTCATCTTTCCTTTAGGAAAAACACATTCAGGAGTAACCAGAAAATTCCATATCATAAAAGCTCAGCAGGTTCCGTGCTCAGTGCATGAAGAATGGTTTAGCAGCACATCCAGGATCAATGAAAATAAAGATTGCAACACTAGTCTGTAAGATCTCTTGATCTATGTAACAACATGTCTTCATCAAAACCGGCTTCCATTCAAGCGTAAACCTTCTCTGTCTCTGGAAATACTTGCATCATTCCAAAAGCCAAGCACATGTACTGTGTGTCAGGTGTGGAAGCCTCACTTCTGCCACTGTATTCTAATCTCAGAATCCACAAAATGTCTTAAATTTTCTCTCAGCTGTCTACTTAAAAAAATATTGACAGAATTATAAACACAGTTCTGCCTCTCCATTTTAACCACCAGGAGGCAGACAGTGGTATGGTGAAGTGGCTCACATTTCCCCTTGTCCCCTTCTCTACAAATATGTACAAGCACACAAGTGGCTCACCAAGTCAAAGAGCTCAAATTTCATACAGACCATATGCTCATTGTGAATTCTGTGGAACAAAGTGCCCCTTGGAGAACTGATATTCTGTAAATGAAAATATATCAACAGGCACACACTTGGAAAACAGGGCAGTCTTTCTCTCTGACATACTAACAAAGCTCATTGAAGACATGTGCCATTCAATTTTCTTCAAAATAACTCCATTCAGTTGGGTTTACAGTTTGAAGGCCGAGGTTTAAGGTAATTCATTACCACAGAGCACATCAAACTGGTACTAAACACAGAGCTGGAATAAACCACAGAAATGTCAATGCCATTTGTGTAACCTATTATTAAAGACTTCAGAAAAACACCCTGTTTTCAAATACACTATTTTAGTACAGTTAGAACATACCTTCCAGGAGTTTTTGCAGGCTAGATCTCATGACATGAATATTTTCAATGCCAACAAACTGGAACCTAATGTTTGAGTAGTTGTCTTCATTCTCATAGCCCTTCCCAGCAGCTCTGTTAGCCATTGCATTAAGCTAAAAAGAGGAAAATAAAAATACTGAAAAACATAACTGGAATAAAAAAATCAAATCAAGAAACAAAAGTCAAGCAATTTCAATGATGTTTAAGACTTCTTCTAACTCAAAACAATCTATGATGACCTCAAAATGCCAAAACAGAATTTCCTCCACTTCCTCATTTCTGAGACAGTTTATACAGATCATTTACACAGAACATAGTACTTTCCCCCATTCCAAAAGAAACCACATCACAGCTCACCATTTAATGAATTTAATTTCCAACAGTTAAAATTATCTGGATCCCACTCAACTGTTCATTTCTTAATTATGATTTAAGTATATTTTTAAATGCCCATCTCAAAGCGTAGCAGTATATTCAGAGAATTCTAGCTGAGTACTGGGACAGGTTCAACTTCTTTAAGAAAGCAAGTAATTAGAACACCTGGACAGAAAGGCCTAACCTTATCTTTACATTTTTGCTCATGATAGACTCCTACTTGGCTCCAAATTTTTCAGAATTACATTGTACCCCTGCACTCTAATATTCAGGAGGAGAGGCTTGTCTGCAGCACCAGAAGTACCTACCTTGGGCCTGGTGTCCATGACGTACATGTAGCGATTTGAAGGATTTGCTTTACTGATGGCTTGCAACATATGCTCATCTTCCAGGCACCTGGCACTGAAACCTGAGAGAGGTTGACTGCATCTGCAAATTGCAGCCTGTCAGAAACAACACAAAACAAATCAGCATCACTTTAAAACCTGTACTTGAAGTGCTTTGCAAAATTTCGAAAGACACTGAAACAAATTGTTTCATTCAGCAGACAGAACCAGGAAACTGAATAAAGTTCAGGTGTTCCAACTTTTTAAGCACACACCTTTGAAACCCTGAAACACAGTACCTACAACTTAAATCTAAAATTCATCAGAACGGTTTTTCAGGTTCATCTTCATGTGCATGGTATCAGTTTACATAATTGACATAAATACTTAAAAAAGTACAGGCTGGGAAAATTGTATTTTAGGAAAGCAAGCTACTCCCTTAATATGGAATGAATTATGTGTGGTTTTACTAATGCAGTCATGATTTTATTTTTGCAAGTGCAATTTGTTATCATCTAATGTAATTTTTGTAATTCAAGTTTCAATGATATGTTGTATTTCAGAAGGTATCAGGTACATCTTCCATTATTCAAATAATGATGTAATTATGTTCAAATACATCTAGTAACTTCACATCCATCTGAAAAATTCTTTAACTCAGCAAGGTGACAGTACTCCTTCCACTGCTGAGGCAGGTACATGCTAATTTACATCACCCTCTGCAAAATCTTATTTCCTACCCTGTAGATTTTTTTTTTAACCTTGAGATTTTATTCCTGACACATCAAGGAAGACAGATCCCTTAAGAGAAAGCTACCCTTAGTTACCTTCATGTTAGTTTTTGAAAACTTCAGTACATTCAACTGATTATCAACTGATTACTTAAGGTTTTCTTTCAAACTGGCTAGGCTTACTCTGCATCCTGTTAGGCACCACTCCTGTCAGCTGTATTCAGGGTTATCCTGAGTCACACCCTTGCCATAAAAGTCACTGTACTTGAACCTCCTCACCAACCCTTGAACTACTGCCAAATGTTGAGAAATCCTTTTCAGCACATTTACAATAAAAGGAAGCCACACTATACCTCTTTATTTTTATGATAATATGACAACACTGGGAATCTTCCTTTGCTTCTGAACTTGGAGCTACCAACAATTATAGGCTTGCTTGCAGTTCTGGGAACATAAAGTTCTCTAGGATACGTTTCACAAATCTGAAAGACACAGATACACAGAAAGGATTTTATAGGCAAGACACAAAGCCTAACCTATTCAATTTGAAAGATGCAAGACACAAATGAGAAACACTACTGTGTTTCTTTATGCAAATGAAAACAACTCAAAGGAGACATGCCATGGATGAAAGTAGTACAAACTGATATCCAAGTTACACAGCCAAGCATGACCATACCAGTATTCACTCTCAAGAATGCAACTCTGCACTAGAATGCTAAAAATGTGTTTCAAATAAAATACTGAAATTATTTCCCCCATTTTTAATACTTGCAGACTACAAAGTAAGATGAAATCTAATCTCAGAATCAGCCACACCACCACAACCAGCACTGCAAAATAAAGTAGAATCCTGCTCAGGTAAGAAAGACAGAACAAAGCTGTAGAGCACCAGAATCACTGGGGCTAAGCTTCAAGCGGGCAAGCATCTATCTAAACAATCCCAAAGAATAGGGGCATCCATGCACACACACTTGTTGTGAGATTGCACACTGATTAAGGAGTTAATTCTCTCCACCTTCAAGTTTTTGCTTATATTGCAAGCCAAGTGTTTTCACAGCAATAAGTTGTTTTCTACAGGCCTCACAAAAAACAGATGCAGAGCAAAACGGGTTTCCATTACAACACTTACCTTGTAATCACGATTTGCATCAGACAACTGCCAATAATCATTTGGCACTCCCATTCTCTTATATTCTTCTGCTAGATCAATAAGCTGCCAACCTTTGACTTGCTCAGATTCATTTTGTTTTGGATTATAAGAAAAGGCATACAGTTCTTCGTATTTTGCTAAAAGGTAAAGAATATGTAATGGAGAGAAAGTCTTGAGCTTCAAGATTCACAGAAGCAAGATTAAATAATAGATACCTGACATGCCTGAAATACCTATTCTGCAACTATCTTACAGTTAACTGACATTTACAGATACTTAGTCAGAAGTAGGTTATGAAAGTTTCCCTGAGTGTGCTTGACCTATTTCAGAAGAGAATTTCTAAAGCCATAAGGGTCACAAAATGAAGACTGACAAACTTAAGGCAAACGGCAGAATTATTAGAAGACTTCAGAGGATCTGAAAGAACAAACTGTTTTGGGAGGCAAGAACTAAAATTTATATCTACTGACCCTAAAAAAAGGAAGTTGTAAAGTTTCCCTTAAAAAAGAAATTCTTTCAAAAACTTTGTTTTTCCTAGCATGTTATTTACTTATGACAGATAACATTTTGCACTGTTCTAAACACAAAGCAGAAAATGCAAATGGCCATATTGACAGATGTCTCTTGTAAAGCTGAATTGTTAATGTTGTTCTAGCATCAAAATTTCAGCTTTATTTTTGAAACTGCATGAAATTATTAACAACTGATTTGCTTAGTGGGTTTTTAATCAGTGGAACACACAATTAATAGAGACTATACACATTTGTATTCACAATTTCAAAAACAACACTAGAAATGTAAAAAAACCCATATAGGGCCCTCTTACTCTGTTAAGGAATACCAGTGACATACAAAAGCCAGACAACCCAGCTACTGAATTTTTATGCTGATTAGTATTTAATCAAAAAAGCCATTTATATACCAAACCTATGTGAGAGTTTACGTAGCATATGTTAAAATAAATACATAGAAAATACATGGTTTTACACACACATCCCCCAACTTGTATCCATGCATATATTGCAAAATCTTTTACAGCTACATGAAGTACCTGTTCTTGAGAGCTGAAGCAAAGAATTATAAATGTCATGACAATCTCTCTCTCTGGGTACAACAAAGTGAACTATCCTGAAGTTCTTGCACTGGATGACAAGGGGGCAGCCAGAAGTAGTCAAGGGAAGTTTTTCCACTGCAGCAATATGATGATGTAGTATCTGTGACAGAAAAACTCACAGAGTAAGCTTGCTGAGGAAAAATAAGGACAGCACACTACTTAGATCAGCAGATGCAAGACAACACACTAAGCAATGCTGAATATGGATTTTGACTAATTTTGTCAGCCAGTTATAAAAATAAATACATTTAGAAGAAGAAATCCAAGAATGGCATTTTGATCAGGATACTAAAAGGTATAAAACATTTATGAATCTCTTCTGTCATTTTGAAGTGTCTCTCTGAATGCAAAACTGAGATATAAAACATTTTGAAGTGTCTCTCTAAGTGAAAAACTGAGATATAAAACTCTACTGTAGTTGTTCAGTTTTCTTTTAACTTTGTTAACTGATAGGCTTATATCTCATTAGACAGTGCCCAGACAGGCTATCTGTATTTTTTAAGGACTACAGAAACATACTTCAGAATTTTCAGACAAAATAAAGGCAGTAAGGGAAAATAATGCAATGTATGAAAGATACAGGAGATCCTGAAGATTTCAAAATTCCAGTATTTAACAGGTACAGATGAAACAGAGATAAGAAAAACATCTCCTATATTACCTCCTGTATTAGATAAACATGACAGTTTCTCAGCTAAATGTTTATGACCATTTTAGCAGCACTGTCACAGCAAAGGAAATAAAAAAGCACTCCACAGATTTATCTGTGTGGCAAATCAACACAAGATTTAGGTAAATACATAGAAAGTAACAGCTGTTTAACTCTGGGAAGACAAGCACAGATACATTACCTCAACTGAACAAGATGTTCTTGACAGAATTTCAATTACCTCACTGAAGCAATCAAATCCTCTTAAACATTGATCAGAATTTGACAGGCATCTGAAAACTATGCTGCCAAACATGCATTTACAAAGAGACTATCTTGGAGACATTATGATAATTACACCTGGTACTTGCATTATCATCAGAAATGCAGTACTTGGAGTATATGTTCAAATTCCCCAGAATTAAACCTTTTAATGTAGTGCATAGGGAGATGCAAGCAAGTAATGCTTCTGAATCATGCTGTATGAAAGGATAACAGTTTGGTTTGTACAAAGCTGTATGTTGTA
The DNA here is from genome assembly GCA_003676055.1 of Chloebia gouldiae. NCBI lineage: Eukaryota > Metazoa > Chordata > Aves > Passeriformes > Passeridae > Chloebia > Chloebia gouldiae. The sequence continues at coordinate 2,973,812 of QUSF01000006.1, forward strand.
TCCAAGAACAAATAATAGAAAAATGAATTTTCTTGAAAGCACGATGAGGCACTTTAAGTCAGATAACAAGGATACAGGATCAAGGGTAATGAAGGAAAATACACTTACAGGAGAAAAAATTAACAACAGCCAAGGAAATGATATTTCATCCTGGAGGATGGAAGATTTAAGGCGCTAACTCAAGTCAGATGGTTGGACTCCAGTGGGAGCCATAGCTTGATGTCCATATGTGTGCAATCAGGACACAAAGCATAAAAAACTAATGGGAAGTACTGTACCAGCTAGCCTGGATTGCAAAACACTGGTACTGGTCAACAAGAAGCTGCAGCCCTGTCTGAAACCCTTTATTCAGGAGATGAATACTTGCGAAGAAACAGCCACTTACTGCTCTAAAAAAGTGCATACTTATCTTCGTATTCCCCAAACCTGAGATTTTAGGATTTTTGCTATCTTATTTAACCTAGACAGAATCTAATTACAAGGTAAGTTAACTCTGAAATTTTAAACCTGATGCTTAACCTTTGTATCAGTCTCCCACTCCTCCCTCAGCATTACGGTGCAAGTCAGTTATTTAAAGAAATCCACCACACATGCATTCAGAAATACAAGTGAAAGCTACAGAAGAAATTACAGCAGCTTGAGGAAAAGTCAACATTTTCAACATGACCTGCTTTCAACTGCAGCAGTGTCACCCAAGAGCATAACCTGTGAATTAACTTCTTATGATACCATGAAGGAGGAGAGTAGAAAGAACAGCTAAGAACATTTTTGTAAACAAATTCAACCTTAGATCAGGAAGAAGAAATGCATCCAGAGCACCAATGTCTATGAGCCACAAGCATTCATTATCCTTACCCATGTCTCTCTCTGGCTTGAATCTATGAATAACAGATGAGTTGCTGTGAGGTACAGAGTTCCCGTCAGTGACTTATTGCTCGTGCTGAACCTATCCAGTAATTTCACTTGTTCTACCTGTAACAAAAAAGGGGAGGGGGGGAATAAAACTTAAATTTGAATTTCTGCAGAAATTTAAATTCTAACTTAGTAAAGGCTTTGTCAGTGCAATGATTTTGAAAATGGTAGGAAACATAACACAGCACACACAAGGCTATTCAGGACAAACTAGAGTGGTCACAAGTTTCGAGACCAACTAGTTCAAATATCCTGTTTCAATACAAAAACATTGAACTTTTTTTGTTTCTTTTTTTTTTTTAAGTAAGAATTCTTAATTACTAAGTTTTTAGGCTGCTTCCCCAAAACACAGCAAACACACACTAACAATTTCCGGGTATTGAGATGCCAGCACTGAATTAACAGCTGATGTCAGCAACATGCTTTATTAGCTGTCTGCACACTCCAAGTCATAAAGACTATGCTCTCCTGACTTCCATTTTAGCTATGTACTGTCTTTTATAAATTCCCCAACTTCAAAAATCAACATTATTATAACCTTGCCTCATAGTCAAAATACATTCTTAATGAAATGTAAGCATTATACTAATAATTACAAAAAACTTGCTAAAAATTCAAGGACTCTGCTGGCATTTGAAGCAAATAAGTCATGCTTGAGCCTTGCAAGGGCCAACAACTTCTTTTGGTATTCTATCAACACTGTTATCTCAATCGTATGGCAAATATTTCAAAAGAAAAACTATTTCTAGATAGCCTGTATTTTATCTGCTCCTCCTAACTCTGGGTTCCACAGAGTACTCTATTTGAAACAAGCATTAGACTATTCTTTGCATGCAAGAACAGGAAAGGAGTGTAGCAAATGGCTTATCTACACACATTCCTCTATTTCTTGGCAGCACTGTCTCATTAATGCCAAGTTAAAGCTCTGTGCTACCATTAAATGCATGGCAGAACTCCAAAAACTTCCACAACAGCACGACCAGCACCCAGATGAGGCAACAAGGAGAGCCCACAGCTACTGTGCTGATGCTAAGTCATTCTTAATTCCTATGTACAGATGTATTTACCTACAAAAAGCACATACAGAAACAGAAAAAAAAATCAGGTATTCCTTATGATCGAGAAAGGCCTAATATTGCTTTTCAAAGTTAGAAAAACCAATTTAATGAATACAAAACATAATGAAGGAAATAGAAATACATACCAGAAGTCAGCACTATGACAATATTCCAAATTTCAGTTTAGAAAGCAAAAAATTGGAAACTAGAAGCATCAGTACATTATGCTGAAACCAACAAGTCCTCAGGTAAAAAGTAGTGTAAGTGAATACACCACAGCCAAAACACAGAATCCACACTGGGCAGATCTGCAGCAACAATTGCTCCACTACCTGGCACTGCACCTCCCCAGCCAAGTGAGAAGTGCACAGAAACTGCCCCAGCTTTGCTCCAGTAACACAACCCACAAAATTCTGGCATGTGAGGTTTCCTTCTCCTCCATGTAATGAGGCAGCTTTCCTCAAAGCTGCATTTCTACATTGGATGAGCACAGACATTAGTGCTCTGACTTCCACTTGCTAGGTAAAGTCTAGAAGAATTCTGAAAGAGAAGTAATAAATAAACTTTTCTTAAAGACAACCGAGTTAGATTCAGCCTCCATAGATGACACATTCATTTAAACTTAACTCAAACCAGCTTAAATGGGTACTCAGCTTATGATACACTCTTTTTCTTTTGCTGATTGATTTGATTTAGCAATCAAACTAAGTAAAACTTTCCATCTCCAGGAGAAAAAAAATCCATCAGTATTTTCACTAATACAGATTTGACTTCAAATATGCAAACAGGTTTGACTGAAGAATTTTCAGTATTTTCTACCACATTTTGCTTTAAAATATCCTTAAGGAAACTAACAAGATTAATTGTACAATCACATATTCTTTACTCCACCACCACATTTGATAAACTGAGTTTGATAATTTGTTGCTACTTAAATATAAAACTCTCAGAAGTGATTTTTAAGTTATCCCCACTTCCTTATTCAACATAAAATCTGTTGGGAGAGTTTAATTTCACAAAAAGCTACACTCAATTTCAAGTAGCTGTGTGGAGAGTTCTAAGGAAATTTTAATTCTAACATTCCCAGCAATCTGAAGTTGGATGAGATACAAGACCTATTCCATCACCTTCTCCTGGGGATAACAACTGCCCGGCACAGCAGTTAATTTATGCAAGATTGCACTGCTATTTCAAGTTTATTTCACTGTGACTTAACTAAAGTGAAAAAACAGGAATGCCATCAGATTAGAAAAAGCAGGGATGTCTCAGAACAGCTGGCATGAGCTCCAACTTGAACCTACACAGAAAGTGAATCTTCAAGACCCACAGTGCAGGTTGTACTTTATTCTTCTTGCTTCCTATACATGTAATGCTTGCCTATACACATTTTAATCAATCTGGCTTACAAAAAGCTAAGTGAGCAACACAGCTGTAACAAAAGAAAATTCACACTATTTCTTACCATGACACTGTTTTTTTTCAGAATGTATAATTTTTGTGGTAGGAATTGTAAAAATAATCACTTCAAGTAGTAAGTCTTTTATAATACAAATTCTATTCAGAGCTCATGTATCTCTTCAGTTCTATTGCAACATGAAGTATTTTTCCCCAGCAGGGCCCCAAAAACACAATGCAGAAATACAATCACCTGCAGATGCAAAGAAGTCAGCAACCTGCAGCCCTTCTAGTCTCAGTTTCAGGTCTGAAACTTAAACAGATCCTCCGATCACCAAGACTCGTTGGCTTTAGTCTAGCTTTCATTTTGGAATCAGCTACTGACTGTAACAATACAATATTAAGTTTCTAAACAAGGACTTTCATGCTTGTAAATAAACAGATGATAAAGAAACTTTATCTCCAATCTGTCAGCGTGGTGCAAGACTAATAAAGTGACACTAATGGTAGTTTCATCAGAGACCTTCCGTATATGAAAAATAAAAGCAGCTATACACATTCATATAAAAGTTATGTAAGTTATTACTCAAAAAATTTAAAAGCCCTTTCCTTTAGGTAATTATTGGTTGTGAATCTAGTACCAGGACATTAACTATGAAGGCTCCTTTTCTAAACATATCTATAAAGCTACTTTAAAGTCAGACTACCAGGTTCAGGAATGAATCACAATTCCGAGGACCCAACAGACAGGGGGAGTCTTTTCATGAACCTTTGCAGTCGGGGATGATGAGCAAGGTGAGAAAAGTACTGTTAGAAATTTAATTCTACAGAAGCCGTGACTTAAAAATAATTTAAAAATTAGTCACAGCAAGAAAAACCTTTCTTTTGCATCTTCATTATACAAAGAAGATTAAGACACTAATAATAATAGGAAATAAAAGCCATAGAAGTCCACAATGTCAGCTACAGCTTAGCTGGCATGTTTTTTAATAGCCTAACACATTAAACAGGCACTGACGGCCTGCGTATGTAACAACACACACTGGAATATTCAAAAAGGAGAAAACAAATCCGTTGTTTTCACAACAGATTTGCCTCCAAAACTAGAAAAAGCTGCACGGAACCATACGCAGAGCAGACCAAACAACTGCTAGCCCCTCCCAGCTCGCTCCTCCTGTTCCCCGCTCCACCACAAAAAACCCTACACCAGGATTTTTACCGTCTCCTCCTAATTACAGACACGGGGGCACACCGGAGCAGCACGCCCAGCGCCCTTCCAGCGGCACGGGCCGCTCCGGAGCCCCTCGCGGGGAGGCACCAGCCCCAAATCAGCAGGAGGGAGGGAAAACAACAACGCCCTCGCCCGCAGCGGACGCGCCGGGCTGGGCAGCGGAGTTACCCCAGCCGCCGCGCCGCTCCCGTGCCCA